>CM051241.1:13605137-14333137 GCA_027917425.1 Gastrophryne carolinensis | reverse complement strand
AACAGCCATTAGCAGTGTTGAGATGGACACGCAAGGGAAAGGCTATTGTCTTCTGGGCTCACAACATTTTGTTTAAACCTCGTAGCCTCTAGTCTATGTACTATATGTTTTACCTTGTCTGTAAACATACCTGGTAAAGCACTACAGAAGAGGATGGCCAATAATAGAACAAAGTAAAAGTGAATAGAACAATTACCCAAAACCAGGACATCCTCTCACCAAACAGTACCCATTAAACATTCACCCAGAATAAGAGCACATTTTAATTTTTCCCTTTCCATTTACATACACATGCCCACATTAAAAATACTACTTGCATCTACTGCATTTTCTGGGCCTTTATAAATACCCAAGATGACGGCACAGTCTCAGGCTGCATGCAAACAAGGAAGTGATTTCTGACTGTGCTGCTCTGCGATTCTAGGATTGCCGTCTTTTCCTAAACCAAACTCTGCGCCATCTGGGCCAAACACAGCTATAACCCACCCCCTGCACTTATGCCCCCTCTCCTCAGTATGTGATATGCTTCTGAGGCAAGATGGCGCCGCCAATATCCTAGAGTTGCAGCCCAGTGGGGGAAAGAATAAGACGGGACTAAACGTAAAATATATTACATTTTAGATGTTGGGGGGGGGGGGGGGGGGGGGTCTTCATTAAATTATGCTGAAGATCCAGTATAAACACTGTGATCCAAACTCTTGTCGCCACCCTTTTCCTTTAGAATGCAAGCTCACAATGGCAGGGCCCTCTCTCAAATACTGTATATATTATATGCATTTGTAGTTATATACATCCCATAATGTCCTGTGTATTAGATAAATGTGTTCCTTCTCCCACCCACCTGTAACTTACATTTTGTACAGCACAACAGAATACGATGGTGCTTTATAAACAATATTGTACCTCCACCCTTCAGAACCTGTAACCACCATAACTAGGTGCTTCCAACCCATGTCCAGGGTACCAGTGGTGCCTGATGTGCCTAGAGCCACCCTCTCCATCAGTACCCACCAACAGAAAGGGTCCCCTCACCACTCGTACCCACCAAAAGCTGCTCTTCCTAAACTATACTTATGGGCCAGTGTCGACCCACTCACCACAATGAACAGATTTTCAAATCACCAGCGGTGCAGATTAGGACTAAGAGCACCCCCCCAGGCATTACCCCTCACCACGTAGGTGGCCAGGTTATATTGGAAAGCTACCAGGTTTGGCTGGAGTCGGAGCACCTCTAGGCTAAAGATTCTGTTGAGCGACTGGGATAACGCTATGTAGGATACGATTCTTCATTATCCCAGCCTCAGCGTACAGCGCCGGTGTTCAAACTTTCAGAGCACCACGTCTTACCTCTCGCTACCTGCCGCTCTCCCATACATTTCAACAGACGTTCTTTTACTTCTCTTTAAACAGGGGGTTATTTATTTTTTTATTCTTAAATTAATGTTGTGACCTCTCCTGGGCTAGAAAAAGCCATTTTTGAAAACGTTCATTTTTTTTTTTTTAAATGTATGCAGAATTGACATTACAGGTCTGGAATGAATGTGTTTATGTCACAATGTTATAATGTAATTCCATGTTTTCACTTTGTTACTGGTGGATAAATGTTCAAAAAATACAACTCTGTGAAGTACTCACCTGTAGAGTTGATATTATACGCATACAGCACGTCCTGCTCCAGAATAGTCATAACATGTGGGTAGTCCTCCGCCGCCGTGCACTGCAGACATGTAGAAAACAAGCTCCTCCCGGCCCTACATATACTGCGGGACCTCCCACAAATCCCCAGCACTGAAAAGCAGTGAGAAGAGAAGCCAGGAGGAACCAACCACCCAGAATAACTGGTAGCAATATCTTAATGCTAATAATCACCATACAGGGGATCCAGAATTAGTGAAATCAGGGTGGGGTGGAGCAGGACGTGCTGTATGCGTATAATATCAACTCTACAGGTGAGTACTTCACAGAGTTGTATTATTCTAAGCATACAGCACGTCCTGCTCCCGAATAGTCATAACATGTGGGACATCCAATAGCAGTGTCCATAAGCAGGGTGGGATCCCCAGAAAAAGCAAGGCACAGCGGACAGTAAAGGCGCTGACACCTGCAAAACTTGCAACAGGCATGACATGAGCAGAGGCTCCAATGTCAGTCTCATAACAGAACCAAGAAGGTATGAACAGAGACAGGCCATAAGTCAAGTAATTGAACTAACAGAGAAAACCTTGGTGCTGAAGGGCCCGTGATACCCAAGCACCCATGATAAACGGAGTAAACAGTAAAGGGGAAGAAACGGTCCCCTGAAGGAACATAGGTCAATGTAGTGACCCAACCAGCTCACAGGCAAGGAAGCCTTGTGGCAACTCTTGTAACACCCCGAAAGGGAACAGAAAAACCAGGTCACCCGACCAATGCGGGAATACAGATCCCTAATTATCAGGAAGACAAGGCTTCCTCAAGATCAGGGAGCATCCAGAAGGATCAGTCAATAGGCGCAAAGGCGCTGGAATAGACATCAGTAGCAGTATCCATCTGTACAAGTATATATGTGTATACATCGCGTCAGGGAATGTCTGACGGAGTCAGGAGGCCCCAGAATAGCGGGCTGGCCTACAGGGCAGCTGAGGCCGCATCCAGGCAGGGTCCCAGGAAGTCTGCAGGGTAACAGAATGAAAAAATTGATCCCCACGGGACTTATGGAACTACTGGGGAGGTGCAGCTAAGCAATCCCGAAGAGAATACTCTACAAGGGTGACAGAACCAGACTCCTGCAGGAAGGCCAAGACAGACCTACACCATCAGAGTCCCCAGATGGGGAGGCAACCCCAATTTATGCTGTAATGGCTTTAAAGGCCCTGGGAACCGATAACGTCTCACAGGGAAGAGACTAAGGCCCATGCCAGTCAATATGGATACCACCAAGCCATTGAAGGCGGAGTAAGGGGAAGCTGGGGAGCTAGCTCCCAAACCCCCTCTCATACTAAGTCACCCAGAAGATTAGCAGTCAATCCCCAGACAGGAGACCTTTGATTGGAAACAGGGAGAGACCTGATAAGGGCAGAACCGCACCCCAACAGAGATATCACAATTCAGCAGAGGCATCTGCGAACCATTACTCCCAGGGCCGCCTAGGCCATAGATCCCATGGGACTCCCTATCCGGCCAGCAGTGCGCAGAACCCAAGGTAGGTTGATGAAAAGAAGGCATATGAAATAAGGCTAACCCTAAATACTCAGGCCCCCTGACCGGAGTCAGAATATCCTGGGACAGTAAGGACAGGGCAGAGGCCCTGTGTCAGGAGCCACGCTAGGCTCCCTGGGAAACCCGGGATAGCATAACCTGCCGCCAAGGGCATCCATAGAAGCGAATACCGCTGAGAAGCGGGGGGGGGGCTAGAACCCCACCCAGTCCAGGAACAGGGACCCTCCAGAGGTAGTAACCTGTCACAATCTTTAGACCAGCATTAAAAACCATGCCATCGCCTTTCAACAGGCCAGGAATCCCCCATGAACCGACCGGTCCTGAAGGAGGGGGAGGCCCGCCATATAGATTCAAAGGGGGCCACCGTTTCAACAAGCCCAGCAGATAAGATGGACCCTCTAAGGGGCCCAACCTAGAACCCCGTGGGTCGTGGAAGAGATTTACCTTTCCCTTTCCAAACCTGCAGGACTTGGTACCCAGGATGACCATACTTTAGGAGATGCTGGTAAGGAAGGGAAGTGCCCCCCTGACGGGGCCCTTGCATATGGGAAGTTCCAGAGAAACCACCTTACCAAGAAGGCATGAGCACAGACCAAGCACCGGGGTGCTGGGACATATGAAGGTTTCGTAACCTACTGCACCGAAGAGCCCGAGGGCTCGGTATATAAATGACATCATCTTGATGTGCCACCGGCAGGCCCACCAGCTGCCATCCCGCTTGGTGAAGGCAAGGCGCAAGTAAAGGGGGCAGAGCCCCCGTAACCAGGGGTCCCCTAATGCCAGAGAAGGCGGCAGCAAGCCTGAACCGATTTCCCAGGAACGGGGAATAGTGGATAAGTGACCGTGAGGGGATGAGGTGTTTAAGCAACCATCCAGTAGCTTCCAGGGGACACCGTCGGCCAACCGACCCACTTCGTCTGATGCAGAGGCCGGGGAGTAAGGAAGACGACCCGGTAGGTCCCAACGCAGAAGCCCCACCTCAGGAGTGTCCCCAGACACGGCAGGCTAGTAGCCTGGGCACGAAAGAGAGGCCCCAAATAGCGCCTCAAGCTGCAGGGTTGATCCTGACTAGAATAGTCTTAGGCGTGCAGCAGACCCCAGAGAAGCTGAGAAGGGCTAGAGCTTCGCAAGAGCCCCCCCCCCCCCCCGCGCAGGGGGCCCGTGACCTAAGACAGAGTTATCATATATGGATTACTTGTGAAGGAAGAATTGCTAGGCCTGCCATAGGCCCACAGGGTCCAGACTACCTCATACAGATGAGGGGGGAGGATGGAAAAATACAATTCTGTGAGAATCTCACCTGTAGAATTGGTATTATATGCATACAGCACGTCCTGCTCCAGACATAACCTATGGGTATACCTCCGCTTCAGCTCCATGCACTGCAGGTCATGAAGAAAACAAGCTCCTCCCGGCCCTACATACACCGGAGGACCTCCCACAATCCCCAGCATTGAAAAGCAGTGAGAAGAGAAGCCAGGAGAAATAAACCACCCAGAATCTCTGGCAATAAAAACTAAGTGTATACAATCACCATACAGAGGATCCAGAAAAGTGAAACCAGGGTGGGGTGGAACAGGATGTGCTGTATGCATATAATACCAATTCTACAGGTGAGATTCTCACAGAATTGTATTATTCTAAGCATACAGCACGTCCTGCTCCAGACAAATTCATAACGTATGGGACATCCAATAGTGTCCAAAAATAGGGTGGGATCCCCTTGAAAAGGCACAGCCAACAGTAAAGCGCTGTCACCAAATACCATGCTGTTTAAGCAACGAGAGCGAAGCTCTAACCTCAACCTTTGAACCTTGTAAAGGGAGAACTGAACACAAACAGTGGACTAGCCAGCTTGTCAACCAGAACATAGTGCTAGAAAGGCCCAAGCCAAGCACATATAGTAAGAAAATGAAGATACAATAGGAAGGAAGAGTCCTTCCCCTAAGGGAATAGGCCAAGCAACAGCCTAACCATGCTACTACACTAGAAGGTAGCCATGGCAACTCAAAACGTTCCCCGCAGGAAATAAATGTCCAGGTCGCAGACGGAACCAGCAATAGTGCTAACAAGAATACTCGGCAGAAGCCAAAAAAAAAAAAAAAAAAAAAAAAAAAAAAAGAAGAGAGAAGAAGAGTACTACAGGTCCAGAAGGATGACCAACAGAATATGACCAAGCCAGAGGAGGGCCCTTAACCCATGGAAACGATCAACCGGCACAACTATAAGGGGGAACCGGTAGTCCCCAGAAAATAAAATGCCAATCAGGGGCCAGACAGTTCAGGCAGATTTCTAAGCCCAGTAGAGGGGCACAGATCCCTAATATCTCGTAGCAGGGAGACAATAGCCCAGAGACCAGAGGATCCGGCAAGGCATAAGGGAAGCAAAATAACGCCTGGATCCAAAAGGTGAAAGGCGGGCACCCTACCTCATGGTATACAGCTATACACAAGTTATGTATGTAGAGATATATATATTCTTTTATATTATATATAATGACTAGGACCGGCAATAGAGCCGTTCCTTATGGCACAAATCTGACTGGAGCAAGCTCCCCAGAAGAGTAGCCTGATGGAAGGAACAGGTCAGTTAAGGACCTGAATAAGACCCATGGAAACCCTGGTAGGGCACCAGAATAAGTCATCTCCTAAGAAGGGGAACTTGGAATCCCCCAGGAATGCAGCTGAGCAGACCCTAAAGAACACAAACAAAAGATTGGATCAGGACTTGCAATAGAAGAGCGGGGCAGGCCCCAACCATAGACCGAGTCAAGTTGTGAGCCAACACCCAACACTGCCTATAGGACCCTAGTCCCAGGAGCAGATATCATCCCGCAAGGGAAGGAGCTTAGACCCAGCGGAACAGCGTGGGTCCAACATTACCTAACCTAGCGTGGCAGAAAGAAGAAGGTAAAGAGGAAGAACAAGTCCAGAGCCTCCAAGGAACAAGACACCCCGAGATCTGTCATCTCCCACAGGGTAAGCACAAAATCTGCCAACGCTAAAGTATGCCTAAGGCACAGGCACCTTATATGATAAAAATAGGTCTCATGAGGGGACATACAGTCCTATTGTTCTAAACAGAACTCCCTGAGGACCAACACCACACTGGGCCACCCAGGCCCTTGGCATAAGGTGCTGCTTGCCATCAGAGACCAACGCAAGCTCTCCCCACGCCCGAAAGGGCAAGGAAATAATGTCTCACAGGTAAACTAACCAGCCAGAACCACTAACCCCGACCGGGGCAGACCAACCTGGCCAATAACAGGAGTAGAACTCTGCGAAAGAGACGGAGTCCACAGAACCCTGCTAGGGTAAGCACCTAGGCACACAGAGAAACTCCCCGGAGAGGGATACTACCGGAGGGGCAAGGACTATTAAGTCCCCCCACGGAATCAGTGCTGCCCTGGAATAGAACCAGGCCCAATGAGCTGCGAAGGGGCAACCACTGTCCTACCATGGACAAAAAGGTCCCCCAATGGACAGGTGCTAAGGTGGAGTAGTTCCCACTAGGACCATTAATGCAGAATATGACCAAAAACCCAGCTAGGGATCTGAACCTTCAAGGTCCCTTCCTAGGACCCCCTTGGGGGGTTCAGAAGAATAAACTCCCTTTCACCTTCTGTCAGAATAGGTACCATGGTAACCAACAGCAGGGCAAAATAGAGAGAGGAGTGTAATGTTCCCCCACAGTACTCTCGAGCAAACAGTAGGAGTGTAGCGAATTGTAATATAGCGTTTCCCCCAATAAGAGACAGAACTCAGTATTGAGGGTGAAGGTGAAGTAGACTATTAGTGCCACACTAGGCCTTATATACACAAGCCTCCATTGCATGACACACACACCGACCAATAGCAGCAGGGCACACAATCCCTCAACTCTGCCGGTGACGCAATCAGCAATACAATCGACGTTTGTAATACACTCAATCAGAACAATGCCATTGTCTGTGACGTAATCAATCAATACAATGGCAGTCAGAACAATGAACAACGTAATCAATCAATACAATGGCAGTCAGAACAATGAACAACGTAATCAATCAATACACTGGCAGTCAGAACAATGAACAACGTAATCAATCAATACACTGGCAGTCTGTAACATGCTTAAGAAAAGGAAAGTAATGAACCTGTGTAAAGTCCAAAGGGGCAGAGAGTCTGTCACAATGCCCCCTTTTTGTGGAACACCCGGCAGACCCGGATTGACCCTGTTCGGGTTAACGTGGGGCTGTCCGGACTCTTGTTAGGGGCAGAGTTCTGTTTGCCGGGATAATCCATCTACATTACCGTTTTGTCTACTGGGCCTGTATACACACACACACACACGCAGTTGTACTCACAGGGTGCTGGTCTTGTACACGCAGTTGTACTCACAGGGTGCTGGTCTTGTACACGCAGTTGTACTCACAGGGTGCTGGTCTTGTACACGCAGTTGTACTCACAGGGTGCTGGTCTTGTACACGCAGTTGTACTCACAGGGTGCTGGTCTTGTACACGCAGTTGTACTCACAGGGTGCTGGTCTTGTACACGCAGTTGTACTCACAGGGTGCTGGTCTTGTACACGCAGTTGTACTCACAGGGTGCTGGTCTTGTACACGCAGTTGTACTCACAGGGTGCTGGTCTTGTACACGCAGTTGTACTCACAGGGTGCTGGTCTTGTACACGCAGTTGTACTCACAGGGTGCTGGTCTTGTACACACACATGTACTCACAGGGTGCTGGTCTTGTACACACACACACACGTACTCACAGGGTGCTGGTCTTGTACACACACACACACACACATGTACTCACAGGGTGCTGGTCTTGTACACACACACACACACGTACTCACAGGGTGCTGGTCTTGTACACACACACACACGTACTCACAGGGTGCTGGTCTTGTACACACACACACACGTACTCACAGGGTGCTGGTCTTGTACACACACACACACACACGTACTCACAGGGTGCTGGTCTTGTACACACACACACACACACACACACACACACACGTACTCACAGGGTGCTGGTCTTGTACACACACACACACACATGTACTCACAGGGTGCTGGTCTTGTACACACACACACACACACACACACGTACTCACAGGGTGCTGGTCTTGTACACACACACACACACACACACACACACACACACATGTACTCACAGGGTGCTGGTCTTGTACACACACACACACGTACTCACAGGGTGCTGGTCTTGTACACACACACACATGTACTCACAGGGTGCTGGTCTTGTACACACACACACACACATGTACTCACAGGGTGCTGGTCTTGTACACACACACACACACATGTACTCACAGGGTGCTGGTCTTGTACACACACACACACACGTACTCACAGGGTGCTGGTCTTGTACACACACACACACACACGTACTCACAGGGTGCTGGTCTTGTACACACACACACACACACACGTACTCACAGGGTGCTGGTCTTGTACACACACACACGTACTCACAGGGTGCTGGTCTTGTACCCACACACGTACTCACAGGGTGCTGGTCTTGTACCCACACACACACACACACACACATGTACTCACAGGGTGCTGGTCTTGTACACACACACACACACGTACTCACAGGGTGCTGGTCTTGTACACACACACACACAGGGTGCTGGTCTTGTACACACACACACACACACACAGGGTGCTGGTCTTGTACACACACACACACACACACACACATACTCACAGGGTGCTGGTGTTATACACACACACACACACGTACTCACAGGGTGCTGGTCTTGTACACACACACACAAGTACTCACAGGGTGCTGGTCTTGTACACACACACACAAGTACTCACAGGGTGCTGGTCTTGTACACACACTCTCTTAGCTCTGGTTGCAAGGCATTGAGAAAATGTTCTAGTAAAAACAACTGTAGGCTTCCGGGGTGACAGCGTTCCAGGCTAACAAAGCCTCCTTTACCAGATGGTAGTGTGGTAAGTCCGCATCAGGGATGGCCCGGAAAGCATCGGAAGCTTTCCCAAATAGTTTCCCTGATAACATGGTGACCCATTCCTCCGTGGGTACCCGGTGTAAAGCGCACTGCCGTTCAAAATCGGCCAAAAATCCATCAATCTCGTTGTCACTTTCCTGGAAGGACTTAAATGCCACAAATGGAATCTTTTTCCCCCCAGTGTAACTGAGGCTCGGAGACACAGGGGCACTGAGAGGCTGCTGGGTTGCAAGCCGCCGATCTTCCCTTCGCTTACTGGCCTCTGCCTCCGCTGCGGCGAAGACTTGGTCGATCAGTTCTTGTAATGGATTCGGCCATAGACCGACAATCTGTTCCGAACCGCTTGAACGAGAGCAGCGTCTTCATCAGTCTATATATGTTTCGGTCCTCATTGCTGCATGATCCATTTCGATCAGCTTGGCTATCAGTTCCTGACGTGGGCGGTTGCTAGCCGACCTTCCCCGGCTCTCGAGTAGATCCTTCAGGGTCAGCCTTTTCAACTTGTCCTACTGACTCTCCATCAGGGTAGCACTCTCTCTGGGTACAAAGGACCATCCGACTGCTTGTCACCAATTGTAGCGATAACCCTTATCGCCGGAGGGCTTCACCACCCGAGACGTCCTTTTCCCAATGGTGAGAGGTGCTGCTGGAATTCCAGAGTCATCCGTGAGGAAACAGGAACAGCCCTTACAAGGGCTAGTAAATTGTAATATAGTGTTTCCCCCAATAAGACAGAACTCAGTATTGAGGGTGAAGGTGAAGTAGACTTTATTAGTGCCACACTAGGCCTTATATACACAAGTCTCCATTGCATGACACACACACCGACCAATAGCAGCAGGGCACACAATCCCTCAACTCTGCCGGTGACGCAATCAGCAATACAATAGACGTCTCAATCCGAACAATGCCATTGTCTGTGACGTAATCAATCAATCAATACAATGGCAGTCAGAACAATGAATAACGTAATCAATCAATACACTGGCATTCTGTAACATGCTTAAAGCAGACCTTCACTCTGAATAAGAGTCTATCTTATATGTTTCCCACACCCTGTACATACAGATTGTCCACATAAAAAATCATCCTACCTGCATCTACTGCATGTTATGAGCCTTTAAACATCCAAGATGGCGGCTTATGGAAGCCGCCATCTTATCAGGCAGCCTGCAAACAGGAAGTGCCTCCTGACTGTGCTGCTCTGCATTCTGGGACTGCCGACCTTTACCTGGCCCCAACTCTGCTCTGTCTGAGCAAAGCACAGCTATAACCCACCCCCCTGTACCTTATCCCACTCTCCTCTCCTCAGTAAGTGTGATGCTTCTGAGTCAAGATGGCGGCGCCCGTATCCTAAATTCCTGAACAGAGTTGCAGCCCAGTGGAGGAAAGAATAATAAGTTATTGACTAAAAACGTAAAATATATTAATTTTAGATGCTGGGGAACCGTTTAAGAGTTTGGGCTTTTCATTAAATCACGTTGAAGGTCCGGTTTAAGAAAAGGAAAGTAATGAACCTATGTAAAGTCCAAAGGGGCAGAGAGTCTGTCACAAGGAGAATAACTGCCTCCACTAGGAGTACAGTAAGCCGTCTTAGACCCAGGTTGCAAACCCCCTTTTCCAGGGCTAGCGGCTAAGGCGCCTCAGAGCCAAAGATCACAGCGCTAAGAGATGTCAAAAGACAGTCACCAACCAGCACGCCAACGGTAATTTTGTCTGGAAAAAACTGTACAGGAGGACCAGCGGCCTCATACCAGTAAAACCCTATAGCCAAGGAAAAAGACACTAAGTGAAGCCTGATCCAGGCACATCCATGAACTAGAGGGTGGAACAGAGTGGAGTCCGAGTTCGCCAGGTTCCATCCCACAGCAGCTTTCGTGAAAGCACAGTAGGGCCTGATAGGTCCCCTGGTAGACGCCCCCTGGTGCAGTGCGAGTCAGACGCTTTAGAACCTAGTGCGTACATGGGTGCAACAGAGGGCCCAGCCGGGGCTTCCACGGCGTCAGTGATCACCCATGCCCCGCAGCAGTGGGTCCAATATCCAGAAGACTCCTTGGAGTCTTATGAAACATCCAAACACGCCACCAGCGGTCAATGGACCTCCTGGTATCTGGTGCACAAACAGCCCTGTCAAGGGCGCCAGGCTGAATGCCTATGGAAACAGATACCCTACCCCCCTAGGGGTTAGGCAACTAGGCTCCCTTGTCCTTGGGGGGAGGAAGGGGCAGACCCGCGAAGGTGTCCCCGTTTGTATATGATAAAGGCGTTCTTCAAGAAGGCCATACCTGACAGGCCTAGTTAAGCCTGCGCACATACCTGAAGAAAGGCATGAAACCAAAGTCCTCCTGACCAACTCAGGGAAGGACCACGCGGCAAACTTTATCCCATATCTGGAGGAACTATCTCCTAAAGCCACTTGGACGAGGCAGGATGCCTCCTGATAGGAGTAAGGTGCTGTGGTCATCCCCTCACCCGGATGGGTGAGGGCATCCCATCATGCGTGAGGGTTTTCAGGGAAGGAAAAAATTAGGCCGGCCAGAAGGCCCTGGGCATTGAACATCAGTCCTGGGACCGGACACCGAACCAGACCCTGCAAGGGGCACCCCTGGTTCCTGCTCAACAGTATGATATGGAGGGGGTATCCCTTCTCCGCGGGGGGGCGCAACGGAGGCCTCTGACTGGGTGGACTATCCTGTTTCACAAATAAGTCCAGACGAGCCCCAAACAGGTGATGCCCTCTAAAAGGGAAGCCCCGTCAAGGTCCTCTTAGCGTCATCGTCCGCCCCCACTGACAAAGCCAGAGCAGGCGACGTATAGCCACCACTTGGGCAGAAGTCCTCGCACACATTTTGATGGTGTCATCCAGAGCCAGAAGGATAAATTTAACAAAAATATCGCAGCTAGAGAGAGTGTAAAACACCTCCCAGGGTAGGTCTTCAGGCTGCTGCTCCAGCAACTTTCTTATAAGAGTCCTAGCGGCCACTGCTGTGATAGCCGCAGCACAGATAGGGCACAGCGCCGTGCCTGCACAGGTAAAGGCGTGGGAAGCCAACCTATCAATGCGCCGATCCTCGGCGTCCCACAGAGAGCTGTAAGGAAGGGGGGGTTAGGAACCCCAATAATCGGTGCGTCCACTACCGGGGACGAAGACCAAATATCTACCATCTCGGGGGGGAAGGGTATTTCCAAACCCAGTCTTCCGGGGGCTTTTGAAGAGCAGCTGGACATTCCCACTCTTTAAGTACAAGAGAATGGAAGTGGGCTTGCTCGAGGAATTCCAAGCGCGCAGGCGCAGTGTGGAAACGCCCCCCTCTCGGCCCAGAGGCCGCACCCGGAGGCGAAACGGACAGAACACTAAAAATCCTGAGTAACATTCCGCCAATATCAAGCTGATCCCAATCAGCCTGACCAGCATCGTTCTGACCCCCCAGCCTCTCGTCAGGAGCCTAGGTCAGAGAACAGGTCCCCCTCTTCCGACGAGGCGCTAGCACGTGTGGAAAAAGATTCCTCTGAGCCCATAGCACAGGCCGAAGCCGCGGGGGTCCAAGGCCGTTGTCTATCCGGACCCATCCGGCCGGACAAGCCCTCCACAATCTGGCCAAGCGTGGGCCGTCTAGGAGAAAGGTCTATTTGCAACTCGCCACTTGTACAAGACTCAACAGGAGTGAGGTTTAGGGAAGGGGAAAGGGGAGAGAAGGAGCGAGGTACAACCGCAAGCGTCGCTCTCAATTCCAGCGTCTGTTCAGAACATGACGCGCAGATCCGTGCCCCATCCGCCCCAGCATGGGGGAGACCGCACGAGATACACAGCCGGTCTTGTCCCAGAGGGACCCCGGTAACACTATCCTGAGATGCCTCCATATGGTGATTGTTTAAAGACAGGATGCCAGTAGGGATTTATGCAATAAGCAACCCTGGATGCCCCACTACCCGCTGATCAATGTGGGAGATTTTGGGAAGGCCCGCTCCTTATACGTATAGCAATATATACGTATATTATAGTATGAAAAGTATATGGCTATAAATGGATATGAGGTCGGGAGAGGCCGTCGGGAACTCAGCGTCTGAAAGACACAAAGAGAAAGAGATGTCAGGATCATGCGCAGATGGACAGACAGAGGGATTCGCCCGCAAGGGCACTTACAGCTCAAGTGGAGGAGGAGACCGCCACGACCCGTGCGCGTGAAGCTAACCAAAATGGCGCCCGGACAAGCCTGAAAGACGGGCTAAATACTCCGCCGTGATGCGTAGCGCGCCGAACTAAGGCCCCGCCCATACTAAAGAGCGCGAAGCTCTGAGGTAAAAGTAAGGCCAGGAAGCCACCATAGGCCTAACCGCGCTACAGCGCCGGAACCCACACTAAACGCAGGCACCACGGAAAAATATTATATGTCAAGCAACGTAAAAACACACACAGCGCAGCCAAATTAAGGAGCAAGCAACGCAGCTCTGACATCTCTGATCTAATAAAGGGCAGAATAGAAGCCAAGAGCGTGACACACCGGCAATACTGAGACCGCCACATGCGTACCCTCCCCCCCCCCCCCTTTTTCCCCCCTAAGTGGACGGGGAAAAGAAGGAAAATGACGACCCGGTGATAGGGTCCAGCACTAAGTGGGGAATGGGACAGAATGTGGGAGGGGCATCCGTTAGAGGCTCACCATCAGCCTAAAGCGCCTACCCTATGGTTGGGGAATTGCGGTGGAGTCTAGCTCCATAAGCACACAAGGTGCTGCCTACCTTCACCCGACCATCGCAGCCCAGGCTGGGAGGAATTGTGAATCTCAAAAAGGACGGGTGGGAATAGTCCCGCAGGGCCTCGGGCTGTAAAGCCCCGCTCGCCTGCGAGAGCGTGATACTTCATGTCTTCGCAGTTTCAGCACTGCAGAGAAATCTGGGGATTGTGGGAGGTCCTCCGGTATATGTAGGGCCAGGAGGAGCTTGTTTTCTTCATGAACTGCAGTGCACGGCGCTGAAGGTGGAGGTATACCCATACGTTAATATGTCTGGAGCAGGACGTGCTGTATGCTTAGAATAAATGTATAGAGGCCATGGCCCCATACCGTTAAGGCAATTGACAAGCGCGCCCAACACTGCAGGCCCAGTCCGGCCTGCGCCAGGTTCAGAAGGGAGAGCAGGGGCTAAAAACACCCTGACAGAAACTGAGGGGGGACCGTCAGCGAGAACCCATCCTGAGCCCAGGTGGGTTACATCCCGGAACCACCAGAAGGAGAAGGCATATTCCTGGATGTGAAAGAGCTATGCAGTCGCCCCCTTGCCCGGACGGGCGAGGGCGCCCCTTCATGCTTGCGAGTTTTTGGCAGATTTGGACTTGGTCCTGCCAGAAGGCCCAGGGCGCTGTCTGCCCGCGCCATGTTGGAAATCCACGCCGAACAGCTGGAAACACACCTCAGATTCACGTTTGACACGTAGGGAGGTGGAGGGGTGACCCTGCCTCGTGGAGGCCAGAGCGGCCTTCTGCGGAAGGGTACTATAGCCTATTTGCCAAAAAGGTCCAAGCGGGCCCCGAATAACCGCCGTCCTCTGAATGGAAGGCAAGCAAGAGCTTTTTTGTAGCTCCATCGGCGCCGCACTGTCGCAGCCAGACCAGGCGGCGAATGGCTACCGCAAGTGCTGAGCTCCTAGTACACATCTTAATGGTGTCATCCAGTGCCGATAGAATAAACTTCACAAAGGCTTGGCAGTCTGATAGCGCACTAAACACCCCCCAAGGGAGGTCCTCAAGGCGGTGATCCAGTATCTTTCTGACAAGAGTCCTGGCGGCCACCGCCGTGATGGCCGCGGCACAAACCGGGCACAGGGCCGTCCCAGCACACGAGAAGGCGTGTGAGGCCAGTCTGTCAATGCACCGGTCCTCAGCATCCCGAAGGGTACGGTAAAAGGAGGCAGTCATAAAAGGGGGGTTTGTGACCCCTATAACCGGCGCGTCCACCACCAGGGGAGCTAACCATAAATTAACCACATCAGGGGGAAAAGGGTACTTCCATTCCCAGGAATCCCTTTAAGTTTTCCAGGCGATTCCCATTCCTGGGATATAATATTCTGGAAATGTTCCTGTTCTAGGAACTCCAAGCGCGGCGGTGCTGTATGGAAAGTCTCCTTTTTAGGCTTGGGGATCTCCCCAGGGGGAGAGATTGACAAGACCTCAAAAATCTTGATTAGGATTTCATCCGTATCACACAGACCCCAGGAGCCAGGCTCTGATTCCTCACAGCCCGCGGGCATCCCATGGGAGGAGCCCGAGTCTGAGAATAGCTCACCTTCCTCAGAAGGGTCAGGGTCCTGCATATCAGCAGAATCATCTGAATCATCTGAATCGTCAGGGACCGGAGAGCCTGGAGGCGTCAGGGACCGCTTTTTACCAGGGCCCATACGCTCTGCCAATCCAGAAAGCACCTGCTCCGCCATGGGCAACGCTCGCGGCACCTCTTGCAGGTCATCCCCGCTGGAGTGGGACACATCATGAGTGATGTTTGGGAGCGGGGAGACGGGGGTGAGGAAGGGAGAATCCTCTGTTAGCAATGCCTGTGCTGCACACTGTCCGCAGACCTGTGCCCTGTCAGCCTCAGCCATGGGCTGGCCACACACTGCACACAGCCGGTCACGTCCCGGAGGGACCCCGGTTCCATAATTCTGAAATGCCTCCATATGGTGATTTTTATGCAGTATAACGCAGGGAATTATGCAAGTAGCAACCCTGGATGCCCCAAAACCCGCTAGTAATGTGGGAGAATTTGTAAAGAGGACCCGTTATAATATATGTTAGGCCGTGGCCGGTAACGAAGTCTTGGCTTCTGAAAGACATAATGGAACAAGGGGAGTGGAGTCAGTGCCATGCTCTGTTTGAAAAACCTAGAAACCATACCGCCCCGGAGGGCACTCACATGACCGAGGGAGGAGACGAGCCACACCACGCGCGCGAAGATAGAGAAAATGGCGCCAGCGAACCTCGAGGGGAGGGCCAGGCCAAGCTGTGGCGCAAGACGCGTCATGCCAAGTCTCCGCCTCCCCCAAAGAGCGCGAAGCTCTAACTGACAGCAAGTGCAGCAGCGGAAAATAAGTAACATCTAATGCTGACACACTGGAATGAATCTGCCGAGGCAGACCGATAGTGAGAAAAGACAGCTCGCACTGTACAGTGATGCGCGACACTGACCCCCTGATTAAAAGAGACAAGGTCTAATGGCTGATGGCCACTAGGGCTGCCACACACACACACACACCCCCCCCCCTTGAGTTACAGGAGGGAGCGAGGGGAGAAGCTGACGGTGTCCATGGACTAAGTCTATGAGGGGCAAGGCAATATGTGGGAGGGGCATCCTCTAGAGGCTCACCAACGGCCTGACCGCCTACCCTATGGAGGGGGATTGCGGTGGAGCATGGCTCCATTCAGCACACCAGGTGCTACCTACCTTCACCCGACCCGCGCAGCCTAGGCTGGGAGGCATATTTCTTCTAACGAGGACGGGTGGAAATAGTCTCACAGGACCTTGGGCCGTAAGGCTCGCTCGCCAGCGAGAGCGTGATACTTCATGTCTTCGCAGTTCCAGCACTTCAGAGAAATCTGGGGATTTGTGGGAGGTCCCGCAGTATATGTAGGGCCGGGAAGAGCTTGTTTTCTACATGTCTGCAGTGCACGGCGCCGGAGGCGGAGGACTACCCACATGTTATGACTATTCTGGAGCAGGACGTGCTGTATGCTTAAAATACAGCCTTTAATCACACAGCCTCCGGCACTCTGGGCTACAGCGAAGCATTTTTGAGCGCCGACGGTGTGTGAGGCTTTTTTGATGAATGTGGTCTGTTGCACTGACCAGCCGCTACCATTCGCTCCGATACAGCGCTGTACTGCTCATATAGCAACTCCCCACAACATATTCATCAATGCTGCACAGCGACTGAGGCGCTCTGAACTAGCGAACTACAGCCGAGCACAGCGACTACTAGCGGGTGCTCTGAAATGCCCACTACCTGGCGTTAGTAATGAATCAGCATGTTAATCACTTTCTTGGCACCTGCCCAATGTGTATTTCTAAGGGGCACTGCACACACAATCAGGTATACTAAATCAGTGGACATGCAGGAGAAACTACCCTGCATTTTGTAATCTTGTTGCATATAGCTTTATTTTGTTGTTGAAAGATGTGTGCGCAGATTTCACACCTTATTAAGCTCAACAAGGAAAAAATTATGCCTAAATTAGGCCTTTTTGGGGTGTTGCTCCTCAACACGATGTGTATCCCCCCCCCCCCCCCAGGTCCTCCTATCCACTCACAGGGCTGTGGAGTCGGAGGAAATTTTGGGTACCTGGAGTCGGAGTCGGCAAACAATGCACAGACTCCTACTAAATTTTATTTAGCAAGTTTAAATGTCCCAATTCACAAAAAGTTATAATTAATGACTTCTCTATTGTAAGAATAAAGACCAATGCATGCAGTGCCTCACGTAACCGCAAAACGAACACGTTAAGTGACCGTGAAGAAGCATGCTTTTCATGTGCTTCGCTATATGGCACGCAACGCACAATTAGAAGCGGCAATACTTTGCATAGTGTTGTGTTCTGCTGTTACAGGGAACCCTTGGGTAACCTAGCCTCTCACTGATAAGGGATTAAGTAAATATGTTTTTGCAGGACTAGAGACACTTGTATAAGTGAAGGGAATGGAGGATCAATAGTTCAAGACTGAAGCTGTACCATTGGAAAAACTGCTGTCATTCAGCAAAAGGCTATAAAAACTTGTAAACTTCGAATTTTAAACATGACTATAGGATTCTACTAGGGAAATCATGTTTTATAATAAAGGCCCCTTCCTGGATCCTCCCACTGCCCTATCTTCGGCAGAAGATCAGCACACAGAAAGGAGAAGGCAGCTTCTGCCCAACTACCTCTCTCTGCTAGAAGTAATGACATGTATGTTGCCTTTCTTTCCTTCAAGGAATGTATAAAATACATTCACAGATTAATACAGAGGAGTCGGAAGTACAAAAAACTGAGGAGTCGGAACATTTATCTACAGACTCCACAGCCCTGTCCACTCACCTTCTGAAGGGAGCCGAGTGAGCCGTCGGCCACATCCACTGCTAACTTAGTCACGGAGCCCATTCAAAAAGGCTGAGCACACGCACAGCGGGGATGCGGCGGCAACACAGGGACGCAGTGAGGGCTCCAGAATAAGCAGGGCATCCCAATGCCAACATTCCTCTTTAAAGTGGACCACCACCCAGGATTTTGACTATCCCCGCTGTGTGAAACCCCCCAGAAAGCCCCAAAAACTCACCTCTCCCACGTGACCGCTGCAGCTAATCCCCACCGGACAAGCGGGAGGCAGCGACGGACAAGAGAGCGCACCCGCCGCCGCCTCCCGCGCGTCACTCTTACAGGGCGCGCGCCGGCCATTCACAAACGGTCGGCGCGGTTGCGCGTCCTGCTAGAGGGACGCGCGGAAGGCGGCGGCGGGCGCCGCTGGATCGAGGAGCAGGTAGGGATTTAGGGGTTTCTGGGGGGTTTCACACAGCCGATCGGGGTGCCCCGCAGTCAGGGAGCTGATCGGTCGGGGAATCTTATTCCTGGGCCGATCAGGGGAGGGTGTTGGTCCACTTTAAAGCTGCCTCTCTGGAGGAAGGCTGAGCTTCCATTAAGATGGTGGTAGCTGGCAATTAGATCAGCTCTGTTTCAGCACTAGGGAAGGGTGGATGGTGCTTTGAAGATAGCCATGCAGGCTGGAATGGCCCTTTAAATATTTTCTCTGAGTAGGGCGCCACAGGACAAGTTCTTGAGGGCAACTAAGCAAAGGACTTCTTGACCACAACAGAGCAATTATTAAAGTTCATCTTTCCATCCGCGCTTTCGGGCCAGGAGAATAGTACCCTCTTTTGGCAAATTTCTTTAGCAAACATCAGGGTTCCAAGGACCACTTCCGGCAGCTTTTGGCTGCTTCAAAAATCTGCTACACAATTCAGATGGAGCGATAAGATGGACATAATAGACAAGGAAAGAATCCGATGAGCCTGCCCCTTAAGGTTCTTGACCCCCTTGCAGCTAGGCCATTGTCTGCTAAGGCCTTTAAGGGGCCACTCACCTTCACCCCGAATCTAGGCCCCGAAGTCGTGAATGGGCATGAAGGAGCACGCAGTTCCCAGTGCTGGCCGGGACTTCAGGAAGATGGTGGCGGGCATACGGTGCCGCAGCACCTCCGAATTCAGGGTCTGGATTCGGTGTGAAGGCGAGTGTCATTTTTTTCTTTTATTAGGTCAGCATAATTGCTATTTGGAGAGGGCAGGGCTTAGGTTAATTTTGAAGGGCTGGAGAAGGCTCTTTAAATAAGAACCATTGAAAGAGTGATTATTCAATCATGCATCCTACCTGCTGTTAATACTCTTAGGTCTCCACCCAAGGAAACCCTTTCCTCATGTTGTGTAATTTGTCCAGGTTTTCTGCCCTGGAAGAGGACATGAGAAAAAGCGGCCCTTGAGGGGGTTTGACACCGGTGCTGCTAACGAAAAGCAGCAACAGGTGTGGGATGGCATTGTGACCAGTCCTGGGGGGGCCAGCCAGTTTGGGCTTACACATAAGCTCACGTTATATTGTTGCTATGGCTCAGCGCCGCTTGTTCCATTCAGATTTCCTTTACCGCACTGAAAGCAGACCAACAGTCAAAAATGACCTAAACCAGACCAAAACAAACAGTGCTCATATGCATTCCCCTGGGCAATTTAGATTTCTGCAAATAAAATTAATTTACCTTTTTCTAACTGTTGCTGTAGTAGATTTTAGACACAAAATGGTGGCTTTTTCAGGCCACCTGCAAACAGGAATTGCTGCTGGGCTTCCTGTTACTGTGCATTGTCAGTTGAAACCAGGCAGCAGCATGGCCAAGATGCAACCAGCAAAAATCCATTTTATTGAGCCCAATGGCAGCCCGTGACCACAAAACTGGATGCCCCGCTGGCCAGCAAAACAGATGCGCAACTACACCGGAGCTAGCAGCGCGCTCCTGTTATCTGCTAGGGTAGTCTGTGTATGCCCTGTTGGGATGGGGAGGCGGGCCCGACGCACATGTCCTCTCAATGGGCTGGCACTTACAGGGGCAGTGGGATCACACCCTGCGCTCAAGAGTGCTTCCGTTTTGCTAACTAGTGGCAGAAGTTTGCATTTTAGGGTGTTATGCCGGATTAAGCCATCTGGGAGAACCAGCAGAGTTTTGGCCCACTAGGTATTGCAGAAAGGAAGGTCACTGTTAAAAAGTTTGCCTTCGTGATTCTGATCTGTGATGCCCCATCACTTTACAACCCCCAGGTCACCCACACAACTCACCATTCCAACAGCATATGTGTCTGCTATCACACCAAACTACCACTTTATCCAAAACAACGCTTTATACCATGCATTGGCATGTGGGGAACAGAGTGCCTGACATACACATCTCCTGTGTGCCAAGTGCCTATTTGAAGGCTGGGTGCAGAAGTGTGCCACAGCTGCAGGGATGCATACGCAGAACGGCTGGAAAGGTAAGGGAATGCCTGGTCTGTGCATGGGAATTGACAGTGGGATGGTCAGAAGCATGCTTTAGTGATGCTAGGGCTGCTTTAAAGGAGACCTAAAGTAATTAACTTTAGGTCTGCTTAAACACCAACAGTCGCACAGTTTTGCTTTAAAATACAGTCAGCATCGGCTTCTACGCTTTTCTACCATAACGAAGGGGCACAATTGCCTTACTCCCACAGGACCACTTTTGATGCCAATTCTATTTTTTTCAAAAAGTATGTTGAGCCCCAAAGTTAGCGGACCTACAATCTCAAAGACGACTTATGCATGCAAGCCTATAATACGCTGTCATTTGTCACGTTGTATATCGGGGCACAGAAACGCAGGAGTCTTCCATCGGTCCGTTTAGAACTTTTAAAGGCAACTCCGAGAGGATGGGTGCGCGCGCACCGCTGCCACTACCTCTCTTTGCACGCAGTTTTTATAACCGGAGGGGCGGGAAACGGGGTTAATAACTGCCATGAAACATAAAAGTGGGGTGATGGGGTACGCGGCCGCGCACACACACAGGCCTCTGTGAAATAAGTGCAACACTCCATTCCAGCATAGATTTATCTTGTGCAAAAAAAAGGATGAAACGACTCAAAAGAAAATGGAGGACAGGCCTAGAGCAACGTCCTTCATAAAACTCCCCAGCCCCATGTCGAGCTAATGGGCAGCCGATAGCCCTGCAGGCACACTGAAAGTCTCACCACATTCTATCTCCTGGCATCTTCCACAAAATGCGATAACGATAGAGGGAGACAAACACCCCCATCAGCCACCCTCCCTCACCGGAGCCCCATCGTGACACCTAGAGGCGGAAGAAAGCTCCTGCAAATCGCCGCTTAGCCTCGTCTTACCTCTTTAAGACGTATTTTTCTCTTTTTTTTTCTCCTTCGCGGACAGGTATCAACGATCCACAATAGACGGCCCAGTAATGACTATCAAAACGGAAACGTCTAGGGATACACTGCTCGGCGTTTAATTGCTTTAAGCCCCTGTTTCACAAAATGGCGGGATGAGCCTGAAAAGCGCATGCGTGAAAGAGGCGGTGTCAGGAGGCTGTCGGGAATTGTAGTTAAATGAAACCTGTCTGCCTCCACAGACCCTCCACACAGGGCGCCAATTTTGAAAAGGGCGGTAACGTTAATATCGCGCTCTCTAAATATCAATCAGTGTACCTTGAGTTATGCTGTGGTACAGGAAAGCAGAGCCCCGTACCTCCCCGCTGTACCCCCATATGTGTTATATTGCTAATAACCACCGAATACTAAAATTACTCGTATGTGGCCAGGGCCGTTTTTTGCCATATGCAAGGTGGGTGGTCGCCCATGGAGCTGATATACCTCCCGACTGTCCACGTTTTGGGTCCATGCCCTCCCCCCGTTCCTCATTGTTCTCATTTGTCCCTGTTTGAGGCGTAACATGCACAATCTGCATCAATAAATGTTTCATTCGCTTATTCAAAGTGTTCATGTTGTAACTATTAATTATTATTAAACCGGAACTTCACCATCATTTATTGAAAAGCCTAAATCTTTAAAAAACGTTTTCCCAGCATCTAAAATTAATATATTTTAAGTTTTTAGTCACTTATTATTCTCCCTCCAACTGGGCTGCAACTTTGTTCCGGAATTTAGGATACAGGTGCCGCCATCTTGACTCAGAAACATCATATTTACTGAGAAGAGGAGAGTGGGATAAAGTACAGCTGTGCTTTGCTTAGACAGAGCAGAGCTGGGGTCAGGAAAAGGTTAGCAATCCCAGAATGCAGAGAAGCACAGTCAGAAGGCAATTCCTGTTTGCAGGCTGCCTGACGTTCCATGAGCCGCCATCTTGGATGTTTAAAGTGGACCAACACCCAGGATTTTGACTATCCTGGGTTTTGTACCACTTCGGGGGGTCGGGGGTGCCCCGCTGTGTGAAACCCCCAAACACCCGGAAACACTCACCTCACCCCGCTCCTGCGTGGGCGCTCGTCCAATCAGAGCGCTCAGAGCTGCTGTGGTATGCACGTACAAGCGGCGTCCAACCACAGCGGCTCAGCACTGGAGGCCGCATCTCGCGCTTCCCTCTAACAGGGAGCGCACCCGTGCCAGCATGCGCCGCTGGAACTGGGTTAAGGTAAGGTTTCTGGGCTTCCTGGGAGGTTTCACCCCGCGGGACATCCCGATTTCGGATGCCCTGCGGGGAGGGATCTGATCACCCCTGGGTGTTGGTCCACTTTAAAGGCTCATAACATGCTGGTAGGCTGATTTTTAATGTAAGCAATCTGTATGTGCAGGGTGTGGGAAACATAAGATAGACTCCAGAGTGATGGACCGCTTTAACTATTAATCCCTCAATGAGAGTGTGTGGCTTGAGGTGAGTGGTCACCATCAGAGCTGACTGGCCCTCATTTGAGTCTCCTTTCCTTTTCTCTCTTATCTCTCTTTCCCACCCTGAAGAGTTGGAAGGTATGCTGATTTACTTTCAGAATAAATCCTGTAAGCATCCCCCGATGATGGAAGACAAAGCCCTAATATTTGTACAGGGCCATGGAGACACTTACAGGAGCTGTGCACTCTGCAGCAATCACTGGCACTACCACCACTGTTTAAAGAGGAAACCCCAGAATTTCACTTTTTTGTACCTCCACAAAAAACTCACCTCTTCCTGGTTCCCATGTGGGGAGCCATGCTCGCCAGTAACTGTGGGCGTGCCATTCAGAAAGACCGGGCACAAGGTAAGCGTTTCAGACAGATATGCTGGGAAGGCCCCTCACCTTCTTGCCCTTGGGTTCCCTAAAACCACCCTCCCCAAAAGTATGTTAATGGCATACCTCCCAAGTGTCCCTGATTTGGAGGGACTGTCCCTCATTGTTCTCCTTTGAATAGGCAAATAAACCATTTATTGCTGCAGATCTGCATGTTACACCTCAAAGACAGACACATTGTAACAGTTACAACAATATAAACACTTTATCTCCTATCCATCAATCAATGAGGGGTGTGGCTTAATTTACATATTGCCCAATTTCCCATTCTGCAAAATTGGAAGGTATGGTTAATGGGGTAGCAGTCTCAGTACTATCCCCCCCTCCCAAAAAAAAAAAAAAAACAAGCCCTGCACTTTCTCTGCTGGCACTCTGCATGTTAATGCCCTCATCTGGGGGACAGGATCCGCTGATGATCTGAATATTAATAGTTGTGTTAGGGGACAGGATCCGCTGGTGCTCTATATTACTATTTTTTCTCAGGAGAGAGGATCCATTGGTGCTTTGCCCATTCCAATTAGAACCAGCTTTATAGATGGGGCAGGAGCGCACACACTGCCTAAAGATGCTGAGGATTTGCCCACTTGTGTTGCCCATTGCAAAATTTCAGAGCCGTTACGCACAGCAAACGGCACTAA
The DNA here is from genome assembly GCA_027917425.1 of Gastrophryne carolinensis. Classification (NCBI taxonomy): domain Eukaryota; kingdom Metazoa; phylum Chordata; class Amphibia; order Anura; family Microhylidae; genus Gastrophryne; species Gastrophryne carolinensis. The sequence goes on along the minus strand of CM051241.1, from coordinate 14,309,005 downwards.
TAGGACAAGAGCCCATGCATGCGCAGCTGGAGATACAGTATGTCCAAGTTAAAGGCATGATTAGGGGAACAAAGATTTTATTAAGCCGTTACTAAGCTGCACACTCTAAGCAGGTGTAATGGGCAGAAACCTGTTGTAACACTACAAGTAGGAAGGATTAGAACCCTGTCAGAGGAATAGCCCTGATGGTAAATCTATCAGATGCAGTTTTTGGGCCAATTACATCATGGAACCACATGATGGCAGTGTTGCCTAAGAAATGGGTCTCTTAGATTCAAGTAGTTTAAGGTACTTCTTGAGGTTAAGTAAACAAGGCCTTGAACAGATGGCATTGGCAACATTAGCTGTCCTGCCATTGGCCGGGCTTTGCAACTGTTGGTGTAAGTGGAAACCTTACAGAGGTTATATAAAGGGAAGACCAACCCTTCTAGAGAGTTCTTGGTTCTATGCTGTAGTAGTTTAATGTAGTGAGGAGCGAAGAGGGAATGCTGCTGTGATTTGCTGGATTGTATTACTGGATTTTGCTGTATGATACCGAGGATGGATGCTTCAAATAAAAGCCAAGTGGATTCACCAAAGAGTGTCGTTTCTGGATGCAAGCAGTTGTATTGTAGAAGTAAGTGCACCTCCACCCACACATGTCTGCACCAATATGGGATACCCTACCCTAGGTCCAAGAATCCTCCTCGCTCCCCAGGTACGTACCCCCGGCCAGGTACGCGCCGGCTACACGTAACATTTTTAAGCTAAGTTTGAGAAACTTGAGCCCAAATTGGATGGGGTTGTGATCTGGGACGGGGATTCAAACCCTGTTTTTCTCATTAATTGCTCTTTCCATGGAATATTGTTACATGTTTCAATGTTAATGGTTGTATGTAGCTGCCGAGGTGCCTGGTCCTCCTGTAGCCCACCCGAGAAGCTGTAAATGTAGGCTCATCCGGGTACCCTGAACGCTGGCCTGTGGGCCTGGCCGGGGCAGTGGCCGGAGGCGGCGTGGGGGGGAGGGGAGAGGACATAAGAGTATGTGTGTTTCGGCAGCTATGGGATTGAGGTACCCAGACAGCACAATAAGAGATATGCTTAGTAGAAGTTCAAGAGAGGGATTATCTGATCTGTGGGGGCAGCCCCCTCTTACCGCTAATTGTTTTCTCTCCACTAATTGCTCTTTCCGTGGAATATGGGTACATGGTTCGATGTTAAAAATTGCATATGGCTGCCAGGGTGCAAGGTCCTCCTATCGCCCACCCCGAGATACTGCAAGAGTTGGCTCATCCGGGTACACTTGGCATTGGCTGGCCTGTGGACCTGGCCAGGCCGGTGGTCGTAGACGGCAGGGGGGCAAGGGGATGAAAGACTATGAGAGTATAAGGGTTTCGCTAGCCACAGGATTGAGGTACCCGGGCAGCACAATAAGAGCTATGCTTCGCAGAATACCTAGAGAGGGATTATTTTAACATGCAGGGGCAGGCCGGAGCTGGGGATGCTTTGTCCTAGCGGGGGATCAGACGAGTGGAGGTTCCAGAGTGCAAAAGGTACTACCTCAAGCAAGATACCATCAGGCCCAACAGACACATTCCTTGACAAATCGTTGGGTGGGGACAAGACAAGAGACCCTGTACCCTGGCCTGAAGTAAAAGTCACTTCTGTGTTGGAAGAACACTTTTGCCTGAGACGTGTCTAATTACATTCCCAGAAAAGAAGGGATGATGTTTGACTTAAGAAGAATTCGACTGGATAGTCAGTTATCCAATGTCTAGGCCCTCTGACATGATATGGGCCCATATAAGCAGGTCATCTAAGTAAGGGATTAGATGTATACCCTGACTTCTTAGAGAAAACATGAGACCTGCCAACACTTTGGTAAACACCCTCGGTGCTGATGATAGACCGAAGGGTAGCGTCACAAACTGAAGATGTAGGCCACCTACTGCAATGTAGGTATGCATCCTTATATATACACTGTGATTATAAAATCTCCCGGCTGGAGTAACATCACTGTGGATCAAACAACTCCAATCTCTAAAAAGGGGAAATACAGCAGATCTCATTGCTTCTGCTTTCTGCAGAATTAGGGATACCCCTGACCAAGACAATCTCAGATGAGGTCTGGCTCCTAATTTGATCTTGTAACCTGAGGATACAACTTCCTGTATCCAAATATCTGTTACATGAAGCCTCCAAATATGAACAAAATGCAGAAGCTGTCCCCCCACACCTGCAAGGTTGGGGGCATCCCTTCATGCCTGAGCAGGCTTTGAAGGGGTTTGGCTTTAATCCGCCAGATACCTCTTCCCTTAACCCTTTAAATGCCAAGCACGTAGTTTCTACGTGGTTGCTTCTCCTACCGTTAAGTGCCAAGCACGTAGAAACTACGTGCCTGGCATTTCCCCCAAACAGTTAAAAGATAGAAAAAAAAACACTTACCTCTGGTATCCCTGTGAAGCTTGGGGTCCCCTCTTCCTGGGGGGGGCATCCGATCGCCCCCCCCGTCGTCCTCCGTCTTCGGGGGGGGGGGCCCGAAACCAGCCGCCCCCCCCGTTTCCAGCGCTGACTCGCCGTTGTAAAAAAAAAAATAAAACTGTCATTTACTCACCTCCGCGCCCGAGCCTTCTGTCCGGGTCTCCTCTTCACCAGGGAGGGGTCCGATCCCCCCCCCCTGGGCTGCGCAGTCTTCAGGTGAGGACCCTCTTCCGGGTCCTCACCTCTTGTAATGGCGGCGATGGCCGCCGCCGCTTAGCTCCGCCCATTGTGGGAGGAGCGGGATGACGTCATCCCGCTCCTCCTATACCCCCTCCGAGCTCCGGCATCTGTCAGATGCCGGTGGTGATCGGAGCAGGGCGGATGTCAGCTGAGGAGGCTCCGATCGGAGCCCCCTCGCCTGTCACCCGCCCTGCGCCGATCACTACCGGCATCTGTCAGCAACATGACAGCGGCGCGGGACAGCGGCGAGGGACGCCGGATCGGAGGTGAGTACAGTAAAAAAAAAAAAAAAAAAAATAAAGATTTTTTTTCTCTGTGTCAGTGTGATTTTTGCGCTAGCGGGTGACTTGCCATTAACCCCCGGCACCCCCATTACCTGCCTCCCCAAAGGCCAGGGGGGGGCAGAAGAGCCCAGGCCCACGGGCTATGCGGGCTTGTAGCCTGCAGGGCCAGGGGCCACAAAAGCTGGCCCCTGTGCCCTGTTCCTACAAGCCCTGCATAGCTGGTCCCGGGCTGGTTACTTTGGGTAAGGGGGACCCCACGTCAATTATTTTTTTGATTTTTAAGGGTTTTTAACCCTTAAAAATCAAAAAAAAAAATGGGGTCCCCCTCCCCTGGGAGGGGGGACCCTATGTCATTTTTTTTCTCGATTTAACCCTTTGTAGTGTGGATGGTATTTGTATTTTATTTGTGAATGTTATAAAGTACTTGTTTCAGTTAGGGGGGTCTCCTGGGCAGGAACGGGGGGCTACCGATAAATATGTGGTACCGTTCTAATCGGTAGAAATGGGGCTTTCACATGCAATATGCTTTTCCTTAATAAAATACATTTTTTATTTAAAATAAAGGAGTCAATTTTCTAAAAAAATGTTTTATTTATTTATTTATTTTACTTAATAATATTGTAAAAAAAAAATAATAAAATTTACAAACAAGATATTTCATGTTAAAGCCTAAACTCTGCTGCAAAAAAATATATATATAATTTTCCTGAAAGTTCCAGCAAAATGGCGCAAAACATGGCGCAAAATGGGGAAAAATGGCCTGTCAACAGAGGGTGACAAAATCTCAAGTAGGCTGGCAATTAAAAGGGTTAATAGTACCTATGCATGTTGGGCATTGTTCTGTTCGGGGGACCTTGCGCTTTCAGACTTAGCTTGTTTTTTCTTGTTTGCATATTTATATTTTAGGAAAAGGTGTTTTTTATTCAGCTTTTTTTAAAATTTTTTAGGGAAACCCTGCGCAAACAAAGAATTCTTTGAGGTAATAATTCCAGAAAGATGAGTCCACTAGAACAAGCTGGGTACGCTTAGAAAGCTTAACGTGTGTACTTTCAGGGAATGTATGGTTTATGGGGGATATTCCAAATGTAAAGGGTTGTTTTGGTTGAAAAATCGCAAGGTGCGCACTTTGTCTGCAGAGCTGAAATTTTCAAGTAAAATTACCGTTACGCACATGCTTTACTTTGGGGTGTTTGGCAACTCTTCACTTGACAGTAGCAATGCATGTTGGGTGTTGTTCTGTTCGGGGGATATTGCGTTTTCAGATTAAACTTGTTTTTTCTTGTTTGTATATAGTTTTTTTAGGAAAATGTGGCTTTGATTCTGCTTTTTTATCCTTTTTTTAGGGAAACTCTTTGCAACCAAAGAATCCATTGAGGGATTACTTCCAGAAAACTATGGCCACATCAACAAGCCTGGTACACCTAGAAAGCTTGAGGTGTGTACTTCCAGAGAATATAAAGGGTTGTTTTTCTGGAAAAACTGCAAGGTGCGCATATTGCATAGCATAGTTGTATTTTTTCTGAAAATCCCCTAAAGCGCTGTTTCAGTTTGGGGGAGTCTCCTGGGCAGGAAAGGGTGTCTACCTATACATATGTGGTACCGCTGTAACCGAGAGAAATTGGGATTTCACACGCAATAAGATTTTATTGACAAACTTACATTTTTTATTACAAAAAAAAACTACAAATTGTAAAAAATATATATATTTTTTTTTTTGCACATATTTCACCCAAAAATATTGAGAATACACCTAAAAAATGACAAACAAGACATTTCATGTTAAAACCCAGACTCTGCTGAAAAAAACAATATATAATTTTCCTGGGAAATCCCTGGAAATCCCTTCAAAAATCACATTTGAACATGGGGAGCGCAAAATAGTGCAAAATGGTCTGGCAACAAAGCGTGACAAAAACTCCAGGTAGGCTGGCACTTAAAGGGTTAATTTGGGTCTTATTCCAAAAATTCTCTTTGGTATCCCGAAGAGGCCGAACCTCCAGCCGGAACCCCAGAGGATTAGAGTTCCTGCGGAAAGCAGTGTTAGACTTTGGCTTCACCATGCTTTATCAAGCACTCCCCAGACAAATGCCCCGCCTTAAAGGGGAGTCCCGTCAGATTCCTTTTAGAGGATATGTCAGCTGGCCATTGGTTAAGCCATACAGCATGCCTTAAGGCTACCACTAGAGCTAGGTCTCTGGCACTTAACCTGCATAATTCTCTATAGCCAAGATCACATACCTGTTGTAGCCAAACTGGACTTAATCAACTGGGAGAAGGACTTCCGTGAACGACCCATACGAGTAGACTACAGTTGTTTTAACAACCTTTTGCTCCCCAAAAATGCTATAGATGTAGCACAGGCCGGCCGCAAGGTTGACCCCATAATAGAATAAGCATGACATGCCCCCTGAGCCACCCACTTATCCGCTGGATCCTTTGAAGAAGTACTATCAGAGGATGGCATAACCAAAGTTTTAAAAAGACCTGGCACCAGAGCGTCCACCACAGGAGGGTGAGACAATAATTCAATCTGATCTGGAGAAAAGGGATACATAGTATCTAGTACTTTAGGCATGGTCGGAAGACTATCTGACCTCTGCCATTCTCTATTGATCAGATTAGAATGTGGAGGAAATCAAAACATCCATCTTCTCCTTAACTGAGCACCCCCTTGTGTAGAGGACTCCGAGTCCCTACTGGATGAATCCCCCCCAACGGATAACTCTTCCTGGGAGACTATGGCAGCCACAATATCCTCTTCAAAAACACCAGAGGTTTTTTTTTTTTTTAAAAAAAACCTTAGCAGCCGATAAGACTCTGTAAAGGTTTAGGTCCACTTGAAGGCTGCCAAGGGGGTTTTTAAGGCTCCGAGGGCACCGGCGACAAGAGTCAGAACCTTTTCAGGGGGGGAGACAACCGTCTTCCATATCCACTACAACCGTAGCATAATGCCTGCACACCTCATCCAGTGCCACCTGTATGCATACTGGACATGGGGTAAATTAGATTAAATGTGTCCAGACCCGATTACCCCAGATGCCTCCATCATGGTAAAAATAATACTACAGTTCTCGACAGTTCTCCGAGACCTCTGGGGGGTATATATATATTATATATATAATATATATTATATATATAACCTGCCCTTTCCCACAAAATATAAGAATATAGATTGAAACAATATTCATTAAACTATAAAAATATAGATTATATATTATTAAAACTATATTAATAACAAAATACTAACACAATAACACAATAATTATAAAAATACAATCAAATTAACCTACCTAATGGCTTAGGTCCGCATGAGGGTGGCCGTGCGGGGGCTTGGAGCAACCTCCTACTGGTCAGCAGCCCCAGCGTCTGACCGGGGAAGCGGCGAGCAACTGCCCGGGTAGCGGAGAAGAACCGGCAACGCCGGCGGTACTCAGCACTTCGCTAAGCTGAAAATCTATCCACGGCATCGGCCGAGAAAAGAGCCCTGAACCCCTAAGAAGAACCAGAGGTCGTTGGCGGTGCTTGGCACTTTGCTAAGGCGAGAAACTTTCCACGGGGTCGGCCGAGAAAGGAGCGCTGAGCCCCTAAAAAGAATCGGCAGTGGTCAGCACTTCGCTAAGACGAAAATCATTCCACGGTGTCGGCCGAGAAAAGAGCACTGAGCCCCTAAGAAAAAAAAGAGGTCATCGGAGGTGCTCTGCACTTCGCTAAGCCGAAAAACTTTCCCCGGTGGCGGACTGAAAAACCGTGCTGTGCCACTGAGAAGAACCGGAGATCGCCGGCGCTGAAAATCTTACCATGGCAGCGGCCAAGAAAAGAGCGATGTGCCCCCGAGGAATTATTTATATAATAAAGTGTATGGGAAAGTGGTGTATAAGGTTCTTCAGGCAGGCACAATCCATGCCGGGATATCAGAGATCCAATCCACATCCCAGGTCCTCTACGAGTTTTTCCCCTACTCAGAGGTCTTCCCAAGTGATGAGACTAATTGAATGAAGGAAGCCCTATAAAAGGAGTTGCTGAGGCTTCCATGTGGAGATGGAGAGGCTGGGATGAGGAGCCTGTGCCTTGCTGCTCCCAATACTAACAGTGCTGAATTGCATCCAAAGGACTTTATGTATTGTCTGTTTTGGAACCTGTGGATTAACAGCCTGGACTTGTATGCCCTGAAAGAGGACCTGTGATATCAAGGGCTTGCAATATGCTGTAATTATCCTATACTGGACATTGCTAAAGTTGGTGAGGTAACCGCTTGCTGTACTGCATTGTATCTTGCATCATACTCTGAAGAGATTTTTCCTGTTGGACTTTGTTTTCAATAAATCGCTTATTATTTGACTAAGAACTGTCTTCAGAGTCATTGCCATTGGCCCCAGATCCTGACAATTGGTGGAGGATGTGGGCAAAGCATGGTTGCTAGGAGCAGCTGCATGACAAAAACTCTGTAATGAAATTTAACAGTGGATGGCTTGGGTGAAAGCGACCACAAAGATGTCTGACCAGTTGCAAATGGAGGAGGTGATAAAGCAGCTGATACAGGCAAATCTCCAAACTGTGCAGACCATGGCACAACAGCAGTGGCCCATGGAGCAGCAGCAAGAAACAAACCGCCTGTTAATGGAGCAGACTGCTGCGCTCAGAGAGACTGTTATGGGTAAAATCTCACAACAGGAGAGAATTTCAGTTGAGACTGGTGGTGCGAGGAGGGCTGTTCAGCAGGTCTTGCAAAAGATGACACCTGATGATGATGTCGAGGCCTACTTCACTGTATTCGAGAAAGTGGCAGAGAGAGAGAAGCTGCCTGTTGCAAAATGTGCAGATGTGATTGCACCCTTCCTGACAGGAGAACGGCAAAAAGCATACTATGATCTTAGGGAGCAAGATGTCCGGGACTATGTTAAATTAAAAGTGAAAATCCTTGCTCACCTGGGTGTTACGCAAGCGGTTCGGGCCAGGAGAGTTCACAGTTGGAGTTTCGCGATTGACAAGCCTGCCTGGTCGCAGATGTATTACCTGATTCATCTGGTACAAAAGTGGCTGGAACCAGAGAACTCTACACCAGCTCACATTGTGGAAAAGATTGTGGTGGACCGTTTCTTCAGGACCCTGCCAGCAGAGCTACAGCGATGGGTTGGACAAGGAGACCCTCGGACTGCTGAGCATCTCATCAACATGGTAGAATGGTACACAGCGACTGAGGACTACCTCTGGGATGCCCCTGCAGCACCAGAACCTTCCAGGACCATCAAACCCGTGACATCTGTGGGTAAGAGAGAGCTGGGAGTATGTGGAAGGGTGTGAGAGGGAGCAGGGCTTTAGACTTTGAGCGAAGGCAAAAGACTGATCGCCATAGGCCCCCTAATCCTAGGGAGGATGCCCGGGTAAGGAGTTCCAGTGTTCCCCAGTGCTGGAAGCGGCATGAATGGGGGCACATAGCCGGTAATTGCCCTCTTTCCCCAGAGCCCATGGAGTGTGACGCTAGCCGGCGTGGTCCATGGTCAGAGACTGAGCCACATATGTCTGTGATAAAAAATAATACCATTTTGTGATTGCTCACCTGTAAAATGGCTATTACAAATATGTCACTCACCCAGCTTCCGAATATTCATGACACTTAAGTAACTGTCCTGTAGAGGGCGATCTTGCAGAGATGACATGAAACAAAGGAGCCCCTCCTGGCCCATAAATACCTGGGACCTCCCACCATTCCCCAGTATAAGACAGCAGTAAAGGGACCAGGAAGAGCCAAATGTAAACAGCAAAGAAAAAGGTTCACCATATAAAACATCCCAGAAAAACAAAAAAGGGCGGGATGAAGCGAGGTGTGTGACATACTTGTAATAACCATTTTACAGGTGAGTAATCACAAAATGGTATTATTCCCAGTATGTCACACACCCCGCTTCCGAATATTCATGACACTTGGTGAAGGGTGAAATGCTTAGCCTAATGGCGACCATGTTGAAAAGAAGACTCCATTTTGTATTCTATAATCTGATATTAAACTTAGCTATATAGATATACTTGTAATATGTTAAGTTCTGGGCATAAAGCTAACAGACGTTTTAGTGTGTAGGAATGTCCTTCTCTCAGTGATTTATCTAGATGTAGGTCACGGGAATCCCTTGAACTTCATTATCAGCAAATGTATAGGAAAATAGTTCACGTAGGAACCACAAGATTTATTGCCAGCTTTATGTGTGAAGGTTTTTAGTTACATCACAAAGGTGGGGGCTAAATACTCCTTTTTGTGTGTGACATTCTGTATAAAAATGCATTGATTTCTGAATAAACTTAGATCAGTCTTTGAACCGTACCTAGTGTACAAGCTCGTGGTTCTTAGTATTTGATCTCAAGCAGCTGCTGATGGAACACTGACAGACCTTGGGCGAGGGAGGCCAGACAACCCTTAGAAACCCCAACAATCAATGGTGGCAGCGGGTGGGATCCGCCGTGCAACTCTAGGTAGGTGGATTTATATTTTCACTTACAGAGACCTCTGCCATAGGGCGGACCTATTAAGAACCTAGTGGGGTAAATTGAAAGGGTTAGAAACTGTCCCGAGAGACAGATAAGAGAAAAAGGGACTCTGAGAAGTGCCCTAAGAGAAAAAGGGACTCTGAGAAGTGCCCTAAGGAAAATAAGAGTAGCGCTACTAGATAAAAGGCTCCCTGACAAGGTGTTCAGTGTTCTGTCCCAAACTTTTGCTTTTCTTCTCTGTCGCATAGAAGTGTAAGATAATTTGTCTTTGTTGTGTGGGACTGATAGGTGTGAAGGTGAGCACGCCTTAAACCACTGTTACTGATAGGTGTGAAGGTAAGCACGCCTTGAATTGCTGTTTAATATGGGAAGAATGATAGCAAATCTAAACCTTGATAAGGGGAAACTTGTAAGGAATTTGTAATTAGAATATCGAAGTCTGATCATTATGTAGATCCATGAGTAGCTCCAGTCCATTCCCACAGGTTGGAGATAATGACAAGTTTCACATGGATATAATGATTAAAGGAGACCAAAATTGGGATAAAGATTTTATGAAGAAGGGAGGCTAGAATATGCTCCCTATTGGTTTAGAAGGATGACTAAAAGTGCCAAAAGGACATCCAATTCAGGAGACAAAAGAGTCCCCTGGATTTCATGCCCTGGAACACAAGCTAGGAACAAATTTAAAATGTAAACAAAAGTCTAGGCCTAAAACTAAGGTCCCCACTGGCCTTATGTACCACCTAAGAAAAACAGCCTCTATCCCTCTTTTACCGAGGAAGTGAAGTTTTAATAATCCCGGAGTCAGGAAACAAATGAGCAGTGATAGACAGAAGCTGTCTGTTGATCAGCTTATCAGCTAGGAATAGAGGAACCCAAAGAGTAAAAGGAGCTAGGTGAAAGTGACAGCTGGACTTTATATGGGGGTCCCGCTGCAAATACTAGGAGCAAATTAGTTGAAAGAGTTAATATAGAAGCCCCTTTCCCAACTGCCGAAAAAGGTCAGGATACTATGAGGAAGATTAAGAAAAGTTTGAGAGTGCTTTTCCACATAAATATTCTCTGTCTACTGCCATAGCTGGTAAACAGAAAGTGAGAGTATCTGTCTCAGATTTCTTTAAAAGATTCATAGATGTATGGGCTACCGCTTCTTATTCAGACCTTCCTGGGTAATCTGAATCCGAGATATGTTTAACTGTAAAACAACAAATCATAGATGCTTTGATCCACATCAGTTTGGAATTGGGATAATGTGAAAATTATTTTAGAGATATTCCATGCTGTGGGAGCATATGGGTTAAAAACACGCAAACTGGCAGGAACGAAATGTGTGTGTGAAGGGGGGGGTCACAGATGGAGATGAAAAGTGCAGAAATTTAGTTTGTTTTTTTACGAGGGGCCTAGCCCGCGCTACGCTTTGATAATAGAGCAGCATCAGACTGAGTTTTTAAAGGAAACTGACAGTGAAAGAAGCTGTGGGATGATTTTGATCTCCCTAAATTAACCCCTATGATGAGGAAGAAATAATTAACCCTGCAGCCTTTGCACCACAGCCAGTCAGCTCTCCCTAGCATGATGTCAAATAACCTGCTTAGCTGGCAGCAACACCACCCTTACTGATTTCTGACCCCCTCCAGGCTAAACTGGGAATCAGACATAGTTTCAGACTTATTCCAGGGTGTCCTATTAACATCCTGGGCAAGGACCTGCTAGGCAAATCACAATAAAACTTAACAGGAAAGGGGGGTTGTATGCAGACTTTAACCAGATAAGCATATAGAAGGCTAGGATTTCTTGCCTCTTGATAGATGACATGGACATAGATCCGCAGCTGTGGGCTGAGGGCTCACTGGATGTGGGATTTTTCCCCTGCACACCTTACAAAGCCACATTGAAACTAGGAGATTTGTCCAGGACCCCAGACCCATAAGTGGTTTAGTGACACCAACTTCCCCAATAGTGCCTGATGGTGTCTGTGCCATTTCTTCTAACCTCCATTCCTCATGACACGGGCTGGTAAGCTTCCCAGTGGATGAGGAGACACAACACACCTTTTATTTCAGGTCACTTTTGCCCCAGGGCTATGTGTATTGGCTAGTAGTTTTTGCAAATAGTCCTCCAAGCCACTCTTAAGGCCTGGACACCTAGCCATGGTTATGTCCTACTGCAGACAGCCTTCTCCTCTGCAGTTTTGCATCGGGAGGCCACCCTGGGGAATGAGAGGAATATTGTCAAATGTCTTTTTGAAAGTGGTCATAAAGTGTCTAAAGAAAAGTTGCAATGGTGTCAGGAAAAGTTTGAATACCTGGGTTTTGTGCTTTCCCAGGGAATACGAGAAGTGAGCCATGACAGAGTAGCTGCTGTTGTGGGTCTGCCCCGCCCACTTACCAAGAAGGACATGCTAACCTTCCTTGGTATGATTGGTTACTGCCGCCAATTTCAGATTGTTCATAATGTGACAGCATATTCAGAGCTCAGATGCATGCTGATAAACCTGAAACCCTGAAATGGTTAAATGAAATGCTTTTGTGTATTTGAAAAATGCTATGGTGACAGCCCCGGGGTTGGGTTTTCCCGATTATGGCAAGATGTTTCACTGATTTGCCAAGGACAAAATGTAAAACCATGGCAGGTGGTCCGTGCACAAGCGCATGGAGGTGCCCTGTTTTTTTTTTCTCAAAGGTGGTCCCTAGGCAGGTACAGGGCAGGTGTGTCTCCGAGCCCTGGCCTCATGTGCAATGGTGGTGGAAATGGTCGCAGCCTTTACCTTGGGACATTTAAATGCCCATGTTAGCACCAGAAATACCCCTCCCTGACTAGACCTTGACTGACTTACAAAAATATGCTAGTACAGAAGACAGGGAGAATTGGGGAAAGGTAAGAGTGCACAAAGACCAGAATGGACTTTTGTGCAAAGAGGGGGAAACTAGTGAAAACTAGGGAAACCGTGCAACAGCTAGTGCACCTCTTTTTATTCCCCAATATCATCATAGTGTAGGACATAGAGGCGGGAAGACGACATGTAAACATGAGCACCTGACATGTCCAACAACCTGATTCACACATCTGCAGATTGATTTTACTCACTTGCCTAGATTAGAGTACCTTTTAGTGAGAGTGGATATGTTCTCAAGGTGGGTTGAACTTTGTGTGACGACAAGGGAAGATGCCAGGACTGTGGTAAGCATTCTCACACAAGAGATTATTCCTAGATGGGGATGCCCTTTGCAGATAATTTTAAATTGCCTGTCCTTTACCATGAAGGTATGTCAGGATCTAGTAGAAAACCCTCAGGATAGAGTGGAAGTTTCACATCCCCTATCACCCTCAGAGCTTAGGAATAGTTGAAAGAATGAATAGGACAAGGATAATATCAGAGAAGCCACAGGGGGGGAACTTATGCTAAATGAAAAAGGGTCCTTCAAGGAGTAGCATTGTCAGTAATTAGGATGACCCCTTCTAAAGTAACTGGATATTCACCATTTAAGGTTTTAATGGGAAGACCATTACCCACCCCCTGGGTTAGGGTGCCTTCTTATGTTAGAAAGAGGGGACTTAGACCTGATACAGGATATTTGAGGAAGGTGATTAAAACTTTGGATAATGTTAAAAGAAATGTGGCTTGCACCTCTGTCTCGCATCTCTTTTTCTTTACAGGACACCACCCATCCTTTCGAAATAGGCGACGGTCCTGTAGCTGAATCACAGAAAGAAGCAAGACTACCCCCTTGGTGCCCCAGCCATGGTGAACGCAGTGACCAGAACCACAATCTTGTGGAGAACTGCCAGTCTAGGATACATGCTTCCAGAGTGAAGAGGATTCGAGAAGAAGGGTCAGACACTGCTACCTAGAGCAGAGGACAAGCAGACCGTGCTACCTAGAGCACAGCAAAAGCAGGAAAATGATGACCAATGCGGGGGATCTAGGGTCCCGAAGAAGGAAAAACAGATGAAGAAGCCCCAGCCCTTGACCAGACCTTCCTTGTTGGACTCTGAGACTGAAATTGCTAAACTTTTGATAGCTGCATTTAACATATGTGCTTACTTCATGCATTTCCGACCCACATTTGTTAGGCCAGGGAATGGTAAAGCCTGGGATCAGTTCTCAAATCAATTCCAGGTTCAAAGTTGCACCAATCATCTACTCTATTTCTCTCAGTGTTTCTATTGGTCAGCCATCTTTTAAATAGAGTTTAGCCCTGACCCGTTGTCCGTTATAGCTAGTGCTGCTCAGGGTGTGACTATCAGTGCTGTACTTGAGATTGACCCGGCTTGACCTTCGGCTAGTATCTGACTACTCTTCTGCCTCATCCCTGTGAGTAGACATACTTTCGGACTGATTTCCCGTGAATGACCTTGGCCATAGTATAACCTAGTGTTCCTTCTATCTTCACTGTGAGCTGGCATCCTTTGCGCCTTTTAAGACCTGGGGGCAACCGTGTCCGGCGAGGCGTATCATGCGTCCCGGCAAACGGGGGCTTGGCTATAGGCAGAAGCGGTGGCGGAGATTGGGGGTTGCTATCTCACAGAAGGTGGAAGACTCACAGGACATTACATTAAATATGCATATGCCTAGAAATCAGGTTATGACAAGTGTTGGATCTGTAGTAAATGACACCCTGAAACATCACAGGTCCCTTTGATAGCTATGCCTTTGAATTTCACTCAAGTCTTTAAAGTTATAACAACTAAATGAAAAATGTGAGTTTTGCTAGTATCCAAAGCAAAATGATTATGTTTCACACCCAATATAGGAAACACAACCCAGACTGGTGTTTTAAGGTTGGAAAATCTAATAAGATTGAGAAAACATGTGCCCAATCCTAGTTTAATATCTCTAAGCCAACTGAGAAGGGTGGGATCTATTTTAAAACGAATAATGCTTAATACAATGCAATTGGCTGGAATATAATGCTAATTAACCCACTCCTGACCAATTTCTCCATAAGATTTCTGGTAGAGGAGAAAGATATTTTGCCCAAAAATGGAGAACTTTTGGTAATCTAGGTAACTTTGGAGGAATTTTCAAATGGTTAAGAGATATGGCCATCAATGTCCTTGTAGTCATTTTTGTGATTATTATGCTTTTCGTTTCCTTCAAACTTATTATGTGCCTGATTGCAAGCTGTAGGACAGAGAGCCCAGCTGCTACATATATGGCTTACCTAGCCCATAGGCACAGAACGTGAATTAAGGAGATCATCCAGAGATGATCTAAGAGGGGATTGAAGGGTGAAATGCTTAGCCTAATGGCGACCATGTTGAAAAGAAGACTCCATTTTGTATTCTATAATCTGATATTAAACTTAGCTATATAGATATACTTGTAATATGTTAAGTTCTGGGCATAAAGCTAACAGACGTTTTAGTGTGTAGGAATGTCCTTCTCTCAGTGATTTATCTAGATGTAGGTCACGGGAATCCCTTGAACTTCATTATCAGCAAATGTATAGGAAAATAGTTCACGTAGGAACCACAAGATTTATTGCCAGCTTTATGTGTGAAGGTTTTTAGTTACATCACAAAGGTGAGGGCTAAATACTCCTTTTTGTGTGTGACATTCTGTATAAAAATGCATTGATTTCTGAATAAACTTAGATCAGTCTTTGAACCGTACCTAGTGTACAAGCTCGTGGTTCTTAGTATTTGATCTCAAGCAGCTGCTGATGGAACACTGACAGACCTTGGACGAGGGAGGCCAGACAACCCTTAGAAACCCCAACACTTGGGACATCCAATAGCAGTGCCCATAATGGGTGGGGATCCCAAAAAGGCAATAATGCACTACTGCAGCTTGCAGAACTTTGCGGCCAAAAACAGCATCCGCTCAGGCCTGCACATTAACCTTATTAAACTTGGAAAAAGTATGAACAGAAGACCAAGTAGCAGCCTTACAAACTTGTTCAACAGAGGCCTGGGGCTGAAAAGCCCAAGAAGCCCCAACAGCACGAGTAGAATGAGCAGTAACACGAAAAGGGGGAACCCTCCCCTTGGCAGAATAGGCCCCAACAATGGCCTGTCGAATCCATTTACTAATGGAAGATTTAGCGGGGGCGCCAGACCTTTCCTGGGCCCGGAGGGCACCACGAAAAAGGCGTCCGTCTTACAAAAAGGAGAAGTAGACACCAAATAATATTTCACACATCAAACACATCAAACCACATCCAAAAAATGTAAGGTCCTCTCCTTGTCATTACTAGGCTTAAGACACAAAGGAAGGGAGAACTACATCCTGATTGAGGTGGAAGGCCGAAACCACCTTAGAAAGGAAATCCCGCTTAAAGCGGAAAACTACCTTGTCCAGGTGCCTTTCAAAGTAAGGAGCCTGAATAGACAAGGCCGCCAACTCAGAGACACGCCGAACAGAGGTAATAGCCACCAAAAAGGCAACTTTCTGAGTGAGCAGAGAAAGAGCAATAGCCTCGATTCAAAGACACATTCGTCTGGACTTCCGTAGCTGTCTGTGAAAGTTTAAGTGGGTGTTAGTCTTTTTTTCGTTAATTTTTCATTCGTACGAACGTTCGGGAATGCGCTTTCGATGAACGGAAGCAAATTAGTTTTCTGTTCGTTCAGATAACTTCCGTTGTTGGGATGGGTTTCCGTCTGATTCAGAGAGCTGATTTCCGACGGATCACCACCCTATAAATTCGTTTCATTTCCGATCCACTTACGGGACCTTTGAGGGCTCGGATTGCTATTGTTGAACATGTTTTGCGGCTATGTGGAGGAGTCTGCGCGCCTTTAGCACCAAGGCATTGCATGTATCAGCATGGCCGAGGCCATAAGTTTTATAGCAATGCATACCTGAATCAATACATTTCATGTATGCCTTATCGATGCATTTTAATGCTGACCTAAATTAGTCCTTAGCATGTAAACATTTATTTTCCCACACATCCATATAATTGCTATATTTTTTTAGACTTATATCCTTTTTGAATTATATTTGGATTGTTGAACTTGAATATTAATGTGTTGTAGGAGTTATTGTTTTAGTTGGTTACCTTTGCTTTGTGTAATTATTTTATATTTGGTTGCAGGAACTGCAAGATGAGCCACTCGCCCTTGCTCCTGATGCCCGTTCCTGATGCGGGCCAGGGGTTCTCTAATCGGGCACTATGCAAAACCCGGCCCATGGCGAGGGCCCCCTGGCTTTTGAAGTCCAGATTTAGGTGTTTGGACCATACGGGGGGGGGGGGGCACTGCAGTATGACCCCAACAAGGTTATACCAATATTTTAATTTACATTTTTTAACAGGGACCACACGTGGAAGAGTGGCACAACTGAGTGTCAGGGCCCTTCAGTTGGTTGGCGAGATGCAGGAGCTGTGCAACTCGTTGGAGACCACAGATGAAGAATAATGTTCAGTGGCCTGCCATTGCTGTGTATTTTGTTTTTTATAGTTGTTAGAATGTGAAATTTTCAAAATTTTTTAAAATTTTATATTTTATGATGGAATAAAAAAAAATGTTACATTGTCATTTCATTTACAAAATACATTAACACAAAACTAATGGGCCCAGAAATATTTAAAGATGAATATTCACATGACCGAGATGTGATTTGGGTAAGTTTTAGGGGGCTAAAATGGAAGAAGAATCTAACAGAGAATTGGTTTGGGTGAGCTTTAAGGGTCCAAAAGGCAAGATGGAGGATAGTGCTAAGTGATTTAGCTAATCATTGTAGTAGAAGTGAGGGTGGCAAATATGTAGGCGTGCACTTTAATGAGTTAAGTTTGTAGTGCGCAGGCGCAAGATCGTAAGGATTTCTGTCTGTACGATTATTTATTGAAAAAGGGAAACAGAAACTAACTGGAAACGTAAAGGATTTGTTGGAGGATACGATGGGAAAATGGCAAAAACGAAAGCCTACGTTGTAACATGTGAAAATGAAACGGAAAAGTCTGGATGGAAAATGACATCCTCGTATTCGTAATCTGCCGTACGAACAGACGGAAACTTTACAGAAGGTTTTCAATTCATGCACAGAATCGCTCGTGCACTCATACGAGAACGGAAACATTTCACGAAAAAAACAGATCGGCACTAGAACTAAAAAGTTTTTTGTTCTCTGTAGTTTTGTGTCTCTCTGAATCGAGCCTAGGCAGCAAGGGCTTTCTAGGAGGCCGCACATGAGTAACCCCCTGGAAAAATGTCTTAACCAGGGGATGAAGGGCGAAAGACCTTTGAAAGAAAACCACCAGGGCAGAAACCTGCCCTTTCAAAGTACTAAGCTGGAACCCCGAGTCAAGACCATGTTGAAGAAACTCCAGAATTCTGGGAATAGAAAAAACCCTACAAGGCAAGGCCCTAGCCTCGCACCAGTTAATATAAGACCTCCAAGTCCTATAGTAGAGGAAGATCTCTTTCTAGCTCTAACAAGAGTCTGAACCACCGCATCAGAAGGCCTTCCTCCTTTAAGATGGAGGTTTCAGCAGCCACGCCGTCAAAGCCAGCATTGGTAAATTGGGGTAGCGTAGCTGACCCTGGGTGATAAGATCCGGAAAAAGAGGCAGATAAAACTGATCTACTGCCAGCCGCACAACGTCTGCGAACCACACTCATCTTGGCCACCTTGGAGCCACCAGGAGAAGGGGGGGAACATCTACAGAAAACCCCAGTTCCCTCCAAGCCAGGGACATGGCATCCACTGCCAGGCCAGTGTATCCTGAGACAGAGACACAAAGGCAGGAAGCTTGTGATTGTGACGTGAGGCAAAGAGATCCACCTCCGGAGCCCCCAACTTGTGACAAAGGGACTGGAATACCCTGGAACTGAGAGACCATTCTCCTCGGCGAGAGGATCTCCTGCTCAGGGAATCCGCCTTTGTGTTCTCCACTCCCGGGATGTAAATGGCTGAGATGCATGGGACATTGCTCTCTGCCCAAACAAGGATCAGAGATACCTCCCTGAGGGCACTCCTGCTGCGAGTCCCTCCTTGGTGATTGATGTAAGCGACCGCCGTCCGATTGTCCGATCGGACTTGAACTGGCAATCCCTGCAATAGAAGAGTCAAGCGAGACAGAACCAACCAAATGGTCCGTAGCTCCAAAACGTTGATAGGGGTATGAGCCTCCTGAGGCCCCCATAACCCCTGGAACTGATGTTTCCTCCAGAAGCCCCCCCCCCAGCCCGACAGGCTGGCGTCCTTGGTGACCGTTTCCCAACAAGGGGTCAGAAAGGATCTGCCCTTCAACAGATTGCTTGACACTAGCTACCACTGAAGGGACTGCTGAGCCCGGGGAGACAGCAGACAAGACTGATCCAATGACAGCGGACACTTTCCCAAGTCGCTAGAAGATGGAGCTGAAGCGTCCTCATGTGAAACTGGGCAAAAGGGACTGCCTCGAAGGAAGCCACCATCAGACCTACCAATCTCATCCCTAGCCAGATAGACGGGCGAGGATTGGAAAGCAGAAGCCGAACCAAATCTTGGATCAGAAGAATCTTGGGCTAAGGAAGGAACACCCTGGCCTGAAAGGCATCCAGAGTCATGCCCAGAAACGAAACCTCCCTGGACGGGGAGAGGGAGGACTTGGAATAGTTGATCACCCAACCGAACCTCTCCAGCATGGATACCACCACTCTGGTGTCTAGCTCCGCTTGGCTGAGAGAGGAAGCCAAAATGAGAAGGTCGTCCAGGTATGGTACAATGTGAATGCCCTGGACTCTGAGGATGGCCATCACCCCCGCCAATACCTTGGGGAACACCCTCGGAGCCGAGGTAAGCCCGAATGGAAGGGCCACAAACTGAAAATGCTGATCTTCCACCACGAACCTGAGGAATCTCTGGTGTGCCAGGAAGATAGGTACATGCAGATATGCATCCCTGATGTCTATGGACGTCATGAAGTCCCCCTGACGAAGAGAATCGAAGGCTGACCGCAAGGTTTCCATGCGAAACTTCCTGATGTGGATAAACCGATTGAGGAGCTTCAGATCCAAAATGAAGGAGCCATCCTTCGTGGGCACCGTGAATAGATTGGAATAGAATCCCAAGCCCCTTTCTGCGAAAGGCACTGGGAAAATGACAGCCATGTCCAGCAGATCACTTACTGCCGCCCGGAGCCCCTGTGCGGCCAGTGGATCTGAAGGCACTCGAGACCTGAAGAATCTGGGAGGAGGCCGGATCTCGAATTCCAGCTTGTAACCGGAAGACACCACTTCCAGAATCCATTTGTCTGAGACCTCCTGGTCCCAGACCTGGAAGAAGTGCCGCAGCCATCCCCCCACCCGCAAGGGTGAGGGCGCCCCCTCATTGCTGAGCTGGCTTAGCAGCGGGCTTGGGTTTGGAACTCCAATTGTGACCTGGACGGGCACTACCTCTGCCTCTACTCCAGGAATCACCTCTGAGGGTAGAGAAGGCCAAAACTCTGCCAGTTCTGGCACCACGAAAGGAAGGGTTAAAGGAGGCCGCCCCCCCCCCGAAAGGGACGACATTGCCTCTTACGCTGAGGTAACTTTCTTCCTTTCGTGACAGAATCGAATCTTTCTCCAAAGAGCCGCAATCCGACAAAGGGAAGTGCTGTAAGCGACTTTTTGGCCACAAAATCAGCTGCCCACTGGTGCAACCATACCGACTGCCGAATAGCTACAAGCAAGGCCGAGGTTCTACCACACATGACCATGGTGTCATCCAAGGCGGCAAGCACAAAGGACATGAACAATTCACACCGCTTAAGGGTGGCGAACTCATCACTAGCCGGGTCAAGCCTGGAGGTACTTAACAGGTCTCTAACCACAGACCTGGTAGCCACTGCCAAAAGCACCGAAGAACAAACAGGCCGCAAGGCTGAACCGACACTAGCAAACGCGTGGCAAGCCATCTGATCAATGCGTTTATCCTCACCATCTTTGAGAGTGGTGGAGTCAGGAGAATGCAAAATAGAAGTATTGGATAACCCAAGCACCGGGGCATCCACTTCGGGAGGGGACGACCATCGTTTTACCACTTCCACCGGAAAGGGATACTTTTTATCCCAACCTTGAGGAATACCTGGAAGCCGAGTAGGCTTCTCCCATTCCTTAAGAATAATGCCATCAAAATGCTTTTGATTTGGGAACTCCAGGCGCGGCTTGGAAGTCCCAAAGAATTCCCCTTTTTGAGGAGCGGCCTCCTTAGGAGGAGAAATTGCCAGAACCTCAAAAAGGTGAGCCAAGACCTTCGGGGTATCGACAGCATCCCCCTGCCCTTGCTCAGTATCAGCACAAACAAACTGCTAATTGTCAGAACCCTCAGAATCCTCAAATAATTCCCCCTCTTCTAGCGGGGAATAATCAGACCAGTCAAGAAAATCATAATCATCAAACTCAAAGGCCGGCGCGGCTGGAGACAAATGCTTTCGCTTAGCCGACGCCTTTCTGGCAACAGAGCCAGAAATACATTTCTCAATATTAGCCAGTCTGGCACATACATCAGATTGTGACTCCCCACCTGTGACAACATCACTAGGGGTACGGATAAGTCAGGGTGGGGAAGGAGATGAGGCCAGGACCACGGACCAAGACGCCTGGGCCCCCGACTGCTGCGTTATGGCCCGCTGAGCACAAGGTATTCAAACAAATACATTATCCCCCGCAAGGGATGCCCCACAACCCACACACTGCCGGGGTTGCCCCGAGGGGAGCCCAAGCCCGGTATCCTGAGAAGCCTCCATATGGTGATTTTAATGTAGTCGCAATGATTTACGCTATTAAGCTACCTGGGATGCCCCTTCAGGTCCGAAGTGGAAGGATTTTTTTTTTTTTTGGGAAACCTTAAATTAAACTCTAAGGGACCCTAGGACCGGGAGAACTCCCTCTTTAAACTTCAAAAGAAGGGATCCCACCTAGAAGACAAGAGAACAGACATAAGTGTCAACATGCACATCACCCACCATATAAGACAGTTATAAATGGTGAAATAAATAAAATCCACTCACCGCAGCAAAGCAGTGACCGTCAACCCTCACAGCAGCAAGGGAATGAGAGGGAAAGCAGCAAAGCAGGCAGCGAGGCCGGAAAGAGTGCTTGAGAGAAGCCGGCCTCGAGGGAGGGTGGGGGTGGACGGGCCACAACGAGCACCTATTGAAAGTGAAACCGGTCCAGCACAATGGCCGCAAAAACACATACAAACACACACACACAATCCACACACCTTTTCCCTCAAATAAAGTAAAACAACCCACAGGAGAAAAGGCCTCCCCCCCCAAGGGGCACGGAGGGACACGGTAGGGGGGAGAACCCACACCAATAGGTGAAAGGATAAGAGGGACGGGACATCCCAAGCCGGGATCACCAACCCGGACACCGCCTACCCCTTTGTATGGGGTCTCACGGGGGGAGCTAGCTCCGATATACACCACAAGGTGCAGCCTAAAATTGCCTGGACTTTCAGCCTAGGCTGGGAGGCATACTGCTATAGTTTAAATTAAAAAAGGTTCAGGCAGCAATAGAAACAAAAGGCCGGGGAGTTACCCCGGCTACCTGCAAGAAGGAGACAACCATCTTCTGACTTGCTCGCCGACTGCAGAGACGAAAGACTGGGGAATGGTGGGAGGTCCCAGGTATTTATGGGCCAGGAGGGGCTCCTTTTTTTCATGTCATCTCTGCAAGATCGCCCTCTACAGGACAGTTACCCAAGTATCATGAATATTTGGAAGCGGGGTGTGTGACATACTGGGAATAAATGACTACTCAGTGAAGTCCCTTTTGGATTTGGGGAGTCGGGTTACTTCGGTTCGGGTCTCGTGGCTAGGAACTATTTGCTGAACAAACATGTCAAAGTGCTTCGTATCCATGGGGATACTTTAAATTACCCTGTGGCCACAGTTAAGTTTGGGCCTTTTTTTTAAGTTTCTTTTTATTTACATTTTCAACAAAACACAAAACCAAGAAACGTTACATATCACAGTAAGATGCCGCAGGCACCATTCTCAGTTTTAAAGCTTTTAATTAACATCGTAGACAAGACAACCATTCACACAGTACTCATTCATTCTGTAGTCAGACATCTAATAACTGCTTATTATGAGAGGGGGACAGGAAAGTGAGCAGCAGCCCCTGTGATGCTTCTTTTGTTCCAAATTTCCCTTCCACCCATTCAGCCTGCACTTAGTTCCATTCAGCCAAACGAGGGTCAGCAGCTTCACCCTATCAAGCAAAGGCCCCCCCTCCCTTAATTATCTTCAGAAGCAGTGTCCTGGCACTGCAGCCAGGGATTCCATATCTTCTTGAACTTATCTGGCACCCCCCTAACAGCTTATGTCAGTTTGTACATAGTAAGTTTCTGGTTAACTAAAGACTTCCACACCTGTACCGATGGTTTGGCAGGGTGTCTCCAGTTTAATAAATTACACTTCCTGGCATAAAAGAGCAGCAACCTTAATAGTGACTTCAATGCCCCCCACTTCTGACAGCGGTTCAACCACCCCCAGGAGACATAAAGGAATTGAACCGGGGATCCAAGTTCCCACCACCTTACCTATCAGATCCATTACCGCTCTCCAATAGCCCGCCAGAACTGCACAGGACCAGGTTACATGTACCCATGTGCCAGCATCCCTTTCACACCTTTGACATAAGTCACTGGCCAGCAATCCCATCCTATGTAGACGTATCGGTGTGATATATGCTTGCCATTTAGTCTGGATTAGTCTGTCCCTGGCCTCTATGACCGACGAGTGTAGGTTATCCAAGATTTCCTCCCATTCATCCCGATCTAAGGTTTGATCTAAAACTTGTCATTTGCCTTCAATATTTTCCCTAGGGGACTCCAACTCAGCAATCAGGCACTCGTATAATGTAGAGACGGGCTTTTCCCGTTGTTCTGGGAGTTGTGGGAAAGGGGTAACACTTCTGCGCCAACAAAAAATCTGGCAGAACCTGTACCCCTCCATGTTAATGAGTCATGTGAAATGTCTAATGGAAATAGTTGTCATGAAGTGCCTAATGAATGGGTTCATCTGAGTTGTGCAGCGATGACAGGTTTCTATTACAGGTGTTAGCAGGCGAAGATGACGAGACTTCCCCGCCTGATCAGCGGGTCTTAGACCTAGAAGTGGCTCGGAGTAATTTTGGGACTGAGCAATTAAGAGACCCCACTCTGGGAACCGCAAGGTCAAAGGTCACAGTAAAAATAGGCGAGGCCCTGTCAGGACACCAGAAGCAGGAGGTGAGAGAGTTCTTACAGGAAAGCAGATGTAAGTTTTCTGACCTACCAGGCAGTACTCACCTAATAAAACACCATATTAAAACTGAACCCCATAGTAAGGTAAACCCTAAGGGGAATGTGGATGATTTGTGCAGAGTGTATTGTATGGTCAATGAAAATTCCCAGACCTCGGGTCTGAAGAAGAGTGGGGGATATGTGGTAAAGTGTATGGGAAAGTGGTGGATGGGGTCTATATTTCCCATGAGTTTTTCAGGCAGGCACTATCCATGCCGGGATATCAGAGATCCAATCCACATCCCAGGTCCTCTACGAGTTTTTCCCCTACTCAGAGGTCTTCCCAGGTGATGAGACTAATTGAAGGAAGGAAGCTCTATAAAAGGAGTTGCTGAGGCTTCCAGTGTGGAGATAGAGAGGCTGGGATGAGGAGCCTGTGCCTTGCTGCTTCCACTACTGACAGTGCTGAATTGCATCCAAAGGACTTTATGTGTTATCTGTTCTTGGAACATGTGGATTAACAGCCTGGACTTGTATGCCCCGAAAGAGGACCTGCAATACTCTGTAATAATCATACACTGGACATTGCTAAAGTTGGTGAGGTAACCGCTTTCTGTACTGCTGTCAGGAATAGCCTTGTTATGTCTGTCTAGTTGGACTGTTTCCCTTAAGTTCTCCCTTAGTTAAGGTGGCGGATTGTGTCTCAGCTGGGTGCCATCTTACTTCCTGTCATATATATTAACCTCTCAGGCCTGTTGCTCAGTGCTTGAGTATTGTGTTTGACTTCCTGCTTGTGCAGTTCTCTAGCCTGGAACTTGCTCTCCGGTTTGTTCCTCCTCTTGCGGTTTACCCTGCAAATTCTTGCTACCTGCTGACCCAGATTGGACTTTGACTCCGCATTGATCTGCTTCCCTGTTGCTGACCCGGATTGGACTTTGACTCCGCATTGATTTGCTTCCCTGTTGCTGACCTGGATTGGACTTTGACTCTGCATTGATCTGCTTTCCTGTTGCTGACCCGGATTGGACTTTGACTCCGCCGTGATCTGCTTCCCTGTTGCTGACCCGGATTGGACTTTGACTTCCTGCGTTTTGGCCTAGTCTCTGCCATTGGACTCCAGCAGTACTCACCAGTTTCGTGACAGGATACTCAAGCCAAAAATGGAGTCCGCTGGGACTGGGAGTTTGGAGGTTCGCATTAACCAGCTGCAGTGTACTCTGGCTAATATGCACGCCGAGATGCAGATGTTGAAACACAAATATGATGCCTTTGAAGGACAGACTTCTCACAATGTCCATATTTATGGACAAACAATTCAAGAGCTACGTGGGACGGATGGCTCACTTGGAGGCTCAAGTTCTGTACTACCTACTTCCGTGCCTGCCATGAGTCCTAAGTTGCCACCGTTCAGATTTGGCAGAGACTGTGACAAATTCAGGGGATTCCTCAATCAATGTAGGCTATACTTTGATGCAAATCCAACCCAGTTTCCTACTGACCGGTCTAAAGTCCTGTGTATCATCATGTTGCTGACACATAAAGCCATTGCCTGGGCTAGTCCACTGATTGAGACCCAAGACCCCCGGCTGAACAACCTTGAAGACTTCATCAATGCCATGAGTCAAATGTTTGATGATCCCAATCAAGGTGCTACAGCTGAAGCAGCACTACTAGCTTTGCGCCAAGGCAGACGCCCCATCACCGAGTATGCAATGGAGTTCAAGAGGTGTGCTATCGACACTGATTGGAATGACGCAGCGAAAATGTCTTTTTTTACGAAAGGACTTTCCAGCGCATTAAAAGATGAACTTGCCCGTGCAGAGGCCCCTTTAGGCTTAGACGACTTTATTAACCATTGTATTAGAATTGACACCCGACTATCTGAACGACGACAAGAGAAATGGATTACCGTGAATTTTGATACTAAGCAGTACCCTTCTTTTCCTGTAGCTATTTCTAAGGAACCACAAGGAAAGATTCAAAGGGAATCGGGTAGTGAGCCGATGCAAGTAGATTCCATACTAAGGCGTGAAAGCGTTGACAGAAGAGAGCACAGGCTCCGGGAAAGCTTATGCTTCTACTGCGGAAAATCTGACCACTTCCTTATCAACTGCCCTAGCCGCCCTCGGAGATTGGTAGCAGCTATTATGGATCCTGACTTTTCGGACAGAGAATCAATTGTTTCCGAAACAGAATTATCTGAGAAAGCAGTTATCCATTCCATCTCATCGGTGGCCCTCATATTAAGAAAGAAAATAAAGACTCCCATTGCTTCCTTCCCATTAAGTTTCTGACTAATTCTCAGTGGATTTCTGCCTCTGCTATGGTGGACTCTGGGGCTAGTGGCAATTTCATGGACCTTTCTTTTGCCCAAAAGCATGGGGTCAGATTTAACAAAAAACTCTCACCCTTGGTAATGGAAACCGTAGATGGATCCCCACTGAGCTCAGGGCCTGTGGATCAAGAGACGGAGCCACTATTATAACACCCCAGCACCGTGAAGTCCTCTCTTTCCAGTTGATCTCGTCTCCACATTTTCCTGTTATTTTAGGCCTACCATGGTTGCAAGCACAGAACCCTGTCATCAACTGGGAAACTAAAGAAATAAGCTTCCCTGGGGAGGATGGTCTTTCGACAGGGTACTCTGAACAAGATTCTAAAGAACCAGTTGAAAATAATAAAATGGATGGGGGTCTCTCGAGCTATAAGATTAACTTTCAGAAGTCCGAAGCTCTAAATATTAACATCCCCCCTCACAGGTTTGAGAGAATTAAAAATGCCTTCCCATTCCGATGGGCACGTGCGAGCATAAAATACCTGGGGACTAACATTAGCAGTGACCTCCTAAAAATTTACGCCCTCAACTTCCCCCCGCTGCTAAAAAATTTTGAGACGGAGACAGCCAGATGGAGCAAGGGGAAGCTCTCCTGGTTTGGGAGATGTGGCGCGGTCAAAATGACGCTCCTCCCCCGCCTTCTCTATCTCCTTCAGGCACTTCCGGTGTCCATCCCACGCTCCTTTCTCCAGAGGGTTCGCTCGGTCTTCATTAGCTTTATCTGGGCTGGAAAGAAGCCTAGACTGAAGAGGGAGATCCTGACCAGAGTTAAGGAGCGGGGGGTGTGGGTGTACCAGACCCAATACTGTACCACTCTGCTACACATCTTTGCAGGGTGGTCGAGCTGGAGCAGAGTTTCCTTGAAATTCCGGTAAGAGGGGCACCCTGGGTGGCAAGCGAAGGGGACAAAATCGGGAGACAACATCCCACCATAGGTCCCACGCTTCGGATCTGTGAGGCCACGTTTCAATGTCAGGGGATCTCCCCCTCCCCCATGTACCCTGTTCTAGGAAACCCGCGCTTTATGCCAGGGTGCAGAAGCCACCAGGTAAGAGCTTGGATGGCAGCAAATATATACAGATCGAGTCACTTTGCCTCAGTGGATGGATGGGCAGACCTAGGCGAGTTGGCTCAGAGAGCAGGGACCCCTAGATGGTCCAGTTGGCAGTGTATGCAACTGAGACACTTCCTCGCTTCCCTGCAGAGACACAAAGGGGGTGGGCGGGTACTTACGATTTTCGAGGAGATGTGTCAGAGCAATGAAACGGAGAGACATGCCCTCTCGAGGATATACAAACTGCTTGTGGCCCCCCCAAACGCAGAGAACCCGCCATACCTGGGAAAATGGGAAAGAGATCTAAATTTAACTTGGACACCTGAGCAACGCCAGAGGATATTGGCGCTCCTGCATAAGTCCTCAATATGTACTCGACTCCAGGAATGCGGGTATAAACTACTCTCCAGATGGTATACAGTCCCAACGGACCTTAAAAGTTGGTTCCCAGGGACCCCACCAAACTGCTGGAGATGTGATGAGGAGAGGGGAGACTTGCTACATGTCTTTTGGTCTTGCCCCAAGTTGAATGAATTTTGAACCCAGGTTAGGCGGGTCGCAGAGAAGGTCTCAGGTGCAACAGTCCCTAACGACCCGGCCTTCTGTCTCCTCCATGTGTCGGAAATTCCCCTGAAACGTTACCGAAATTCCATAACGTGTCACCTCTTGAATGCAGCAAAAGCCTGCATTCCGCAGATGTGGAAGAGCAGGGAACCCCCCTCCATGAGTAACTGGTGTCGGAGGGTAAATGACATCATGAGGTTTGAGGATCTCATGTCCTCACGTGATGACACCTATGAGAAGTTCGCTGTGACTTGGTATGGATGGATGGCTTACATGGAGTCCCCAGAGGGCAAAGAATTACTGAGTCCCAGGCTGGGGTCTCAGCCCCCCCGGGACCCTTCCCCCTTGCATGAGACAGTAACAGGTGTGCGATGTACATGAGAAGCCCCCTGCCCTCGGGGTCTTGAGTTGAGGATCCCCTCCCGCCTCTTTCCTTCACCCTTTCCCCTCTCCCCATACTCCTTCCCCCTCCCTTTTTTTCTGTGTGTGTGTTCAGCTTCAGCTTACACTTCTTTATTGTTAGTTGCTCGAGCAAGCCGGTAAACCAAGTGTTATGAAATGATATAACAACAAATACATGCTGCCGGTTAGAAATGTCTTTAACGGGTGAGCAGTTTGTAGGTGTGGACTCGAGCAGAGGATCCCTCCATTACCCTCCCCCCTCCTTTTTCCCCTACCTTTCCCCCTCTCCCCTCACTTTTTCTCCTCTTTTGTTTGCTTTTCCTTTTTCTTTGTGTTCAATTCCAGTTCTGATTGCTTGTATATCTTTGATGTTAATTGCCCGAGCACTTTGGAAGGCCACGCGGTTTGAAATAAAGTTTGAACACATGTGCACATAACAACGAACACCGGTGGCAGGTTAGAAATGTCTTTATTGATTTGCATTTCTGGAAAACAATTGACATTGTATGCTTTGTATTTGTCGCATGCTGGACCTGTTATAATGTTCTTATTTCTGAAAATCTTCAATAAATAAAGAATTTTAAAAAAAAGAAAATAATAAAATGGTAGAATTACCCTCTGTATACAAGAACTATGCGGACGTGTGCGAAAAACAAAATGCCGACAAGCTTCCCCCACATCGATCTTATGACTGTCCCATAGAATTGTTTCCTGGTGCACCTATACCCTTTGGACACATTTACCCTTTGGCAGACTCCGAACTAAAAGCCCTCAAGGATTACATAGAAGAAAACCTGGCTAAGGGGTTCATTCGCCCATCTTCTTCACCTGCGGGGGCTCCCATATTCTTTGTAAAAAAAAAAGACGGTTCTCTAAGACCGTGCATTGACTACAGGGAACTTAACAAAATTACAATCAAGAACCGCTATCCTCTACCATTGATTCCTGAGCTCTTGGAGAGAGTACGACATGCAAAGGTGTTCACCAAGTTAGACCTGCGTGGTGCTTATAACTTGGTTCGTATAAGACCCGGAGATGAATGGAAGACAGCGTTTAGGTCACGTTATGGACATTATGAATATCTCGTGATGCCTTTTGGTCTTTGCAACGCCCCAGCTACCTTCCAACGTCTTGTCAATGATATCTTCAGAGATCTTTTGGACCAGTTTGTAGTCGTCTATTTGGATGATATCTTAATTTTTTCCAACTCTATGGAAGAACATCAGAGACATGTCAAATTGATTCTGGATCGTCTAAAGAAGATTCAACTCTACATTAAAATTGAAAAATGTGATTTTCATCAAACTGAAATCCAATTTCTGGGTTATATAATTTATTTCACCCTGTGGTCTACACATGGACCCTAGCAAGATTAAAGCAATAGTAGACTGGCCTACTCCAAAAAACATAAAGGATGTTCAATGTTTCATAGGTTTTGCCAATTTTTATAGTCGTTTTATTAGGAATTTCTCTGAGATTATAACTCCTATTACACAGTTGACTAAGAAAGGACTTGCCTTTGCTTGGTCTCCTCAAGCAGAAGAATCCTTTTTGTCTCCTAAAGTCCAAGTTCACTACAGCCCCAGTGCTAGTCCATCCCGACCCAGAATGCGCCTTCATTGTGGAAGTAGATGCTTTAGACTGTGCTATAGGGGCTATTCTGTCTCAGAGAACAGGAGACAAGGGGTTATTGCATCCCTGTGCCTTTTTCTCCCGACGTTTATCATCCGCTGAGAAGAATTATGATGTGGGGAATAAAGAACTGTTGGCCATCATTGCAGCATTTAAGGAATGGAGGCATCTCCTTCAAGGAACCTCACAGCAAATAATTGTTCTAACTGATCACCGTAACTTGGAGTTTGTTAGATCTGCCAAGTGTCTATCTCCTCGCCAAACTCGTTGGAGTCTCTTTCTCAACCAATTCAACTTTGTAATCTCATACCGGCCTGGATCTAGAATTTTTTCCAAAGATTCCACTTCTATTATTCCACCCAAAACTATTGTTCCTGAGTCTAATTTTATTTGAGTAATCCAAAATAAGGACTTGCTGGAAGAGATAAAAGAGGCCTATAACACCGATTCCTTGCTGTCTCAACCATCTGATGAGGTGCACTTAACGCTTAAAAACAAGACGTGGATCTATGGGCAGCAGCTATATATATACCCGAAACAGTAAGATTGAAAATTCTAAAGCTAGTCCATGATTCTAAGATTGCTGGTTACAAGGGAATGCAGAAGACACAGGAATTCCTATGTCGTTTCTTTTGGTGGCCCAATTATCAACAGGACGTAAGAAAATATGTATTGTCATGTGACGTTTGTGCTAGATGCAAGACTCTACGTTCTTCACCCTTGGGGTTGTTACAGCCTTTGCCGATCCCCTCTCATCCCTGGGGTTCCATTTCCATGGACATTATAGTAGATCTACCTACCTCTAAAGGAAAAAATACAATTCTGGTAGTAGTTGACCGGCTCACCAAGGCTGCACACTTCATTCCATGTACTGGCCTACCTTCTGCTAAAGATGTAGTTCAGAATGTGTTTCGTTTTCATGGAGTTCCTGATGAAGTCATCTCGGATCGTGGGGTACAGTTTACATCAAAATTTTGGCGGAGTTTTTGTTCAGCACTTGATATTGAGGTTAACTTATCAACCGCCTTTCACCCACAAACTAATGGACAAACTGAGCGCACAAATCAGACCCTGGAACAGTACTTACGTTGCTGTATCTGTCATTTACAAGATGATTGGGTCGATCTACTTCCGGTGGCTGAGTTCTACAATAACTCCCAAAATGCCTCCACTAAGCAAACTCCTTTCTTTGCGAACTTGGGGTATCATCCAAATATTCTACCTAAATTCCCTGCTGTTTTACCTATGCCTGCAGTTGCAGAAAGGATCTCTAAATTACAGCAAAATTTGAAACTAATCAAGACAACGTTGGAGAAGGCTCAAGAAAATTACAAGAAGGCGGCAGATAAATTTCGTAGGCCAGCACCAATGTTTAAAGTGGGAGATAAAGTATGGCTTTCCACCAGAAATTTGAGACTCAAGTTGCCTTCACCAAAACTGGGACAGAAATTTATTGGGCCCTATAAGATTATCAGGATTACTAGTCCTGTAGCTGTTAAGCTTCAACTCCCACAGTCCATCAAGATTCATCCTGTGTTTCATGTGTCTCTGTTAAAACCTGTTGTGCTCAACCCTTTTCCGGAACGTATTCCTTCTCCTCCCGATGCAGTGGAGGTAGATGGGAAAGAACACTTTATTGTAGAAAAAATCTTGGACTCTAGAATCTTTAGGAACCAATTACAATACCTCATTAGGTGGCAAGGTTATGGGCCTGAAGAAAATTCTTGGGAACCTGTGAGTAATATTAATGATCCCCGACTGATCAGACAGTTTCATCAAAGACATCCTGGGAGGCAGAGGCAGGTCACGTCCAGAGGCCGCTGTTGAGGTGGGAGTAATGTCAGGAATAGCCTTGTTATGTCTGTCTAGTTGGACTGTTTCCCTTAAGTTTTCCCTTAGTTAAGATGGCGGATTGTGTCTCAGCTGGGTGCCATCTTACTTCCTGTCATATATATAAACCTCTCAGGCCTGTTGCTCAGTGCTTGAGTATTGTGTTTGACTTCCTGCTTGTGCAGTTCTCTAGCCTGGAACTTGCTCTCCAGTTTGTTCCTCCTTTTACGGTTTACCCTGCAAATTCTTGCTACCTGCTGACCCAGATTGGACTTTGACTCCGCATTGATCTGCTTCCCTGTTGCTGACCCGGATTGGACTTTGACTCTGCATTGATCTGCTTCCCTGTTGCTGACCTGGATTGGATTTTGACTTCCTGCGTTTTGGCCTAGTCTCTGCCATTGGACTCCAGCAGTATTCACCAGTATCGTGACAACTGCATTGTATCCTGCATTATACTCTGAAGTTAAGAGATTTTGCCTGTTGGACTTTGTTTTCAATAAATCGCTTATTATTTGACTAAGAACTGTCTTCAGAGTCATTGCCGTTAGCCCCAGAATATATATATATATATATATATATACACACACACACATGGAACATACATTTACTATGGTGACTATACAAGGATCCAGGTAATCAAGGCTGTGCAGATATACTGATAAACTGGAAAACATGAAACACGCTGTGAATTTAGGAAATATACATACATAGGTATCCAAGGAAAGTCCAAAGGCAGATACTGAGCTGAAACAGGAAAAGTAAAACACAAACTGGCTGGCAGTGAAGGAGTTAGAGAGCAGGTGATGATTAGTCCTTGTGCCCAGGGGACATACCCTCATGCAGACCCAAATTGAATGGCGGTGAAGGGGTTAAAGAGCAGAAGATGATAAGTCCTTGTGCCCAGGGGACATACCCGTTAATACCCAAGGCAGCCTCAGTAGGAACAGCATGGAGAACATGAACAGAGCAGTTCATGATGCAATGATGTTAGGTTAGCATGGCTGCCTTTTAGCCTGGGCTCCAGTCCTGGATTTTTCAAGTCCATTGAAGAATTAGGCCTAAACTAAGATATACCACTTGTGAGAGGCCTTGATTAGTTCAATGAAAGCAGCTGGGGGGCTGGTGGGACTCAGAGCAATAAAAGTTGGGCAGGTAGGGTTATCAGGAGGGCGAGCCAGGGGGTCACAAAACACACATTATTTATATGAATGAGGTAATTGAAAATACAAAAGGCAGTGAAGGGTAAAAGCCCTGGTACAACACAGAATCGTGTAGCAAATCATGAAGGACAATACAAAAGCATACAAAGATGTACCATAATACATGAAAAGGCAAACATCACTGGCTATGGGTGAAGGTACAAGTCAGGTACAAGTCAGCAGATATGTCCTTGTTCCCAGGGCTGCATTTAGCATTAGGGCGGGCAGAATGTCTGAAAGTTTAATGGCAGCATTTGCATTGGATTAATATTGATCAGTATGGGCCCCCAGTAGCATGCCACAGGCACAACTGTTTTTGTGTTTTTTTTG
The DNA here is from genome assembly GCA_027917425.1 of Gastrophryne carolinensis. Lineage (NCBI taxonomy): Eukaryota > Metazoa > Chordata > Amphibia > Anura > Microhylidae > Gastrophryne > Gastrophryne carolinensis. The sequence goes on along the minus strand of CM051241.1, from coordinate 14,276,043 downwards.
ATACATGTGGTAATCAGTGAGCCTTCTCATTCCAGGACCCCCCTCTTCCTCCAGCACATGGCATGACCCGTTATATCTTGAAATCCCCAGGCAGGCTGGGGAAACCAGCAGAAAACCTCTGTTGAGTCCAAGGAAGAGACGAGATGACAGCAGGCTGGTCTGCTGTCTGTTTAGTTAAGGTTCTGTGTGTTCCCCTGACCCCTTGCTGCCCTGCTCTTCCTAATTTGCAAGACTCTGTCTAAAACAGAGTTCATGGTGTAGCTAGCCTGAGTAATCCCCCCCCCCCCCCAATGTCATCACCAGCATGTCTCGGCTGTGTCTGTGTTAGGAATGCAGCGCAGGGGATGGAACTGGTTATTTCTGCAGTGAGCCTTTTCAACAGTGTGACCGGGCCTGCTGCTGTTTAAATAAGTGTTTGGTGTTTTCCTTTCTGCACCCCGCTGTGCTCCCTTCTGGTTGCCCATTCTGCCCACTTTGTGCCTGCCTAATACCTACTGTGACTACTTCCTGCAATTCCTCCTTCCTGTAACCATTTTTCATAATTTCTGCCCTTTCATTCTAGTCAGTATACCTTCTTCTTCCTACTGTCCACTTCTAGCTACCCATTTCACTCAATTCATTGTAATTTTTTATGCAGCCAGCTGTTCCTTTTTTCCCCCTGTTCCTGCGGCTTGTAGTTACCCCGTTCTTCCCTGACAGCCCCTGCCTGATGCCCACTGTGCCCACTTCCTCCTTTGTGCTTCCCTCTGCTGTGTCTTTCTATCCTTCCCCTTTCTCAGTGTGCCTCCTTGATCTATGCCCACTGTGCTCATTTTCTGCCAGCTGCTATTTTTGCTTTTGTCCTGAGTCTCACTTTTTTCATTTTGCCCCTTACTACTGCCCACTGTACCCACTTTCTGCTGCCTCCTTTCCCTTCCGTGACAGCCTCTGGCCCAAATACCGAAATACCTACCACTTGTACATTTCCACCTACAGCTGTCATTCCAATGGCATCAGCCAAACCTATTAGAATGCTGGTGGACCTGTGAACAGCAGGGAATGGTAGCAAACATGGAAGTGGTGAGTACAAGGTTAGGCTGTCAGGGTGACACCAGGGAATCCCAGATCAAGCCCCAATGCTTAGAGGCCACATAGACCTTTGGCTTGAGGTCCCCTATAAAGCATATAAAATTCTGAGCGTCTAGCCCCGGAATCTAAAAGATTCCAGGGTCAATCACTGGCCTTCCCCCATGGCATCCCCATTTTGGGGATGTGTGAAACCTCCTAGATCACCCATAATAACTCACCTCTTCCCGGTCCAACAGCACATGCAAAGTCTTTTGTCCAGACAAAGCTTTTTGGGTGGCTGTCATTCAGCAAACCATTCATATAGGCTTCAGTGGGAGAATGCACATCTCTAGGGATACACCTGCTTGCACTCCCCATTGAAGCAAATCAGCAGTTTGCCAAATGACATAGTCAAGGCAAACGGCTCTGATTGGATGAGGGCCCATGCATGCACCATTGGACCAGGAAAAGGGCAGTTGTTATGGGCAATATGAGGGGTTTCACACAGCAGGGGCATCCCAAACTGGCAAGGAAGAATACCAAAGCTAGACAAAATCCCGAGTTGTTCCGCTTTAACAATGGGTTTGGGGTGGGTTACCAAGAGGTGCCTAGGACAGGGCTAGTTTGGTGGCTCTCCTCTGCACCCTTTCCATAATCAGAGCATCCTTTTTATAAATCTGTGCCCAGAACTGGATGGCATATTCCAGGTGAGGGCGCACTAGTGCCTTGTAAAGAGGCAAAATTACATCCCTATCTCGTGATTCCATGCCTCTTTTAATCCATGATAATATCTTGGTGGCCTTGGAAGCAGCTGCTTGATATTGTATACTGTTATTTAGCCTGTGACATACCAGTACCCCCAAATCCTTATCAACAAGTGTTTCTCACAGTTTTACTCCTCCGAGGTTGTTAGATCCCAAGTGCATGACTTTTTCCACATTGAACTTCATTTGCCAAGCAGATGCCCAGACACTCCGGCAGGCTGATTCATTACTAGTGCCAGGTAATGGCACATGAGCGTCTGTACAGCGGCACTATGAGCGACCCTTAGTGGTCACTTTGATCGGCTGTGAGTCGCTATTACAGAGCGCCTCAGTCGTTGTAGTAACATTGCCGGCATTGATGAATTTGATGTGTGAGCACTATATGGGAGCGAACGGTAGCGACTGGTCAGAGTGAGCGACTCAAACATATTCATCAAAAAAACAGCCTCACACAGCGCTGGCGCTCAAAATTGGGTCGCTGTAGCCCAGAGCGCCAGAAACTGTGTGATTAAAATCCATTTTTGAACACATATCCACTAGTAACAAACCTAAAACAAATGGAATTACATTGTGACATTAACACTTTAATACTAGACCTGTAATGACAATTCTGCATAAAAATATAAAAAATCTAAAAGTATTAAAAAATGACATTTAACCCTTTCAGTGCCAAGCACGTAGAACCTACGTGCTCGCTTCCACTCCACTTAAGTGGCAAGCACGTAAAATCTATGTGCCTGACTTTCCCCCCTGCTAGTTAAAAAAATAAAAATAAAAAATACTCACCTGACCTCTCGTTGGATCCGGCCGGGTCTCCTCTTTAATTTGGTGCCATCCGATCCCCCGTGGCCGCGTTGTCTCCCGATGGGTGTCCTCTTCACTGGGGGGGGGCCTCCGATCGCCCCCCAGCCTCTTCCATGGCGAGGAGAGGGCAGAAATTGCCCCCCCCACTTCCTGGAATGGGTCTGCTAGCCCCGCCCCCTGGGGCGGGGCCGGGTGACATAATTGTGATGTAACCAGCAGCCCTCTTAATGCCGGCACCTGAGACAGAGAATCAGTCTGCTCGGGTGCCTGGAGGAGAGCAGATGGGGAGGAGGAGAGGGCTGAGATCGCCCCCTCCCCTCCCCAGGCTCTCTCCTCCAAACACCCGAGCAGACTGTCATCGCAGATCGCCAGGGGACACAGGATTGGAGGTGAGTAAAGTTAAAAAAAAAAAAAGTAAAGATCATTTTTTTCTTACGTGTCTGTGTCTTTTTATTTAACCCCTTGTGAACTGGCAAGGGGTCCATGAGACCCCTTATACCAGTTCACAAGCCCCCATAGCTGGTCCCGGGCTGGTAATGCTGGGTAAGGGGGACCCTATTTCATTTTTTTTTTATTTTTAAGGGTTTTTAACCCTTAAATTTCCCCAAAAAATGGGGCACCCCCTCCCCCCGGGAGGGGGGACCCTATGTCATTTTTTTTTTTATGTTCTGTCGCCTAGCAGCTATAAAAGGCTCCCAGCTGCAGCAGGAAGCCAGATTGATCAGCGTGGGACACAGGGATGGATGGGAGGTTAGTGAAATATTTTTTCTTATGCGTCAGTGTCTTTTTTTTTTTACACTTAACCCCTTGTGAACTGCTGCTAGCAGGTGACTTGCCGTTAACCTCCGCACCCCCAATTACCTGCCTCCCCAAACCCAGGGGTGGGCAGAAGGCTATGTGGGCTTGTAGGCTGCAGGGTGGAGGGCCACAAAAGCTGGCCCCTCCACTCTGTTCCTACAAGCCCCCATAGCTGGTCCGGGCTGGTAATGCTGGGTAAGGGGGACCCCATTTCAATTTTTTTGGATTTTTAAGGGTTTTTAACCCTTAAAATTCTCCAAAAATGCGGTCCCCCCCAGAAATATTTATTTATTTTTACACAAAAATATTGAAAAAAAAAGTAGAAAAATTACAAACAAGACATTTCATGTTCAAGCCTAAACTGTAAAATATATATCTATAATTTTCCTGAAAATTCCGGCAAAAATCACAGTTAAACATGGCGCAGAATGGGGAAAAATGACCTGTCAACAGAGGGTGACAAAACTTCAAGTAGACTGGCAATTAAAAGGGTTAATAGTACCTATGCATGTTGGGTATTGTTCTTCTCAGGGGGACCTTTTAGGCTCTTTCAGATTTAGCTTGTTTTTTCTTGTTTGCATATTTATATTTTAGGAAAACATGTTATTTATTCAGTTTTTTATTCTTTTTAGGGAAACCCTGTGCAACCTAAGAATTCTTTGAGGGATTACTTCCAGAAAGGTGAGCCTACTACAACAAGCTGGGTACTTTTAGAAAGCTTAACATGTGTACTTTCAGGGAATATATGGTTTATAGGGGATATTCCAAATGTAAAGGGTCGTTTTGGTTGAAAAATTGCAAGGTGCGCATTTTGTCTGCAGAGCTGAAATTTTCAAGTAAAATTACTGTTATGCGCATGCATACTTTGGGGTGTTTGCCAACTCTTCCCTTGACAGTACCTATGCATGTTGGGTATCGTTCTGTTCGGGGCATGTTGCTTTTTGAGATTTTACTTGTTTTTTCTTGTTTGCATAGTTTTTTTTTAGGAAAATGTGGCTTGATTCTTCCTATTTTTTCTTTTTTAGGGAAACGGTGTGCAACCAAAGAATACATTGAGGGATTACTTCCAGAAAACTAAGCCCACATAAACAAGCTTGGTACGGCTAGAAAGCTTGAGGTGTGTACTTCCAGAGAATATATTAGTTTGTGGGGGGTATTAAATGTAAATTGTTGTTTTTCTGGAAAAACTGCAAGGTGCGCACAGCGCATAGCGCAGTTGTATTTTATCTGAAAATCTCCCAAAGCTCTGTTTCAGTTTGGGGGAGTCTCCTGGGCAGGAAAGGGTGTCTATCAATACATATGTGGTACCGCTGGGACTGGGAGAAATTAGGGTTTCGCACGCAATAAAATTTTATTGACAAACATATTTTTTATTACAAAAAAACACTACAAATTGCAAAAAATAGATTTTTTTTTATTTTTTTTGCACATATTTCACCAAAAAGTATTGAGAATACACCTAAAAAATGACAAACAAGAGATTTCATGTTGAAGCCCAGACTCTCTTGAAAAAAACAATATATCATTTTCCTGGGAAATCCTTTCAAAAATCACAGTTGAACACGTGTAGCGCAAAATTAGTGAAACATGGTCTGGCAACAGAGGGTGACAAAAGCTGCAGGTAGGCTGACAGAGGTAACCAAGAAAAATGATAACAAGGGAGGGATGGAACAGTATACTACAAAATCAATTCTACAGGTGAGTATTCACAGAATTGTATTTTTCCAAGTATACAGCACGTCCTGTTCCAGTAATTCCTAATGCTTGGGACATCCAAAAGCAGTGTCCGTAAGGTAGGGTGGGATTCCCAAAGAACAACGGTGGGCAGCTTAAACCACTGCCGCCTGCAGAACTTTGCGGCCAAAAGCAGTGTCAGCTGAGGCCCTAACATCAACCTGTAAAACTTGGAAAAGGTATGAACAGAAGACCGAGTAGCGGCCTTGCAAACTTGTTCAAAGGAAGCTTGGTGCTGAAAGGCCCAAGAGGCACCAATAGCATGAGTGGAATGAGCAGTAAGGCGGAAGGGAGGTTCCTTCCCCTTAGCAGAATAGGCTTGCACCACCCCCTGACGGATCCACTTGCTGATAGCTTCCTAGGTCCAGAAGGGAGAACAAAAAGAGCATCAGTCTTCCTAAAAGACTCAGTAGCTACCAAATAAAACGTCCTGGGTCCTGACAACATCAAGAGCATGCAAGATTCGCTCCTTAGGGTTACTAGGATTAGGGCACAAAGAATGCAAAACAATGTCTGGATTGAGATGAAATGCAGACACAACCTTAAGCAGGAAATCTGGCTTAAACCGAAACACCACCTTGTCCTGGTGTCGCTCAAAGTAAGGAGGTTTAATGGAAAGCGCCGCCAACTCAGAGACACGCCTAACAGAAGTGATAGCCACCAAAAAGGCTACCTTGGGGGGGCGTGGTTTAGCTATGGCTGCGTGAGGACGGACCTTAGCTCTGTGCCTAAATTGCCCATCTCAAGCGTTGTACCCATCCCTTAACGCCAGACTGACCAATGTCGAAGAGGAGGAAAAGCAGGGCAGCGTCGGGAGGTGTGAGGGCACCAAAGATCACCCTATACTTTGCCCCCGGCGATACCCCGGGCCCGCAGGGGGAGGGCCGCAACATGGCGCCGGAGCACGAGGGCGAGGAGGAACTGCGCAAGACTGGCGCACGATCATCCGACGGAGGGGAGGTGGGGCGTGACAGCGTTGGAGGAGAGAGGCACCTGACACCCTCCCCCACCGGAGAGAGCAGTCAGCGTGAAGCAGCGGAGACGGAGCCGCCCGAGAAGAAGGGAGTGGAGCTGCGCGCCTGCACAGGTACTTTACATGCCTTGCACAAGGCAGAGAAGCGGGCCCCGCTGCGGCTCCCCCCAGCCCTCGAGAGGGGGGGGGGGACTTACCCAGGGCTGCCATTAAGGCTGCCTCATCACAGCCTGATGCCTTGCTGGGGCCGAGTCAGGAGGTGCCCCAGGTCTCACAACCAGCGTGTGGGTCTGCGGGTCAAGGAATAAGCCAGGCAAGCTGGCAGCTGAGCCCTGGAGTGAACTCCCCACAGTTACAAGATCAAGGGGGCAGTGGAGCTGCTTTAGTGACCCCCCCGCAGTCTGCACAGGGGGGAGATAAATCTGGCCCTAAGCTGCCCTGGCCACGTACCCCAACCCTGGCATCCCCACAGTCCAGTTCTCCCGGATGGTCACAATCTGATGGGGTGGGGGGGGGCACCCAGCCCTCAATCACGCTTCCTGGACAGCCCGCAAAATGCCAGGAATGTGGCCCAAAGCTCGTGGGCATCGGGGCAGGAGTGGTGTCAGCCGCTGGGCCCCCGCGGATCCCACTGCCAGTTAATGGGAGGGATGGGGCCTCGCCCCCCCCTCCATAGCCTCAGATTCATCTCAGTGGTGGAGGAGGTCGATGGAGGATAGCCACTCGAAACCAAAGGAGGAGGGGCATGATGGAGGTGGCGGGCCTCCACTGCTGAGACGCGAGGCAGCCTCCTCGCCCATGGAACATCAAGGCACCGGGAGCAGAGACGACGCCCTCCACGTGGCTTTAAGGAAAGAAGCTCCCCCATTGCCACCCGAGTCCGGGGAGCAGGCTCGGCTGGAGCCCCTTGACGTGAGATCCCCAGTGACTGCGGGCTGGTCCGAAACGGCTACGCCTCCTGATGCCATGCATCTTGAAAACGTTCCCTCTGCCCAATATAACCTAGAAGTCCTTTTAAAATTCCTTCCCTCAAGAAAGGACTTTGAGAACTATACTAATAGGATGGAGACCTTATTCAGAAGGGAATTAGAGGAAGTGATAAAATCCGTGAATGAAGTCACTGATAGGGTCCAGACCCTGGAACAGGATCAGACAACTACAAATCAGCGCCTGGAGGCTCTGGAGAGAGCCAACGCTGCCCTGCATTGCGTCTCAACATGCATCCAAGGTGCTGCTCCACCTCGATGATATGGAAAACAGAGGAAGGAGAAATAACATCCGGATCCGAGGCCTTCCGGAGGCTCCGGAAAACTGTAACCTGGAGGAGATTGCCACTGCTATCTTTAACGAGCTCTTGGGTCGGCGCCGTGATGAACACATCGAGATTGATAGGATCCACAGAGCGCCAGGGCCTTGACCTGCGGCTCCCGCTAGGCCTCGGGACATCGTTTGCCGCATCCACTATTACAGGATCAAGGAGGAGATCCTGTAATAGTGGATCAGCTGGCCCAGCTGATTCAGTTGGAGTAGATATCTCCCCTGGATTGGTGGGCGAATCTGTAAATGTTCTCTGTAAACACAGTTTGGTTTGACTTTGATGGGTACAACAATCTCTCCTTCAAGAAAGCACATCTCCCATTAGGTGGCCATAGTTTTCCAACCCCCGATTTAGGCTATCCTTCCCTCCCCTAAAATTAGGTAAGCGAAGAACGTAATAAGTTACACTTAGAGTAACCCCCTCACAACCCTTCCCCAAGGAATAAAAAACCCACTTCCTTACCTCTTTACCCTTAGCCCACCTCCTCCTCTATCCCTCTCTCCGCCCTCTGGTCTCTCCCCCCCCGGTCAACCTCGCTAGGACCAGCCCTCCCACCCACACAATGGGGGACGTGACAATATGCTCTTTTAATGTGAAAGGCTTCAACATACCGGAAAAGAGGAATAAAGTTCTTTATGACCTTCACAAGCAGAAAGTAAAAATTGCCCTTTTCCAAGAGACACACTTTAAGGCAGAACACATTCCCAAGATAGGCAACAGATATTTCCCAACATGGCACCATTCCTCCAACCCCGAGGCTAAAACAAAAGGTGTATCCGTGCCATTCCACAAGTCACTCCTGCATGAAATAATTGAAACAAAAAGCGATCCTCAAGGCCGATTTCTCCTCATCAAAGTCAAGCTATTTAACAAGACATATATGGGTTGATTCAAAGAAACATGTAACAGCTTGGATTTGGCTCACGATCATCCTATTTTTCACGTCCGCTCGTGCGTTCGTATGAACTTGCGAGTGATTCAATAAGCAAATACGTTTCTATCCTAAAATATACGTCCGTTCGTATGGCAGTTCGGGAATCAGACCTATGTCAGTTTCCATCCTGAATTTTCCGTTTCATTTCTCAGGTTGCAACATTGGTTTTGCCCTTTTTCCTTTTTTGTCTGGACGTAAATCCTTCTGATCTTGCGGCTCCGCACTACAAACTTACCTCATTAAAGTGCATTCTAAATATTTGGTCTTTTTCTTTATTTCATTCATTTTGTAGTAACCAACATGAATGCATTTGCATAAGTAAATCTTACTTTGTTTAATTTTTAGTTAACTTGCATTTTTTACTTGTGGATTTAATTTTAATATTTATGCTTCAAATGGTACAACTTAAAATTTTTAGTGTGGTTACCCACACCCTCTACATACAGATTGCTCTCAAATATTAAAAAACACCCAGAAACTTCTGCATGTTATGAGCCTAGAAACAGCCAAGATGGCGGCTCAGGTATTATCGGGCAGCCTGCAAACAGAAAGGGCCTTGTGACTGTGTTGCTCTGGATTCTTTGATTTCTGACCTTTCCATGCCCCCAGCTCTACTGTGTCTGTGCAAAATACAGCAGTAACCCACATCCTGCACTTTATCCCGCTCTCCTCTCCTCAGTAAGTGTGATGCATCTGACCAAAGATGTGCTTAAATAATTAAACAAAGCAAAGGTAAACAACTACACCAATAAATGCAATCTAAAAATATTATTCTAGTACCTCAATTTTAAATTAAATAACAAAGGACATAAGTTTCTTTAATTAACGCAAATATATTGCCAAATAAAGGTTTACATGCAAAGGACTAATTAAGGTCCACATTACAATGCTTTTATAAGGCATACATGAATCAGGTATGCATTGCAATACAATTTATGCCCTCGGCCATGCTGATACATGCAGTTCATTGGAGCACAAGACGCGCAGACTCCTCCACTTAGCCAAAAAACCTGTTCACGAACAGCAATCCGGCTGCTAAAAGGTGTCGGCTGTGGCTTTCTTTTAAAACGCGTTTAGAGGTTTCTCTGAATCACACCTAAACACATCCAATTAACCTAAGTTTTACGTTTTGATCGTAAGTTTTACGTTTTGATCCTAAGTTTTACGTTTTGATCCTAAAATTTAGGAACGAACTTCCGCTGATCGTAAGAGCATATACGCATTCGTACGTAGGCTCGTGCGAGTCGTAAATGGCCAAAAAAACAGGAAAAAATGACAAACACCCACCCAAACTTACGATTCTCGATACGAAATCAATTAACTTTTGCTCTTTGAATCGAGGGGATACTCTCATGAACATATACGCCCCGAACTTAGATCAAGTAAACTTTTGTGTCAAAACACTTAAATTGCTCGAGGCCTTTGCGGAGGGGATTATTATCTTTGGAAGTGACTTCAATGTTCCTCTCGACCCCACAATGGATGTCTCCTCCGGGAGGTCTGCTGTGTTGCTAGGTAAGATAAACAGACTTAAAAAATCCCTAGGGAGCCTCCAACTTATAGATACCTGGAGAGCACTAAACGGCAACAAGAGAGACTACTCGTTCAACTCCCATGCCGCCAATTCTTATAGTAGAATTGATTACCTCTTACTTAGCCACCATGCCCTGGATTGGGACCCCAAGGCCTGGATGGGGCCAATATTGTGGTCAAACCACGCTCCCATCTTTCTCTCGCTTTGCCTGCCCGGGCTTACCCCCCCAGGCTGGACCTGGAGGCTGAATGATGACTTGCTTGGCGATGTAGTTTGCTCCTCTGCTATAGAAAAAACTATCGAGCACTTTCTTGAAATTCAGGGAGGACCCCACTCAGCTGCCTTACCAATGGGAAGCGCTTAAGTGCGTTATCAGGGAGGAGCTTATTAAGCATGGTGCAAGGCTCAAACGGGAGCGGGCCTCACTTATTACCCAGACCCAAACCCTAATCCTTACTCTTGAGAGAGAACACAAAGGGTGGCCAACCAATCCCAAACTACTAGAATTACAAAACGCTAGGGAAAAGCTCCAAAAATACCATTTTGTGAGTACTCACCTGAAGAATGGATATTGTTGGTGTGCCACACACCCCGCTTCACCTTTAATATTCTTCACGATTGGGTTACTCACCGCCAGGTGACGCTGTGCAGAGAGGAAGGCCCCCTTCCGGCCTATATATACCTGGTACCTCCCATTTATCACCAGTGTATTAAAAAGCAGAAAGACAAGGTACCAGTAACTTAACAGTAACCTCAAAATAAATCAATATAAATAAAAGCTTCACCATATAAAGGATTCGGAATACCGAAAAGGGTGGGAGTGAAGCGGGGTGTGTGGCACACCAACAATATCCATTCTTCAGGTGAGTACTCACAAAATGGTATTATTCTTGGTGTGCCACACACCCCGCTTCACCTTTAATATTCTTCACGATTGGGACATCCAAAAGCAGTGTCCACAAGGGATGGGCATCCAAAGGCAAGGTGAAGCATAACTTAAATGACTGCAGTCTGCAGAACATTGCGGCCAAAAACAGCATCCGCTGAGGCTCGCACATCAACCTTGTAAAACTTAGAAAAAGTATGAACAGAAGACCAAGTGGCGGCCTTACAAACTTGTTCAACAGAAGCTTGGTGCTGAAAAGCCCAAGACGCTCCAACGGCGCGAGTAGAATGAGCAGTGATACGAAAAGGGGGAACTTTCCCCTTAGCAGAATAGGCCGCAGTAACGGCCTGACGTATCCATTTGCTAATGGCAGATTTGGCTGGTGCCAAACCCTTCTTAGGCCCACAGGGCATAACAAAAAAGGCATCCGTCTTACGAAAAGGAGACATGATAATCAAGTAGTACTTAACACAGCGTACTACATCCAAACAATGCAAAACCCTCTCTTTGTCATTCTTAGGATTAGGACACAAGGAGGGAAGAACAATATCCTGATTCAAATGAAAAGCAGACACAACCTTAGGAAAAAAGTCTGGCTTGAACCGAAAGACCACTTTATCCTGATGCCTCTCAAAGTAGGGCGCCTGGATAGACAAGGCCGCCAACTCTGAGACACGCGGACCGAAGTGATAGCTACCAAGAAGACAATCTTCTGAGTCAGGGTAGACAAAGCAATATCTTGCAGAGACTCAAAAGGAGGAGCCTGCAGAGCAGAAAGAACCAAATTCAAATCCCAAACCGTGAGTAATGGTTTCCTGGGAGGCCGCACATGCGTAACCCCCTGGAAAAAAGTTTTAACTAAAGAATGAAGCGCAAAACGCTTCTGAAAAAAGATAGATAAGGCAGAAACTTGCCCTTTCAAAGTACTTAGCTGAAGACCAGAGTCCAGCCCAGATTGTAAAAACTCCAGAATCCTGGAGACCGAGAAGACCCTACAAGGAAAGGATCTAATCTCACACCAAGCGATATAGGCCTTCCAAGTCCTATAATAGATGATAGAAGAAGACCTCTTCCAGGCACTGATCAAAGTCTTAACGACTGAGTCAGAAAGACCCTCCTCCTTCAAGATGGAGGTTTCAGCAGCCAGGCCGTCAAACCCAGCGCTGGTAAATTGGGGTAACACAACCGACCCTGAGTGAGCAGATCGGGCCGAAGAGGCAGAACGAACTCGTCCACTGCCAGCCGAACGATGTCTGCGAACCACACTCGCCTTGGCCACCTTGGGGCCACGAGAACGGCGGACACCCTTTCCAGAGCCAACTTCCGAACCACCCTGCCCAGCATGGGTATCGGAGGAAACAGGTATAGAAATCCCAGATCCCCCCAACTCAGGGACATGGCGTCCACTGCCAGAGCCAGAGGATCCTGGGAGAGCGACACGAAGTTCGGGAGCCTGTGATTGTGACGAGAGGCAAACAGGTCCACCTCCGGTGTCCCCCATCGGAGACACAGTGAGCAAAAAACCTGAGGATGGAGAGCCCATTCTCCCAGACGGGGAGAGCCCCTGCTCAACCGGTCCTCTTCCTGGTTCTCCACTCCTGGAATGTATACCGCCGAGAGACAGGGAACATGGGCCTCTGCCCAGGTCAGGATCAGGGACACCTCTCTGAGAGCACTCAGACTGCGAGTCCCTCCCTGATGATTGATGTAAGCAACCGCTGTTCGATTGTCTGAACGCACCTGGACCGGAAGGCCCAGAACGTGTTGAGTCAGGAGAGCAAGAACCCGACGGATGGCTCTCAGTTCCAGAATATTGATGGGTAAGTGGGCCTCTTGAGGCCCCCACTGCCCCTGGAACTGCAGCTCCTTCCAGAATCCGCCCCATCCCGACAGACTGGCGTCCACGGTGACAATTTCCCAAAGAGGGGTCAGGAAGGACCTGCCCCTCACGAGATTGGCCGAGACCAACCACCACTGGAGGGACTGCCGGACCCGGGAGGACAACCGGAAGGGCTGATCCAGCGACCGAGGCTGCCGGTCCCAGGACGCCAACAGATAAAGCTGAAGCGTCCTCGTGTGAAATTGAGCAAAAGGAACTGCCTCGAAAGAGGCGACCATCAACCCTACCAGCCTCATCCCCAGACGGATGGACAGCCGAGGATTGGAAAGAAGGACCCGAGCCAACTCCTGAATCAGATAAATTTTGGACTGGGGGAGAAACACTGTGTTGAAGAGAGTCCAACTGCATCCCCAGAAAGGACACCACCCTGGCCGGAGCGAGGGAGGACTTGGGAAGTTGATCACCCAACCAAAGCTTTCCAGCGTGGAGACCACCATCCTGGTGTCTGTCTCCGATTGATTGAGTGACGGAGCCATGATGAGAAGGTCGTCCAAATAAGGTACGACACGAATGCCTCAAGATCTGAAAATGGCCATCACCCCTGCCAGCACCTTGGTGAACACTCTTGGAGCCGAGGTAAGGCCAAACGGAAGTGCCACGAATTGAAAATGCTGATCTTCCATCACGAATCGAAGAAAACGTTGATGAGCGTGGCAGATGGGAACATGAAGATAAGCATCCTTGATGTCTATGGACGTCATGAAGTCCCCCTGCCGAAGGGAACCTACGGCCGTACGCAAAGTTTCCATGCGAAACTTCCGAAAACGGATGAACTTGTTGAGTAATTTCAGGTCCAGGACGGGACGAACAGACCCGTCCTTCTTGGGGACTGCGAAAAGATTGGAGTAGAAACCGAGGCCCATCTCTAAGCGCGGTACCGGCCAGATGACCGCCATCTCTAACAGATTCTTTACCGACGCCAGGAGCCCCTGTGCGGCCAAAGGATCGGTGGGCACCCGAGACCGAAAGAACCGTGAAGGAGGGCGAGACTCGAATTCCAGTTTGTAACCGGACGACACTATCTCCCGGATCCATCTGTCCGGAACCTTCTAGTTCCAAACCAGGGAGAAGTGTCGCAATCGTCCCCCCACCCGCACGGGTGAGGGAAGCCCCTCATTGCTGAGCTGGCTTATCAGCAGGTTTGGGCTTGGTGCCCCAGGACTGAGTGGGACGGCCACGGCCCCTCCCCCGAGTCCAACCTGCACCTCTGGTAGCGGGAAAGGAAGCCCCCCTACCCGCTCTGAATCCCCGAAAGGAAGGTCTACCAGAACTTGCCCCCCGAAAGGAACGACAAGGCTTCTTTCGTTGCGGCATTTTACCACCTTTGGCAACTGAAATCAATTTTATCACCAAACAGCCGCAACCCCAAAAAGGGGAGAGCTGTGAGCACCTTTTTAGAAGCTGCGTCCGCCGACCACTGGCGCAGCCATACTGCCCGACGAATAGCCACCAGCATTGCAGCTGTCTTGCTACTCATAGCCAGCGCATCGTCCTGAGCGGACAGAACATAGGAAACAAAAGACTCACACTGCCTGAGAGCAATAAGCTCCTTGCAAGTGGGATCAAGATCCACACACAGACCCTGAATTACAGATCTAACCGTTACTAGAAGATGCGCCGAAGCACACACCGGGCATATCGCTGACCCGGCGTAACTAAAACCATGGCGAGCGTACTGGTCAATCCGACGATCCTCACTATCCTTAAGGGCAGTAGTCTCAGCAGACTGCACCATAGTCGTGCTGGAGAGCCCTAGTACAGGGGTATCGACGTCAGGAGAAACCGACCAAAGCTTCACCAATTCTGGCGGAAAGGGATAACGTTTCTCCCAACTGGAAGGAATTCCAGTTAACCGTGTGGGATGTTCCCATTCCTTGAGCACAATATTCTCAAAGTGGTGTTGTCTGGGAAAAACCAAAGGCGGCTGAGGGACATTAAACAACTGACCCTTAGGCAGGGTGACGGCCTCAGGTGGATCTAAATTCAAAATTTCAAACATTTGAGCCAGAATGGAGGGGGTGTCACGAGAACCCCCCGCAGACAAATCGTCAATAGCATCAACCTCAAGCTGATCTGCAGGCTCATCTGACTCCACCAAAAATTCTCCCTCCTCGTCCAGGGAGCAATCGGACCAATCCACAGGCTCACATACTTCATCCTGTGAAGCCGGGGGTACAGGAGTCAGGTGCTTCCGTTTCGCAGTGGCCTTTAACCCTGCTTTAACGGAAACTATTTTCTCGAGGTTGGCCAACCGTGCCGCCACCTCGGATTGCGAATCCCCACTCTTGACAATGTCACGCGGGGTCCGGAACAGGGAGGGAGGGGTAGGGGATGATGGAAGTTGCGAAGGGCCAGCAGCTGGAGCAACGGACTGGCGCGCAATACTCTGCTTTGCACAAGGAATGCATACCAAAACATCATTAGCTGGGAGCGGAGTCCCACAGCCTCCACACACCCTAGATGGCCCAGAAGAACCATTTCCGGTAATATCGGAAGCCTCCATATGGTGATTTATGGTATTCACAAAATTTTGGGTTTAAGGCATAAGCCACCCGGGATGCCTCCTTATGTTAATGTCCTGGGAGGGAGGATTTAATTAATAATAAAGGTCCCCTTAAAAAATAATAGTATATAAAACATTTTTTTTTTTTAATATATAAATATGTCCCAATTTGGAAAAGAGACTAGCCAGGCAAATATAGAACCGGGAGGCCACTAAATTGAGGGAATCCCAGGATCTGTGGGGAAGAGAGACAAACCAACAGTCAGACCCCCCAGAATGGCAACAAGCATATAACACAATACAGAGCACAAGAGTGCTTTAATGAGGCAAGGAAAAAACATGGCCTCTGATTTATTATCTTATATATTTTTTTTTTTCAAAAACCTAAACAATCAGAGACCATAAATAAAATAGACGGCCTCACCAAGGTGAGGCCGCTTACCTTGGCCGCAAACGTCAGCGTAATGGCAGCGGTGGAGCCGAGCTGCAGAGCACGTCCACGGAGGCAACAGTAGCAGCAGCACAGAGACATGCGCAGCCTCCTAATGAACCAGGAGGAAGTGCGGCCGGGTCGGTGAATGGCGCGCCGCCGGCCACGCCCCCACCCCTGACGTCATGCGGGCCCCGCCCCCCCCCCCCCCCGAATTTGAAAGTGCAGCCCGCCGAACGGCGGTGAAAGCAATCAGAGGGCAAAACAAGCCCTCAGTAAAAGGAGAAAAAAGGGGGGAGGGGAAAAAATGGAGACACTAGGCAGCCTGAGCTGCCCCAGAAAATCCCCACGGCCCGCACAAAAAGACAAGGGGAAGGGGGGGAGGGGGAGCTGAAAAGGTGCAAACAGTAAGCCAGAAACCAAACAGCCCGCCCCAGTCCCCCTAAAGCTGACCCAAAGCTCTGGCCCTACAGGCCAGCAGCAACAAACATACAGTGAAACAACACACACACACAGCCCTCTACCCCCCCCATAGTGAAGGGAGAAGGGACCGCAACGGGAGAGTAAGGGGCTAAGGGGACCCTCGGGATAGGGGCATCCCACTTCCGGATCACCATGCCGGATAGCCGCATTGCCCCCAAAACAGGGGGTCGAGCGGAGGAGATAAGCTCCTAGGCACCTATAGTGCCGTCTACCAATTGCCCAGAGAGCAGCCTAGGCTGGGAGGCTTCCATTCCACCACAAAGGTACAAACAATTAAAACCGGGCAGAAAATACCATTTTGTGAGTACTCACCTGAAAAATGGATATTGTTGGTGTGCCACACACCCCGCTTCACTTCTTAAATATTCATCACTTCATGGGTTAATCCACCGCAGGTGACGTAGTGCAGAGAGGAAGTCTTGTAACGAGCCCCCTTCCGGCCTATATATACCTGGTACCTCCCCTCAATCACCAGTATATTCAAAAAGCAGTAAAACAAGGTACCAGTATTCCACCAGTAACCTCCAAAATCAATTTTGATATGAATAAAAAAGGGCTTCACCATATAAATGCTTCGGAAATACCGAAAAGGGCGGGTGTGAAGCGGGGTGTGTGGCACACCAACAATATCCATTTTTCAGGTGAGTACTCACAAAATGGTATTATTCTTGGTGTGCCACACACCCCGCTTCACTTCTTAAATATTCATCACTTCATGGGACATCCAAAAGCAGTGTCCACAAGGGAAGGGCATCTCAAGGCCAGGTGAAGCATAACTTAAATGACTGCAGTCTGCAGAACTTTGCGGCCAAAAACAGCATCCGCTGAGGCCCGCACATCAACTTGTAAAACTTAGAAAAAGTATGAACAGAAGACCAGGTGGCGGCCTTACAAACCTGTTCAACAGAAGCTTGGTGCTGAAAAGCCCAAGACGCCCCAACAGCGCGAGTGGAATGAGCAGTAATACGAAAAGGGGGAACTCTTCCCTTAGCAGAATAGGCCGCAGTAACGGCCTGACGTATCCACTTGCTAATGGCAGATTTGGCTGGTGCCAAACCCTTTTTAGGCCCATGGGGCACAACAAAAAAGGAATCCGTCCTACGGAAAGGAGACGTGATAATCAAGTAGTACTTAACACAGCGTACTACATCCAAACAATGCAAAACCCTCTCTTTGTCATTCTTAGGATTAGGACACAAGGAGGGAAGAACAATATCTTGGTTCAAATGAAAAGCAGAAACAACCTTAGGAAGAAAGTCTGGCTTGAACCGAAAGACCACTTAATCCTGATGCCTCTCGAAGTAGGGCGCCTGGATAGTTAAGGCCGCCAATTCTGAGACACGCCGGACAGAAGTGATCGCTACCAAGAAGACAATCTTCTGAGTCAGGGTAGACAAAGCAATATCTTGCAAAGGCTCAAAAGGAGGAGCCTGAAGAGCCGAAAGAACCAAATTCAAATCCCAAACAGGGAGTAATGGTTTCCTGGGAGGCCGCACATGCGTAACCCCCTGGAAAAAAGTTTTAACTAAAGGTTTAAGCGCCACACGCTTCTGAAAAAAGACAGATAAGGCAGAGACCTGCCCTTTCAATGTACTTAGCTGGAGACCAGAGTCCAGCCCTGATTGTAAAAACTCCAGAATCCTGGGGAGCGAAAGGACCCTACAAGGAAAAGATCTTGTCTCACACCAAGTGATATAGGCTTTCCAAGTCCTATAGTAGGTGACGGAAGAAGACTTCTTCCGGGCACTGATCAGAGTCTTAATGACTGAATCAGAAAGACCCTCCTCCTTCAGGATGGAGGTTTCAGCCGCCAGGCCATCAAACCCAGCGCTGGTAAATTGAGGTAACACAATTGACCCTGAGTGAGCAGATCGGGCCGAAGAGGCAGAATGAACTGGTCCACTGCCAGCCAAACGACGTCTGCGAACCTTATTCGTTTTGGCCACTTTGGGGCCATGAGAACGGCGTACACCCTTTCCAGAGCCAACTTCTGAAGAACTCTGCCCAGCAAGGGCCACGGAGGAAACAGGTATAGAAATCCCAGAGCTCCTCAGTTCAGGGACCTGACGTCCACTGTCAGAGCCAGAGGATCCCGGGAGAGAGACACGAAGCTCGGGAGCCTGAGATAGAGATGAGGGGCCCACAGGTCCACCTCCGGATTCTCCCATTGGAGACACAATAAGAGAACCACCCGAGGATGGAGAGCTTATTCTTCCAGGCGGGGAGAGCACTTGCTCAACCGGTCCGCTACCTGTTCCATCACCTCTGGAATGTAAACCGCCGAGAGACAGGGAACATGGAACACTGCCCATGTCTGGATCAGGGACATTTCTCTGATGGGTAAGTGGGGCCTCCACTGCCCCTGAAGCCGCAGCTCCTTCCAGAATCTGTCCCATCCCGACAGACCGGTGTCCGTGGTGACACCTCTCCAAGGGAGGGTCAGGAAGACCTGCCCTATACAAGATTGGTCGAGACCAATCACCACAGGAGGAACTGCCGTACACGGGAGGACAATTGGAAGGACTGATCCAACAACAGAGGTTGCTGGACCCAACACGCTAGCAGAAATAGCTGAAGTGTTCTTGTGCGAATTTGGGCAAAAGAAAGACACACAGCGTCTTGATGAGAGTTCAGGCCGGGATGAACCGACCCCTAAATGGACCGCGAGGGAGGGTGAGACTCGAATTCCAGGTTGTGACCTGTCGACACTACCTCCTGGATCCATCTGCCTAGAACCACATGGTTCCAATGGTAGAAGTGTCGCAATAGTCCCCCCACCCGCACGGGTGAGGGCAGCCCCTCATTGCTGAGTGGGCTTATCAGCAGGCTTGGGCTTGGTACCCCAGGACTGAGTGGGCCGGCCACGGCCCCTCCCCCGAGTCCAACCTGCGCCACTGGTAGGGGGAAAGGACGTACCTTTTCCCACTCCGAACCTTTGAAAGGAAGGCCTACCGGAACTTGTCCCCCTGAAGGGACCACGAGGCCTTTTGCGTTGTGGCATCTTACCATCTTTTGCGACTGAATCAATTTTCTCCCCAAACAGACGCAACCCCAAAAAGGGGAGGGCTGTGAGTTCCTTTTTGGAAGCCGTGTCTGCTGACCACTGACGCAGCCATACTGACCTGCGAATAGCCACCAGCATAGCTGCCGCCTTGCTACTCATAGTCAGCGCATCGTCCTGAGCGGCCAGGACATAAGCCACAAAAGATTCACACTGCTTAAGTGCAGTGAACTGTTTGCAAGCGGGATCAAGATCCTCATATAGCCCCTGAATTAGGGACTTAATTGCCAATAGAAGAAGGGCTGAAGCACATACCGGGCGCAATGCTGACCCGGAATAGATAAAACCATGTCGAGCGTATTGGTCAATCCTGCGATCTTCCCCATCTTTGGGGACAGTGGTCTCAGCAGATTGTACCATAACCGAGCTGGAGAGTCCTAGTACAGGGGTATCGACGTCCGGAGGGACAGACCACAGCCTCACCAATTCTGGTGGAAAAGGATAACGCTTTTCCCAACTGGAAGGAATTCCAGATAACCGTGTGGGATGTTCCCATTCCTTAAGAACCACCCTCTCAAAGTGGTGCTGTCTGGGAAAAACCAAACTCGGCTGAGGCTCTTTAAATAACTGCCGGCCGCCTCAGGCGTATCTAAACTCAAAATATTAAACATTTGAGCCAGAATTGAGGGGGTGTCAAAAACAACCCCCTCTGACCAATCGCCGATCTCATCAGCCACATGCTGACCTGTCGGCTCATCTGACTCCGACGGGAGTTCATCCTCGTCAGGGGATCCATCGGACCATTCCACAGGTTCACAAAACTGGTCCTGTGGAGCCAAAGGTACCGGAGTCAGGTGCCTTCGTTTTGTAGCGGTTTTAAACGCTACTTTAACGGGCATCATTTTCCGGGGGCAGGGCTGTGCTGCTGCCTCGGAATGCGAATCCCCACTTTTGACAGTGTCATGCGGGGTCCGGAATAGGGATGGAGAGGTAGGAGATGATGAAGGATGCGATGGCACCGCAGCCGAAGCAACGGACTGGCGCGCAATAGTCTGTTTTGCACAAGGGATGCAAATAAAGATATCATCAGCTGGGAGTGGAACCCCACAACCTACGCACCCCCAAACGGAACAGCAGAACCGTTTCCGGAATCTACGGAAGCCTCCATATGGTGATTTATGGTATTCGCAATAATGGGACTTTTAAGGCATAAGCCGACCCGGGATGCCCCCTTTATTTTAGTAATGTCCCGGAAGGGAGGATTTATATAAAAATTTTTATTTATTTTTTTTAAGTTTAGGTCCCCTTTAATAGAAACTATATATATATATACTTATATATAGTCTATGTATATAAACATTCAAATCAATCCCAATAATTAGCCAGGCACATAGAGCCGGAGGGCTAGCATAAGCAGGGATCCCAGGATCTGCAAGGCAAGAAAACAACCATCAGATCCTTCACATGTGTATAACATATAAGTATGGCACCAAGTGCCCTTAAATGACGCCCCCTTGATAATAGTGATTTCTCACTGTATTATTAAACAATATCTCCCATTTAACGGCCCCAACGGGAGGGGCCGCTTACCTGTACCGCAATCAGCCGGTAAGCCTGCAGCCAGCAGCCATGAGCCGGCAGAAGACAAAGTGCGGCCGTGCGCCCACGTGCCTTCCTGTTTTGAAGGAAGCTGGGACGCTGGGCCCGCCGCAGACGCCCGCTGACGCCGCATGACGTCGGCGCCGCGCCCCCCCCCTACGCTGATCAGCTGGAACACTTTACAGCTGATCACAGCACGCGCGTCCAGGCAGCAGAGGGGGGAGGGTAAAAACCGCATGTGCTGACAAAGCTCAATGAATGCCAGGCGAGGAGAGGGGGGAGGGGGCCACAAGCAACCAACTGCCAGAGAGGTGGCCAGCCCATACCCAGCGCAAGCTGCCCTAAAGCAGACCCAAAATATACACATGCTACAGTGAATGTATCAACATGACATATATGTTAACATGCAGTGATACAGTGAAACACACATACTAAAGCACACCCTCACCACCCCCTCAACAGGAGAGAAAGGGGCTACGGGGACCCTCGGGACAGGGGCATCCCATTTCCGGATCACCATGCCGGTTCGCCGCATTGCCCCACGCATGAGGTCGAGCGGTAGGAGATAAGCTCCTAGGCACTTAAAGTGCCATCTACCATTTGCCCGGTGAGCAGCCAAGGCTGGGAGGCTTCCTATTTCACCATAAAGGTATACAAACTCAAACCGGGCAGAAATAGACCAAAAGGGGGGTGGCGGGGTAAGAATACCCCGGCCTACCTGTAAGCAGGAGACTTCCAACTTCTGACTTGTCAGCAAGCAGAGAGAAAAAATACTGGTGATTGAGGGGAGGTACCAGGTATATATAGGCCGGAAGGGGGCTCGTTACAAGACTTCCTCTCTGCACTACGTCACCTGCGGTGGATTAACCCATGAAGTGAAGAATATTTAAGAAGTTAAGCGGGGTGTGTGGCACACCAAGAATATAGACCAAAAGGGGGTGCCGGGGTAAGACCCCGGCTACCTGCAAGCAGGAGACTTCAATCTTCTGTCTTGTCGTCATGCAGAGAGAAAAACACTGGTGATAAATGGGAGGTACCAGGTATATATAGGCCGGAAGGGGGCTCGTTACAAGACTTCCTCTCTGCACAGCGTCACCTGGCGGTGAGTAACCCAATCGTGAAGAATATTAAAGGTGAAGCGGGGTGTGTGGCACACCAAGAATAGTTATATAACCAATCCTACTTGCGTTACAGTGATGGAGGCAAAACTCTATTCTATGAGTCAGCCGACAAGTGCGGCCGGAGGCTTGCTAGAACCCTACACCCTAGACCAGCAGCAGCCTTCATACCAACCATCCAAAGGGGTGATGGAACCCTAGCGCAGACACCGACTGCTATAGTGGACACTTTCAGAGAGTTTTACTCCTCACTTTCCCCAGCCACACAAGCGTCCCCCGAAGAGATAGCCTCCTACATAGAGAACACCTTCCTCCCAACCATACCCACTGAGGAAGCGGACCTCCTTGAGGCCCCCTTCTCGGAGCAAGAAGTAGCAAAGGCAATTAAGGAATCACCCCTCAGGAAAGTGCCCCGGCCCAGATGGTTATTCCCCTAAATTTTACAAGCACTTTGGACCCCGCCTGATCCCATTCCTGACGAAAACCTTCAATGCCATTGATGAACGCTGCCCCTTCCCCAAACAGTCATTGGAAGCGACGATCTCGGTCATTCCTAAGCCGGGTAAGGACGCTTCCTTATGTGGAAATTACAGACCAATATCCTTAATTAATGTAGACCTCAAACTCTACGCAAAGATCATTTCTTCAAGACTACAACCCTTGCTCCCAGAGCTGATACGTCTGGACCAGGTGGGATTCGTTCCAGGGAGGGAGGCCAGGGACAACACTAACAAACTACTCGACCTAATAGCCCATGTTGTCTCTTCAAAGGAACCAGTGTGCTTGCTCTCCTGCGATGCAGAGAAAGCATTTGATCAGGTGGACTGGGCGTTCATGGAGGCAACACTTCGACAGGTTGGTGTTGGCCCTGGCCTCCTCTGCAAGATCCTCGCTCTGTATACCTTCCCCACTGCTAGAGTCAGGGCGAACAGACTCCTGTCTACCCCCTTCCCGATAAGCAATGGCACGAGACAGGGTTGCCCACTGTCCCCCCTCCTATACGTTCTCACCATGGAGCATCTAGCCATAGCCATCCGGAACAATCCAGATGTCAAAGGGATACAGATAGCTAACCACCATTATAAAGCCTCCCTGTTCGCGGACGATCTGTTGCTGCATATATCTTCATCACACATCTCTTTCCCCTCTGTTCTAAAAGAATTCCAGCTATTCGGCCGAGTGAGTAACTTTAAAATTAATTATTCTAATTATTCTAAATCAGAAGCACTCAACATTTCTCTATCACCCCAAGAGGCTAGTCGCTTGGAAAGTAGCTTCCCTTTCAAGTGGAGAACGCAGGCCATCAAGTACTTAGGCGTACAGATCCCGGCCAATTTGGCCCATTTATATGAGCTAAACTATGCCCCGCTTCTCACCAAAACGCGAGCCGAACTTGACTCCTTGACACTAAAAGGCCAATCTCATAGTTTAAAAATGGACATCCTCCCCAAACTGCTATACATTTTCCAGAGGGCCCCGATAAAAATCCCCAACAGGTTTTTTAACAAACTGAGGTCAGCCTTCTCCAAATTCGTCTGGGGTGTTTCCAAACCCAGGATACGACTCTCCACCCTCTCCAGGAACAAAAGTGAAGGGGGAGTAGGCCTCCCGGACTTAAAAGTCTACCATGCAGCCGCGGTGTTACAGCGGATAGTAGATTGGTTGCATAGGGGGAGAGATAAACTCTGGGTGCAGCTCGAAAAATCTCTATCCCCACTTAACCCCACCTTGTTAGCGTGGGCCGCCTCCCTCTCTAAATCCCATAGAGAGTCTGTACCCTTCCTGGTTAGGCACTTCCTAGAAACCTGGGACCCCCTACAGAATAAGCGTGCACTAGTCCGTAGGCCCGGCCCTCTTACACCCCTCTTTGACAATCCAGCCTTTGAGCCCGGGCTTGGTGCCGAGAGGTTCCTCACTTGGGAAGCTTCCAATATCACCACGATAGGACAAGTTTTAGAGGCAGGCAAGATTCCCACACTAACAGAACTAAGTGAGAGATCAGGAGGCAGGCGCATCTCGTGGCTCTTACACAGACAGCTACACAACTTTGTTACCACTAATAAGCTCCTGGAAATATCCTGTAGCCCCTCCACGGCACTAGAGTCCTTTGTCACACAGACTCCCCCAACTAGAGTAATATCATCCCTTTATGCCCTTCTACTCAGAACACACCACTCAGGTCCTCCCAAGTTCATAGACAAATGGGAAAGAGAAATAGGTATACGGATCCTGGATACTGATTTGACTAAAGTGTTCCTAAGCACCCATGGGACTTCATTGGCAAGTACTTCGCTGGAAAGAAACTATAAAGTACTCGCTAGATGGTACAGATGTCCAGTTGACTTGCACCGATTTGCACCTAAACAATCGGACAAATGTTGGAGATGCCAGAGGGAGCTGGGTACCATGACCCACATAAGGTGGAGCTGCCCAGCGATAAAGGCCCTATGGGACCAAATCTTCACAATCTACGAGGAGGTATCTGGGATCAAGATAGTTAATACACCTCAGGTCGCTCTCCTGTCACTGATCCCGGGCCCGGTGTCAAGGCTTAAAAAGGGGGTCTTGGGTCATTTCCTTATGGCTATGAGAGCCATTATCCCTAGGCACTGGAGGACTCCAACCCCCCCTACAGAGAGAGGGAATTCGCTGTATGGAAGAATTAGTCGCAAAAAACAGACACCGCAGACCAGTGCACGGCCGCCTGGATGTGCTGGCTGATTTACAGAGAATCGCACCTTCCAGCTTTGCTTTAGCAAACCAGATACAGGGTTCCGTGGCCCCCCTCCCCCCCAGGCCACGCGTGGGGGGGGGTTGGCCGGGGGGGACACGGCTCCCTTTCTCGACCCGGCCGCACTCCCTGGTGGCTGGCCTCATCCCAACCCTCAAGGCTTTTGCAGCATGTCCACTGCTCTCACCTCCCACTCCCCGCTCCTCTTACCTGGACACAGGACATAGCATAACTAGAGGAGGAGTACAGGTAGCTGTTATTATATTCCGGCCTGAGGTGGAGTCTTAGGTGAAAGTGTACTATCTGAGCATGTCAATAAGTTGTGTCGTAATAGCTGTACTTTATATACTATGCCTAGAACATTCGTGCAAATCCTCTACCCCGTCCCCCCCCTTCCTTTCTGTTCCTTCCCTACCCCTTACCCTACGCTTTGTAATTTCCCCACATTTGTTACATTGTCGTCCTTTTGTCAAAATAGACAAAGCAGCCTCACGTAGAGGCTCAAAAGGAGGACCCTGCATAGCAGACAAAACCATATTCAAATCCCAGACTGGTAACATAGGCTTACGTGGTGGACACACGTGATTAAGTCTCAACCAAACGGTGGTAGGCAAAAGATCTTTGGAAAAAAATAGCCAAGGCTGAAACATGTCCCTTGAGGGTACTAAGTTGAAGGCCCAAATCCAAACCATGCTGCAAGAATTCCAGGATCCTGGGAATAGAAAACACCCGACAGGGAAGAGACTTAGACTCACACCAGGCAATGTAAGCATGCCATACCCTATAGTAGATAAAGGACGAGGACTTCTTCTTAGCCCGAATCATGGTAGTAACAACAGAGGCAGGCAGCCCCTTTTCCATCAAGATGGAGGTTTCAGCAGCCAGGCCGTCAAAGCCAGCGTTTGTAAATTGGGATCGCGTAGCTGCCCCTGAGTGAGCAGATCTGGAACCTTGGGCAGGGCATATTGATCTACTGCAAACTGCACGATGTCTGCGAACCACACCCTTTTTGGCCAACAGGGGGCCACCAGGATGGCTGGCACCCCTTCCTGGGCTATCTTGCGCAGCACCCTGCCCAGCAGAGGAAATGAAGGGAACACATAGAGGAGCCGAAAGCTCTCCCAAGACATTGCTAGTGCATCCATGGCGCTAAGGCTAGAGGGTCCTGGGACAGAGAGACAAAGACTGGAAGCTTGTGATTGTGACGGGACGCAAACAGATCCACATCCGGCTGACCCCAGCGGTGGCACAGGGAGCAAAACACTCTGCTGCTGAGGGACCATTCTCCCAGATGAGAAGTCCCCCTGCTCAGGGAGTCCGCCTCCAGATTTTCCACCCCCGGGATGTACACTGTCGAGATGCAGGGAACATTCTCCTCTGCCCAGGACAGTATCAGAGACACTTCCTTGAGGGCCCTCTTGCTCCGGGTCCCTCCCTGATGATTGATGTAGGCAACCGCCGTCTGGTAGTCTGAGCGGATCTGAACAGCCTGACCCCGAAGGTGTGGGGTCAATTGGGCGAGAACCAACCTTACCGCCCTCAGTTCCAGAATGTTGATAGGAGTATGGGCCTCCTGGGGGCCCCACTGACCCTGGAATTTCAAGGACTTCCAGAAGCCCCCCCAACCTGTCAGACTGGCATCTGTGGTGACAGTCTCCCAGCAAGGGGACAGAAAGGTTCGGCCCACCAAGAGATTCCTTGAGTCTAGCCACCACGAGAGTGACCGTCTGGCCAGGGGGGACAGAACAAACACCTGATCCAGGGACACAGGGTCCTGATCCCACACTGATAAGAGGTGTAGCTGAAGAGGTCTCATGTGAAACTGAGCATAGGGTACCACCTAGAAGCAAGACACCATCAGGCCCACCAGTTGCATCCCCTGCCGGATGGAGGGATGAGGACAAGAAAGAAGAGGCCTGAAGGTTGAAGACTCTCCACCTTCTGTTGAGGGAGAAAAACCTTGACCTGAGATGTATCCAGAGTCATGCCCAGAAAGGACCTCACCAGTGACGGCCCATCCTTTTTGGGAACCGTGAATAGATTGGAGTAGAAGCCTCTGCCCCTTTCCCTGAGAGGTACTGGGCAGATGACCCCCAACTCCAGAAGGTTTCGGACCGCAAGACGCAAGCCCTGAGCTGATGGGTTTTTGAGCCATCCGGGATCTGATAAATCTTGGGGGCGTCCAGGCTGCAAACTCTATCTTGTATCCGGAGGACACCACCTCCTGAATCCATCTGTCTGCTACACGTAGCCTCCAGACGTGAGCAAAGAGCCGAAGCCGCCCCCCACCCGGTTGGGTGAGGGCGCCTCCTCATGCCTGAGGGGGCTTGGGGGAGGATTTGGGCTTGGGACCCCATGAGAGACCGGGACGGCCACGTCCTCTACCCCTGCCCCAATAGTCCGCATGCCCCAGCAAAGAAAACTCCTCGACCAGCCCTGAAAGCGCGGAAGGAGGGGAGAAAAGCACCGTTCGCCCGAAAGGGCCGTGACGGCCTCCTACGTTGAGGCAGCCTACCTTCCCTGGCAAACAGGTCCAAGCATTCACCAAAGAGCCGCAGCCCCTTAAAAGGAAAACCTTAAAAGGAGAGCCTTTTTAGCAGCATTATCAGCCACCCACTGACGTAGCCAGACAGAGCGTTATATAGCCACCAAAAGGGCAGAAGTCCTACTACAAATTCTAATGGCATCATCCATGGCAGAAAGAATATATGCAACAAATTCATAGCAAAGTAGGAGAGATCTATAATCCTCTCCTCCCGCGTCATCAGAGGCCCCATCTAAGAGACACTTAAGCAGCCCTTTAATAGCAATAGCCGTTATGGCAGAGGCACAAACCGGGCGCAGCGCAGTCCCCACACAGGCAAAGGCATGGCAGGACAGCTTGGTCCTCACCATCCTGCAGGGTAGTAGTGTCAGGTGAGTGCATGACTGATGTATTTGACAACCCTAGAACGGGCGCGTCCACCTCGGGAGGACATGACCAACGCTTAATCACATCAGCAGGAAAGGGATGCCTCCTGTTCTAACTCTTGGGCACCCCAGGTAGCTTACTATGCCGTTCCCACTCTTTGAGCACCAGATTATTAAAGTGATTCTGCTCAGGGAACTCCAAGCATGGTTTAACAGTATGGAAAAGCTCACCCTGCTGCTGCGGAGCCACGGCAGGAGGGGAAATACAAAGCACTTCAAAAATTTGAGTCAATAACCCGTCAGTATCATCTGAGGACCATGGGTCTTCTCCCATGGGAGATCCGGTACCACCATATAACTTAGGTTGCTCCTCAGAGGATTCTGAATCAGAGAACAATTCCCCCTCCTCAAGGGGGTGAAGGCCAGAAAAGGAGTAAAGTCCCTCATCCTGAACAGGAAAGAGGGAAGCAGCGGGAGATAAATGCCGCTTCTTCCCTCATCCTGAACAGGAAAGAGGGAAGCAGCGGGAGATAAATGCCGCTTTTTGGCAGAAGCCTTACGCGGGGCTGACCCAGCAATATGCTTTTCAATGCTGGCCACCCGTGAAGCCAAGTCATATTGAGACTCCCCGCTAGTGTGCTCCTCACTGGGAGTCAGATGCAAGCGTGGGGGGTAGGCGAAGCAGAAGGGGGCGAAGCACCGGGACCCATAGCAGACGACCCAGGCTGCAGCGCAAGTACATGCTGGGTGCAGAGCAAACATACCCTGACACCGTCACTCACAGGGGATACCCCACACACAACACACAGCTGGGCTTGTCCCGAAGTAACCCCAAGCACATTATCCCCGGAAGCCTCCATATGGTGATTTTAGATACAGGCGCAACGGCCAGTACAGGGACACAGCTAGCAATAGCCACCCTTTTTGGGCTGCCCCCCAAAGCCCGCTAGGGAAGGTGGGAGATTGGTAAGGGGCAGGGCCGGGAGAACCCAGTCAAAGGTGACCCCCCTGCATTCCCAGCGCATACAGAGTAAAGCAATCTAAAAACCCCGTAAGGGACTCACGGACCAAGCGGACAGATCGCCATAGAAGTAAATCAGCCGCGCCTTGCCACACCCCCGACCATGCCCCCCAGCCACGCCCTTAAAGGGAAACCGCACCTAAGAATTAAATAAAATACAATTCTGTGAAACTCACCTGTAGAATTGTTTTTGAGTGTATCCAGTCCAGGTCGTCCCAGTGATGACATGTGGGTATTCCGCCCCCAGGGGGCGCTCGACTGCAAGATCAAAAGCTGTCACTCCTCCCGGCCCCCTATAAAGGCAGGTGTCCCTCTATCATTCCCCAGTGGTTAAAAAGCAGTAAACAAAAAGAGGGGACAGGCCGGGAGGCCAAGAAACCATGTTCCTTCACATAGCTTCAGCTTGTACTCTCTCTAACAAGACTTAAAAACACAAGGCCAATGAATAAAAAATGGTAATCACCATAACAGGCAAACAGATAATGAACAAGGGCGGGACGACCTGGACTGGATATACTCAAAAACAATTCTACAGGTGAGTTTCACAGAATTGTATTTTTCCCTATATCCAGTCCAGGTCGTCCCAGTGATGACATGTGGGACATCCAAAAGCAGTGTCCATTTGGGCGGGATCCCCAGTGCGGAACAGCATGTAGTTCATTTCACTACCGCCTGAAGCACCTTTTGGCCAAAAACAGCGTTAGCTGACGCCCTAACATCCACCTTGTAAAACTTTGTAAAAAAAGGGAACTGAAGACCAAGTGGCAGCCTTACAAACTTGTTCAACCATTGCTTGGTGCTGAAAAGCCCAAGAGGCACCAATAGCTCTGGTAGAATGAGCTGCAATACGAAAAGGGGGTTCCTTCCCCTTGGCAGAATATGATCGCACCACCGCCTGTCTGATCCACTTACTGATAGTGGACTTAGCTGGTGGCATGCCTTTCCTAGAGCCCTCTGACAGAACAAAAAGCAAATCCGATTTTCTGAAGGATTCAGTCGCAGTCCGGTAATACTTAATGGCTCTGACCACATCCAAGGCATGGAGGGTCCTTTCCTTAGAATTAGTCGGTGCTGGACACAAGGAAGGCAAGACAACTTCCTTATTAAGGTGAAAGGGAGAAACGACCTTCGGCAAAAAATCAGGTTTAAAGAGAAAAACCATCTTATCCTTATGCCGCTCAAAATATGGAGGCTTCATACAAAGCGCAGCAAAATCTGACACGCGACGCACCGAGGTGATCGCTACCAAAAAGACCACTTTGAGAGTCAAAATAGGCAATGCAGCATCGCACAATGGTTCGAAGGGAGGACCCTGAAGAGCAGAAAGTACTAAATTCAAGTCCCACACCGGTATTACTGACTTACGCGGTGGACGGACATGGGTGGCTCCCTGGAAAAAAATCTTGATCAACCTATGGTTGGCAATGGACCTCTGGAAAAAGATGGCTAAGGCCGAGACCTGGCCCTTGAGGGTGCTCAGCTGGAGACCCAAGTCTAAGCCGTGTTGTAAAAACTCGAGAATCCTAGAAATAGAAATGTGTGGCAAGGGAGACTCCTGGTCTCGCACCAAGCAAGCGTGCCAAACTCTGTAGTATATCATGGAGAAAGACTTCTTCCATGCCTGAATCATGGTATTCACAACTGTGGCCGACAGCCCCTTTTCCGTCAGGATTGAGGTTTCAATAGCCAAGCTGTCAAAGCCACCATCCGTAAATTGGGGTGCTGCAGCGACCCCTGTGTGAGAAGCCCTGGGTTGTCGGGCATGATGTAGCGATCTACTGACATCTGAACTATGTCCGCAAACCAACTCTGTCTCGGCCAGCGAGGAGCCACCAGGATAGTTGGCACACCTTCCTGGGCTATCTTGCGCAGCACTCTGCCCAGGAGTGGAAACGGAGGAAAGACAAAAAGGAACTGGAACTCCGTCCAGGGAATCGCCAGAGCGTCTGTGGCAATGGCCGGAGGATCTCTTGAGAGGGAGACGAACCTTGGAAGCTTGTGATTGTGTCTGGACGCAAACAGGTCCACATCTGGCTGACCCCAGCGAAGACACAGAGCGTGAAAGGTCTTGTTGCAGAGAGACCTTTCCCCCAGGCGCGAGGTGCTCCTGCTCAGGGAGTCTGCCTCCAGGTATTATACCCCGGGAATGTAGACAGCCGAGATGCAGGGAACATTCTCCTCTGCCCAGGTCAGAATCTCGGACACCTCCTTGAGGGCTCGCTTGCTCCGAGTCCCGCCCTGATGATTGATATTAGACGACAGCCGTCTGCACGACCCCTTAACTGGTGAGTCAAGCAAAGAAGCACTAACCGGATCAATCTCAGCTCCAAGAGATTTATGGGTAAGCGGTTCTCCTGCGGACCCCACTGACCCTGAATTTTCCGCATCTGCCAAACGCCTCCCCAGCTGGTCAGACTGGAATCCGTGGTAACTATCTCCCAATGGGGAGTCAGAAGGGACTTGCCTACCAACAGGTTCCTGGAGTCCAACCACCACAAGAAGGACTGCCTGGCCAGGGGGGACAGAGAAAACTCCTGTTCCAGCGACTCCTGCATCCGGTCCCAGCCGGTCAACAGGTTCAATTGAAGAGGTCTCATGTGAAATTGGGCGAAGGGGACTGCCTTGAAGCATGACACCATTAGGCCCACCAATCTCATCCCCAGACGGATCGACGGCCATTGACAAGACAGCAAGGCCTGCACCTTCTGCTGAGGCAGAAAGACCTTGACCTGAGCGACGTCTATCGTCATGCCCAGGAAGGACCTCACTGTCGAGGGAGTGATAAAAGACTTCGGGTAGTTGACCACCCAGCCGAAGGCCTCGAGAGTTGACAACACCGTCCGGGTATCGCTCTCGGCCTGCTGAAGAGCCTGGGCCGCAATCAGCAAGTCATCCAGATTAGGCAGCACACGAATGCCCTGGTTCCTCAGGATAGCCATGATGCTGAACAGCACCTTGGTGAAGATGTGAGGAGCTGACGATATCCTGAAGGGCAGAGCCACAAACTGGTAATGCTGGTCCTCCAGAGCAAACCTCAGGAACTTCTGATGCCCCTGGAATATCGGGATGTGCAGATAAGCATCCCTGATGTCCACCGTGGTCATGAAGTCGCTTGGCTGAAGCGATCTCACCGCCGACCGTAAGGTTTCCATGTGGAAATGTCTGACCCTGACAAACCTGTTGAGACCCTTCAGATCCAGGATAGGTCTTACTGTTCCGTCCTTCTTGGAAACCGTGAACAGGTTGGAGTAAAAACCTTGACCCTGTTCCTGACGAGGTACAGGGCATATCACACCTAACTGCAGGAGGTGTTGCATGGACGCTCTCAAACCCTGAGCCTTCAATGGGTTTTGGGAAATCCGGGACCGAAGAAATTTTGTGGGCGGCCAGACTGCCAGCTCTATTTTGTAACCGAAGGACACCGATCCGAGACCTGCCGTCTCCAAATCTGAGCAAACAGTAGAAGCCGTTCCCCCACCCGGATGGGTGAGGGCGCCCCTCATGCCTGAGGGGACTTGGCAGGGGGCTTGGACTTGGCTCCCCAGGCGAAATTGGGTCGGCTGCGGGACCTACCTCTACCCCAGGTATCTCTGCGGCCACCTGAGAATGAAGAAACGCTTTCTCCTCGAAAGGAACGATAGGCAGAGGGGTTCCGAAAGGACCGAGCAGGCTTGCGTCTCTGAGGGAGTCTACTATCCTTGACCAAGAGGTCCAGGTGCTCACCAAACAGCCTGTGCCCCACAAAGGGAATACTCGTAAGCGACTTCTTCGCCGCAGCATCAGCTGACCATTGCCGCAACCAGAGAGTTCGACGTAGGGCAACAAGCAGGGCCGAAATCCTGGCACCAAGCCGGACACCATCGTCCATGGCAGAGGCAACAAAACCAATGAATTCCAAGCAGGCCTTGAGATCTTTATACTCCTCCGCCCGCTTGTAAGCCTTAGCTCTATCCACCAGATGTCTCACCTTCTTTCTGATGGCCAGAGAGACAATAGCCATGGCACACACAGGACAAAACAAGGCACCAGCAAAGGTGAAAGCATGACAGACCAGCTGATCCATGCGCTTGTCAGCCGGGTCACGTAACGAAGCGGTATCAGGTGATGGCATAATAGTAGTGTTGGACAACCCCGACACAGGGGAATCCACCTCGGGAGGACGAGACCACGGCCGAACCAGCTCCTCAGGGAAAGGATACCGCCTATCCAGGCCCTTAGGCACCTACGGTAGTCTGTTAGGCCTTTCCCATTCCCTGAAAATCATATTAGAGGCGGGTCTTTCCTGAGCAGGCCCATTTTTCTGTCGTTCGGGCCTAAACAAATCACCTTGCTTCCTCTTAGCCGCTCTGGGAGGAACAATGTGTAATGTCTTAAAAACTGAGGTAAGCAACTTCTCCGTATCATCAGGGAGCCAGGCATCCTCATCTGAGGAAGAACCAGACAAACTGTCATTGCCAGCAGAATAATCCACAGTGGAACGGGAATCATCTGGCAACTCACCTTCCTCCACAGAGCCCAGATCATCAAAAAGATCATCATTAGCCGAGTAAACAGGCTCGATGTGCCTTTTCTTACTCGTGGCCTTTTTAGGAGCCGTTCGCAAGATCTGTCTCTCGAGATTCACCACCCTAAGCGCCAAATCAACATGGGACCCCTGCTGGCTTCCCCGGAGAGGCCGCAGGCAGTGAAGGGCTAGGGGCAGGTACGCCCGCGCGGTCATGGTCCAAAATGATGCCCCTGGCGCAAGTGATACAAGCGGTGCTGAATCCGCCCAGAGGATTCGCACTGCACAAGGGGCAGAGCTTCACCCGCCCAGATGGGGCCCCCAGCTCACTATCCCCAGATGCCTCCATTATGGTAATTAAAAATTGTCAATTGAAAAGTTACAAGACACTAACGGCCCAAACCTATATGATCCCTCTTAATAAAAGGAGGAGGACCGGGAGGAACCACAACCCTCAATCACTAAGCCCACAACCTATGCAAAAGATAAAAGAGGAGAGGACCATCAGACTCCTAAACAGCAATATGCATGATAAAAGCAATATGGTCGTTCAAAAGAGGGACTCACGACACCGACAGGTCTCAGAAGATGCGATCCAGGTAGCAGCAACACGCGCAGGCACACAGCTTCTGGCTCGCTCCTCGAGGGGCGCCCATCATCACCAAGAGCGGCCATTATCCCCCTGACTGAAAGCATGGCCGCCGGAGCCCGGACACAACTCCCGCTGTGGGAGCCGCGGCCAGAAATGTGATCCAGGGACAGAGCGCAGCAACACGTGCAGGCACACAGCTTCTGGCTCGCTCCTTGAGGGGCGGGCCGCACCGCGATGACGTGGAATGCATCGGCCTACGGCTCCGCCCCCCCGGCGGTTTCGAAAAACGCGTCCGCCCATCATCATCAAGAGCGGCCATTATCCCCCTGACTGAAGGCATGGGCGCCGGAGCACGGACACAACTCCCATTGTGGGAGCCGCGGACGCACTTAGAAATCACGCCGCTTGCATGCCATCGCAAGACCACACGAGCGGCGTCCCCCCACCCCCCCCATCACAGTGTATGTGAGTCAAGATGGAGGGAGGAAGAAAACCGTGAGGGAGGTAAGTATGAAGGCTCCAGTGCAGCAGAGCCAGCAAGGAGCGGAACAAGTAAAAAAAAAAAAAAACAGCACACATATAATAAAGCTGGTGGGCAGGAAGGGACATACAGGCAATCATATAGCCCTAGCTAGTGGTTCTCCCCCATTAGGCTCACCATAAGCCTATGGCCGGCTACCCTTTAAACAGGGTCTGCAGCCCAGAGCCTAGCTCTGCCGAACGCCTGACCCCGGCGTTCACCATACCGTCACGATCCCAAGCAGCCAGCGGCTGGGAGGCAGGAATGGGTCTGACGGGATCAGTGGAAACAGAGCCCACAGCGGCCGACGGGCTGGGAGGCCCCGCTCTGCTGCCAATATTCGAGAGAGTATCTAGCGATCTTCAGCAGTCAAGACTGCAAGATGAACACTGGGGAATGATAGAGGGACACCTGCCTTTATAGGGGGCTGGGAGGAGCGTCAGCTTTTCATCTTGCAGTTGAGCGCCCCCTGGGGGGCAGAATACCCACATGTCATCACTGAGACGACCTGGACTGGATATAGGGAAAAAATAAATAATACAGTGAGGGGCATCCCTCATTGCAGCCAGTAAGGGGCAAACCCCATTACAGCCAGTTAGGGCATCCCTTATTACAGCCAGTTAGGGGCATCCCTTGTTACAGCCCGTTAGGGGCATCCCTTGTTACAGCCCGTTAGGGGCATCCCTTGTTACAGCCCGTTAGGGGCATCCCTTGTTACAGCCCGTTAGGGGCATCCCTTGTTACAGCCCGTTAGGGGCATCCCTTGTTACAGCCCGTTAGGGGCATCCCTTGTTACAGCCCGTTAGGGGCATCCCTTGTTACAGCCCGTTAGGGGCATCCCTTGTTACAGCCCGTTAGGGGCATCCCTTGTTACAGCCCGTTAGGGGCATCCCTTGTTACAGCCCGTTAGGGGCATCCCTTGTTACAGCCCGTTAGGGGCATCCCTTGTTACAGCCCGTTAGGGGCATCCCTTGTTACAGCCCGTTAGGGGCATCCCTTGTTACAGCCCGTTAGGGGCACCCCTTGTTACAGCCCGTTAGGGGCATCCCTTGTTACAGCCCGTTAGGGGCATCCCTTGTTACAGCCCGTTAGGGGCATCCCTTGTTACAGCCCGTTAGGGGCATCCCTTGTTACAGCCCGTTAGGGGCATCCCTTGTTACAGCCCGTTAGGGGCATCCCTTGTTACAGCCCGTTAGGGGCATCCCTTGTTGCAGCCAGTTAGGGTCATCCCTTGTTGCAGCCAGTTAGGGGCATGCCTTGTTACAGCCAGTTAGGGGCATCCCTTGTTACAGCCAGCTAGGGGCATTCCTAGTTACAGCCAGTTAGGGGCATCCCTTGTTAAAGCCAGTTAGGGGCATCCCTTACAGCCAGTTAGGGGCATCCCTTACAGCCAGTTAGGGGCATCCCTTACAGCCAGTTAGGGGCATCCCTTACAGCCAGTTAGGGGCATCCCTTGTTACAGCCAGTTAGGGGCATCCCTTGTTACAGCCAGTTAGGGGCATCCCTTGTTACAGCCAGTTAGGGGCATCCCTTGTGACAGCCAGTTAGGGGCATCCCTTGTGAAAGCCAGTTAGGGGCATCCCTTGTGAAAGCCAGTTAGGGGCAACACAGCACACACACAACACAGCACGCATACACACACACATGATACACAGCACACACAATACAGCATAGCACAGCACACACAACATACACACAACACAGCACACACACGACACACAACGCACAACACAGCACACACACAACACAGCATGCGCACACACACAACACATCATAGCACAGCACACACAATACAGCATAGCACAGCACACACAACACACAGCACAGCACACACAACACACGCACAGCACACGACACACAACACAGCACACACACACGACACACAACGTGCGCACACACAACACAGAGCACACAATACACAACACACACACTCACCAGTTCAGTTCCTTCACGATTTTCAGCGATGCTCCTTCCTGGAACCCCGCCCCCACCAACTGAACCACCAATGAGATTTAACAAGAAAAAAAAACATCCTCTCTGGTGCCCCCTGCCACTAGCCCCAAGTATGCAGCTCAGTGCTCACACTCAGGGCCGGCGGAGGTGGGGCTGGTACGTGCCCCATTTAAAAGCATAGAGGGGATTCAGCAAGGACATGGAGACGCAAAGTGCTCTCAGTGCTAGCTGATCCAAGGGGTTTCACACAATGGGGCATCCCAATTTGGGATGCCCCATAAAGAGGAAGACCACCATCTTGGGGAGTTCCTCTTTAAAATAATTGTTTTTAGCCCACAATAAGAAATGTAAAAAGTGATTTCATGAAATATTTAATTTAGAAAAAAATCTGCCCTAAGTGCAAATTGATGTGCATTTAGGGATTTTTATTTTCTTAAAGTGGACCAAAACCCAGGATCTTTACTATCCCAGGTTCTAGTTCTTGCCCCTGGGGGACCCTGATCCGAGATGCTCCTCTTTGTGAAATCCCCCAGGTTGCCCACTCTAACTCACTTTTCCTCAGTCCTACGGAGCATGTGCAGCCTCTAGTCCAACCAGCATGCTCGGATCTGCTGACATCAACTCGTCTAAGACTCGGCTCCAGCCCAGTTTAGTTGAGCGGAGCAGAGCATGCTGGGCCATGCCAGATTGGAATGTTCGGGGGAAGGAATCAGGTAGCCCTAGATTCCTGGGCTGTCAACCATGGGTTTTGGTCCAACTTTAACCCTTTAAGTGCCAGCCTACCTGGAGTTTTTGTCACACTCTGTTGCCAGACCATTTTGCACTATTTTGCGCTCCCCATGTTCAAATGTGATTTTTGAAGGGATTTCCAGGGATTTCCCTGGAAAATGATATATTGTTTTTTTCAGCAGAGTCTGGGCTTTAACATGAAATGTCTTGTTTGTCATTTGTTAGGTGTATTCTTAATATTTTTGGGTGAAATATGTGCAAAAAAAAAAAAAAAAAAAAAATTTTTACATATTGTAGTTTTTTTTGGAATAAAAAATGTAAGTTTGTCAATAAAATCTTATTGCGTGTGAAATCCCAATTTCTCCTGGTTACAGCGGTACCACATATGTATAGGTAGACACCCTTTCCTGCCCAGGAGACTCCCCCAAACTGAAACAGCGCTTTAGGAGATTTTCAGATAAAATACAACTATGCTATGCAATATGCGCACCTTGCGGTTTTTCCAGAAAAACAACCCTTTACATTTGAAATACCCCCAACAAACTATATATTCTCTGGAAGTACACACCTCAGGCTTTCTAGGGGTACCAAGCTTGTGGATGTGGCCATAGTTTTCTGGAAGTAATCCCTCAACGTAATCTTTGGTTGCAAAGAGTTTCCCTAAAAAAAGGATAAAAAAGCAGAATCAAAGCCACATTTTCCTAAAAAAACTATATACAAACAAGAAAAAACAAGTTTAATCTGAAAACGCAACATCCCCCGAACAGAACAACACCCAACATGCATAGGTTCTGTCAAGGGAAGAGTTGCCAAACACCCCAAAGTAAAGCATGCGCATAACGGTAATTTTACTTGAAAATTTCAGCTCTGCAGACAAAGTGCGCACCTTGCGATTTTTCAACCAAAACAACCCTTTACATTTGGAATATCCCCCATAAACCATATATTCCCTGAAAGTACACACGTTAAGCTTTTTAAGGGTACCCAGCTTGTTCTAGTGGGCTCATCTTTCTGGAATTAATTCCTCAAAGAATTCTTTGGTTGCGCAGGGTTTCCCTAAAAAATTTATAAAAAAGCTGAATAAAAAACACCTTTTCCTAAAATATAAATATGCAAACCAGAAAAAACAAGCTAAGTCTGAAAGCGCAAGGTCCCCCGAACAGAACAATACCCAACATGCATAGGTACTATTAACCCTTTTAATTGCCAGCCTACTTGAGATTTTGTCACCCTCTGTTGACAGGCCATTTTCCCCATTTTGCGTCATGTTTTGCGACATGTTTTGCGCCATTTTTGCTGTAACTTTCAGAAAAATTATATATATATTTTTTGCAGCAGAGTTTAGACTTTAACATGAAATGTCTTGTTTGTATTTTTTTTTTTTTTTTTTTACAATATTATTAAGTGAAAAAAAAATAAATAAATAAAAACATTTTTTTAGAAAATTGACTCCTTTATTTTAAATAAAAAATGTATTTTATTAAGGAAAATCATATTGCATGTGAAAGCCCCATTTCTACCGATTAGAACGGTACCACATATTTATCGGTAGCCCCCCGTTCCTGCCCAGGAGACCCCCCTAACTGAAACAAGTATTTTATAACATTCACAAAAAAAATACAAAAACCATCCACACTACAAAGGGTTAAATCGGGAAAAAAAATGACATAGGGTCCCCCCTCCCAGGGGAGGGAGACCCCATTTTTTTTTTTGATTTTTAAGGGTTAAAAACCCTTAAAAATCAAAAAAAAAATTGACGTGGGGTCCCCCTTACCCAAAGTAACCAGCCCGGGACCAGCTATGGGGGCTTGTAGGCACAGAGTGGGGGGGCCAGCTTTTGTGGCCCCCCCACCCTGCAGCCTACGAGCCCACATAGCCCATGTGGGCCCGGGCTCTTCTGCCCCCCCCTGGCCTTTGGGGAGGCAGGTAATGGGGGTGCCGGGGGTTAATGGCAAGCCACCCGCTAGCGCAGGTGGCTTGCCATCCCCCCAGCCTTGTGAACTGGTATAGGGGTCATGGACCCCCTTACCAGTTCACAAGGGGTTAAAAGTAAATAATGACACACACACATAAAGAAAAAAATATTTTATTAATTTTTTTTTTTTTTTTACACTATACTCACCTCCCATCCATCCTGGAGCACTCTGTCCCTCGGCGATCACTGGCTTCTGCTCACTTGCTAGAAGCCTTTTATAGCTGCTGGATGACAGATTACAAAGGGTTAATCAAAAAAAAAAATGACATAGGGTCCCCCTCCCAGGGGGGGCGGACCCCATTTTTTTTTTTGATTTTTAAGGGTTAAAAACCCTTAAAAATCAAAAAAAAAATTGACGTGGGGTCCCCCTTACCCACAGTAACCAGCCCGGGACCAGCTATGGGGGCTTGTAGGCACAGAGTGGGGGGGCCAGCTTATGTGGCCCCCCCACCCTGCAGCCTACGAGCCCACATAGCCCATGTGGGCCCGGGCTCTTCTGCCCCCCCCTGGCCTTTGGGGAGGCAGGTAATGGGGGTGCCGGGGGTTAATGGCAAGCCACCCGCTAGCGCAGGTGGCTTGCCATCTCCCCAGCCTTGTGAACTGGTATAGGGGTCATGGACCCCTTACCAGTTCACAAGGGGTTAATAGTAAAAAAATGACAAACACACAGAGAAAAAAAAATCTTTATTTTTCTTTTTTACACAATACTCACCTCCGATCCGACGTCCCTCGCCGCTGTCCCGCGCCGCTGTCACTGACAGATGCCGGTGCTGATCGGCGCAGGGCGGGTGACAGGCGAGGGGGCTCCGATCGGAGCCTCCTCACCTGACACCCGCTCTGCTCCGATCACCACCGGCATCTGACAGATGCCGGAGCTCGGAGGGGGTATAGGAGGAGCGGGATGACGTCATCCCGCTCCTCCCACAATGGGCGGGGCTAAGCGGCGGCGGCCGTCGCCGCCATTACAAGAGGTGAGGACCCGGAAGAGGGTCCTCACCTGAAGACTGCGCAGCCCAGGGGGGGGATCGGACCCCCCCCTGGTGAAGAGGAGGCCCGGACAGAAGGCTCGGGCGCGGAGGTGAGTAAATGACAGTTTTATTTTTTTTTTTTACAGCGGCGATCGGCGATCAGCGCTGGAAACGGGGGGGGGCGGCTGGTTTCGGGCCCCCCCCTGAAGACGGAGGACGACGGGGGGGCGATCGGATGCCCCCCCAAGGAAGAGGGGACCCCAGGCTTCACAAGGATACCGGAGGTAAGTGATTTTTTTTTTCTATTTTTTAACTGTTTGGGGGAAATGCCAGGCACGTAGTTTCTACGTGCTTGGCACTTAACGGTAGGAGAAGCAACCACGTAGAAACTACGTGCTTGGCATTTAAAGGGTTAAAGCGGACCTTCACTCTGAATAAGAGTCTATCTTATATGTTTCCCACACCCTGTACATACAGATTGTCCACATTAAAAATCATCCTACCTGCATCTACTGCATGCTATGAGCCTTTAAACATCCAAGATGGCGGCATATGGAAGCCGCCATCTTATCAGGCAGCCTGCAAACAGGAAGTGCCTCCTGACTGTGCTGCTCTGCATTCTGGGACTGCTGACCTTTACCTGACCCCAGCTCTGCTCTGTCTGAGCAAAGCACAGCTATAACCCGCCCCCCTGTACCTTATCCCACTCTCCTCTCCTCAGTAAGTGTGATGCTTCTGAGTCAAGATGGCGGCGCCCATATCCAAAATTCCTGAACAGAGTTGCAGCCCAGTGGGGGAAATAATAATAAGTTAGTGACTAAAAACTTAAAATATATTAATTTTAGATGCTGGGGAACCATTTTTTTTGTTTAAACTCTTGTTTATTAAGATTTTCGAAAATTAACACAATAAAGGTACATAAAGAAAGGCAGTACAGACATGAAGATGGAGTCAATCCGGGCTCCCGCCTCCCCCCGCCCCCAGGCGCAGCTGGAGCAGCAGCCCACCCCAGGTCCCCCCCCCCACCCACAGGCATCACCCCCCAGCAAACGCCCCATAAATTGCACACTGTGCTTGCATCTCTTACCCCTAATGGCGAGAGTTAGAATTTTCCGAGAAGAAGGTAGCCAGGCCTCGACGAGCAGGGGCACTCTCACGGGGGAGTAATCAGGATCCTGTTTGGAGCTTGTGAAAGGGAACCGCCTATGTCACGTCAAATTGGGCCGAAGCTCCGGCCTCCCCACCCGAAGCCCAGTAGAGGGCTAAGGGCTAAGGACCCGGGGCGTACAAGTCCCTTCGTCTGCCTCTTCAAGGGGAAGAGTTCCCGCTTACAGCGAGACCAGGGGGCAGGCCCAAGGCGGGACGGGGAAAGACAGAGAGCCCATCATGAGGAGAAGAAGTAAGGAATGAGGGGGGCGCGGAGGAGGACCGGACAAGAGGGGGATGGGGTCGAGGGGGGAAGGGAGATGGGGAGGGGGACAGGAGGGAGAAGGTGGGCCGGGGAGAGGGCCATGCTATAGGAAAATCCCCTCGCCACCAGGCCGCCACGACCCCGCCCGCAGGTCGCGTCAGCCCCGGCCCCCGTCCAGTGCCAGGAGGGCCCCAGCCTCGTCTGACTCCCTGAATCTGATCCAATTCATCCAGGTTGTCCAATGCTCCCCATCACCCTCCGTCACCAGCTCCTCCATCCTTAAAATGTGATCCATTTCAGCAAACCATTCCGCTAGGCTTGGCGGGAGGGTGGACTTCCAATGTCTGGGGATGATTGATCGTACAGCTGCCAGAAAGAATTTGAGGACTCCCTTCTTAGCCCTGGCAATGGGGCCAGGGATCAGGGAAAGCAGAGCAACCTCCGGTTTGTTCGGCACTACAGAGCCCTCTACTTCCATATGGATCTTGAGAACCGTCTCCCAGAGCTGCCTAATCGGGGGGCATTCCCACCAGATGTGCAGGATTCCTCCCCGGGGTGCCCCGCATCTCCAACACGCGTCCGATCCCCCCGGTGTGTACAAAGCAATGTCCAGCGGGCATCTGTACCACCTGGTGAGAACTTTGTAGTTTTTCTCCTGGGCTGAACTGGCCCCCACTAGTTTATGTGTCAGCGTAAAGATCTTCTGAGTTTCTTCCTCTGTAATCGTCGTGCCCAGGTCCCTCTCCCACCTGGACATGAACTCCAGCTCTGAAGTATGTCTGGCAGCCACCAATATACTGTAGAAAGCCGATACCACATGTTCCAGCGGCTGCGCCCGTGTCAGGCATTCCTCCAGAGGCGTTAGGGGTAGGGACGCACTTCTGAGGCGCCCCTCCGAGGAAAGGAACGCCTCCAACTGCCAATGGTGTAGCCAAGACAGGTGGCCGCCCTCAGCCCGCGCCCTCAGCTCCGTCAGGGTAGGCATTCTCCCCCTCACCAAGATGTCGCGTAGCCTGACGTCCTCGACTGTTCTCCAGATCAGGAATCGGGAGGTGTTCTGTCCCGGTACGAACTCCGGATTGTTGAACAGAGGGGTGAGGGGTCCAGGCCTGTGTACCAGCTCTCCCTGTCGTTGCAGTCTGTCCCAGTTAGAGAGAAAGTGTCGGGTCAAGTAAGGGAATCCTTTTTTTGGCATCCCCTGCAGTGGAGACCCATGGGAGGGAGCACGGGTCAAATCCCACGATATCGTGTTCCAGTTGGACCCAGAGCTTATCCTCTCTCCTGTACATCCAGTCCGCCATCCTTGCAATGACTGCCGCAGCATGGTAAAGCTTTAGGTCGGGGGCCCCAGTTCCGCCTGCGCTTTTCGGTCTGGCCAGTATGTTGAATCTGATGCGTGGCCTCCGCGAGCCCCATATGAATTTCAGGAAATCCATCTGTATTGTTTTGAAAAAATGTCTGGGGAGCGTGATTGGTATGGTTTGGAAGAGGTATAAAAACCGGGGGAGTATATCCATTTTCAGGATATTGATCCTACCAAACCATGAATATCGACCTCTGTCGTACTTCGTCAGGTCTTGATGAACTTTGGCCTGCAGTGTCTTGAAATTTAGCTCGTATAGATTATCCAAGTCAGATGGTATGATGGTGCCCAGATATTTTATTGCGGTGGGTTGCCTCTTAAAAGCGAAACTGCTCCGGAGTCTCTCCACTAGGGGTTGCGGTAGAGTAAGGTTCAGCGCTTCCGACTTTGCATAATTAATGCGGAAATTGGACAGCTGACCGAACCTCTCAAACTCCCTGAGAACCGCCGGGAAGGATATGGCTGGAGATGTCAGGTGGAGGAGCAGGTCGTCTGCGAAAATTGAGGCCTTGTAATGCCTGCCTCCGCATACAATCCCTTTGACATCTGGGTTGTTTCTTATTGCTATCGCTAAGTGTTCCATGGTCAATATGTACAGCAGGGGTGAGAGAGGGCATCCCTGGCGAGTGCCATTTGAGATTGTAAAGGGGCTTGACAGCACCCCGTTGGCCCTGACACGGGCCGAAGGTTCCTGGTACAGTGCCAGTATTTTGGAGATGATGATAGGGCCCAAGCCAATCTGGCAGAGGGTTGCTCTGAGGAAGCGCCAGCTTACCCTATCAAATGCCTTCTCGGCGTCGCAGGACAGAAGACAGGCTGGTATGTTATTACTCTGGACATGGACAATCAGGTCGAGCAACTTATTGGTGTTGTCTCTGGCTTCACGGCCAGGGACAAAGCCCACTTGATCCAAATGTATTAGTTGAGGGAGCAATGGTTTAAGCCTGGTAGCTAGCACTTTTGCATATAATTTCACGTCCACATTGAGCAGGGAGATGGGCCTGTAACTGCCACACGCCGAG
This sequence comes from Gastrophryne carolinensis, assembly GCA_027917425.1. Lineage (NCBI taxonomy): Eukaryota > Metazoa > Chordata > Amphibia > Anura > Microhylidae > Gastrophryne > Gastrophryne carolinensis. The sequence continues at coordinate 14,232,518 of CM051241.1, read as the reverse complement.
GGGTCCTTGTCTGGTTTAGGGATCACTGTAATCGTGGCTTCCAGGGTCTGTTTCGGGAAAGGGCTGTCAGCACCTATGTGGTTGTAAGCTTTCAGCAGCCAAGGGACGAGTTGAGGGGCCAGAGCCCTGAAAAATCTCGGAGTGAGGCCGTCCAGTCCCGGGCTCTTTCCCGCAGGAGCGTCCTTAATCGCCTTCAGGACCTCTGTTTCGGTAAATGGCACCTCCAAGTCTGCTGAGGAGTCTTCTGAAATCTTTGGAAGTGGAGTCTCTGTTATGTAGTTATCTATGTTCGTTTCCAATGTTGCGGCCGACATTCGGGTGAGGTCTGGTTGAAGGCTATAAAGTTTGCTGTAGAAGCTTTTAAACACCTCCGGGATCTTAGAGGGGTCCGTGATGTTCTCTCCTCTACCCGTGTTGATGCTTGGGATGAATGTTGTTGTCGACCTGCAGTGAAGCGACCTGGCCAAGAGCTTCTCGCATTTGTTTGCGTGCTCATACATGGTAGCACGTCGTCTGTCCCTGAACCGAAGGTGAGCTTGATCGTAGAGCCCAAGCAGCTTGTGTCTATTGAGCGAAAGCTCCGCCAGCACCTCCGGCGCGAGATCTTTCTTATGTTTAGACTCCAGGTCACTGATGGTCTGCAGGGTCTTGGTGATCAAAGCCGCCCTTTCGCGTTTCAGTCTTGACCCCTCCTGAATAAAGACACCCCTTAGGACACATTTTAAGGCCTCCCACTGAACTGGTGGTGTGCAGTCATCCTGTTCGTGATCAACTGTAAAGTTGGCGATTGCCTCCTTCACTTTGTTCATACATACCGTATCCTTTAGGAGATTATCATTCAGGCGCCAGTTCCAGCACCTCGGCACAGCATTTGGTAGGACAAACGATACAAATACGTCCATACGTCCATCAGTTGCATGTCATGCAGTGTCCTCCTCAGGGACTGCAATTTCCCAAGTGGCACTGAGGATTTCCCAGATGAGGAATCTAAGGGGGGATTCAACGTAAGGTTGAAGTCTCCACCGAGGATTAGGATTCCGTCAGCGAACTCCTCCAGTCTCCTGAGGTACTTCTGGAGCATCCTAGCCTGGTCATAGTTTGGTAAATACAGGTTTGCCACTGTGTAGGTTTTTTGGTGTATCTGCAGCTTGAGGAAGATGAATCTTCCCTCGGGGTCTGCCAGGTGGTCCACCTCCGTAAAGGGCAGGGATTTATGAATTGCTATAGATGCGCCTCGAGATTTGCTCTGTGGATTAGTGCTATGGAACCAGGATGTAAAGTACCTATGACGCAGGGCAGGGACATTACCCTCCTGGAAGTGGGTCTCCTGGAGGAGAAGGACGTCCACTCTCTGCTTATGCAGATCGTACAGGACCTTGGAGCGCTTCTCAGGGACATTGAATCCTTTGACGTTCAGGGAGCAGACCGTTAGCTTAGCCATCTCACGTAGGGGGCGCCGGCGTGTACGCAGGCACTGATCGCCGTAGGGGTCAGGGAAGCCTATCAAATGGCCCGGCAGGGAGCAGCGGGCGGGGGCGGGCGGCCCGGCGCCAAGAGGAGAAGGCCCAAGTCCCGGGGGCAGGAGGGGGGGGGGCCCGGAGAGAAGGGTCAGCGGCAAAGAGGAAGAGGAAGGGGGGAGAGAGTAGTAAGGGAGGGTTGTACGGTCGGGGCTAGGTGGGTGGGGCGGAGAACCTGTAAGGGGTAGGGCCGGATAGGGGAAGTGACTCCCGCGTCACGCCGCAACCGCGGCCGAGCCCCCGTCCCCTGTCCCCCACCAATCTGGGTGGGAGGGCAGAGAGGGGAGGCCCGGGCCCCGCCCGGTCCCGGGGAAGGAGGCATTGCCCCGGCCCAATTCAAGCCGCCAGGCCCCGAACCCAGAGGACGCCCATATCTATACGTCATTACTGGCGTGCTCCACGGCTGAGTAGCAGCCCCGAAGCAGGCGCGGGCAACAATCCAAACTCTCAAACCACAACAGTCCTGGACCCGTAGGCGCCAGCTACACGAGGGGGTACACCCAGGAGCCAACCCAGGCACCGTGCCGGGCCAGGCGCCCCCGCGGCCACCCGCACCCCCAACAGGGCAACCCCCGTGTAGGGCCCGGCGGCCGCGGCGGCGCCCCGGACCCCGCGGGCCCCCCCCACACACATACGGCACCCACATCTGTGGTCGCCCATCGGGTCCACCACGTGGCTGCGGACCAAGAGTAATGAAGCACTTAACCACAATATTATAACTGGTAGAACAATTTGAGTCGGGCTCCCCCCGGGGCATGCGTCCCGCTTAAGGCCCGCAAACCGACCACGGGCTCACCCCCAAGGGCCTCCCGAACCCACCCGGCCCCCGCCTTCAACCTCACGGGGCCTCACATCCCCAGGTGGCGCAGCTCGTCCCCGGGGGAGGAGGCCCAGAGGACAATCAGCCCCAGCGGGCCCAGCCGAGGGGGACGGGTATCTGTTATAGTTCAAGTTGGAACGCAGCAAGGGGGGGCCACGGCTCAGCGATGGACTGGCTTTCAGTCTCTGTTATCGGGTGGGGGCCTCCGGCGTCCCGGACCTCCCCCCGCTCCCCCAGGCGGTCCGCGTCGTCTCCTCACCATAGGCCCACCAGGCTGGGCCTCCAGGGTCGGTGCAAGCCAGTTCGGAATCTGTATTGGATCAACATCCAGGAAGGCAAAAAACTGAGGAAGTTGGTCAGGGGTTTTCAAAGCAAATGTTCTGCCGTTCCGTCGAACAATAAGGTGAAAGGGGAACCCCCAGCGGTAGGAGGCCCCCTGACGTTGGATCACCGCCAGCAGGGGTCTCAGTGCTCACCTCATTTGAAGTGTCCTGGATGAGAGGTCAGGGAGGACCACCACGGATGAATCCTCGAATCTGGTTGGTCCCTTTTCCCACGCCTTTCTCAGGATGTCTTCCTTGGTCTTGTAAAAATGAATTCTACAGATCACATCTCTTGGGCGCTGCAGATCCGTCGGTCTGGGGCCAAGGGCGCGATGAATTCTGTCGATGACTATATCGCTTGTAGGAGGGGAGTTCAGAATCGTGTTGAATATGCTTTTAGCTGTGTTCTCCAGCTCCGGCTGGGTGACGGTCTCCGGGAGCCCCCTCAGCCTGACGTTGCGTCTGCCTCGGTTCTCGAGGTCATCTAGGTGGAGATACAGGGCGGAGGCGTGTCCTCTATCTTCCCGCTGTAGCTGCTCCAGGGTCGCCACCCTTCGGGCCAGCGTAGATTGGTCTTGCTCAATCACGTCCACTCTGTGGGAAACTTCAGAAATGGAGTTCTGCAGTGTGCTGAGTTCTCTCCGGAGTGTGTTCTCCATTTGCACGATGTATCCATCAAAATCAGATCGGGAAGGGAGCGCCCGTAAGGCGTCCGAGACGTTGGAACGAACCACATCCGCCAAGGCCGAGATCAGGGACGGGGGTATATGTTGCAATGCCGGGGGCATCCCATCCGAGAGGGCAGCAGACGTCATCACTGAGCTTCCGCCATCGCACCTGGGGGGAGGGGTTTCAGGGGCCTCGCCCCAGCTGGTGAGCTCCGCACCCCAGGGTCTCTCTGGGGACTGACGGCTGGAGTGTGCGGTGTCCCTTTCTGCCACATCAGGGGCATCCCAAAAGCGCGCCACAGGGTCAGCTGACGGCGTTGATCTTGCTTGCTGGAGGGAAGTGGCATCTCCTAATGGGGAGTCTCTCAGGGGCCCCTCCGGGTCTTGGTACGAGGGGCATCCCGTATTCACCCTCTCCAGGGCTTGTGTTGGGGCCCATGGGCTGGCCAGGGGGCTAAGCCTGTGTGTGGGCGCGTTAATTTGGTCCAGGGGGGGGGGGGCTGTATCCCCTTCCCTCTGTCTGGCAGGGCTTTGGTCTCTGTTCAGAGGGACTACCAGGGAGCCCCATGCTAGGTGGTGGGCCCATTCCATTATATGGCCCTCCTGCGGCCTCCCCATTCCGATTTTTCTGCCCCACTGATGGCTGGGACGCAAGCAAGGGGGCATTCCCCCCCTCTCCCCGTGCGGGGGAGGCCGAGCCGCAGCTCCCCACCGTCCCTCTCACCTGAGCAGCCGGCGTCCCGCCAGCTGTCAGCGGGCGCGCCGCCGCCTCCTCCTCCACTGTCAGTCTGCTCTGGGTGCGGGCAGAGACAGACGCTCCACGGGGCTCCCGCTCGGGCTCTTCCGCCCCCGCCTGCAGCACGGAGGGAGACCCAGGTCCCGTCTCCACTTCCCTCTGCTCCACGTGCGCCGACCCTCGCCGCGCCGCCGCCATCTTGCCGGCGCCAGCTCCCTTCTCCTCCTGGCCGGCTGCCCCGAAATAGTGCGCAACGGAGGCCGGCTGCTGTCTCCTGGTGGTGGCCGAGGTCTTCCGGCGCCTGGACATCTAGGTAGGTGTGCTGGTATCTGGCTCTTTAGTCGTTGGTCTAGGTGGTCCTGTGCAGAGCTCCGGCGTCTCACAACCTACTCCGCCATCGGCAAGCCACGCCCCGGGAACCATTTTTTAAGAGTTTGGGCTTTTCATTAAATAACGCTGAAGGTCCGGTTTAAATTAAAAATAGTTCTTACTACAATATATTTAAAATCAAACCTCAGATCAGATGGAAACAAGTCCCTTCAAATGGAGGATGATGGTGGGATGAAACTCGGGGAGAAGCTGGCACGCAGCACAGCCAGCCCGATAAGCAGGACAGCGTATGCTCCGATCTGCTCGGTGCTCAAAATCCCTGGCCTGCTCAGTCTGCTTTTGCAACTAGTGCTGCCTGAGTTCCGGTTTGATCCAGCCCTCGCTTTCATGCGATGCACTGTAATAGGTGGGCGTCCCTCTGTGAGCTGAGGCCTTGGATATACCCAGGCCTCATTTTCGCTTCCTGCGCCGCAATTGATTCTGTCTCCCGATTGGAGGGGATGCTACTTAGCTTCCTGAGGATTTTTTGGTTTAAAAACTGGCCAGTTTCCTTCACCTGCTACCCGAGTTCAAGCCGTATGACAGTGAAACGCACTGGGATTGTATCTGGACTTCCCCCACCATTTGATTCATGTGAGATGTCGCATTTACATGCTGCGGAGGCTATCTTGTCTGGTTGGTGTGGTGAGAACAACCTTTGTTTGAAGCGCTTTTAATACTGTTTTTGTGAGTGCATATACTTTTTAATTCTCTTGTTAAACTTTTTTAATGGTATTGCACTAGTGCTTCTGTATCTGTTCCTTTACATTCTTGTTGGAATATGCTTTCAGTGAACTTCTAAATTAGTTCACTGACTGAGCTGTTAAAGGAACAGTGATGTTTAACCCTTTAAGTGCCAGCCTGCCTGCAGCTTTTGTCACCCTCTGTTGCCAGACCATGTTTCACTATTTTGCGCTACACATGTTCAACTGTGATTTTTGAAAGGATTTCCAGGGATTTCCCAGGAAAATGATATATTATTTTTTTCAAGAGAGTCTGGGCTTCAACATGAAATCTCTTGTTTGGCCTTTTTTAGTGTATTCTCAATACTTTTTGGTGAAATATGTGCAAAAAAAATAAAAAAATCTATTTTTTGCAATTTGTAGTGTTTTTTTGTAATAAAAAATGTAAGTTTGTCAATAAAATTTTATTGCGTGCGAAACCCCAATTTCTCCCAGTCACAGTGGTACCACATATGTATTGATAGACACCCTTTCCTGCCCAGGAGACTTCCCCAAACTGAAACAGAGCTTTAGGAGATTTTCAGATAAAATACAACTATGCTATGCGTTATGCTCACCTTGCAGTTTTTCCAAAAAAACATTACATTTAAAATACTCCCCACAAACTATATATTCTCTGGAAGTACACACCTCAAGCTTTCTAGGTGTACCAAGCTTGTTTACGTGGGCTTAGTTTTCTGGAAGTAATGCCTCAATGTATTCTTTGGTTGCACAAAGTTTCCCTAAAAAAGAATAAAAAGGAAGAATCAAGCCACATTTTCCTAAAAAAAACTATATGCAAACAAGAAAAAACAAGTAAAATCTCAAAAAGCAACATGACCTGAACAGAACGATACCCAACATGCATAGGTACTGTCAAGGGAAGAGTTGGCAAACACCCCAAAGCAAAGCATGCGCATAACAGTAATTTTACTTGAAAATTTCAGCTCTGCAGACAAAATGCGCACCTTGCAATTTTTCAACCAAAACAACCCTTTACATTTGGAATATCCCCTATAAACCATATGAAAGTACACATGTTAAGCTTTCTAAGAGTACCTAGGTTGTTGTAGTAGGCTCACCTTTCTGGGAGTAATACCTCAAAGAATTCTTAGGTTGCACAGGGTTTTCCTAAAAAAATGAATTAAAAAAACTGAATAAATAACATGTTTTCCTAAAATATAAATATGCAAACAAGAAAAAACAAGCTAAATCTGAAAGAGCAAGGTCTCCCGAGCAGAACAATATCCAACATGCATAGGTACTATTAACCCTTTTAATTGCCAACCTACTTGAAGTTCTGTCACCCTCTGTTGACAGGTCATTTTTCCCCATTCTGCGCCATGTTTAACCGTGATTTTTGCCTGAATTTCCAGGAAAATTACAGATATATATTTGGCAGCAGAGTTTAGGCTTGAACATGAAATGTCTTGTTTGTTAAAAACCCTTAAAAATCCCCAAAGAATTGAAATGGGGCCCCCTTACCCAGCATTACCAGCCCGGGACCAGCTATGGGGGCTTGTAGGAACAGAGTGGAGGGACCAGCTTTTGTGGCCCCCCCACCCTGCAGCCTACAAGCCCACATAGCCTATGTGGGCCCGGGCTCTTCTGCCCCCCCGGGCTTTGGGGAGGCAGGTAATGGGGGTGCCGGGGGTTAATGGCAAGTCACCTGCAGCTACCACAGGTGACTTGCCAGCCCCCAGCCTTGTGAACTGGTATAAGGGGTCTCATGGACCCCTTACTAGTTTACAAGGGGTTAAGACCATGACAGCTGGGTCACCCCCAGCCCCTCCCACATGCCGAAACCTGGCACCAGTGGCCTTGATGCCTTCCTGGCATGTAATAACATTTCCAGCTATGGCTACTAGACCACTGTAAGGAGTTAAACAGGCTGAACTGGATGGACTAAAGTCTTTATTCAGCTTTACATACTATGTTACTATGTTATCAGGGAGACAGCAAACTATTCGATTGAGGAGGTCTTGGTGACAAATTATCAGTTATCTTTATAATAGAATCCCCTATTACCAGTAACTTTCCAGTCCTACCTACAGTCCTCTCGGCTGTTAGGAAGAACAGTATCTGCTAGGGCTGCCATTTCTGAGACTGACACTCCTGCATCATTACCCAACTTGGCAATTTTGCTAGGTTTTGATAGATTTGCTATCTACATTTACCCAGCTACTTATCTGCTCATCCTGATGCATTACTCTACCCTCTGTATCTACCCCATGTAATGTCTGCTCAGCAGGATGCCCTTTCCTTATTGTCAGTCCTCCTCAGTGTTGCATTTTGCACCTCTAGATCTCTATTCCAGCTTCCAAGGTTGCAACATGCTCACATGTATCACAGTGGTATTCATCCTGGAACTGCTGCTCCTGAAGTGTAAACATATGCGAAATTGTGCACTGAAGTAGACCTCCAATATTGCTAGCCATTATGCCAGTTACAAAAACAGCAGTAAAAAAAGATAATTCTGTGAATTCTCACCTATAAAATTAATTTCTCTACCATTATTACTTCAGGACATCAGAAGACATTCCAAAAACCCTTATTCCTTTCAGGAATAAGACATTCAAAAGACTACTGTCTGTAATTCCTTCCTACAAAAGGCTCTACCTTGTAGAATTTGGTAAATGTATGAACTGAAGACCAAGTAGCGACTTCCGCTGATGGTAGACTTAGCTGGTGGAAGACCTTTCCATGGACCCTCAGGTATGACAAATAAGTAGTCCAACGTATGGAAAGATTGTGTAGCAGTGAGATAGTATCGTAGTGCTTTCACTACATACAGCGAATGAAAAATCCTTCCTTTACTGGACACTGGAGTAAGACATAAGGAAGGAAAATTCACCTCTTTATTAAGATGAAAACCACTTTACGAAGAACATCCTGTTTAAAGCAGAAGAAGGCCTTGTCCTTCTGTAACACTAAATAAGGAGACTTAACTGATTAAGCTGCTAATTCAGAAATCCTCCTTACTGAGGTTATTGACACTAAAAAAGATAACCTTAAGAGTCAAACTTAATGACATATCTGCCGATAGTTCAAAAGCAGGATCCTGAAGAGCTGATAAAAGTTCAGGTCCCAAAACAGCAGCAGTGGCTTACGAGTCCCATAAGATTCTTTTAGAGGCTATGTCAGCTGGCCATTGCTTAAACCATAAAGCACGCCTTAAGGCTACCACCAGAGCTAGGCCTCTGGCACTTAACCTGCTTAATCCTCCATAGCCAGGATCTCATACCTGTTGTAGCCAAACTGGTTTTGATCAATTGGGGGCCTGACTGCCGTTAATGACCCATACGAGTCTTAGAGTCCAGTTGTTTGAACAACCTCCTGCTCCCCAAAAATGCTATGGATGTAGAACAGGCCGGCCGCAAGGTCGACCTCATAATAGAATAAGCTTGACATGCCACCTGATCCACGCACTTATCCGCTGGATCCTTTGGAGAAGCACTGTTAGAGGATGGCATAACCAAAATCTTAAAAAGACCACCAGAGCATCCACCACAGGAAGGTGAGACTATAATTCAATCTGATCTGGAGGAAAGGGATACATGTGGGTTGATTCAAAGAAACATGTAACAGCTTGGATTTGGGTCACGATCATCCTATTTTTCACGTCCGCTCGTGCGTTCGTATGAACTTGCGAGTGATTCAATAAGCAAATACGTTTCTATCCTAAAATATACGTCCGTTCGTATGGCAGTTCGGGAATCAGACCTATGTCAGTTTCCATCCTGAATTTTCCGTTTCATTTCTCAGGTTGCAACATTGGTTTTGCCCTTTTGCCTTTTTTGTCTGGACGTAAATCCTTCTGATCTTGCGGCTCCGCACTACAAACTTACCTCATTAAAGTGCATTCTAAATATTTGGTCTTTTATTTTTCTTTATTTCATTCATTTTGTAGTAACCAACCATTAATGAATGCATTTGCATAAGTAAATCTTACTTTGTTTAATTTTTAGTTAACTTGCATTTTTTACTTGTGGATTTAATTTTAATATTTATGCTTCAAATGGTACAACTTTAAATTTTTAGTGTGGTTACCCACACCCTCTACATACAGATTGCTCACAAATATTAAAAAACACCCAGCAACTTCTGCATGTTATGAGCCTAGAAACAGCCAAGATGGCGGCTCAGGTATTATCGGGCAGCCTGCAAACAGAAAGGGCCTTGTGACTGTGTTGCTCTGGATTCTTTGATTTCTGACCTTTCCATGCCCCCAGCTCTGCTGTGTCTGTGCAAAATACAGCAGTAACCCACATCCTGCACTTTATCCCGCTCTCCTCTCCTCAGTAAGTGTGATGCATCTGACCAAAGATGTGCTTAAATAATTAAACAAAGCAAAGGTAAACAACTACACCAATAAATGCAATCTAAAAATATTATTCTAGTACCTCAATTTTAAAATAAATAACAAAGGACATAAGTTTCTTTAATTAACGCAAATATATTGCAAAATAAAGGTTTACATGCAAAGGACTAATTAAGGTCCACATTAAAATGCTTTTAGAAGGCATACATGAATCAGGTATGCATTGCCATTCAATTTATGGCCTCGGCCATGCTGATACATGCAGTTCATTGGAGCACAAGACGCGCAGACTCCTCCACATAGCCAAAAAACCTGTTCACGAACAGCAATCCGGCTGCTAAAAGGTGTCGGCTGTGGCTTTCTTTTAAAACGCGTTTAGAGGTTTCTCTGAATCACACCTAAACACATCCAATTAACCTAAGTTTTACGTTTTGATCGTAAGTTTTAGGATTTGATCCTAAGTTTTACGTTTTGATCCTAAAATTTAGGAACGAACTTCCGCTGATCGTAAGAGCATATACGCATTCGTACGTAGGCTCGTGCGAGTCGGAAATGGCCAAAAAAACAGGAAAAAATGACTAACACCCACCCAAACTTACGATTCTCGATACGAAATCAATTAACTTTTGCTCTTTGAATCGAGGGGATAGTATCTAGTAATTTAGGAACGGGTGGAATACTCTCTGACTTCTGCCATTCCCTATTAATCAGATTAGAATAATGTGTATGCACCGCAACATCCTCCAGAATGGAGGGAATCAAACCATCCATCGTCTCCTTAACTGTGTGCCCCCTTGTGTAGAGGACTCTGAATCAGAGTCCCTACTGGATGAATCCTCCCCAACGGATAACTCTTCCTGGGAGACTATGGCAACCACAATATCCTCTTCAACTCTTTGGGCCATTAAAGGGCATAGAGCATGGCCTAAATCCTGTTTTTCTGAAATCCAGTGCCTAACACCTATTACTGTACTTGTGTATATACAGAGTTTCAATGCGTTGATAGTCGGAGTGTTGTATTATGGAGATTATTGTGTAGATATTGTCATTACTATGATATAACATTCACTTACTGTATTGCCGCTGTTAGGGAATTATAGATGGTGAAGTAGTCACTAATGCCTCCTAGTGGCCCGGTTTGAGTGCCGCGTCTGCGGCATCCCCTCCGCCCGCCGAACTGCCCTCCCCTTGATTGATGACGGGGGCGTGTCCGCCGGGTGGAGGCTTCCTGCGTTCCATCCGCCGAATATGCAGCGGGGGACGCAGAACGGCGCAGGGCGGCACGACGTTCGATCCGGACTACAAAGGGAGGACAAGGTGAGTTAGTAATTTACCCCCCTTGGAAGCTGTGGGCGCACGGCGGAGCGCGCAGGGGAGCTCACTACTTGGACTTATTTTAACGATTATGGCGTTATCACTTTTTTGTCATGCTTAAACTTTCATGTAGCTTTTGCAAACCCTTGTTTCTATTGTGGTTTCACAGACAGGATACCATAAAGCATATCTTTATTATTGAGATCTATATTTCTTGTACATAGAACTTTTTGTACGCTAGTAGCCAATATTATTAAGCACTTTATTATAGGTAGGGGTATTTTCATATTTCGTATATCTATAGCTGATCCCAGGGCACACTTAAAAGGGACAGCGCACATTGGTTAGGTTTGGCTGATTTAGTGATTTTTTGTAAATAACTAATTTATAATAATTATAATTATTAATTGTGATTCACCACCGATCAAATAATTTTCTTATACTTATTTATATTTGAAATACAATCTATATAATCATGTGCAAAGACATTTCAAGGTAGTGAGCCATTTTTGTTTTTAATTGTGTATCAGTGTATATATGTCTTTTAGGTCCTAGGGTGGACTTCAATAAGATTTCTTATGCTTTTTATGAGCTAGGTGGAGTGCCCATTTATTCCGAGTTCTATGTGGAGTTTTGGCGTTACGGATTGGCTATAATTTGGAACTCTGGGTACACCCCCAGGGTGATTATCTATTCATTTTTTTATATTGGCAATTGTAATTTGTGGTGCCCTCATAATTATATTTCCTGATCTGGAGGAAAGGCATACATATTATTTAGTACTTAGGAATGGTCGGAAGACAACCTGATTTCTGCCATTCCGTATAGGTCAGATTAGAATAATGCGTATGTTCCGCAACATCCTCCAAAATGGATGCATCTTCTCCTTAAAATGAGCACCCCCTTGTGTAGAGGACTCTTAATCCGAGTCCCTACTGGATGAATCCTCCCCAACGGATAACTTCCTGGGAGACTATGGCAGCCACATATATCCTCTTCAACTCAGGGGAAAAAAATATTTTCTTTAAAACCTTTTTAGTAGCCGATACTATATAATGACTCTCTAAAGGTTTAGGACCACTTGAGGGCTGCCGACAGAGTTTAAAGACTCAGAGGGAGACTATGGCAGCCACAATATTCTCTTCAAAAACTCAGAGGAATTTTTTTTTCAAAAAACCTTCTTAGTAGCCGGTATGACAAAAGGTTTAGGTCCACTTGAAGGCTGCCAAGGGGGGTTTTAAGGCTGAGAGGGCACCGGTGACAAGGGTCAGAACCCTTGCAAGACAACTGTCTTCCATATCCACTACTACCGTAGCATAACCCTGCACACTGTGCTATCCTCAACCATTGCCTGTTTGCATACTGGACCAGGGGTGAATCTATCTGCTAAACAACCAGATCCGATTACCCCAGATGCCTCCATCATGGTGAAAATAATACTAGTCTACTTCCCTGGGGATCTGAGATCAATATATAACAGTTCTTGGCAGTCACAAATGATTACTTTGAGTCCTCTGGGGGGTAACCACCATATAGTCTGCCCCAGGGGTTACTCTGCAAGATGGCAGCGCCCGTCTGGAATACCGGCGGCTGCAGGGATGCCTATCCGGGCACTCCCCTGCAGCCAGGGGGACTCAGTGGTCAATTGAAGATGCCCGGATGAAGAGGGGAACTGGCCAGTTTGATAGAGGGGTCAGGTGAGTGCTTTTTTTGACCGCTAGCAGCCGGGAAATCCAGGTATGTAAAATTTACATAGCTGGCATTTAACGACAGGAGAGGTAGCTACGTAAATTTTACTTAGCTGACGCTAGAAGGGTTGAAGAGCAGGAGATAAGTCTTTGTGACCAGGGGGGTGACTCATGCGGACCCAAACTGACTGGCAGTGAAGGGGTTAAAGAACAAGAAATTATAAATTCTTGTGCCCAGGGGACAATACCTGGTTATGAGAAAGAGGCAGCGTACTGGACCTGGGGTGAATCTATCTGCTAAACAACCAGATCCGATTACCCCAGATGCCTCCATCATGGTGAAAATAATACTAGTCTACTTCCCTGGGGATCTGAGATCAATATATAACAGTTCTTGGCAGTCACAAATGATTACTTTGAGTCCTCTGGGGGGTAACCACCATATAGTCTGCTCCAGGGGTTACTCTGCAAGATGGCAGCGCCCGTCTGGAATACCGGCGGCTGCAGGGATGCCTATCCGGGCACTCCCCTGCAGCCAGGGGGACTCGGTGGTCAATTGAAGATGCCCGGATGAAGAGGGGAACTGGCCAGTTTGATAGAGGGGTCAGGTGAGTGCTTTTTTTGACCGCTAGCAGCTGGGAAATCCAGGTATGTAAAATTTACATAGCTGGCATTTAACGACAGGAGAGGTAGCTACGTAAATTTTACTTAGCTGATGCTAGAAGGGTTGAAGAGCAGGAGATAAGTCTTTGTGACCAGGGGGGTGACTCATGCGGACCCAAACTGACTGGCAGTGAAGGGGTTAAAGAACAAGAAATTATAAATTCTTGTGCCCAGGGGACAATACCTGGTTATGAGAAAGAGGCAGCGTCAGTAGGAACAGCATGGAGAACATGAACAGAGCAGTTCTGGATGCAATGGTGTTAGTTTGGAACTAATTCTTTGAAGGGCTTAAAAAATCCAGGACTTGAAAAAAGATAATTCTGTGAATTGTTTTTTCTTTCATTATTACTTAGGACATCAGAGTAATTCATTCACGATTGGGTTAAAACCTTGGCTTAAGGGCATGGACTGCAAGAACAAAGGCGTGGCTCCTCCTCCCGGGCCTATATCCTTCCGGCTGACTTCCTCCAATCCAGTTTAATTGAAAAGCAGTAGAACCAGCTTCCTGGGAGGCATACCTATATCTCTTGTTGGAGACAAAAGGCTGGAGACAAAATACACGACTCCTCTCTTAGTTTAAATGTATTTATTTTAATTCTTTCTATGCTGATCATTATTTACAGTACCTTTTTACATATTTACCACTCCACTAAGACTAGGCATCCAAGACATGGATATAACAACCTAGCAGACAGGGAGGGTCTGATGTCCTGAAGTAATAATGAAAGAGAAATTAATTCTACATTTGAGTACTCACAAAATTATAATTTCTCTTTCATTTTAATTTAGGCCATCAGAGTAATTCAATCATGATTGGGACCTCCAAAAGCAATACCCTTAATTCAGTTGGGATCCCCAAAAACCTTATTCCTATCAGAAATAAGTCATTCCAAAAACATTTAGTTTACCACTGTCTAATAACTTTTTACCAAAGGCAGCATCTGCCGAGGCTGTAACATCTACCCTCTAAAATTTGGTAAATGTATGAACTAAGCCCAAGTAGCAACTTTGCATACTACAGTCCAAGAAGCTACAATAGCTCTTGTTGAATGAGCAGTAATCCTAAAGGGAGGATCCTTTCCTTTGGAGACATAGGTTCTTACCACTGCCTGTCTAATCCATGAGGCTGATGGTAGACTTAGCAGGTGGAAGACCTTTCCATGGACCCTGAGGTATGACAAATAAGGAGTCCGACCTACGGAGAGATTGGGAAGTAGTGAGTTAGTATCCTAGTGCTTTCACTACATCCAGCGAATGAAGAATCCTTTTATCGGACAATGGAGTAGGACACAAGGAAGGCAAATTCACCTCTTCATTAAGATGAAAAGGAAGAACATCCTGTTTAAAGCAGAAGACGGCCTTGTCCTTATGTAACACTAAGGAGACTTAACCGATAAAGCTGCTAATTCATAAACCCCTTTTACTGAGGCTATTGCCACAAAAAAGATAACCTGAAGAGTCAGTAAACTTAATGACGCATCTGCCAATGTTTCAAAAGGAGGGCCCTGAAGTTCAGGTACCAAACCGGCAGAAGTGGATTACGAGGGAGGCCGCACATGAGTGACTCCCTATACAAAAGTTTGGATATTTATGCTCAGCAATTGGTTTCTGAATAAATATAGATAAAACAGTTATCTGTCCCCTTAAAGTACTTAATTGAAGACCTAAAAAAAAAAAACCTAATATTCTGGGAACAGAAAAAGTTCTACAAGTGGACCCTCTGGATTTGCACCAAGTGATAAATACTCGCCAGACTCTATAGTAGATCATTGAAGAAGACTTCTTCCTGGCTTGAATCATAGTCTGTATGGCTCTGGAAGAAAAATCTCCTTTCTGCCAAGATGAGGGATTCAATGTGTGAGAAGATCTGGTTCATTGGCTAACCTCCACGGGTCGCCCTCTGACATCCTTACTATGTCTGAGAACCAGCTCCTTCTTGGCCACTGAGGAGCCACCAGAATGGTTGGGACTCCCTTGTGAGCTTTCTAAGTACTTGACCCAGGAGTGGAATTGGAGGGAATGCATAAAGAAGCTTGAATGCTGACCACTGAAGAATCAGGGCATCTGTTGCTATTGCTAGATGATCCCCGCAATGGGACACACTTGGTTTGGCTCCGATTGTGCTGTGATGCAAAGAGATCTACACCCGGAATCCCCCAGCGCATGCATAGAAATTGAAAGACCCTCTGACTGAGAGATCATTTCCCCTGATGCAGGACCACTCTGCTGAGATGCAATTTTCCACCCCAGGTATGTGTAAAGCCAAGATGCATGAAACAGGTTTCTCGGCCCAGAGTAAAATCCAGCTCACTCCCATGGGGCTTTACTGCTTCTGGTGCTCCCATGGTGGTTGATATATGCCACCGCCGTCCGATTGAATCTGGACGGGATGCCCCCTCAGATGGGATTTCCAATGTCTGAGACACAATAGAATCACTCTTAGATCTAGGATATGTATGGGGTGTCTGTTCTCCTTCGGACTCCACGGTCCCTAGATCGTTTGTGATTCCATGACATCCCCTGAACCAGTTTAACTGGCATCCATGGTGATGATCTTCCATTGTACTGGAAAAAAGGATGTGCCAATCTGAAGAGGCTGAGGAATTATCCACCAGGCTAGAGACTGCCTTGTTGACAGTGTCATGCAAAAAGTGTGATCCAGAGTCTGTGGGGCTCTAACCCAGATTGTGAGCAATTCCATATGCAGGTTTTTATGTGAAACTGTGCAAATGGTACCATCAGGCCCAACAGATGCATTCCTTGATGAATCGTCGGGTGAGGGCAAGACAAGAGACCCTGTACCCTGACCTGGAGTAAAAGTCTCTTCTGTATGATATTCAACTTTAGAATAATTCGACTGGATAGTCAGTTATCCAATGTTGATCACACAGTCTGTGTATGCTTCTGGGCCCCCTGACATGATGGGGCCCATATCAACAGATCGTCTAAGTAAGGGATTATATGTGTACCCTGACTTCTAAGAGAAAACAACACCTTGGTAAACACCCTTGGTAATGATGATAGACCGAAGGGTCGCACCACAAACTAAAGATATAGGCCACCTACTGAAATGTAGGTACGCATCTTTATATATATACTGTGGTAAGGTGTATGGAAAAGTATGGTGTCTATTTATCTCCTGCTATGCTGTATCAGGCACGATCTATGCCGGGTTTTCAGGACCCAGTTCACATTCCCCAGTCCTCAACAGGTTTGTTCCCTGATCCCAGGCCTCGCACAGGTGATGAGGTTGACTGCAGAGGAAGCCTAAATAAAAGGAGCCGCTGAGCCTGTCAGTTTGCTGTTGATCAGCCTGGAGGAAGGAGCCCAGGTCGTACTGCTCAGATGTGAATGAGAGAACTGGATTAAAGCCAAAGGTCTTTGCTTCTGTCACCCCAAACTTTGACTTGTGGGGATTAACTGCGTGGGCCCTGAAAGTGGACCTTGTCCAACAAGGACTTTTTCAGCTTGCTGCATTTCCTTACCCTGGACTTTGCTAAGAGCCGGTGAGGTAACCGCTTATACTGCGTTTTGTGCTGCAGCCATTTCTGATGTTAAGAGATGCTTTTGCTGTGGAATTCTTATTTTTCAATAAACTACATTTGATTTGAGGGAGAACTGTCGTCCGAGTCACTATCGTTCCCCCCCAATCTCTTACAATACATACACTGGGGTTAAAAAAATCTCCCTTAATACAATATATGTTGGTCAAAGCACACCTAAAAAAGAATTGTTGTAACCATATAGAGCATTTTGGGGTGCAATAAATATCCGAGGTGTCTCTTCCACCTTACACCAAATTAGACATTCCAAACCCGGGTACTATACTGGGTCAGATATATAGATGCCATTTTCTATGGCATGGTCCCCTTGAAGAATTACAGCAGTTTGTTAATCGCTTAAATTCAGCCAAACTAACCATAGGGTTCACATTAGAACACAGTGACACCAGGGTACACTTTTTGGATGTATCAGTTTCCACTGAACACAACCACAATGTGACAGATTTATACAGAAAAAAAATAGACCGCAACACCTTCCTTCACTTTGGGAGTTTTCATCCTACCAAGATGAAACTAGGACTCCCCTATAGTCAATACATCAGACTTGGGTGGGGCGTGGCCTGGCGAGCGAATGGAGTAGTCGTGTGGGAGAGAGCTCCTGACCCCTCCGTGTGATAGCAGCAGATTTGGGGCTACTTGGCACAGTTATCCCCCCTGACAGATGGCTGGCAAGAAAAAGAAGGGGCAGAGGAAGAGGACGGCACTGACCTGTGGCAGCGTGAGGAGGAAGGAGGGACCCAGCCAGCTGAAACACGTGCTGGAGGACATGGCGGCCGGAGGATCCCCATCATTATCGGGCTCTTCAGACAGTGGAGAAGAGGCACGGCTATCCCCAGAGAGGGGGAGCGCTGACAGCTTGATCCGGCCGGGGAGTGAGGAGGAGAGGAGTGAAGACACCCGCAGCCTGCGGGAGACTGGAAGCACAGCTGTGCTTGGTTCCAAGATGGCGGACGGCGGGGAATGGGAGCACAACGAGGTAAGCTCTACCCCCCTCCCGAGACCTCGAGCGGCCAAGGAAGACGACCCGCAGGGGGGAGGAGTTGGGGGCAGCCAGAGAAAGCCGAGCAGTGGAGGGGAAAGTAGTGGCTGTCAGCAGCGCCGACCAGAGTGGGACTGGCCGAATGGAGAGCGGGAGCTGCCGGCAAGCGGCGGAACACCCGGTGGGCCCGCCTGGAAATCAACCAAGTCGGGAGTTTTTGGTGGCAGGAGCGAAGGGGCAGGCCAGAAGGGGGCTGTACCAGGGGCCGACGGCAGTATAGATGGCAGAGGAACCCTGAGGAGGCCAGAATGCCCTGGAGATGAGGACCCAGCCAGGGAGGCGGCTAAACACAACCGAAAGCCCTGTAGAGAGCCAATGACTATGGGGAGGCTAGAGAACTTTGGATTTACATCCAGGGAGCGGCCCCCAGAACAAGACGCGGTGCGGCACGCATCACACTGCAACGCGGCGCTCCCATCCCCTGGCGGTGGCCTGCCCCAAAGAAAGCCGCGGGCGGGAAGTGCGCAGAGGCTGGGGGCAACGACATCATCATCAGATGAACACACCTGGTCGTCGACAGGCCCCACAGCCACCCGACATGCCATATCAGCGAATGTTTCGCCAAGCCCCCCCCTGAGCTGGGCGAAACAGAATGAAGGAACCCCCCCTGCCTGGAGCTGGCACCTTCAAATTTGCAGGAAGACATTACCACCCCCCCCATGGACACCCCCCCAGTAATCGACTTGCCATCACCATTACCCTCTCCAGCCCTGACGCCAACTATTTTCCAGGATGGGGGCCCTGAGGACGCACCAGTAGCAGGGAACATCCATAGAGAAACCCTCTCTTTCCTCAGAGCCATTCCCACCAGAGCGGATTTTGAAGCACTCATCGCACGGTATGAAGCCGCGTACAAGAAAGAGATCGCAGAGGTGCGGGGTCAGATCCAGGAATTGGATGCCAGAGTTTCTACTAACCAGTCCTCCGTGGAGGCGGCGCTGGAATCCTTGTCAGCGAGAGTGGAGACCCAGAGAGCACAGATCCTCCAACTCCAGCTCCAGCACGACGATATAGAGAATAGGAACCGGCGAAATAATCTGCGACTGAGGGGTATCCCGGAATCATCTTCGGGAGAAGACATAAAACAGATCATTACCGTCATATTTAATCGGCTGTTGGAGAGAAGTGTGGATACACCGATCGAAATAGACAGAGCCCACAGGGCCTTGGGCCCTCGTAGTTCTGACCCCGCACGCCCAAGAGACGTCATCTGTAGGATACACTTCTTTCAAGTAAAGGAAGAGATTTCCCGCAGGGCCTGGAGGCACGGGCCCATTGACTTTGACGGGGCTAGAGTCATCATCCTGCCGGACCTCTCAAGGCGTACGCTTCAGATGCGCAGACTCCTAAGACCAGTCCTGGATTTGTGCAGAAGCGTTGGAGCGGCATACAGATGGGGCTACCCCTTGCACCTGATCGTTACCAAAGGCCGTGACTCCTATGTACTCAGAGCGTATCAAGATTTGGATGGCCTGTTTGCCTTCCTGGGACGTGACCCAGTACCTGTACCGAACTGGTTGATGCCAACAGATGACCCTCCACCACAAAGGCCCCCGAGGGCCTTTCCTAACCGATCGAGATCCAGGAGACCCAGGAGGAGAAGCGAGAGGATCCCGGGCCCTAGGGACAACGAGGCCTAGGGTTGACGTGGCTTCACGTTGCTGCCCTGCGCTCCATCCCTCAATGAGATTGCTAGAGTTATTTGGTGCCAGTTAAAATGTCTTGTTATTGCCGTTTGTTTAGATCCGTTCCTCCCCGTGGTCCCGAGGACCTGTGTCGGTCTAGTAACGAGCTTGGGACTCGGGTCGTCCCGGAGGGTCCCAGTCTGTCAGACGGAGGTTGCAAAGGGACCGCCGCGGAGCCGTGTGGCCACGGGGGTGAAAACAGTTAACACGATTGCCAGTAGCCCCTTTTTGACTAGGTTTTTCTGGAGGGGGGGGCTGGCTCTTGCGTTCGCCGCCAGACACAGTTCCCCACCTAGGCCGATCTCTGACCTTACCCGTTTGGGGGAAGGCCACAGACTAAGCGTTTTAACTAACTTAGTCACCGTCGCACGAGGTTTCCTCTTGTGCGCCGGATTAGTTTTGAAATTGTTCTATTTGTCTTTCCTGTCCTCTCTACTGTTCTAACCACTCACCCCCTTTTTCTGACTCTCCCCCCCCCCTCTTTTTCCCTCCTCAATATGTGCGAGACTAACTTGATTTCTCTCAATGTGAAGGGTCTGAACGTGCCAGAAAAGAGGTCGACTGTATTACAGAGCCTCAGGGCGTCGAAGGCTCATGTGGCATTTCTCCAGGAGACGCATTTCAGGGCGGCTAACCCGCCATCGCTGAGGAATAAGGTATTCCCGACCTCCTACCATTCTTATTCCCCGGACTCGAGATCCAGGGGTGTGAGCATCCTAATAGCCAACTCGGTCCCCCTGGGAGGAGGTGGGTGTCCTGAGTGGTGGAGAGGGGAGGTGGCTTTTCGTCAAGGGGAAAATTAGGTCAGAGCTATACACCCTTGTAAACCTTTACGTGCCGAATGTGGGACAGGTCCCCTTCTTAGAGGATGTCTTAAACAGGGTGGCTGATTTTGCAGAGGCCAAACTTGTAATCGGAGGGGATCTCAACCTCTCTCTCGAACCCTTGCTGGACACATCCAAGGGCCACTCATATCTATCCTACTCTAAGTTGAAGAGGGTTAGGAAACTTTTACATACGCACCAGCTGGTGGACCCCTGGCGTATACTACACCCAGACACAAGGGACTACACATTCTATTCGACACCCCATAATATGTACTCGCGGATTGACTTGTTCCTCGTTCAACACCACATGCTGCAACGAGTCTCCGCAACATCTATAGGCAACATCACTCTCTCTGACCACGCCCCAGTGCACCTTACATTAACAGCCCAAACACCAACACCCCGCCCATGGACCTGGAAACTGAACAACTCCCTTATCCAGAACCCTTCGATTGTGGAGGTAGTGAAGCAAAACCTACAGAACTACTTTGAGGCTAATGCAACCCCTGAAACCAGCCCCCCTATCGTTTGGGAGGCCCATAAATGTGTAATCCGGGGAGTATTGATCCAACGGGGGACTAGAATTAAGAAAGAAAGAGGCAAGTTAATTACAGAGCTCTTGACTGAGATACAGAGACTAGAGACATTACACAAGCAGTCACTCGCGGCGGTGCACCTAGTGGCCCTGACCTCCCTCAGAGAGCAGCTCAGGGGGGTGTACAATGATAAAGCGAAACTCCAGCTCCTTAAGTGCAGAAGGGTTTTCTATGAATCGGGAGATAAAAGTGGGCGCCTTCTGGCGGCAGCACTAAGGCGGGAGAGGGCCAAAACGTACATCCCCAAACTCCAGGATAGTGAGGGTAATATGAGGCACTCGGACAAAGTGATAGCCAGAATTTTTAGGCAATATTATGAGACCCTGTATAATATCCCGACTGGAGGTACTGGGGTGGGCGCGGACGAGTTGAGCCAATACATAGAGCAATCGGGCCTGCCCAAACTGCCCCACGGAGTGTTGGAAGGGTTAGAGGACCCAATTACATCCGATGAACTTGCCAAGGCCCTAAGGGAATCTGCCAACGGGAGGGCCCCGGGGCCGGATGGCCTCCCCCTCCTGTACTATAAGACTTTTGCGGAGGTTCTCACACCAAAGATGCTGGAAACCTTTAACTCCCTGGCTTCGACGAACTCCCTCCCGGCAGACAGCCTCAGAGCACACATCTCGGTCATACCGAAGGAGGGCAAAGACCCCACATTGAGTGCGAGCTACAGACCGATTTCCCTTCTCAATGCGGACATTAAGTTATTTGCCAAAATACTAGCATCCCGTCTGGCACCACACTTACATCACATAATACATCTGGATCAAGTGGGTTTTATGCCACATAGAGAGGCCCGTGACAACACTGCTAAGGCCCTAAACCTCATACACAAAGCCCTCGGGACGAGCATGCCCACCCTACTCCTCAGTACCGATGCCGAAAAGGCCTTTGACAGGGTGCACTGGGACTTCATGTTTGGAGTACTCAGGCACATTGGCCTTGGGTCTAACATGCGTGCCTGGATCACAAGTCTATATCAGCGCCCCACTGCTTCGGTTAGAGTAAAGGGTGTGCTGTCTGAGCCTTTCGGCATCGGGAACGGGACGAGGCAGGGGTGCCCCCTTTCCCCACTAATTTTTATTCTAACGCTGGAGCCCCTACTTTGTAGGGTAAGAAGAAACCCGAATATACAGGGGATTCCCCTCCCGTCAGGGCAATACAAGGCTGCTGCGTACGCAGATGATCTCCTCTTCTTTGTGACAGGCCCCGAGGTGTCCCTCCCTAATCTGGTCAAGGAACTGGAGAACTACAAGCGAGTTTCCAATTACAAAATAAACATGCAAAAATCTGAAGTTTTAAATATAAATCTCCCCCCAGAAAGGGAGGCTAACCTTAAGCGTTCTTTCCCTTTTAGATGGGCCAAAGAGCATATCACATACCTGGGCACAAAACTGGGTAGATCATTAGGCGAGATTTTCACATTGAACTTTCCCCCCTTGCTACGAGCATTCACCAAAGACACGGAAACATGGGCCCTCAAAAAACTTTCATGGTTTGGCAGATGTAATGCCATTAAGATGAACCTATTACCGCGCCTGCTGTACTTGATACAGGCCCTCCCTATAGAAATACCAAATTCGTTCCTTCGTAGGCTGGGGGCTCTTTTCACGAAATTCATTTGGCTGGGCAAAAATCCTAGAATTAGTAGGAAGACGCTAATCAGGGTTAAGGAGGAGGGTGGCCTAGGCCTTCCCGACCCGGGAATGTATTACGCAGCTGCACACCTTAACAGGGTGATAGACTGGTGTAGGCACCCGCGACAGAAGCAGTGGGTGCAGATCGAGCAAAATAACGCATCCCTCCCCCTGAAATCTCTCCCATGGCTTCCTAAACAGGTCCTTAGCTCAGAACTTAAGCATCCAACCATTGGGGCCTCCCTCAAGGTATGTCAGAAGTACTTCCAGTTTAGAGACATCTCACCGACCCCCTCACCTATGTTCCCGATCCTGGGGAATCCTGAATTCCCACCGGGTACAAGAGGCAAGACTGCAGAGAAATGGGTGGAGAAGGGGGTGTGCAGAGCAAGACATTTCCAGAACAAGGGAGACCGGGGTTCCCTGGACGAGCTAGCACATTCGAAGGGGTTGCCGAGATGGGATGAGTGGCAAAGGATGCAATTGAGCCACTTTCTCACGACCCTCAGACACCGCACCTGCCAATTAAGAGAACCCACCATCTTTGAGAGGCTCTGCGAGGAGGGGGACCCAATCAGACACGTGCTCTCAACCACATACAAGCTACTCATTAGTCCACAAGAGCAGGCACCTCTTTCTTTCATCCTGAAGTGGGAGAGGGACCTGGGGGTTACCTTTACACAGGGGGAAAGGGCTAAGATTGTGAATTTGGCTCATAGGACCTCTATCTGTACCAGATACAAGGAAAGTAACTATAAACTCCTGACGAGGTGGTACAGAGTACCGGCCCTGATCAACAAATGGTGCCCTACAGCATCCCCATCATGCTGGCGCTGTGGCGGGGAGAGAGGGGACCTACTACACATCTTCTGGTCTTGCCCAGAGCTTGGGAGGTTTTGGTCAGGGGTAAGAAACACGATGCAAAGAATGACAGACGGAGAGCTACCGGATGACCCCGCCTTCTTCCTGCTCCACCACTCGGGGATGCCCACCAAGAGCTATCGGAAGTCGGTCCTGAGTCAAATGGTTAATGCCGCAAGAGCGTGTATTCCGTTGCATTGGAAGAAATCGACACCTCCAACGGTCTCACAGTGGCTGAGTAAAGTAGCGGAGATTGAAAGGTACGAAGGCCTTATCGCAGCCAGTAATGAATCCTCTGAGGCGCATTTCCGCAAGTGGTTTAGTTGGGTGGAGTTTATGGCCTCACAGGATTATAGAGAACTGCTGGAGGCAGACACCTAGACAATGTAGTCAGCACAAACTCCTTCCCCTCCCTCCTTCCCTATTACCTCTCTCTTTGTTTTCACTCTCTCTGTTCTTCTGACTTTGTTCGATTATATGTGGTTCAGTAGAAGTATAGATGAGCTGTTGCGGGGCTGGTTATGTGGCTACGAGGTGATGGGGGGGGTTCCCTGGTCGCCCCCGTGGGGTCCATGGTCGGTAAGGCCATGCCGGGCATCAGAGGGCGCTTGCCCGGCCCGTGTTGGGTGCGGTGGGGGTGACCGGGCGCTGCCTCCTGTCGCTTTAGGAAACTGTTCTAGAACCACCCCTTTGTTGTCAACAGACAAAAGCAGACTACATTGCATGAAACAAACCCTCGTGTGTAGTGTCTGTGCATTGCTTCACATTGTTTCGTTGTGTAATGTTTTATTTGTGTAACCTGAAAACAACATAAATAAAGAATATATAAAAAAAAAAAAAAAATACATCAGACTTAGGTGAATTATCTACGACAAGACAAGACTATCCTTGAACGGGCAGATATACTAACTCAGGACTTTGTGGCCAGGGGATATCCTTATCTTCTGGAGTCAAATGAAGGGCTTTACCCGGCCTCGCTCTAGCTTGCTCCAGCATCGACCGAAACAGACAGACAACCGTGTGCCCTTCATGTTGACCTACTCCAGAATGTCCCCACAAATTGAGCGGATTATCAGAAAAGATTGGAACAACTTGTCAAGCAAGGAACGTATGACTAAAACATTTGGGGAACCCCCTCTTATTGTTAGGACGCACCCCAAGAATTTACAGGACAGACTAATCAGGGCAGAGTCTGATACAGCCCCCACCAATACACCCTCTGGCTTACCTCCTTGCCCCCCGTAAAGGGGATGTACCCTTGTGGCCACTGTGCCCAGTGCAGCTTTGTCATTAGAGGCAACCATTTTTCACATCCCTTGACGAGCAAGTTATTTCCCATTAAGACCTTTTTAAACTGTAGCACTAACTTTGTAGTTTATCTGATTAAGTGCCGTGTGGCCTCACATATGTAGGCAAGACCACTAGAGAAGTCTTAGATTCACCTATTGCAAGACATTTTATAGAGGCAGGCCACCAGGTGTCACAACTACGCTTTCAGGCAATAGAACATATTAGACCCCCTTCTAGAGGAGGAGACAGGAACCAGTCCCTTTTACGCCGGTAACTCTTTTGGATCCATACGTTGCAAACGAAATCACCTAGGGGCCTTGACGAGGAGATTGACTATACACCATTTATCTAAGATAAGAACTAATAATCTTGTACTTCTGCATTTTAGCGATAGGATACTTACTTACATTTTGGTCCTGGCCTAATGAACTCCTGACCTGGCGCAACCCTCTCCCTTGCCCGCTCTTCCCTCGGTCATTCCTAATGAGAGATATGAGTCCATCTAACATAGAAGGTAATGAGCTTTCACTTTAGATTAAAACCGTTTAATCCTGCATAATTTTATCTAACTACCATACATAGGGAACTCTTATTAACTACTGTCACTCACTACACAATTAGGACTTTACATGGCATATTCTAGTTCCTCAGCACGGGGACATCTATCTGATTAACCATCACTACTTTTGGTACACTTTAAGATCTCTCTGGCCTGAGAGTTTAAATGCTAACAGTTATGATTAGGCAATAACACATATTACACTTTGGGATCTGATTGCACAACTATACCTGCCTTGTCCAGAGTTGCTCCTACACTCCATATATTTATATTCATTTTTACTTTGGAGTCAATAGAGGGATGCATTAATTCACATGACCTCTGGAACTAATTAGCAGATGCCTCACACATATAATATATATATATATAATATATATATGTGCCCTTTTACTGCTTATGGCATGTCCAACTCCTATTTATAA
This sequence comes from Gastrophryne carolinensis, assembly GCA_027917425.1. Taxonomy (NCBI): domain Eukaryota; kingdom Metazoa; phylum Chordata; class Amphibia; order Anura; family Microhylidae; genus Gastrophryne; species Gastrophryne carolinensis. The sequence continues at coordinate 14,206,895 of CM051241.1, read as the reverse complement.
GATTAATTACTATATGAGACTGATAATTTTTAACATTCATTTTAATACATGTCTTTGCTATTTTAGTTCGTTGGGTATCCTCTCCCCATACTGGATTTCCCCCAGCTGCTACATTTCTGCTATGAAGTCTATTAGGACATTGGAGACCCTATTCTGACACAAGCCCAAGAGCAGAGTATTGGAACTACGCTTTTTCTGATGGAGTGTCCACTGTCAAGATGTCAATAAAGTTGTTTTTAAAAAATACAATTCTGTGATTACTCACCTGTAGAACTGTTATTATGAGTATACAGTACGTCTGGGTTTACTTCCGCCAGATGGCGCTGGACTGCAGAGAACAGCAAAATTGGCTCCTCCCGGGACCTCCCACAATTTCCCAGGATTGAAAAACAGTTAACAAGAAGCCAGGAGAAGATAACAAAATCAACAATAACCAGCTAACAATAACAATCACCATACAGGGGATCCAAGAATAATGAAACCAGGGTGGGTTGGAGCAGGAAGTACTGTATACTCATAACAATTCTACAGGTGAGTAATCACCGAATTGTATTATTCTTAGTATACAGTACGTCCTGCTCCAGATGATCCTTACGTCTGGGACATCCAACAGCAGTGTCTGTAAGGTAGGGTGAGATCCCCATAAAGACAACAACGCGCAGTTTAGACCACTCCTGCCTGCAGAACTTTGCGATCAAAAGCAGCGAACATCAGCCTTGTAAAACTTGGAAAAGGTATGAACAGAAGACCAAGTAGCAGCCTTGCGAACTTGTTCAACAGAAGCCTGGTGCTGAAAAGCCCAAGAGGCACCAATAGCACGAGTAGAATGAGCAGTAAGGAGAAAGGGAGGATTCTTCCCCTTAGCCTTGTAGGCCTGAATCACAGTCTGTCTGATCCATTTGCTGATAGTAGACTTAGCAGGAGCCAAACCCTTCCTAGGACCAGAAGGGACCACAAACAGAGCATCAGTCTTCCTGAAAGGCGAAGTAGCCACCAGATAGAACTTCAGATTCCTGACCACATCCAAGGAATGCAAAGCCCTCTCCTTAGAGTTACTAGGATAAGGGCACAAGGAACGAAAAGCAATGTCCTGATTAAGATGAAAAGCAGACACAACCTTAGGCAGAAAATCAGGCTTAAAGCAAAACACCACCTTGTCCTGGTGTCTCTCAAAGTAATGGGGCTGGATGTAAAGCGCCGCCAACTCAGACACACGCCTAACTGAAGTGATAGCAACCAAAAAGACTACCTTAAGAGTGAGAATAGCCAAGGCAGCCTCATTCACAGGTTCAAATGGAGAACCCTGCAAGGCAGGTAGGACCAGGTTCAAGTCCCAGACAGGTAACATAGGCTTACGTGGGGGACACACATGAGTAACCACCTGGAAGAACGTCTTGACCAGATGATGCTGAGCAATGGATCGCTGAAAGAACACAGCCAAAGCAGAAACATGACCTTTCAGAGTACTGAGCTGGAGCCCCAGGTCCAAACCATGTTGAAGAAACTCCAGAATCCTAGGGAAAGATAACACACGACAAGGGAGAGACCTAGACTCACACCAGTCAATGTAGGTACACCAAGTCCTGTAGTAAATGGAAGAGGACTTTTTCCTAACCCTGATCATAGTGTTAACAACAGAGGCAGACAGCCCTTTTTCCATCAAGATGGAGATTTCAGCAGCCAGGCCGTCAAAGCCAGCATTTGTAAATTGGGATGGAGTAACAGTCCCTGAGTGAGCAGGTCTGGCACCCTGGGTAGATCGTATTGATCCACTGCCAGCAGCACGATGTCTGCGAACCACACTCTTCTTGGCCAACGGGGGGGCCACCAGGATTGCTGGCACCCCTTCCTGAGCAATCTTGCGCAGAACCCTGCCCAACAGGGGGAATGGAGGAAAGACATACAGAAGCTGAATGTCCTGCCATGACATTGCTAGATCATCCGTGGCCAAGGCCAGAGGATCCTGGGACAGGGAGACAAAGGCTGGAAGCTTGTGATTGTGATGGGACGCAAACAGCTCCACATCTGGCTGACCCCAACGGTGACACAGAGAGTAAACACCCTGTCGCTGAGGGAATATTCTCCTAGGCGAGAGGTCCCCCTGCTCAGAGAGTCTGCCAACAGATTCTCCCCCCCCCGTGTACACAGCTGAGATGCAGGGAACATTGTCCTCCACCCAGGACAGGATCAAAGACACTTCCTTGAGGGCCCCCTTGCTCCGGGTCCCTCCTTGATTATTGATGTAGGCAACCGCCGTCTGGTTGTCCGAGCGTACCTGAACAGGTACAGCCCCCGAAGGTGTGGGGTCAAGTGAGCCAGCACCAACCTGATCACCCTCAGTTCCAGAATGTTGATAGGGGTGTGGGCCTCCTGAGGGCCCCACCGCCCCTGGAATTGTAGGGACTTCCAGAAGCCCCCCAACCTGTCAGACTGGCATCCGTGGTGACTGTCTCCCAGCAGGGGGCCAGAAAGGATCTGCCCACCAACAGGTTCCTGGAGTCCAGCCACTACGAGAGGGACCGCCTGGCTAGAAGGGACAGAGCAAAGGCCTGGTCCAGGGATGCAGGATCCTTGTCCCACACTGACAAGAGGTGGAGTTGAAGAGGCCTCATAAGGAACTGCCTCGAAGCACAACACCATCAGGCCTACCAGCTGCATTCCCTGCCTGACGGAGGGATAAGGGCAAGAGAGGAGAAACTGAACCTGCGCTAGCAGACTGTTCACCTTCTGCTGAGGGAGGAAGATCCTTGCCTGAACTGTATCCAGATTTATTCCCAGAAATGGCGTCACCAGGGAGGGAGACAGGGAGGATTTGGGATGGTTGATTACCCAGCTGAATGACTCCAGAGTGGAAACCACCCGCTGGGTATCCAGCTCTGCCTGTTGGAGGGACTGAGAAGTGATGAGAAGGTCATCCAAATAGGGTAGAATATGAATGCCCTGGGATCTGAGCAGAGCCATCACCCCTGCCAACACCTTGGTGAACACTCTGGGAGCTGATGTGAGACCGAAGGGCAAAGCCACAAATTGGTAGTGCTGATCCTCCAAGGCGAACCTGAGGAATCTTTGATGACCTGGAAAGATGGGAATGTGAAGGTAAGCATCCTTAATGTCATGAAGTCCCCTGGGCGCAGTGAGCTGATAGCTGAATGCAGAGTCTCCATGCGAAAGCCCTGCATCTGACAAATTTGTTGAGAATCTTCAAATCCAGGATGGGTCTGACTGAGCCATCTCTTTTGGGCACAATGAAAAGGTTGGAATAAAAACCCTTGCCTCATTCTCGTAAGGGAACTTGACAGATTACCCCCAGCTCCAGAAGGCTTTGCACAGCAAGAACCAGAGCCTGAGCTGACAGAGGGTCCTGAGACATCCGGGATCTGATGAATCTTGGAGGCGGCCAGGCAGCAAACTCTATTTTGTAACCGGAGGACACTACCTCCTGAATCCACCGGTCTGAGACGTGATGCCTCCAGACGTGAGCAAAGAGCTGAAGCTGTCCCCCCACCTGGATGGGTGAGGGTGCCCCTTCATGCCTAAGGGGGCTTGGGGGAAGACTTAGGCTTGGAGCTCCAGGATGGGCCAGGTCATCCACGCCCCCTGTCCCTTCCCCAGAAATCTCCTAGGGGCCCTGTAAAGGAGGCTCCTCTCCCCGGTCTGGATCCACGGTAGGAGGAAGGAAAGGAGCCTGGACCCCGAAAGGGATGGTCTTTTTTGCTGGGGTAACTTGCCACCCTTAACAGGTCCAGGCGGTCCCCAAACAGATGCAGTCCTTTGAAGGGGAAACCAGTGAGAGCCTTCTTGGCAGTGTTGTCAGCCGCCCACTGGCGCAGCCAGACAGAGCGGCGTATAGCCACATCCAAGGCAGAGGTTCTCGCACACATCCTAATGGTATCATCCAAGGCAGAAAGTACATAGGCAATGAACACATCACAGCGGGAGAGAGCATTATACTCTTCACTAGAAGCATCATCAGGAGCTTCATCTGAGAGATTTCTGAGCAGGGTCCTAATAGCTACAGCTGTAATGGCAGAAGCAGTCCCCACACAGGCAAAGGCATGGGAGGCGAGCTGGTCAATGCGCCGGTCCTCACCATCCTTCAGGGTAGTGAAGTCAGGGGAATGCATTACAGAAGTGTTAGAAAACCCTAGAATTGGAGCATCCGCTTCTGGAGGGGATGGCCACCGCTTAACCACATCAGCAGGGAAGGGATACCTCTTATTCCAACTCTTAGGGACCCCGGGAAGTCTGCTTGGACGTTCCCACTCCTTGAGCACAAGATTAATAAAATGGGCTTGTTCGGGGAACTCCAGACGTGGCTTAGCCATATGGAACAGCTCCCCCAGCTGCTTAGGAGCCGCGGTGAGAGAATAATTCCCCCTCCTCCAGGGGGGTATACCCAGACAGTTCCAAGAATTCATCAGCCCCCATAGGGAAAACAGTGACACCGGGCGCCAAATGCCCCCTCTTAGCCGGGGGCCTTGCGCGCCAAGGTATTAGCAATCAGCTTTCCCACACTAGCCAGTCTGGAAGAAACATCAGGCTGAGACTTCCCACTGGTATGTACCTCACTGGGAGTCAGATGTAAGCGAGGGGGGGTAGGGGAAGACATAAGGGGTGCAGGCTCAGCCACCGGTAACCCAGACTGCAGAGCAAGCACCTGCTGGGCACAAGGTACACAAACCCCCACATTGTCATCACTAGCGGGGGACACCCCACACACCACACACAGCCGGGCTTGTCCCGAAGGAACTCCGAGCACATTATCCTGAGAAGCCTCCATATGGTGATTATAGCGGCACAATAAGCCAATAGGGATTTATGCTGTAAAAGCAACCCGGGATGCCCCAATAGCCCGCTAGGGAAGTGGGAGGAATTAAGCACTAGGCCTCAATAAGTTTGTAAAAAACTACACAAAGGGGATAGGACCAGGAGAAACCAACTGCGTTTAACCCGTCTGTAAGACACAAAAAGAAGACCCATAAGCGGCATGCATACAACCATTAATAATAAAAATCAGCCCACAGGGGCACTCATGGACCGCGGAGGGAAGACACCACCCACGCAGCAAAGACGTCCAAAATGGCGCCGAGATACCTCAAGGGGCGGGCCGCGGAGACATGATGCAAAACGCGCCATCCGCCGGCCACGGACACCCCCCCCCCTGAAAACCTCAAGGGAGAGCGAGGGAGGGCAGCGGCCACCTATCAGAGACCCACCGGTACAGGGGGCGAGGGGACTAAGGCGCGGGAGGGGCATCCCATAAGGCTCACCATGGCCTATACCGCCTACCCTTTGGTGGGGGATTGCAGTCGGAGAAGCGCTCCAGAAGCACCGTGTAGCGGTGCTGCCTACCATCACCCGACCAGCACAGCCAAGGCTGGGAGGCAAGTAACAAGTGGAACGGGTGGGAATAGTCCAACAGGGCCGCAGGCTAATAGCCTCACTCACCTGCAATGAGAGAGCCATCTTCTTGTCCTTCGCAGCCCAGACTGCAGAGAAGATCTGGGAAATTGTGGGAGGTCCTGGGTATTTGAGGGGCCGGGAAGAGCCAATTTTGCTGTTCTCTGCAGTTCAGTGCCATCTGCTGGAGGTAAACCCAGACGTAAGGATTATCATCTGGAGCAGGACGTACTGTATACTAAGAATAACAGCAGCTTTCCGACGAGCACGGCCCCGTGCGCCTGCGAATGATGGATGGCAACACTACGTATTGCCATCGGACTCTGGACGTGACACAGGCCGGGGCCACACCGCCGGAAGTGACGTTTTGGAATATGTTTCATTGTCTCCATGCTCTTTGGTGAATGTCATGCCTTTACACTATGATGCGCATCATGATTAACATTACTCACTGATGATGTATATATGTTTGTGGCTACTAGTCTCGCATTTCTTGGAATGATGATGGGCAAACTGACCAGGAATTTATCACTACAATATTTACTGTACATTTATTGATCACTACTTCCCTTAATGTACCCTGGTCAGCTGCCCCATTACTTCACTCCTCAGGACTGGTGCAGAAACCACTCATAGACTCTGATGGTAAAAGTCTCTTTACCTGGGGGCGTGGCCTGGCACGCTGATGAAGAGGACGTGAGTTCCTGAGCTCCGGTCCCCCACAGGCATATAGAGAGGAAAATCAGGCAACAGAGAGAGAAAAACGCAAGCAAGATGACAGGAAAGAAGCAAAGAAAGAAGGATAAGAAGAGGAAAGCAGAAAATACCTGGAGGGAGAAGATCGGCAGGACGGATGGCCGGCGAGCAGGCAGGAATGGTGGCCGCTGATCGGGCGGCTTCACCAGGGACATCTGACAGCAGTGAAGATCCTCCGGAGTGGCGGCTGGAGCGGTGGAGAGACGAAGCGGGCCGGCCGGTGATGCAAGAGGCAGAAGAGGCCAAAGGGAAGATGCGACCGCAGTTGGAGGAGGTCGGCAGAGTGCGTCAAGATGGCACCCGGCCGCGGAGCGCCGCAGGTACCTCCCCCTAGACAACGAGCAAAGGGGCATGAAACTAAGCCTGCGGGGGGTCATGACAGAGCCCGCACCCATAGTCCCACATGAAGCAGCTAGGAAGACGGGCGAACAGCCACAGATGGGGCCTGACAGCCATAGCCCCCAGTATCGGGGACACAAAATGGCACCAGATCATCCCAGCGGGGGGGGGGGGGTGGGAAAGAGGGCCTGCAATTACAGAGGCCTGGCCAGGGAATCAGAGGGCTTAACGGTTAGGAGAGGCAGAAAAATGGCCTGTCCGGAAAAAACTGCTGCAGCCCGGAAGAGGGGGATGGATGCCCCAGGGGCAGTGACCATGTGGAGGGTGAGATGGCCCCCTGGGCAGAAATGGAAGAAGAGGGCCCGAGAACCCACACCCCGTGTGACAATACTACCTTCAGGCTGTCTCGCTATGCCTACACCCCAAGTGCAGGCAGCCTGGGGTGCAGGGGTCCCCCTAAAGAGAGCCCGGCTCACACAGCAAGATGATGAAAGGTTCGTAGAACCAGCCCTACTAGCAGGAACCTTACAACCAACTGCTTCGCCCCTCGGGAGTCCCTACTTCAGCCTCAACTCAATTACCCTGCCGCCGCCGGAAGACTCCTCCACCCCGCTCCTGGGCCGGCGGGAAAGAGCTGAGCACGGGCAAGGCCCAGGAGCCAAAAGTATTCATAAAGAAACCCCATCGTTTTTGAAAGCCATCCCATCCAGAGCAGATTTTGAGGCGCTAATCGCCCACTATGAATCAGCATATACGAAAGAGATCGCAGAAGTGCGGGAACAAATCCAGACACTTGACTTCAGGATCACAACCAACAGACGTCCAGTCAGGTGGCGATAGTGGACCTGGCAGAGCGAGTGGAAGAACAGAACCTGCAAATCCTGCAACTCCAGCTGCAACATGATGACCTTGAAAACAAGCACAGGAGGAAAAAACGCAATTCTGTGAGATACTCACCTGTAGAATTTTCTGGGAATCCATTCCATACACTCCTTACTCTTGGGTTTCCTCCTCCTTGCTGATCACGTGACTGCAAGAAAGAAACAGGCGCGGCCCTCCCGGCCCATAAGTAGCAGCTGCCCCTAATCAGATCAGTTTACTTAAAAAGCAGTAAATAATTTAGAGGCAGGCCGGGAGGCCGCAATAAGAGTCCATGTTAGTACACATCAAACTCAACCAAAAAAATGCTCTCAAAATTAAGTCATATTACTTATATTTTTTTTTTTTTTTTTTTTTACCTCTTCATAAATCTCTATGCATATATATATAATCTTATATATATCTTCTTTTTCTCTTTAAATGCTCTGGATTAATAATCAAAAATGATTAAACACACCATCAGAAAAGCATCGGAAGATAACATGACCCACAAAAAACGGGTGGGCCGGAGTGTATGGAATGGGTTCCCAGAAAAACCAATTCTACAGGTGAGTATCTCACAGAATTGCGTTTTTTCTTCCAATCCATTCCATACACTCCTTACTCTTGGGATCTCCAAAAGCAGTGCCATCTATGGGCGGGATCCTCTAATGCAGAACGGCAGGAAGTTCACTTCACTACTGCCTGTAGAATCTTCCGACCAACGACAGTGTCAGCTGAGGCTCTAACATCCACCTTTGTAAAACTTGGTGAAAGTATGAACAGAAGACCAGGTGGCCGCTTTGCAAATCTGTTCCACCGAAGCCTGATGCTGAAAAGCCCAGGAAGCCCCAATGGCCCTAGTGGAATGGGCCGTGACCTGAAAAGGGGGTTCTTTTCCCTTGGCCGAGTAAGCTCTAGCTACTGCCTGCTTAATCCACTTACTGACAGTGGCCTTAGCTGGCGGAAGACCCTTTTTTGGTCCTTTTGAAATGACAAAAAGAAAAACCGTCTTGCGGAAGGCATCTGTAGCTGCCAAATAATACCTGATGGCTCTAACCACATCTAAAGAATGAAGCGCCCTTTCCTTAGCCGGAACTGGGCATAAGGAGGGTAGAATTACCTCCTGATTAAGCTGAAAAGGAGAGATGACCTTAGGTAAAAAAATCAGGCTTAAAACGAAAAACTACCTTGTCTCTGTGTAACTCAAAATAAGGAGACTTCATGCATAAAGCGGCTAACTCTGAAACACGCCGCACAGAGGAGATTGCCACTAAAAATATTGCCTTAAGCGTCAAAATGCTTATTGGAGAATCAACCATAGGTTCAAAGGGAGCACCCTGAAGAGCCGTCAACACCAAATTCAAGTCCCACACGGTAGAATAGACTTGCGTGGTGGACGAACATGAGTGACTCCCTGAAAAAAAAGTCTTAATGAGTCTATTACTAGTGATAGACTTCTGGAAAAAAATGGATAAGGCAGATACCTGTCCCTTTAGAGTGCTTAATTGTAGGCCCATTTCTAAGCCATTCTGAAGGAATTCTAGAATTCTGGAAATTGAATACAATCTGCATGAGACATTCCTAGCCTCACACCAGGATATGAATGACCGCCAGATCCTGTAATAAATCATGGAAGACGACTTCTTCCGGGCCTGAATCATGGTATGAATGACCTTAGCCGATAATCCCTTCTCAGCTAGGACCGTGGTCTCAATAGCCAAGCCGTCAAAGCCAGCATCTGTAAATTCGGGTGCCGAAGCGCCCCCTGAGTGAGAAGATCTGGCTTGGTCTACCGCCATCCTTGTTATGTCTGAGAACCAACTTCTTGGCCAATGAGGAGCTACTAGAATGGTAGGTACTCCTTCCTGAATTATCCTTCTTAGTACTCGACTCAGAAGCAGAAACAGGGGAAAAAAGTACAGGAGCTTGAACCTTGTCCAAGGGACCGAAAGGGTGTCCGTGGCTATAGCCAAAGGATCTCTTGACAGGGACACGAATCTCGGCTGCTTGTGATTGTGTCTGGATGCAAAGGGATCCACTTCCGGACGTCCCCAGCGAAGACAAATGGCTTGAAAAAACCTTCCAACTGAGGGACCATTCTCCCCGATGCAGAATCTTCCTGCTCAGAGCGTAGGCCTCCTGATTTTCTACCCCCGGGATGTAAACTGTCGAGATGCAGGGAACATTCTCCTCTGCCCAGATCAGAATCCGGCTTACCTCCCGAAGAGCACCCTTGTTCCGGGTACCCCCCTGATGATTGATATAAGCAACCGCCGTCCGGTTGTCCGACTGGCCTTGGACTGCCTGTCCCTTCAAGCTGGGGGTCAGATACTGAAGAACTAGCCCGATGGCTCTTAAGGTTGTCCGACTGGCCTTGGACTGCCTGTCCTTTCAAGCTGGGGGTCAGATACTGAAGAACTAGCCCGATGGCTCTTAATACCAATACATTTATGGGAAGCTGATTTTCTCTCGGTCCCCATTGGCCCTGGACTTTCTGAGTCTGCCAAATGCCGCCCCATCCTGTGAGACTGGCATCCGTGGCAATGAACTGCCACTGTGGAGTCAAGAAGGACCTGCCTACAGACAGATGAAGAGGGTCCATCCACCACAGAAGGGAATGTCTTGCCAAGGGCGTTAGTACAAAGATCTGATCCAGCGACTGTGGGGCTCGATCCCAGCTCGCCAATAGATTCCATTGAAGGGGCCTCATGTGAAACTGAGCAAAGGGCACCGCCTAAAAGCAGGCCACCATCAGGCCCATCAACTTCATACCCAGCCGAATAGTCGGCTGTCGGCAAGGCAGAAAGCACTATCTGATCTTGGATTAGTCGAGTCTTCTGTTCTGGAAGATACACCTTGACTTGGACGGTGTCCAGAATCAAACCTAAGAAGTTCCTTACTGGTGCCGGAGTGATATGAGACTTCGGGTAATTGATCACCCAGCCGAATTCCTCCAGAGCCGATCGGATCATACGTGTGTCCTTCAGGATCTGCTGCTGCAATCCGGCTGATATTAGAAGATCATCCAGATTGGGGACAATACAAATCCCCTGGCTCCTGAAAATTGCCATGAGACCTGCCAAAACCTTAGTGAAAACTCTTGGAGCCGAGGATATCCCCAACGGGAGTGCCACAAACTGGAAATGCTCGTCTTCCAGGGCAAACCTCAGGAATCTTTGATGTCCCGGAAAAATTGGCACATGCAGATATGTGTCCCTTATGTCTATGGTAGTATAAGATCCCCGGGTTGAACTACTGTTAAAGCTGACCTCACCGTTTCCATGCGGAAGTGTCTCACGCGGATATACTTGTTCAGATCCTTCAGGTCTAAAATGGGACGAGTTGACCCATCCTTCTTGGGGATTGTAAACAGGTTGGAGTAAAACCCCCGACCTTCTTCCTGAAAGGGTACTCGAGCAATTACCCCTTTTTGAAGAAGATGCTGAATTGCGGACTTCAGGGCATCTAGCTTTGACTGATTCCGGGATGCCCCTGACCGAAGGAACCTTGCGAGCGGTCTGGCTGCAAACTCAATCTTGTAACCTGAGGACACCACCTCTTGGATCCACTGATCCCTTACGCGGCGCCTCCAGATATGAGCAAACTGCAAATGCCGTCCCCCCACCCGCTCGGGTGAGGGCGCCCTCTCATGCTGAAGTGGACTTGGCTGGAGGTTTAGGCCTACTTCTCCAGGATCCTCCTGCCCTATTACGCGCTCTGCCTCTACCCCAAAAATTCTTGCGGAGGAAGGCCGAAAGGCCCCTCTGCCCCTCCGAAAGGGCCGAAAAGATGATGACCTCTGAAAAGGCCTAGTCGATTTTTTCCTCTGAGGCAGTTTGCCGTCCTTAACCATACCGTCCAGCTTTTCCCCAAAAAGTCTGCTCCCTAAAAAGGGTAAATCCGTCAGTGCCTTCTTAGTGGCGGCGTCCGCTCACCATTGTCTAAGCCATAATGAACGGCGTAATGCCACAAGGAGCGCAGAAGTTCTGGCTGCCAACCTGACTGCATCCTCCATTGCAGTAATGGCAAATGCATTAAAGCCCAAACAGTCCTTAAAGTCCTTGGACTCTTGGGACAGCCTGCGCGACCTGGCCTTGGCTAGTTTCTTCTTCATCTTCTTTCTCGACGCCAGGGATACAATGGCCGTGGCACAAACCGGGCGGAGAAGGGAGCCTATCATGGCGAAGACATGGCAGGCCAACTGATCCATATGTTTCTCTGTGGGATCTCTAAGGGACCCCATAGTAGCGGATGGCATCACTGAAGTGTTGGATAACCCTGCCACAGGGGAGTCCGCATCAGGCGGATAAGACCAAAGTTTGATTATGTCTGCCAGGAAAGGATATCTTAGGAATGGCCTGTAATTTATTAGAGTTTTCCCACTCCTTAAGAGACATCCTAGAAAAGTGTGGTTGTTCAAGGAACACCTGGTTTGCCTGACAGGCTTAAACAGATCATCCTTCTTTCTTTTCACAACCTCAGGAGGGGAGATATTCCAGGTATCAAAAACTACCGAAAGTAGACCTTCAGTCTCATTCACAAGGAGAGGATCCTCATCGGATGAAAACAAAATGGAGTTACTATCCTCTTCCGATTGCAGCTTGCCCTGAGAGGCCTGCCCGTCCATATAATCCTCATCCTCTTCTTCACCGAAGGAGGCAACTACCGCCACAGGCTCTAAATGTCTTTTCTTATAGGCGGCCTCGTTTGGCAAAACCAAAGACAACTGCCTCTCCAGATTATTCAGCCTGTAAGCAAAACCTGTTTGTCCCTCACTGCCTTCACCCCCTTGAGGGGAAACAGGGGATGGATGAGCCGCCGTGCTCCCTCCAGCATTCGCTGTGCTAGATACTAGATCAGCCGCTCTGTTGTGATCTAGGCCGATCGTAACGGCGCAGGCGGAACATACTGTGCCAAAAGCTGCCTAGAGGATGCAGTTTGCACAAAGGGCAGATCTTTTCCTGCTCCAGAGGGATGCCGTATCGCTATCCCCAATGCCTCCCACATGGTGTTTATTATATTTATCTTTTTTATTTTCTTTTTTTTTTTTTAATATATATATAGGCCAACCGACCCAAGAGGGCCTGAGCCTGAACCAATCCCCTAAAAAAGGGACCGGGAGGAACCGCAACCCTGTTTTTTGTCCTTCTTCCAAATCTAAAAATAAAAGAGGAGGCAAATGGATTAATAACTGATCTCTTTCCCCTTCTTTAAAAGCATTCTTTCAAAAAATGAACTTACTTTTAATCGCTTATATATAAGAGTATTATAGTAATATCTTAAAGATATTATAATGACATTGTAATGATATTATAATAAATAAAAGCAATAAAAGCGATAAAATAATTATCTTATGAGTAAATACAAAAATGTAAAAAATAAATATAATGATCATTAGTATAAAAGACACTTGGAAAAAGTTTAACAATATTTAAAAATATTTAAAATTGTTTAATAAAGGATTGATATAAAGAATCCAAACCAAAGTCAAATCCTTATATTCTATAATAATATAACCACTCACCCTTCTGCAAGTTTTCAACCTGAAAGGGTGATGGCAGAATCAAACTACACAGGCACTTATTAATGAATCAGGCCTCACCTGCATCTCACAAAACCTCCACTCACCTTGCGGCAAGTTTTCAACCTGAAAGGGAGATGGCAGAATCAAACTACACAGGCACTTATTAATGAATCAGGCCTCACCTGCAACTCACAAAACCTCCACTCACCTTGCTGCAAGTTTTCAACCTGAAAGGGAGATGGCAGAATCAAACTACACAGGCACTTATTAATGAATCAGGCCTCACCTGCAACTCACAAAACCTCCACTCACCCTGCTACAAGTTTTCAACCTGAAAGGGAGATGGCAGAATCAAACTGCACAGGCACTTATTAATAAATCAGGCCTCACCTGCAACTCACAAAACCTCCTACACGCATGTCCCCCTGGCCATAAAATGGCCGCTTGAAATCTTGAAGAGGGGAGGTCTGGGGGAGAGGTGCCCGGCGCGCATATCAGGGTTTTGGGGGGGGGGGGTAGGAGGCCCAGGCTACAACATAGGCTGCGCTGCTAAGGAGAGGAAAAAAAAGAGCGCACAGCCGTCCTTAATGCACACCCGAAGATAAGTGCGAGGGGTGGGGGGCATAGCACAGGTCACAGGCGTAGCTTCTTACCTGCTAAACAGAGACAGCACATCCACCTCCTTCCAGCACAAGAAGGAGAGTGAGTGAACAGCCAGGTGGTTCTGGTATACTCCACCTCCACCTGTGTGACCTCAGTCAAGCTCTTAAAGGCATATACCAAAGAAAAAAATCTTTCCTTTTTTCCTAAATAAAGCCTACCTAAACTGGAAGAAGGAAGGGTTGGGTGAAAATAAAAATATCCTCAGCAGGTACACCAGAGAGAAACCTGCGGCTGACTTGCTTTCTGAGAAGCCTGCAGCCCAGAGCATATACACTCTGTATGCGCCCCAAGACCCCGGCGCTTCCACCTTACCTTCACGGACCCCAAAACAGCCAATGCTGTGGAGGCATAAACTTGGGTCTTGAGGGATCCATGGGAATAAGGCTCTGCAGAGAGCAGACAGGGTTCAGTCCCTCGCTTGCTGCCAAAACCTTGAGAGCTACCTGAATCTTCAGTCAGTCATCTTGCCACTGCAAGAAAGAAAAACTGATCTGATTAGGGGCAGCTGCTACTTATGGGCCGGGAGGGCCGCGCCTGTTTCTTTCTTGCAGTCACGTGATCAGCAAGGAGGAGGAAACCCAAGAATAAGGAGTGTATGGAATGGATTGGAAGAAAAATCTACGGCTGAGAGGCATCCCGAAAGCTACCGCAGGGGAAGACGTGAGACATATCATAACCACTATCTTCAACACGCTCTTGGGAAGAAACGTGGACACCCCAATTGAAATCGGCAGAGCGCTCAGGGCCTTGGGCCCGCGCAACCCAGATCCAGCGTATCCGAGAGATATAGTATGCAGGATTCATTTCTACAACATTAAGGAGGAAATAGAGAGCAAAGCTTGGCAACACGGCCCACTGGACTTCGATGGGGCAACACACTGCAGATGAGGAAGACACTGAAACCTGTCCTGAAGCTGATAAGAAGCAAAGGAGCAACATACCACTGGGGTTATCCGTTCCACCTAATCGTGGTTAAGGAGAGAGTTACCTACATGCTCAGAACCTATCAGGATCTCGATGGTCTCTTTGCTTTCCTGGGCTGTAACCCCATCCCGGTCCCCAACTGGCTCTCGCCATCAACGGAGCTGCCTCCGCAGGGTCGAGGCAGCCTACCCCAGAGACATCCCCGTACAAGAAGGTCCGAGATGAGTGGCGAGAGGGGCGACGATTGGAGAGGCGCCCTGGTCCAATGGACGCACAATATGTATTCCAGGACTGATTAGTTTCTGGTTCAGCACCACTCTCTCCCCCGGGTCTCCTCTGCCTCAATAGGTAGTATCACTGTCTCTGACCATGCCCCAGTTAGCATTCAACTAGCCCCGCAGGACCGGGTGCGTGGTCGTGGACACTAAACAAATCTCTAATTCAGGATCCTCAGATTAGAGAAGAGATGAAGCAGGTCCTGCAAAATTACTTTCAGGAAAACGCTTCCCCGGACATAGGTGCTCCGGTCCTGTGGGGGCTAGGGTTAAGAGAGAGATGCAAACAGATTGCTGATCTGTTGGAAGAAATTAAAAAGTTGGAAGCAGGAGAGCAAATAGCTGCACTTGCAGCCCTCAGGGACCGACTCGGGGTGATCTACAGTGACAGGATCAAAATACAACTCTACTAAACTAGCGAAAAACCTACGTTACTTACCGGTAACGTCCTTTTTAGGAATCCTTCAGCTTGACCACATGGAGATATTATGCTCCACCCCCTGGGAGGAAACGCAAAACAGGAACAGAGTTTAAAAGCCCCACCCCTTCCTCCCCACTTCAGTAACCGAACTTCAACCCTTGACATCTGGGCGGGTAATAAGCGGTCAAGCTGAAGGATTCCTGAAAAAGGACGTTACCTATAAGTAACGTAGGTTTTTCTAAGTCATCCTTCAGCTTGACCACATGGAGAGGATTAGGCAAGTAATTATACCTTAGGGGTGGGATGCTGCAAGGAGTACTCTTCTACCGAAGGAGTGATGTTTGCAGATAGTAGATCATGTCTATAGTGTTTAAGGAAGGTGTGGGGCGAAAACCACTTGGCAGCTTTCCATCTATAGAAGCCCCAATTCTTTCTGCCCAAGCTGTGCCCATTGCCCTTGTGAAGTGAGCTGACACTTCAGGGGGAGTCACTCACTTACTAACATATAACTTTGCACTAGTCAATTTTACCATCTAGCAATAGTAGCCCTTGAGGCTGCTGAACCTTCATTTTTTCCCCTTAATGCTACTAGCATTTTCTCTGTCAAGTGCCAGTATTTTGAACTTTTCAATAATAATCAGAGCTCTTCTGACATCAAGCAACGAAAGATCCTCCTCCTTACCAACTGCACCTGGCAGCGTTGGAAGAACTATCTCTTGCTACCTGTTATCAGAAGTTGCTATCTTAGGCAAAAAATAAACGGACTGGGTCTAGAATTACTTTATTTGGAATTATAGCCCCAAAAATGTCTTTACTTACGCTTGATTTCATTAACCCTTTTTGTTCGTAGGGTTAGAGTTAGGATCAGCCTAGGTTTAGAGTTAGCTTAGGGTTAGAGAAATTCATTCTGTCCAAGTTTTTGATCCCGAACAAACTGATAATGCAGGAGTCTTCAGGGTACTTACATACTGTCCCTTTTCGAATCCTTTTAGCAAAAAAACTACCACTGCAAATATATATTTTACCTTCAGATTGTGAACCTTCCAAAAGATGAAAACTTCTTTCCATACCTTTCTGTAAATTTTCCTTGTATATAACTTATGATTTTGCAGAATATTTTTATCCCTCTCCAGGAACTCCCTCTTTCATCAGTAGTGCCCTTTCAGGATCCATGCTGTCACTCGAATTCTTGCTGGATTCGGATGCAGTAGTGACTTCTGATGTATGATATCTGCAACTTCCGGCAGATTCCAAGGACCTGTTATCACCATCCTGGTTAATTCTGCAAACCACAATCTTCTTGGTCAATAAGGTGCGAAGAGTATCCCATTTGCTTTCTCCTGGGCCACCTTCCATATCACCTGCGGCAGGATTCTGAAGGGTGGAAAAGCATAGGCAAGATGAAAGTTCCATTTTGAGCAAGCTCCTCTATTGATACTGCTCCCTCCTCCCTCACTAGAGAAGAACTTTTTACATTCTCTTTTGTTTGCAAACAAGTCTATTTGAGGTTGTCCCCAAGTACTCGTGCTCAAGCTGAATATGTCTTACTTCATACACCACTCTGTTTGATGCACTTTACCTCAACTTAGAGCGTTTGCTGTTAAGGAATCTACCTGTTTCTGTAAAGGAATTAACAGACTTATTGCTAGTGTGATCCATGTCTTTGACCTTGTTCCCCCTTGACAGTTTAGGTAGGCTACTGCTGTCGAATGGTCTGACCTAATCTGCACCTCTTCCCCCCCCCTTTCCTTCTGGAAGAAGTTTAGTGCTGGTTTTACTGGTATAAGCTCCATGACATTTGAGGACTTCCTTGCCATTTCCCTTGGTAAGTCTCCTGGTATGCCCTCCAGCTGCTTTTAGTACTGCTTGGTTGGACTGTCTCCATTCTCTGCCCCTTGTAAGTTTTTGGCCTCTGTCTGCCAGAGAATATCTTTTAGGACTGCTGAGCTTGACTGCACCAACTGATCATTGACCTCTGCTCTTTGTTCCACTTTAGTAGCAGTAATTCCTGTAGTGGCCTTGAGTGTACTGTTGGAATGGTTAAAGTCATTAGTCCTAGCACCTTTATTATTGCTCCTAGGGATAACCTTGGCTCTTTTGCCAGTAAACCACCTCCTTCACTATCTTTAGTGGTAACTTTACTCCAGGCAGATATTTTTTTCCTCTGGGTGCTGTCTATAGGGGAACCCAGAAATTAGCACTGCTGTGAGAGAATTAGACTTTCCAGGTTAATCACCCATTCCAGATCCCTTAGGACTCTTATAGTCTTTACCAAATGTACTAACAGGATCTCTTTGGAACGTATTTAGAATCAGAAGATCTTACAGATATGGAATGACATTGATTCCTAGCTGTCTGATGAGTTAATATTTAAATAGAGACTCTGGGAGAGGCTGACAGGTCACATGGGAGTGCTCTGTACTATATATGACCATCTCCTGGTCTAGCTGAACAGCAAATCTCAACTACTTGCCGTGAACTTCCCGGATTGTAATGTGTAGATACGCATTCTAAGGATCCATATTGGCCATCAAGGCATCTTGGATCAGAGTGCGCCTACAGAGTAGATTGATTGCATTCTGAACCTCTTGCCGAACAATTCTTTTTCCCCGATGGTCTATTACCAGAAAAAAACATGAGAGTAGTAACCCTCCTGAATTTGGCTTGGAGGAACTACTTCTGTCACCTTTTTCTGCAAGAGTTCCTGTAGAAATTACAGACAGGCTCTACTTTTCTTGGGATCTCTTGGTAATTTGGTCTCCAAGATGTGGTGGTGTTGGAGCTCTAGCTACAGGCCGATCTCTCTGCTTAATACAAATGTAAAGCTTTTTTCGTCCCCTCACCTGCACCACATTATTCACCTAGATCAGGTGGGGTTTATGCCGTATAGAGAGGCGAGAGACAACACAATTAAGGTTATGAACCTTATAGACTTGATTCACAAAAGAGAGCTCCCTGCGATCCTCCTTGCCACTGATGCTGAAAAGGCTTTCGACAGGGTTCAGTGGGACTAGTTGAAAGGGGTTCTGCGGCATGTGGGCCTCGGGCGGGAATGCTATCCTGGATTACTAGCCTCTACCAGTGCCCTTCAGCAGTGGTGAGAGTTAACGGTTTACTCTCGGAGCCTTTCAGCATTGGGAATGGGACAAGGCAGGGATGCCCCCTCTCGCCGCTCATCTTTATCATGACCCTGGAACCCTTTCTATGTAGGGTAAGGGTGAACCCCAACATTCAGGGTGTGGCCCTGCCCTCGGGCCATTATAAAGTGGGGGCTTATGTGGATGACTTGATTTTCTTTGTATCATGTCCTGAGATCACTTTTCCAAACTTAATGCAAGAACAAGACGCCTACAAGGAAGTCTCGAACTACAAAATCAATCTGCAGAATTCCGAGGCCTTGAATATTAACCTGAAAAGAAACAGGGAAGTTGCCCTTCTCCTTTAAGTGGGCGAGTGATCACATCACATATTTAGGTACAAAGATAGGAAGGTCACTAGACATGAACTTTCCGCTTAATTCCCCCCCCCCCCCGCTGCTGCGGAACTTCACTAAAGACACAGAGATCTGGGTTCACAAGAAACGGTCATGCTTCAGGAGGTGCAACGCCTTAAAAATGAACCTAGTGCTGCGTCTGTTATATTTGATAAAGGTGCTCCCGGTAGATATCCCGGGGCCTTTCTACAGAGTGGGTGCCCTACTTGCTAGATTTATATGGTTGGGGAAGAACCCCAGGGTCGGGAAAATAATTCTGAGTAGATTAAAGGAGAATGGAGGTATAGGGTTCCCAGACCCTAGCCTGTAGCACACTGCCGCGCACTCATACAGTATAATAGACTTGGTAATAGACTTGGTGCAGACACTTGCAAGATAAGCAATGGGTGCAGATCGAATAGAGTAACACGCCCCTCCCGTTAAAATTCCTACCCTGGTAGCTTAGGCAACACCTGGAGCCTGCGGCGAAACACCCAATGATCGGGGCTACCATTAAAATCTTTCAGAGATGCAGGTCACATAGTGACATTTCACCAGCTTTCTCTCTGCTGTACCCGGTCCTGGTATATCCGGCGTCTCGGGGGGCGGTGGAGAGGTGGCTGAGGGGAGGGGTGGGCAGGGTCCGTCACTTCCGTCAGGGAGCATGGGAGTCACTGGATGATTTGGCAGATGCAAAGGGTTTGCCCAGATGGGGTGCCTGGCAGGGCATGCAATTGAGGCATTTTTTTCTCAATGCTTCAGCGGCAGTCACGGGAAGATAGAGGGCTCACCACATTTGAGAGGCTATGTGAAGAAGAGGGCCCTGTAAGACATGTACTCTCTTCCACCTTTAAGATTCTGATCAGCCCGGAGAATGAGGAGGCGGCATCTTTCATCTCAAAATGGGGGGAACCCTGGGCACTCCCTTTAGCGCAAAACAATGGGCTAAAATATCTAGACTGGCTCATGAAATGGCAAGATGTACCAAGTATAAAGAATGCAACTATAAAATGCTGACCGGGTGGTACAGAGTCCCTACCTCCCTTCACAAATGGTTCCCGGAGGTGTCACCTCTCTGCTGGCGGTGTGGACAGGAGAGGGGTGATCTCCTACACATCTTCTGGTCTTGCCCGGTGGGGTGCAAGGTTTCTGGTCTACAGTTAAGGAAACAATGGAAAGGGTGCCGGGGGAGGAGATCCCGGGGGGTCCGGCCTTCTTCCTTCTCCACCACTCGGAGATACCCGCCAAAAGATACCAGGGGTCCATCATGGGTCAATAATTAACACAGCTAGGGCGTGTATTCCTGTGCAATGGAAGAAATTGGATCCACCTAGCATTCTGCTCTGGCTCAACAAGGTCTCAGAGATGGAGCAATTTGAGGGCATCATTGCTGAGCGCAACGAAACGTCAGAAGCGCACTGCCTCAGATGGGCGGGGTGGGTAGCATTTGCATATTCGACAGATTATAAGGGGTTAGTTGAAAGAAATCAGTAGGCGTATTAACAAAAGACGCTGATCTTGCATTATTCTTGCTTTTTCTTCTCTTTTCCCTCTTTGCTTTTTCTCCTCTTGGTACGATGCTTCTGGGTCATGTACTAGGTGCCCTGAGGGGCGAGAAAAGGTCTCAAGCCCTCAGGGGTAGGCGCCTTGAACAGGGGGGGTCTCTGCGGGCATTCCGTTTCTCTCCCCGGGCCTGGCTCTCTCGGATGGGGGTAGTCTGGCTGGGGGGGCGCGTGGGGGGACCAGCCTCGCAGGAGTAGAATATAGCTAGGTCTGGCACCGAGACAAGCAAAGAAAGTAGACGAAATGGAAGCTTACTTGATAATTCCTCTTTATTTTAATATGCTGTACCATTACATAGTAACATAGTATGTAAGGCTGAATAAAGACTTTAGTCCATCCAGTTCAGCCTGTTTAACTCCTTGTGGTCTAGTAGCCATAGCTAGAAATGTTATTACATGCCAGGAAGGCATCAAGGCCACTTTTGAACGTTTTTACTGTATCCATCTTTACTACCTCCTCTGGCAGCGAGTTCCATAGTCTCACTGCTCTTACAGAGAAGAATCCCCTCCTATGTCGGTGGAGAAAGCACCTTTCCTCTAACCTTAGTGGATGCCCCCGGGTTATGGTTACACTCCGGGGTATAAATAGATTGTGGGACAGATCCTTGTATTGACCCTGAATATATTTATACATAGTTATTAGATCACCTCTCAATCGTCTTTTTTCTAGACTAAATAAACCTAACTTGGACAATCTCTCAGGGTACTCTAGCCCCCGCACTCCTTTTATTAACTTTGTTGCCCTTCTTTGAACGCTCTCCAGTTCTGATATGTCCTTCTTAAGCACATGTGCCCAGAACTGTACACAGTATTCCATATGGGGTCTGACCAGTGACTTGTATAGGGGTAAAATGATGCTCTGGTCATGAGCACCTATGCCCCTCCTGATGCACCCCATGATCATATTTGCCTTGGCAGCAACTGCCTGGCATTGATTACTACAGTTGAGCTTATTGTCAACTAAAACCCCTAGGTCCTTTTCCATTGTTGTTTTACCAAGTGTTTCTTTATTTAGTGTGTAATCATGACACAGATTTCTCCTTCCCATGTGCATAACCTTACATTTATCTGTGTTAAACTTCATTTGCCATTTAACTGCCCATGCTTCCAATTTATCTAAATCTGTTTGTAGTTGCCTGTTGTCCTCTTTTGTTTTAATTACTTTACTCAGCTTAGTATCATCTGCAAAGATTGAAACTTTACTGTTTAATCCATACCCAATGTCATTTATATATATATTGAAGAGAATTGGTCCCAGAACTGACCCTTGTGGTACTCCACTAGTAACAGTGACCCAATCTGAGTGTGTACCATTGATAACCACCCTCTGCTTCCGATCATTAAGCCAATTTCCCACCCATCTGCACACGTTTTCCCCCAGTCCAAGCATTCTCATCTTTTGTACCAGCCTTTTATGTGGCACAGTATCAAATGCTTTAGAAAAGTCAAGATATATGATATCCAATGACTCCCCCGATCCAATCTTGAACTTACCTCCTCATAAAAGCTGATTAGGTTTGTCTGGCAGGAGCAATTCCTCATAAATCCATGCTGATATGGAGTAATAAGGTCATTTTCCCCAAGGTGCTCCAGGATAGTATCCCTTAAGAAACCTTCAAACAGCTTGCCCACCACAGATGTTAAGCTTACCGGTCTGTAGTTCCCAGGTTCCCCCCTAGATCCCTTTTTGAATATTGGCACCACATTTGCCAAGCGCCAATCCATCGGAACAGATCCTGTAGTTATGGAATCCACAAATATTAGAAATAACGGCTTGTCTATTACTGTACATAACTCTCTTACAACACGAGGATGTATGTCATCTGGTCCCGGTGATTTATCGATTTTCATCTGCTTGAGACGGTGCTGGACTTCTTCCTTGGTTAGACCAGTGACATTTAATGGAGGGTTTTGGTTATTCCCCTGCATTTCAAATTCTTTTGTGAATATAGAAGCAAAGAAGTTGTTAAGCAAATTAGCTTTCTCCTCATTTCCCTCTATAGGGGTCCCCTCCTTGCTTTTCAGGGGGCCCACACCCTCAGGTTTGTACCTTTTACGGTTTATGTAGCTAAAGAATAATTTGGGGTTAGTTTTACTCTCTTTCGCGACCAGTCTTTCTGTCTCCAGCTTAGCTGCCCTTATCTGTTGTTTACATTGTTTATTTTCTTCTTTGTAGTTTTTTAACGCTTCCGCTGTCCCTTCTTGCTTTAAACGTTTAAATGCCTTTTTTTGTGGTTTATTGCCCCCTTTATTTAGCCACATCGGTTTACATGTGTGTCTAATAGTTTTATTCCTGTAAGGTATATATCTGTCACAATGAAAATTAAGTATTCCTTTGAAAGTATCCCATTTAGCGTCCATGCTTTTGTTTTTAAGGACATTTTCCCATTCAATGCAGTGTAGGGCATTTCTAAGTTGGTCAAACTTTGTCTTTTTGAAGTCCCGCGTTTTTGTGGCTCCTTGATAAGGCACCTTAGTGACTGCTAACTGGAAATTAATGATATTATGATCACTGCTTCCAAGGTGTCCCCCAACCTGTACCTTTATTACTTTGTCTGGTACATTGGTTAGTATTAGGTCCAATATGGCTTTCCCCCTTGTTGGAGCTTGTACTTGTTGGGAAAGGTAGCCATCTTTTGTTTTAGTTAAAAAACTATTACTTTTATGTGAAACACATGTTTCAGCATCCCAGTCTATATCTGGGTAGTTAAAGTCCCCCATAATCACTACCTCATTTAGGTTAGCGGCTATATCTATTTGCCTTAGCATCATATTTTCTATGGATTCGGATATATCTGGAGGTTTATAGCAAACCCCCATCAGTATTTTATTTTTGTTTCTCCCTCTATGTATTTCTACCCATACAGACTCCACATGGTCATTCCCCTCACATATATCCTCCCGCAGAGTGGGTTGTAGAGAGGACTTTACAATTAAGCAGACTCCACCCCCTTTGCGTTTGTTACGGTCCCTCCTAAACACACAGTAGCCCTGTAAATTTACTGCCCAGTCATAGCTTTCATCCAGCCAGGTCTCTGTTACCCCCAATATGTCATATTGCTCTTCTGTTATTATCAGTTCTAGTTCATCCATTTTATTAGTCAAGCTTCTAGCATTTGTAAGCATGCATTTCAAATGCTTATGACAATTTTGATAATTTTGTATATTGCCCTTATTCCTGCTAGATGTGCTAACCCCTCCCCCCTCTCTACCCCCAGTTTCATATCTACACCCACTGTCACTTTCTTTCCTAACTTCCCCTTTGTAATAGCTTTTACCCTCCCCCCCAGTGCTTAGTTTAAACACTCCTCTAACCTTTTAGCCATCCTCTACCCCAGAACAGATGCACCCTTCCCATTGAGGTGCAACCCATCCCTGCCAAAGAACCTGTAGCCCACTGTGAAGTCGGCCCAGTTCTCTAAGAACTCAAACCCCTCCTTTTTACTCCAATTTTTGAGCCACCGGTTTACATCTCTAATCTCCCGCTGCCTCTCTGGTGTGGCTCTTGGTACTGGTAGTATTTCTGAGAATACTACAGTTGAGGTCCTTGCCTTAAGCTTACGGCCTAAGTCCCTGAAATCATTTTAAGGACCTTCCACCTACTTCTTCCTATGTCATTTGTGCCAATATGCCCCATGACCACTGGGTTCACGCCAGCCCCTCCCAATAATCTGTCAGCCCGCTCCGCTACATGCCGTACTCTTGCCCCAGGAAGGCAACACACTGTTCGGCAATCCCGGTCTTTGTGACAGATTGCCCTGTCTGTTCCCCTAATAATAGAGTCACCCACTACCAGCACTTGTCTTGCCTGCCCTGTTCTCCCATTTCCCCTCCCTTTCTTACTGGAGCCGACAGATGTGTCTTGCTGCAGCTGTGCCATCCCTGAGCTAACATCCTCCTCATCTGCCAACCGGGCAAACTTGTTTGGAGATGCCTGTTCAGGGCTAGCCTCCCTGTAACTTTTACCCCTACCCCGCCTTCTAACTGTTATCCAGCTAGCTGCCTCATTTTCCTGCTTTTCTTCTCCCCCCATACTACCACCCTCCCCCTCCCCTGACCCATTGAGTTCCAGCTCAGTGAGATCCAGACTCTTTTGCATGATAACAATGTCTCTCAGTGTTGCCAATTGCTTATTTAGATCGTGAATGACAGCTTCCAAATCAGCGATTTGCAGACATCCGGGGCATATATATCCACCATCGACCGATTGATCAAAAAGTGCATACATAGCACAAGATGTACACTGGACAGCATTGTTAGGCATGGAACCCATTGTATCAATTTGTGGGAACACCAAGTGTAGAATTTACAACACTTAAAATAACAATATGAAATCAAAGGCAGATACTTACAGCTTCAGAACTTCTGCTTTTAACTCCTGCTTTAACTCACCACTTCCAAGCAGCCACTTACAGAGTCAGCCTCCAGGAGCCAGCGAAATAATCCAAAATCACCCAAATCTGGTAAATCTCCCCAAATCTCCCTAATTCATTTAAATCATCCAAAATCACCCCAAATAACCCAAATAAAGTGAAATCGGAGACATCATCCAAAACAACTCAAAATCAGTCAAATCTTCCAATACCAACAACAATATCCAATATCACCCAAAATTAGTCAAATCATTTAACCCTTCTAGTGCCAGCTACGTGACTCTCACGTAGCTGCCTCTCCAACCGTTAAGTGCCAGCTACGTGAGAGTCACATAGCTGACTTTAGAGCCCCATAAAAAAAAAAAAAAAAAGATACAGACTTACCTGACCCCTCATTTGAAAGTGCCAGCGGTTCTGTACAAGAATCAAGTATTAGATTCCCCCCCCCCCCCCCGGGCTTCTGATCTTCAGGAAAAGTAAATGTAATTTACTCACCTCGCAGCGCGATGGCTCTCCCCGGGTCTTCTCTTCACCAGGGGGGCTCCGATCCCCCCCCTGGGTTTTCCACGCTTCGGGTGAGGGCCCAGAAACAGGCCCTCACCATCCTCTTCGGCCAGCGCTGGCCCCACCCCTAACCCCGCCACTTGATGACGCCATCCCGATCCTCGGGTTACCGGCACCCGGGCTCCGTTCTGTCAGTTGTCGGTAGCGATCGGAGCAGGGAGGGTGGCAGGCAGGGACCCTGCCTCCCTGCTCTGATCACTACAGACAACTGTCATCTGCAGCGGTGTGGGACACTGGATGGGAGGTAAGTATAAGTAAAAGAAGAATAATAAAGAATTTTGTGTCTGTCTTTTTTTTTTAACCCTTAAAATTCCCCCCAAAAAATGAGGTCCCCCTCCCTGGGAGGGGGGACCCTACGTCATTTTTTTTTTTAAGTTAACCCCTTACAACTGTGCAATCATATTGCATAGTTGTATTCTATCTGAAATCTCCTAAACTGCTGTTTCAGTTTGGGGAGTTTCCTGGGCAGGAAATGGTGTCTACCAATACATATGTGGTACCGTTGTAACCGGGAGAAATTGGGCTTTCACACGCAATAATATTTTATTAACAAACTTACATTTTTTATTAGAAAAAAACACTACAAATTGTAAAAAATAGTTTTTTTTTTTTTTTTCCCATATTTCACCCAAAAGTATTGAGAATACACTAAAAAAGGCCAAACAAGACATTTCATGTTGAAGCCCAGACTCTGCTGAAAAAAACAATATATCATTTTCCTGGAAAATCCCTGGAAATCCCTTCAAAAATCCAGGTTGAACACGTGTAGTGCAAAAACGTGAAAAGTAGTCCGGCAACAGAGTGTGACAAAAAATCTCGGGAGGCTGGCACTCAAAGGGTTAAAATCACCCAAATTCAGTTAACCCTTTAAGTGCCAGCCTACCTGGAGATTTTGTCACCCTTTGTTGCCAGACCCTTTTTCACCATTTTGTGTTCCACATGTCATTTTTGAAGGAATGTTTGGGGATTTCCTAGGAAAATTATAAATATTTTTTTTGGCACAATTTGGGCTTTAGCATAGACTATCCTGTTTGTAATTTTTTCAGTACTTAAAGGAGCAGTATCGCGAATTTTTCTTGGTGACTTATATTTAAATGGTACTTTGAATGTAGATAAGTGTTGGAGTAAGAATTACAAATGTAGAAAAAAATGATGTGTGTGTTGAGCAGCTGGAGGCTAATAGCTCATGTTTATGTCTTGTCAGTGACGGGCGCCGACACTCTGGCCTGTTCCACACTGAGGAGAGGGGTGCAACAATGTATCAGTTCCACGCTGAGGAGAATGTATCAAAGTCTCAGCTGTTCAGTGCTGGCAGCCGTCCAGCATCAGATAACAACATTGCAACATTGCCTGGCCAGAACTTATATATCTAAAACAGAGAGAAAAGCTCTAGAAGTCATTTAGCTGATTTTGACAGTTTTCCCTTCATGTTGGCTCTGCTGCAAAATTGTTCAGTTTACCATTTTCTCTTTTTTTTCCATATGATCTTTCTCTCAGCTTTGTGTGTTTTGAGCAAAGCCCAACCCAGGATTTTCACTATCTGGAGTTTTGTTTTGTACCCCTAGGGGCATCCCGACTTGGGATGCCCTGATATGTGAAATCCTCAAGTTCGCCTGTGAAAACGTACCTTTCCCTGTCCCACAGCGCATGCACGGGCTCTCATCAAATCAGCTCTGTTTGCACGCAGATGGGGAGCCTGAGCAGTAACCTTCCTGTCTGCCCGGCCTGTCTAAATGACTATCTGCGTGAGCGCACCAGAAAAATGGGGGGATCTGTGGTTATCCAGGGGTCGTTTCACACAGTGGGCATCCTGATTTAGAATGGGGTTTTGTTCCACTTTAATACTTTTAGATTTTCCTTCACAGTTATTCAAAGAAGAATTTCAGTCGTTTTCAGTCAGTTTAGTTTATTTTGTATAGATTTTACACATTTGAGTCACCTGGTCTCATAACAAAAGCAGCACCTCACACACACACAGCCGTTACAGTGTCAGCCTATGAGGTAAAGTGTTGCTAGGAGACCAGTGGGCTAAATGAAGCAGCTCACTAAATACAAGCCAGCAGATCCCCCTATTCAGCAAATGGACTGAGCTATTATAATTATACAATTTAAAAGAGAGGCATATATTTTTTTCTTTTTCTATCACCAGATTATTTATACACGTTATAAGCTATTGTATGGCTATTTAATTATTTATCTTTTTTAATGCAAATTTCGCGATACTGCTCCTTTAAGCAATATTTTGGGGTGAAATATGTGGTAAAAAAAAAAAAAAAAACATTTTGTAGTGTTTTTTGTAAGAAAAAAATGAAATTTTATCAATAAAATTGTATTGCGTGTAAAAGCCCCATTTCTCCCGGTTACAATGGTACCACATATGTATTGGTAGACACCCTTTCCTGCCCAGGAGACTCCCCCAAATTGAGACAGTGCTTTAGGAGATTTTCATATAAAATACAACTGCTATGATCACCTTGCAGTTTTTCAACAAAACAACCCTTTACATTTGAAATACCCTCCACAAACTATATATTCTATGAAGTACATACCTCAAGCTTTCAAGGCGTACCAGGCTTGTTGTTATGTGCAGAGCATTCTTCAAGTAATCCTACGGCAAATAACTTGATTGCAGAGGGTTTTCCTAAAAACAAAAAAATAAAAATAAGCATTATAAAAACCACATCCTCCTAAAGAAAACAATATGCAAAAAAATATGTCAACAAGAAATAACACACCAAATCTGAAAGCTCAAGGTCCCCTGAACAGAACAACACCCAACATGCATAGTTACTTCGCAGGGTAGGGTTGCCAAACACCCAAACCTAAAGCATGCGCGTAAAGGTAATTTCACCTCATTATTTCAGCTCTGCTGACAAGTGCACACCTTGCAATTTTTTAACCAAAACACCCCTTTAAATATAAAAAAACCCCATTAACCATATATTTCCTGAAAGTACACATCTCAACCTTTCTAGGTGTACCAGGTTGGTAGTTGTGGGCGCAGCTTTCTGGACGCAAATGTGTGAAGAATTCGCTGGTTCTACAGCATTTCCCTGCAAAAATACTAAAAATACCATTTTGTGAGTACTCACCTGTAAAATGGGTATTACGAGTATGTCACACACCCCGCTTCCAACATTCATGACACTTGGTAACCAGCCTGTAGAGGGCGATCTTGCAGAGATTACATGAGAAAAAGGAGCCCCTCCTGGTCCATAAATACCCGGGACCTCCCACTATTCCTCAGTCTTTTAAAAAAGTAGTGAAGAACCAGGAAGAGCAAATTATATAGTGAAAAATAATAAGAAACACCATATAAAGGATCCCAGAACAAAAAAGGGCGGGGGAAGCGGGGTGTGTGACATACTCATTTTACAAGAGTACTCACAAAATGGTATTATTCCTAGTATGTCACACACCCCGCTTCCAACATTCATGACACTTGGGACATGCAATAGCAGTGTCCATAATGGGCGGGGATCCCACAAGGAAAACCAAGTAGCAGCCTTGCAAACTTGTTCAACAGAAGCCTGGTGCTGAAAAGCCCAGGACGCACCAACAGCACAAGTAGAATGAGCAGTAACACGAAAAGGGGGAACCTTCACCTTAGCAGAATAGGCCCCAACAATGGCCTGACAAATCCATTTACTAATGGAAGATTTGGCAGGTGCCAAACCCTTCCTAGGCCCAGAAGGCACAGCAAAAAAGGCATCTGTCTTACGGAAAGCAGAAGTAGTAACCAAATAATACTTAACACAATGAACAACATACAAAGAATGTAAAACCCTTTCCTTGTTATTAGTAGGATTAGGGCACAATGAAGGAAGAACTATATCCTGATTTAAGTGGAAGGCAGACACCACTTTAGGAAGCAAATCTGGTTTAAAATGGAAAACCACCTTATCCTGATGCCTCTCATAGTAAGGAGCCTGTATTGACAGGGCCGCCAATTCAGAAACCCGACGGACAGAGGTAATAGCAACCAAAAAGGCAACTTTCTGAGTGAGAATATGAATAGGAACCTACTGTAAAGGTTCAAAAGGAGCCTGCATAGCAGAGAGCACCAGATTAAGATCCCAAACTGGAAGTAGGGGCTTTCTAGGAGGCCGCACATGCGTGACCCCCTGGAAAAAAGTCTTAACCAAAGTATGAAGAGCAAATGACCTTTGAACGGGCAGGTTTCTGCTTTGGCTATTTTCTTTCAAAGTACTAATCTGGAAGCCCAAATCCAGACCCCGTTGCAGAAACTCCAAAATCCTAGGGATAGAAAATACCCTGCAAGGCAGGGATCTAGACTCACACCAGTCACTATAGGACATCCAAGTCCTGTAATAAACCACAGAGGAAGACTTCTTTCTAGCTCTAACAAGAGTCAGAATGACCATGTAAATCACCTAGCTGCTCCCCTACCTCCCTCGCCAGCCCCTTTACCCCTGAACCCTTACCCTATTGCCTAATGTGTACTGTTTACATGTTTATATGGTGTCTTTGTATTATTTCTTGTATGTTTTTTATGTGAAAACCTTAAATAAAGAATTTAAAAAAAAAAAGAGTCAGAATGACAGCATCAGAAAGGCCTTCCTCCTTCAAGATAGAGATTTCAGCAGTTAAGAGATCTGGAAGAAGAGGCAGAGGCAACAGATCCTCTGCCAGCCTTGTGACCTCTGTGAACCACAGGCGTCTTGGCCACCTTGGAGCCACCAGAATTGCTGGTGCCCCTTCCAGAACCAATTTGCGCACCACCTTGCTTATCATGGAGAATGGGGGAAAAAGATACAGGAACCCCAGATCCTTCCAGGCAAGAGACATGGTATCCACTGCCACTGCCAGAGGATCCTGGGATAGAGACACAAAGGCTGGAAGCTTGTGGTTGTGGCGAGATACAAACAGGTCCAACCGCGGAGTCCCCCACTTGTGACAAAGGAACTGAAAGACCTCGGGGTTGAGAGACCATTCTCCCTGGCGAGCGCATGCTCTGCTCAGGGAGTCTGCCTCCACATTCTCTATCCCCGGAATGTAAACTGCCGATATGCAGGGAACATTGATCTCTGCTCACTGAAGGATCAGAGACACTTCCCGGAGGGCACCCCAACTGCGAGTCCCTCCCTGGTGATTGATGTATGCAACTGCTGTTCAGTTGTCTGACCGAATCTGAACCGGCAAACCCCGCAAGAGATGAGTCAGTCGGAGCAGCACAAGACGAATGTCCCGAAGTTCCAATAAATTGATTGGGGAGTGAGCCTCCAGAGGCCCCCACAACCCCTGAAATCGGTGTCTCCTCCAGATGCCCCCCCCAGCCTGTAAGGCTGGCATCTGTGGTGACCAACTCCCAACAAGGGGTCAGAAATGATTTGCCGTCCCCTGAGATTGCTCGAAATCAGCCACCACTGGAGGGACTGCAGGACGAGGGGAGACAACAGACAAGTCCGCTTCAAAGACAACGGGCGCTTGTCCCACTTCGCCAGGAGAAAGAGCTGAAGCGTCCTCATGTGGAACTGAGCCAAAGGAACCGCTTCGAGCGTGGCCACCATCAACCCCACTAATCTCATCCCCAAGCGGATAGGCTGATGAGGATTGGACAGGAACAGATGAATTAAATCCTGAATCAGAACAATCTTGGACTGAGGAAGAAATACCCTGGCCTGAATGGTATCCAGAATCAAGCCCAGAAAGGGAATCTCCCTTACGGGGCAAAGAGAGGATTTGGCATGGTTTATCACCCAACCAAACCTCTCTAGTGTAGTCACCACTGTTCTGGTGTCCAATTCCGTCTGATTGAAAGATGACACTGTGATGAGCAAGTCGTCCACAGCAATGGCACGATGCGAATGCCCTGGACCCTGAGAATAGCCATTACTCCTGCCAGGACCCTGGTAAACACTCTTGTGGATGGAGTGAGACCGAATGGAAGAGCCGCAAACTGAAAATGGTGGTCTTCTACTGTGAATCTGAGAAACCTTTGGTGAGCGGCAAAAATAGGAATGTGCAGATAAGCATCCTTGATGTCTATGGACGTCATAAAGTCCCCCTGGTGGAGAGCGTCGATCGTTGAACGCAACGACTTCATGCGGAACTTTCGGAAACGAATAAACTGATTGAGTCGTCTCAAATCTAGAATAGGCCGAACAGAGCCGTCCTTTTTTGGGAACCGTAAATAGGTTGGAGTAAAACCCCAGACCTCTTTCCGCTGGAGGAACCTGACGGATAACATCCATGTTTAAAAAGTTCGCCACAGCTGCCCAGAGCCCCTGTGCGATCACCGGATCTGCGGGCATCCGAGACCTGAAAAATCTGGGAGGAGGCCGAACCTCGAATTCCAGCTTGTAACCGGAGGACACAACTTCCAGAATCCATCTGTCTGATACCTCTTGACCCAAGCCTGGAAAAAAGAATCGCATCAGTCCCCCCACCCGTACGGGTGAGGGCGCCTCCTCATTGCTGGGCAGGCTTGGAAGTGGACTTGGGCTTAGATCCCCAACTCTGACCTGGACGGCCACGTCCTCTTCCTCTGTTCCATGCAGTCCCCCTTGGGGCTGAAAAGGGCCGATCCTCTGCCCGTTCTGGAACCACGAAAGGAAGGGTTAAAGGAAGCCGATCCCTGAAAGGAACAACGTTGCTTCTTACGCTGAGGCAATTTGCCTCCTTTTTTTTTTTTTTAATACTCTTTATTTAAGGATTTTGCAGTTTTATACATACATACATTAAAACGTACAGATCAGAACATTATGGGGTAAGGGTAGGGGAAACGGGCATCCAATCTGAACATCATCAACAGTAATGGTCGGACCCTGTCCGCCACGTATGACCAAATTGCTGACCCAAAGAAGAGGGAGGGGTGGACCTCAGGGGGAGAGAATGGGTTGGGAGAGGGGAAAAGAAGAAAAAAAAAGGGGGGGGCCGAAAGGGAAAAGGTATATGGCGTGTGGGGCGCAACACCCGGGCCGGCATCTATCTCTGCGCTTCCACAGACGGCGACCCAGCAGAAGCACCAACCTCCACCCGGGTCCCAATGAACAAGAGGGGCAAGAGGCACGGTGTCGTTCCCGTTACTCAAACAAACTTCTAAATTCAGTCGATTCCTCATACACTAGCCAGGGTAGCCAGGTAGTTCTGAACTGCTCATCCCTGTCATGTAATGACAATGTAAGGTCCTCCATTTCCCTGACGCTCATGACCTCCCTTGCCCAGTCCCCTACAGATGGAGGTCT
Source organism: Gastrophryne carolinensis (assembly GCA_027917425.1). NCBI lineage: Eukaryota > Metazoa > Chordata > Amphibia > Anura > Microhylidae > Gastrophryne > Gastrophryne carolinensis. Next base: position 14,174,553 of record CM051241.1, on the reverse strand, counting down.
CCTCTGTTTCCAGAACCTGGGTATTGTCTGTTTAGCAGCGTTTAGCAGATGGATCAAAAGAGATTTTTTGTACCTCCCTGTCGGGGTCTTCGTGGAGTGGAGCAGGATCTGGGCTGGATCTTCCCCCAATTGTGCCCCAGTGAGCTGTGTGATGATGGGCAGGACCGCTTCCCAGTAGTCCCGAATCCCAGGGCATGTCCACATAATGTGAAACAATGTCCCCCTCCCTTCACCACATCTCCAGCAGCTTGAGTCGACCTGGTCAAACATTTTGCCCAGTCTATCAGGGGTGTAGTACCAGCGCGTCAGCAATTTGTAATTGACCTCCTGAATTCTAGTAGCTATCGAGGACCTGTGGGCTAACGTCGCTATTTTGTTCCTTTCCTTATCCCCTAATGGTCTGCCCAGGTCAATCTCCCAGTCCCTCCAAAATGCTGGGGGGGAGTCCCGCTCACTTACCAGGAGTGAGTACAGCCTAGAGATCAGGTGTGGGTAAGGCTGGCCCTCTAAACAAATTCTCTCAAACTCCGTGTGGCCTCTGAGACCCTCCCTCCGAAGGCCCATCCGGGCCAGAAGCAACTGAAAGCGAAGGAGTGTCCAAGGGTCCAAGTCACCATTTCCCAGTCTAGTTCTCAACTCACTTATGGGGACCCAGCCTGCCGCTGTGATCAGGTCACCACCCCTCAGCTGGTCCACCTTCCCCCAGTCCCGGAGGGCAACCCTAGAGCAGTCCAGGAGCGGGGGGTTGTCCATCAACGCAATCATGGGTGAGGGCCATGGAGAAACCCCCGGGCGCTTCCTATGGGATCGGAAGGCCTCTAGAGTGGCCGATACTGTTGGATGGGAGCCCAGCCCTGGCCTGTACATTTCCCTGTTCCAGACAGTGGCATCTAGAGGGGCCTGAGCCAGGGCATGCTCCAGCTGTACCCACCTCTTTGTGTTCCTACAGGTGTGCCATTCACAGATTCTCTGGAGATGGGAAGCTAGCCAGTAAGAGCGAATATCTGGTAACGCCATGCCCCCCATATGTTTAGGCTTACACAGTAACTGTCGTCTGAGCCTAGGTCTCTTTTTCTGCCAGACGAACCCCATCAGGATCTTATCTAGGGCCGTGAAGAAGTGCAAAGGGATGCTAATCGGTAAAGCTTGAAATAGGAACAGGAGCTTCGGCAATATCGACATTTTAATTATGTTTACCCTGCCCATCCAGGAGAAGGTAGGAGAGTCCCAACTGTCTAAGTCCGCTTTAATCCTCTGAGACAGGGGCAGGAAGTTCAACTCCAGGATCTTTGACAACCTGGCAGGCAACTGCGTGCCTAAGTACGTTATCGAGGTCCTGGCCCATTTGAAGGGAAATGTCTGTTGAAGGTTCCTGGCCACATCTCCCGGAAGTGAAACGTTTAAAGCTTCCGATTTGTCGTGGTTGATTTTAAAGTGGGACAACCCTCCAAAGACTTCGAGTTCCTTCATCAAAACTGGTACCGTGACCATGGGGTTAGTAACAAAGAACAGGAGGTCGTCCGCATAGGCCGCGACCTTGTGTGAGGCATCTCCAATCACCAGTCCTCTCACATCTACATTTCCTCGAACTCTGCACAAAAAAGGCTCCAGGGTCAAGGCAAACAGCAGGGGCGAGAGTGGGCAGCCCTGTCGGGTTCCGTTGCAGATAGGCACCGGGGCCGAGAGTAGGCCATTCACCTTGACCCTGGCAGAGGGCTCCGTGTAAAGGGCCTCAATGAATCTCCTCATATTTTCCCCGAGGCCCACATATCTGAGGGTCTCCCTTAGAAACGGCCAGCTCACCCTGTCAAAGGCCTTTTCTGCGTCTGTGGACAGAACCAACATAGGGACATCGTTGCTCTGCGCCACATGGATTACACTCAGTGCTCGCACCATGTTGTCCCTGGCCTCCCTCCCCAACACGAAGCCCGTCTGGTCCAAATGAACCACCTGAGCCACCACCGGCGCCAGTATATTAGCCAGGATTTTGGCAAAAAGCTTCAGGTCCACGTTGAGGAGGGAGATGGGACGATAGCTCTTACATGACAGGGGATTTTTTCCCGGCTTATGGAGGACAGATATGTGGGCCTCTAGCTCTCTACCTGAGAATGAGCCCGGGGCTTCCGGGTCCAATATCGAGTTCCATGCCCCGATCATGCGAGGGCCCAGTATTGGGGCAAAGGTTTTATAATATTTGGCGGAGTACCCATCGGGCCCCGGAGCTTTCCCTACAGGGGTCTGTTTGATTGCTTCCGTAAATTCCTCTATCCCAATTGGTTCTTCCAGTGAAGCTGCTATCTCCTCTGCGACCACTGGCATGCCAGAGTCCCCTAGGTATTCCTTTATTTTGCCCGGGCGCGTCTGCATCCCTGTATCCCCGGTCAGACCGTACAGGCCCGAATAATAAGATCGAAATGCTTCCGCTATCCCCTCCGTAGTGTGTTGTCTTTGCTGGGAGCCATCCAGAATCTCCGCTATGAAGTTCTGTGAGTGCTGTTGTCTAAGGGCCCTGGCCAGTAAAGCGCTGCTTTTGTTGCCATATTCGTAGTATGTGCGCCTGCATCTCCTAAGGATGTGCTTGGCCTTCTGTCTCAGTATAGTGTTGAGGGCTTCCCTCGAGTCAGTTCTCCGAGTACTTTCACTGCTTCAGATTGCTTGTGGGACAACTCCAGACCCCGGACCCTCTCCGTGAGTTTCACTATTTGGGCCAGCCTTTCTCTCTTGAGCCTTGCCCCGTGGCTGATCAGGATACCCCTTTATAACACTCTTGTGGGCCTCCCAAAGTGTCAGTGGGGAAACCTCCCCATTATCATTGGTTCTAAAGTATGACTCCAGGCCCTCCCGTATGTCTTGTGTTACCACAGTGTTCTGAAGGAGTGATTCATTTAGTCTCCACATTGAGGGGGATGGGGCTCTATCTAAAAGGTCCAGGTCAAGAAAGACCGGGGCGTGATCTGAAAACGAGATCGGGTACATCCCGTCTCCCGTGGCCTGACTCAGAAGTCTGTGTGAGATCCAGATATAGTCCAGCCTGGAGTATGTCCCATGAACGTTGGAGTAAAAGGAGTAGTCCCGCGCCCCCGGGTTTCTGACACGCCATGCATCCACCAGCTGCAGGCAGTGCAGTTTTTTCTTCAGAGATCTCAAGGCCAAATGGGAGGTCGCCGACCTGCCCGCTGAGGTATCCAGCAGAGGCTCAATAGCTAAATTGAAGTCGCCCCCTAATATTACATCCCCTTCCATGAATTTTCCTATTTTATCAAGTGTACTCCTCAGGAATTGGGTCTGGCCCTGGTTAGGCGCATATATGGAGGCCAGCGTATACATTCTATGGTCAATGAGCCCTTTGACTAGCACCACCCTCCCCGACTCATCACTCCATACCTCCCTGGAGATGAAGGGCACGTCTCTAGCCAGCATGATTGCAACTCCCTTCTTTTTAGCATCTGCAGCGCAGCTGGTAAATACATGTGGGAAATGCCTGCTACAGAGTCTTGGAGCTGCACCTCTTTTGAAATGGGTCTCCTGAAGAAATACAATCTTTGCTCTATATCTGTGTAATTCCTGCCCCAGGATGGCTCTCTTTTCTGGTGTGTTGAGGCCCTTTACGTTCAGGGTGACTATTTTTAGCGGGCCCATGTTGGTGCGGGCCCTAAGCGGACAAGTGGGGGCCGCTGGACCCCGCGATGCAAGGGGAACGTTGGGGCGGCCGATCCCGCTGCAGGCCCCACACGCCAAAGGGAAGGGTGAGTGGGTAGGTAGGGATAGGTGGGGAAAGGGAGGTAACAAGGGGGATACCGCGCTTCAAGTGAAAGGGTGTGGGGACTTGAGGCGGTAAGAATCAGATAACAAGAAAAGAAAGAACTAAGGACTAACAGGTAGTCCGCTGGTCACTCGCCTACAGGCGTAGCCCAGATACGGTGCCCTTTACGCGCGCAGTCCAGGGATCCCCAATGGGGGTGTCCCGGTCTACTGGCTACCAGGCCCTGCGCGGGATCTACTCCCGTCTAGCGGAGACCAAGGGGTTTCCCTAGAGGGGTGCACCGGAATAAGGGGGTTTGAAAGGCTAGGCCAAAGTTCAAAGAGTCCGGAGTCGCACCTTGAATATGGCTACCCAGTGAGGCAGGTCTCGAGATGGCTTTGCAATGAGCAGGATTACCACTCCAGGGGGCCCGAGGGCCCACGACCAACTGAAACCTCGCTTGGCAACCCAATCCAACCACGAATCTAGGGGGGGGGCTGCCCCAGAGGTGGGGTGCCCGATAATGCCTTAAACAGATCAAGCAAACTCTATGCATGTAACATAAACATTTCAACAGGGAGCAACCTAAAACGGAACAGTCACAGCAGGTACAACATTAGCATATGTGTATACAGCAGAAACATAGCAAATGCAGGCCCGGGCCCGGGCCCAGCCAACGATCCGCGATGCTTCACCTTCTGCCCCCCCTCCCACCTCTTCTAGCTCCTCTGGGGCCACCATCCTGGCGTTGCGGTAACTGCCTGCTGTATACCGCCAGGTCAGGGACCGTCCAGTCCGGGACGTCCACACTCTCTGTCTCCAGGAAGTGAAATAGATCAGGAAGCTGGGCATGCGACTTGAGGATAAAGTGGTTCCCGCCCCTCCTCACCAGGAGCTGGAACGGGTGTCCCCACCTGTAAGACGCTCCCCGGCTCTGGATAGCGTCCAGCAGGGGTTTGAGAAGCCTTCTCATCTGCAATGTCCTTCGTGAAAGGTCTTGAAGTATGATGACCTGTGCTCCCATGCAATTGACCGCGCCTCTCTCCCAGGCCCGACGGAGGATATCCTCTTTTATTTTGAAAAAATGTATTCGGCAGATGACATCCCTGGGCCTGTTCGGATCTTGAGGTCGGGGGCCAAGGGCCCTGTGCACCCGATCCATTTCTATGTGGTTTGAGCTGGGTAGGTCGAGGAGCTCATTGAAGATAGAGGTGACCGCGTTCGTCAAGTCTCTCGGTTCCACCGATTCAGGAATCCCCCGAAGACGCAGATTGTTCCTGCGGCTCCTGTTCTCTATGTCATCATGGGCTAGGGCGAGATCAGCCAGGAGTCGTTTGTTCCCAGTCTGTTGCTGTTCCAGTTCTGCCACCCGAGCTTCTAAGGTTCTGTGGGAGGCCTCCACTCCATCTACTCTGTCTGTCACTTCTGCCACCGAATGTTGCAGGGCCGCCAGTTCTCTCTTAATGGTGGTCTCCATTCTGGACACATATCCGTCAAAGTCCCCACGTGTTGGGAGCCCACGCAGGGCCTCCTTGATATTGACTTTAACCGCCTCAGCAATGGAATGCGATAAAAGATCTACTGGGACAGCCACGGACGAATTGAGTGAAGAAAGATGCTCGGTGTTGTGGGTGGCCGGGGGAGACGAGCCCAGGGTGGACAACCTCAGCAGACCCCCTTCCTGCAGGATTTGCCCCGCGGCTGGATGCTGGTGTCGCGGAGCCACCTCTGCCCGGGTCCCCTGTGACGGGATGGCTACATCATCTACCCAGAGTCCGCCTGGGGTGGGATCATCCCCTGTCATCATTGGCTCCCCGGAGGGGCTGCCCGGCCTGGACTGCCAAGTGAGCTGTGGGCTTGGAGGAGGAGGTGGGGTGCCCAATAAGGAACCACTGCTTGATGGGGTTACTGCCAGCTGTGGGGAGGAGTATCCTCGGGGCCGGGAGGGCCCATCTTGACCGTGTGGTGGGGAGTCAGGGCTGCGTGTAATATTAAGCCCGGGGTCACAGGTGGGCGTTTCATGCCATGCTCTGTGGAGATCTACAGGACAGTGCCTCCTGTCATCCCCTGTTACAGCCCCCTGGTGATCCAAGATGGCGTGGGAGGGGGCCTCCATAATGTTGTCACGGGGGGTCGATGTGGGAGGCCAGGGTGGAAAGGGTCCATCCAGGACACGTGGTGGCGAGTCCGCGTGGGGGGGGGGGGCATCACGCCCGCAATCACTGGGGGATAGCTTAGTTGTGCGTTTCTGTGACACTGCGGCACATTGCACTGTGCCTCCCCTTTCTGAGGAGGGACTGCTTCTGGAAAATCGATAGCCAAGACCTCATATAATTGAGCAAGAGCTTTAGGGGTGTCAAAATTCTCCCCTTCACCTTGTTCAGCGTCAATACCCACAAATTGCTGAACATCCGAAACATCAGATTCTTCAAACGGAGAACAATCAAAAATGCTCGGTACAATCAAGCTCATTTGCCTCAACGGCCAGAGCTAAATGTTTTCTTTTAGCTGAGGCTTCTTGGCCACAGAGCTAGACATTTATTTTTCAATTTGAGCCAATCAGGCACATACATCAGAAAGTGACTCTCTACCCATGACAATATCACTGGGGGTATGGACAAGAAAAGGTAGTGTGGGGGAAGAGGCAGGAGCTACCGACCCTGAGGCTTGGGCCCCTGACTGCTGCATCATAACCAATTGAACACAAGATACACAAAAAAAAAATGCGTTATCCCCAACAAGGGATGCCCGACATCGCAAACACTGCCGAGTCTGTCCCGCAGGTACTGAAAAGCCAGTATCCTGAGATGCCTCCATATGGTGTTTATTAAAATACATAATTTTTTTATAGTCGCCAAGTATATGGGATTTTTACAGCCGAAGCTACCTGGGATGCCCCTTAATAGTCCCTAAATGGGAGGATTTAAAACAAGGACCAGGAGAAACCCCTATTAAGAGAGTTTCCCCCTGGAAGATAGAGAAAACACAATAAGCCTTATGCATATGCAAGAAAGAAATGACAGTAAATAAAGATTTCCCTTTAGCATAACTAAAGGGTACTCACAGTGACCACAACGGCTCAGCGACAGCCCTGCGACCAATCGATATAAGAAAAGCCCAGCAGCAGCACCAACACAGCAGCCAGGACCAGTGGAGGCCAGCACCAGAACAGGAACCAGCAAACCACATGTCAAACAGGAAGAGGAAGCAGAAATGCGATGCCAACTCGAATCCCCGCCCACCACTTAGCACTGCTCAGAGAGCAGAGGGCGGGCCAGCCAAGGACAATAGCATGACATCATAGAACGGGGCCAAACGAAAAAAAGAGAGGGAAATTTAAAAACCCAAAACAGGTATGTCACTTTCTTATCTTTTCCCATTTTTTTTTTAAATAAAAACAAATGCATAGGCCAAAATATACTCCCTAAATAAAGATCCCCCCCCCATCACCCCAGCAGGGTCCAGGAGGGCCAAAAGGGGGAAAACAATAAGCCCCCAATAGGCACAAGGAGATTTAATGGGACGGGGCATCCCATGCCGGGGGACACCAACCCGGATTCCGCCTACCCCTTATTTGAGGTCTCATGGAGGGAGCAAGTTCCCATATACACCCAAGGGTGTATCTACCTTTGCCCGAGCCCATCAGCCAAGGCTGGGAGGCATAACATAAATATCACAATACAAAAATGTGGCTTCAGGCAGAAATCTAAAAAGGCCGGGCGTAACCCGGCTACCTGCAGGAAGGAGAGTCATCTTCTGAATGCTTCGCGACTGCAGAGACGAAAAGACTGAGGAATAGTGGGAGGTCCCGGGTATTTATGGACCAGGAGGGGCTCCTTTTTCTCATGTCATCTCTGTAAGATCGCCCTCTACAGGCTGGTTACCAAGCAGGGGCGGGCTGGCCATAGGGCATACCGGGCAGAATCCCGGTAGGCCGGCACATGGCAAGGCCACATCGGCCCGGGATCCGGCGGTGCTGGTGACAATTGCCGGCCGGGGCTGTCAGAGCTGGGGGCGGGCACATGGGCGTGGCCAGGCCGGGGGAGGTGGAAGCGGCTCGGGCCTCGTAGGCGGGGGGGAGTGGAGACGAAGAGGCGCTGAAGCGGGAGGAGGAAGGAGCTGGAAACGCGGAGCTGGCGGAGGCTTCGGGCGGCAAGCAGAGCCCGCTGCACACACCTGGAGGCCCGTCATGTCGACTCACACTGCTGCCCCCCCCACCGCCGGTGCTGCTAGAACAGGCCTGACTCCGGGAAGAGGTGGCGGCCCCGGAGTCAGTGGTGTCCCGGCATCAGAGCACACTGCTGCGCTGGCTGGAGGAGCGGCTGGCCCGGGGCGAGGAGGCCATTACCCAGGACCAGTTCATCGAGCTGCTGGAGAACCGGGCCAGCGGCCGAGAAAGTGCGAGGAGGTGAGATTCCTGTCCCCCATTTACTTCATGTGTAGAGTGCAAGCTCCTCAGCCAACCTGAGCAATGAGCTTTCCTGTCCCCTACCCACCTGTCATTTACTTCCTGCTTCTCACCCTCCTGTGTAGAGTGCAAGCTCTTCAGCCAACAGCATGCTGGGAAGGGAGACCTGAGCAATCAGCTTTCCTGTCCCCCACCTGTGATTTACTTCCTGCTTCTCGCCCTTCTGTGTAGAGTGCAAGCTCTTCAGCTAACAGCATGCTGGAAAGGGAGACCTGAGCAATGAGCTTTCCTGTCCCCCATCCACCTCTCATTTGCTTCCTGCTTCTCGCCCTCCTGTGTAGAGTGCAAGCTTTTCAGCCAACAACATGCTGGGAAGGGAGACCTGAGCAATGACCCTTCCTGTGCCGGACAGGCCCATGCTGTTTGAGCCCCGGTGAGACACCCTGTTAGCGGCTGCGGCAGAAAGGTAAGAGCCGGCTTTGTGCGTTCTCCTCCCCGCAGAGACAGTAGCGCCCTCTCTGTCTGTAAAGCGGGATGCCCCTCTCTGCCTGTAAAGCGGGACGCCCCTCTCTGCCTGTAAAGCGGGACGCCCCTCTCTGCCTGTAAAGCGGGACGCCCCTCTCTGCCTGTAAAGCGGGACGCTTCTCTCTGCCTGTAATGCGGGACGCTTCTCTCTGCCTGTAATGCGGGACGCTTCTCTCTGCCTGTAATGCGGGACGCTTCTCTCTGCCTGTAATGCGGGATGCCCCTTACTGCCTGCAATGTGCGATGCCCCTCACTGTCTGTAATGGGAGATGCTGCACTAGTACTACCTCCAATGTGCGATGATGCTCACTGGCTGTAATGGGGTGATTCGGAGGGGGAGATTTTAGCACACCATTTTGTTCATAATATTTTCTTTCTTATTTTTGTCCTCTAAACCCTTGTAAACCATGGAACAAAATAAGGTGTATATATATGTGTGACATTAATATACTATACTGGGCCAGGAAAATTGCAGCAGGGCCGATGTGCCCCAAAAAGTCCCGGCCGTTTTTTAATCCCAGGTCCGCCCCTGTTACCAAGTGTCATGAATGTTGGAAGCGGGGTGTGTGACATACTAGGAATTAAAACACAATCCACACCACATTTTAATATAAAATTAATATGCTAACAAGAAAAAACACACTAAATCTGAAGGAGCAAGGTCCTCTGAACAGAACAACACCCAACATGCATAGCTACTTCGCAGGGTAGGGTTGCCAAACACCCAAACCTAAAACATGCGCGTAAAGGTAATTTCACCTCATTATTTCAGCTCTGCTGACAAAGTGCGCACCTTACAGTTTTTTAACCAAAACGACCCTTTACATATAAAATACCCCCCACAAACTATATATCCTTTGAAAGTACATTTAGGGTACCTATAGAGTATCCCTTTAGAGTACCCCAGCTTAATTGTAGTGGGAGAAGCTTTCTTTCAAAACTCTTGCAGGATTCACAGGTGTCACATGCGGGTACAGCATTTCCCTGCAAAAATACTAAAAAAGCACAACCCACACCACATTTTAATTAAAAAAAATTATGCTAACAAGAAAAAACACACTAAATCTGAAAGCTCAAGGTCCCCTGAACAGAACAACACCCAACATGCATAGCTACTTTGCAGGGTAGGGTTGCCAAACACCCAAACCTAAAGCATGCGCGTAAAGGTAATTTAACCTCATTATTTCAGCTCTGCTGACAAAGTGCGCACCTTACACTTTTTTAACCAAAACAACCCTTTACATATAAAATATAAGATCAGTTATCAAGATCCTGAAACTGGGCCCAAGTTTTAATCATCATGTGTCACAAATATGCAAGCTGCTCCTGCTCCAGCGCTTCCCTTTGCATCAGTAATGTAAAAAAAATAAAATTATATACTGACCACACAGAAAAGGTATACATTATAGTGGAGGTCCAGTCTCAGGCTAACCCTGCCACCCTCCCCTGGTGCTAAGGCGGGGAGTTACAGAGAAAAAAAAATCCTTACAACGCCCACCGTTTAGTGCCGTTCTTCGGGGCCAGTGCGGCCGCTGCACATAAGACACAAAGTGGCAACCTCTGCTATGTACCTGCTCCTGCCTGTCTATTGAAGTGAATGGACGGGTGGGGCCATGTACAGAGCAGGGAAGCTCAGTTTTTTTCCCAAAATGGGGCCGCCAAGTAGCTGGTGCTTGCCTGCAGGCGAGGTAAGGGTTTTCTGCCTTTGTAATCTGTATCCTGCTTCAGTTTCAGTGGAGCATGACAGGGCAAAGGTTAACTCTAACTCAAAAATATAGTCTAAAATGAAAAGTATGCAGAAAAAAAAAGAAATAAAAATAAATTAAAAATTCTAACTGAGTATGATAAACTTCAAAACAACCCTCAAAACACAGACCTGGCTGTCTGAGACATGTCGGGCAGTAGTGCCACACATCCTTCCTAATGCCTTGCTTCCTACATACCCTGCAGGCCTTTTGGGAATACTTTTTTTTTTTTTAATCGGTGGAGGGAATGCACTTTATAAAGTGCTTTCCAATTAACCGGCACTCATTGTCATTACCAGCTAAGTCTGGTGCCTCCTCAGCATACCCAAAAAGCAAAGCAGGGAGTAACCGCTGCTGGTACTGGATAAAGGTCAAATTGGAGCCTGGTACTGCTGCCTTGAAGACAATGAAGATGTTATAAGTTGCTAACTGGATCAAATGAATTGCAACCTTTTTTTACCAGGCTTGAGATTTTTGGGTGGCATTATAGTATGTAAGAATCTGGTCGGTTTAATCGACCCCACCCATGAATTTATTGTAATCTTTTATACAACATGGCTTTTGGGTATGGCCTTGGGGAACCACGTTGCTTTACACCGTGGATGGTAGTCAGCAAGAACACATTTTTTGTCCATATATTTAACAGCCAGGAGCACATTGCTTCTCCACAGTGTGGTAAATTGTATCAAAATGTCTATTTCTCCCCTGCTTGGCTGTATAAAGCACAATCCAGGCCGAGTTTTCAGGACCCAGGTCATTTCCCCAATTCCCTAACGGGTTGTTACATGTTCTAAGCCCTCCACAAGTGTGCACGCTGATTACAGGGGAAGCCTGTATAAGAAGAGAGCACACAGCCTTTCCTTTGTCTATGACCAGCCTGTTGGAGTGAGCCCAGGCTGAGCTGTACCGTGGTGAAGGATAGCACTGGACATTGAGCAGAGGGCTGATACGCCCTGTAAAGTGGACTGGAATTGATCAGCTTGCTGGAGTACCCAGCCCAGGACTATTTGGTTGGTGAAGTAACCCTTTTTGCTTACTGCATTTATGCTGCAATCTTTGGACTATCTACTGAACTTTGCTGAATAAAAGCCGTTTTGCCGTTCAAATCCGTTGTCCGTCACTGCTGATTGTTTGCCCACTTACAATTGGTGGAGGATGCGAGGGGCACAGTGACTGTTGCTAGGGGCAACGGAGTGACAAAACGCACTGCATTTTGGTTGTCGTTGGCGAAGGCAGCAATCAAGATGTCTCAACAAAAGCAAATGGAGGAGGTGATAAAACACCTAATACAAGCTGACCTCCGGCAGGAGCAGGCACTGGCACAACAGCAGCAGGCCCTGGCACAACAGTTCCAAATGCAGCAGCAGACCATGGCTAACCAGCAGGAGACAAATTGCCTGTTGATTGAACAGATGGCCGCGCTTAAAGAGACTGGTGGTGCTAAAGTTTCACAACCGGAGAGAAGCCCAGTTGAGTCGGAGGATGCGAGGAGAGCCGTACAGCGGGTCCTACAAAAGCTGACCCATGAGGATGATGTGGAGGCCTACCTCACGGTGTTTGAGCGCATGGCTGAGAAAGAGCAGCTGCCAGTCACGGAATGGGCTGACATGATTGCACCGTTCCTGTCAGGTGAGCCGCAAAAAGCATATTTTGATCTCAGGGAGCAGGATGTGCGGGACTATGCCAAGCTAAAAATGGAGATGCTTGCTTGCCTGGGAGTCACGCCAGCGGTTCGGGCAAGGCGAGTACACAACTGGACTTTTTCTGTTGATAAACCTGCCCAATCGCAGATGTATGACCTAATTCATCTGGTCCAAAAGTGGTTGGAGCCAGAGCGTTTGACCCCTGCGCAGATCATCGAAAAAGTCGTGGTGGAACATTTTGTTCGGGCACTGCCGCCGAAGCTACAGCAATGGGCTGGACAGGGCGACCCACAGACTGTTGAGCAGCTAGTTAACGTCGTGGAACGATTTGTCGCGACTGAGGACCAACTTCGGGATGCCCCTGACAAGACCGGCAGACCAGTGAGTAAACAAGTTCCCCTGGGAGGTGTGTGGAGCGCTGTGAGGGGGAAAAAGACTGTCCCTGACCCGCAGAGGCCCCCTAACCCTAGGGAAGACGTCCGGGCAAGGAGGTTCCAGGGTCACCAGTGTTGGAGGTGCCGTGAGTGGGGGCACATAGCCGCGGATTGCCCCCTCGGCCCTGAACCCATGGAATGTGACGCGGGTCACAGAAGATCCCTGTTGTGCCGCCAGTCAGCGGTCAAAATCTGAAACGCAGGTTGTGTCTTTAAAGATGAATGGTCGCCCAGTAAAGGCATTATTGGACTCAGGTAGCCGGGTAACTTTGGTCCGGGCCAACCTGGTGCATGGTGGTTGCAAACCAAAGAAAAAGCTGAGCGTGCTTTGCATCCACGGGGATATCGTGACTTACCCTGTTGCAGTGGGTAAGTTTGAGACCCCCGCGGGAACATTGTCCCATGAGGTTGGCGTAGTAAAACGGCTGGGCTATGATGTCGTGGTTGGGTGGGATTTTTCCTTGTTCTGGCCTTTGTGGGAAAGGTGTATCCCTCCTGCCAACAATGGAGTACCCCCGGCAGAACTGGTAACCCTCCCCGTTAAGTCCGTTAGACGTGTGGTCCCCAACACATTATGTAATAGGCCGACCAGGGTGAGGACCTGCAATCAGGGTGACCGAGTGCTGAGAATAGTACACATTATGTAATAGGCCGACCAGGGTGAGGACCTGCAATCAGGGTGACCGAGTGCCGAGAATAGTACCCATGGCTGAAAAAGTGAACTTTAAAGCGGAACATAAGCCGGGGAATGTAGTCGCTGTGTCCCGAACCCACTGTATGGCCGCTGAAGGTTGTCAGACCATGGGTCTGAAGAAGAGGGGGGGGATATGTGGTAAATTGTATCAAAATGTCTATTTCTCCCCTGCTTGGCTGTATAAAGCACAATCCGGGCCGGGTTTTCAGGACCCAGGTCACTTCCCCAATTCCCTAACGGGATGTTACATGTTCTAAGGCCCTACACAAGTGTGCACGCTGATTACAGGGGAAGCCTGTATAAGAAGAGAGCACACGGCCTTTCCTTTGTCTATGACCAGCCTGTTGGAGTGAGCCCAGGCTGAGCTGCACCGTGGTGAAGGATAGCACTGGACATTGAGCAGAGGGCTGATACGCCCTGTAAAGTGGACTGGAATTGATCAGCTTGCTGGAGTACCCAGCCCAGGACTATTTGATTGGTGAAGTAACCCTTTTTGCTTACTGCATTTATGCTGCAGTCTTTGGACTATCTACTGAATAAAAGCTGTTTTGCCGTTCAAATCCATTGTCACTGCTGATTGTTTGCCCGCTTACACCAGGCTTTAGTTTTTTTATTCAGCAGTGTCCTTGGCAAGCCTTTCCGGATACGGTTGACTGTGCCGCAGGGGGGAGAGTCTAAGGTATAAAGGGCTATAAATAAGGGGATGCTGGAATAAAAATTATCCACATATAAGTGGTACCCCCCTCCCTAGTAGTGGGGTGATGAGCTCCCAAACGATACGACCACTGACACTCAAATCAAGGGGACAGCCTGGTGGGTCTAGTTGCGTGTCCCTTCCTTGATAGATTCTAAAAAATGTTGTGTACCCGGTCGTACTTTCACACAATTTATAAAACTTTATCCCATAGCGGGCACGCTTGCTAGGGATATATTTCCGAAATATAATGCGCCCTTTAAAAAGCAGAAGTGATAAAATTTTGGGAGGGGGTGTACACATCTGCAAAGCAATTTGACAGGCTTTCAACTAGGGGCCGTATTTTATGAAGCCTGTCATGACCGGGCATATCACGGGGAACAGCAGTGGCATTGTCGTTGAAATGTAGAAACCGTAGTAAAATTTGGTACCGGTTTCTGGACATTATGGCCGGAAATAAGGGTGTTGCCAATATGGATTGGGTATCCCAGTATGATGCAAGGCTAAATTTTCTGAGAAGACCCATTGCCAAAGTGAGCCCCCACTTTTGTGCCATTACCTGCTCAGCATAGCGGTTTGTATAGAGGACAATATCCTGTAGGATGGCCTCTGTAACAACAAGATGTAAGTTACTTGTGTCTATGGTACTCTCCCCCAGCGTGGCTTCATCTTGCACAGCACTAGCCCTTCTACGTTGGATACCTGTACTGGTACTACTGCCTGCCCATGTCTCCTGAGTAGAGGAGCTACTCTCTTACTCAGAGGGCAAATACTCTGAACCTGACTCACTAAAGTCCTCCGAGTCAGAGGCCATCAAGTAAGCCGCAGCTTCTTGAGCAGTGAATCTCCTCCCAGTCATATACAATTCTGATTGGAACAAAAAAATAAGCTCTAAAAAACTAAAGGCAAGGACTAAACAAAGTAATTTAAAATTACACAGTAGAAAAAACTAAACAGAACACAATGTTAAGGAAGAAAAACAAACAAATCAAAATGCAGTCAGTATATTAAAAAAAAGTGTACCTAAATTGAGGAAAAAAAAAAATACAATTCTATGATTACTCGCCTGCAGAATTGTTTTTATTGGTATCCAGCACGGGTCGCTTCATCTTCAATTCTTCACTATTGGGTTAACTTAGAAAAAGTATGAACGGAAGACCAAGTAGAGGCCTTACAAACCTGTTCAACTGAAGCCTGGTGCTGAAAGGCCTAAGAGGCACCAATAGCTCTAGTGGAGTGAGCTGTAACACGAAAAGGGAGTTCCTTCCCCTTAGCAGAGTACGCTTGCACCACAGCCTGTCTGAACCACTTGCTGATAGTGGATTTGGCTGGAGGCAATCCACTCCTAGGTCCATTAGGGAGTCCGACTTCCGAAACGACTCCGTAGCAACCAAATAGTACTTAAGCGCCCTAACCTGTTCCTTAGAATTAGAAGGGGCAGGACACAGGGAAGGCAAAACAATGTCCTCATTGAGATGAAAGGCAGAAACAACCTTGGGCAAGAATTCCGGTTTGAGACGGAAAACCACCTTATCCTGATGTCATTCAAAATAAGGAGGCTTCATAGAGAGTGCCGCCAGCTCAGAGACGCAACGCACCGAGGTGATGGCTACCAAAAAGACCACCTTCCGAGTCAGAATGGACAGAGCAGCATCGCACAAGGGCTCAAAGGGGGGACCCTGAAGAGCAGAAAGCACCAAGTTCAAATCCCACACCGGTAGCAAAGGCTTACGTGGCGGACGTACATGAGTAACTCCTTGGAAAAAGGTCCTGATAAGCCTATGATTGCCGAAGGATCTTTGGAAAAAGATAGCCAAGGCTGAAACCTGTCCTTTGAGGGTACTCAGTTGTAGACCCGACTCCAAACCATGCCCAAACCATGACTCCTGGCAAGTGAAAAAAGTGCGACAAGGAAAAGACTTAGACTCACACCAGACATTGTAAGCGTGCCAGACCCTGTAATAAATCATGGAAGAGGATTTCTTCCAAGCCTGAATCAAGGTACTGACGACCGAGGCCGGCAGTCCCTTGTCCAACAGGATGGAGGTTTCAGCAGCCAAGCCATCAAAGCCAGCGTTTGTAAATTAGGATGGCTGTCCCTGAGTGAGGAGCCCTGGATCGTCGGGCATGACGAAGTGATCCACCGCTATCTGGACGATGTCCGTGAATCAGAATCTTCTCGGGCCAGGGGGGGCCACCAGGATGGTGGGTTGCGCAGCACACGACTCAGCAGAGGAAAGGGCTGAAATGAATTAAGGAGTCAAAACTCCATCCAAGGAATAGCTAGGGTGTCTGTGGCAAAGGCCAGAGGATCTCTTAACAGAGAGAAGAATCTTGGAAGCTTGTGATTGTGACGGGATGCAAACAGGTCCACATCCGGCTGACCCCAGCGGCGACACAGGGCATGAAAGATCTGGTTGCTGAGAGACCATTCCCCCAGACAAGACGTCCCCCTGCTCAGGGAGTCTGCCTCCTGGTTCTCCACCCCTGGGATGTAAACCGCCGAGATGCAGGGAACATTCTCCTCTCCCAAGACAAGATCAGGGACACTTCCTTGAGGGCTCGTGTCCCGCCCTGATGCTTGATGTAGGCGACCGCCGTCTGATTGTCCGAACGGACCTGGACTGCACGACCAGTAGGTGGGAAGTCAACTGGGAGAGAACCAACCTGATCGCTCTCAGCTCCAGAAGATTGATAGGCACATAGGCCTCCTGAGGACCCCACTGGCCCTGCAACTTCAGCGATTGCCAAAATCCTCCCCAACCAGTCAGACTGGCGTCCATGGTGACAATCTCCCAGCACAGAGGTAGAAAGGACCTGCCCACTAGAAGATTTCGAGTCCAACCACCACGAGAGGGACTGTCTGGCCAGAGGGGACAGAACAAATTTCTGCTCCAGGGACTCCTGTGTCTGATCCCAAGCAGACAGGAGATTCAACTGAAGAGGTCTCATGTGGAGCTGGGTGAAGGGTACAGCCTCAAAGCAAGACACAATGAAACCCACCAACTGCATCTGCAGGCGGATGGAGGGGCGGGAGCATGACAGCAAGGTCCGTGCCTGCGTCTGGAGACCCTCCACCTTCTGTTGAGGGAGGAACACCTTGACCTGAGAGGTGTCCAAAGTCATGCCCAGAAAGGACCTCACGAAGGATGGAGTGGTTGAAGACTTGGGATAATTGATCACCCAGCCGAAAGCTTCAAGAGTGGCCAATACCCTCTGAGTGTTGCTCTTGATCTGTTGAAGAGATTGAGCAGCAACCAACAAGTCGTCCCCGGAAAATTGGAACGTGCAGATAGGCATTCTTGATGTCCACCATGGTCATGAAGTCGGCGGGCCGAAGGGAGCTCATTGTCGACAGTAATGTCTCCATGCAGAAATGCTTGAACCTGACAAATCTGTTCAGACTCTTCAGGTCTAGGATGGGTCTCAGAGAACCATCCTTCTTGGGCACCGTGAACAGATTGGAATAGAACCCCCGACCCCGTTCCTGAAGAGGCACAGGACAAAGGCACAGGACAAATCACTCCGGACGACAGAAGTCATTGGACAGCTAACCTCAGGCCCTGCGCCGTCAAGGGGGTTTGGGATATCCGCGACCGAAGAAATCTCGGGGGCGGCCAAGCTGTCGGCTCTATCTTGTAGCCGGAGGACACCACCTCCTGAATCCACCGGTCCGAGACGTGTTGTCTCCAGACAACAAAGAGACAGCAAAGAGCAGAAGCCGTCCCCCACACGGATGGGTGAGGGCGCCTCCTCATGCCTGAGGGGCCTTGGACCCCCAGGAGAGACTGGGACGACCGCGGGATCTACCTCGTCCCTGCGACCACCAGGGAAGGAAGAACCGCATCCCCCTCGAAAGGAAGAAGAGGGCCGTGATTGCTTCCAGCGCTTAGGGAGCCAGCCATCCTTGGCCAAGAGATCAATACGCTCCCCAAAGAGACGGAGTCCCATGAAGGGAAGCCCGGTGAGGGACTTCTTGGCGGCAGCGTCGGCCGCCCACTGCCGCAGCCAAATAGACCGACGTAGAGCCACCATCCGGGCCGAAGCCCTACCGCCAAGTCGGATAGCATCGTCCATGGCTGAGAGCACAAATACAATAAAGTCAGTACAAACCAAAAGTTCCTTATACTCGTCCGCTCGCTTGCGGGAACGGGCAGCCGCGGCGCAGACCGGACGCAGACCAGCCCCCACAAAGTTGAAGGCATGGCAAGCGAGCTGATCCATGTGCTGATCACGCAAGGTAGTAGTGTCCGGAGACGGCATAACAGAAGTATTGGAGAGCCCCAAGACAGGAACGTCCACCTCCGGGGGACTAGACCATAGACGAACCAACTCCTCCGAAAAGGGATACTGTCTGTCCAGCCCCTTAGGCACCGAAGGCAATTTATTGGGTCTCTCCCATTCCTTAAAAACCATCTTGGAAAAATGACCCTGCTCGGGAAACACCAAGCGTTGCCTATCAGGGCGGAAAAGCTCCCCCTGCTTCTTCTTAGCCGCATTCGGGGGAACAATGTGCAAGGTATCGAACACCGCAGCCAAAAGCCTATCCGTGTCATTGGGGAGCCACATGTCTTCGTCCCAGGAAGACCCGGGGTCACTGTCAAAGTGAGGCTGGGGAGGGTAGCGCTCACCCCATCCTGTTCAGCAATAACACTCTGGGTGCAGGGGACACAAACCGCGCTGCAATCACTCAAAGGCGATGTACAACACAAAAGACACAGCGGAGCCTGCCCCGAAGGGCCCCCAAGCTCACAATCCCTAGAAGCCTCCATATGGTGATTTTAGCAATAACCCGGGCAATCCCCAATACTAGCCCCCCCAAAAACCCGAGAAGGGAGGGGGGGGTGGATGGACCTGGAGGAACCACAAGTACTTATATGGGACCAGCCTGCAAGACAAATGGAAAAAAAAGGGTGCACCCCACAGCACATGCACGCTACAGCACAACATGGCAGAAACAAAACAATTATACTCACGGACCCAGAGCGCTGGACCCAGGCCGGAACCAGGTAGAGGCAATAAAGGAGCCAGGCAAGTGCTGCAGCAGGGCTCCCACCGAGGAAATGGATCGCAGCACCTCGAGGGGCGGGCCACGTCATGATGAGCCCCCCCAGGGCGCGAACTCCGGGTGCACGGCGCCCGCAGCAGGCGGAGAGCATGCCGGGGGACAGCCGCCCTCCAGACTGAGAGTGCCCCCCCGACGACGGAGCACCAGGGAGGAGAAGAGCTGGAATGAAGGAGGTAAGTATAGAGCACAAAGTAAAGTCAAAGCATGAGTAACACAAACACACAAAAATGAATAAAGCTTGTGGGAAACACAAAGGCAGGCATAAGGGGATCCCAGTGGTTCCCCCCCCCCCCATATAGGCTCACCATAGCCTATGGCCGGCTACCCTTTGGGTACAGGGTCTGCAGCCCAGAGCCTAGCTCTGTGAACACATGACCCCCAGGTGTTCCCCTACCTTCACCTGAACCGCAGCCAGGGCTGGGAGGCGGGATGGGTCCCAGAACAGGTGGGAATAGACCAGCAGGGCCAACGGGCTTGGGATACCCCGCTCGCCTGCAATAATCCAGAGAGAGACAATCTTCTGTCTTTGCAGCCTAGACTGCAAGGAAACTCTGGGTAATTTGCTGCCATTTTATGGTGGAGCCACAAGTCTTCTTGCAGTCAGCTGCGCCACCTTGTGGCGGTTAACCCAATAGTGAAGAATTGAAGATGAAGCGACCCATGCTGGATACCAATAAAAAAGTGCAACGTGTAGCTAAAGTGTAAAAAAAACAAAAAAAACAAATAACCTCTGGAAATTAAATGTGTATGTCCAATATGTTACAATGCGAAGCAGTGGAGTCCGGATTAGCTTCAAATGGGACGATTCATGGAGGGGGAGGGGAATAGGAGAAAAGAGGGGGACTGGGTACCAAAGGGGGGAAAAGGGGGCTAGAAGGGTGGCGGCAGAGGCGACGGTCCACGGGCGGCAATGGCGATAAACCACAGGCTCTGAAGAAAGTGAACAGGAAGATTAGTTACAGGCAGTGGGGCAGCAACCCCCCATCACAGACATGGCAGGATTACCCCCCAAAATCAGTGGCAGTGGGTAAAAACCCCCCACTCCATCACAGGCAGCACGGTGGATGGCGATGGCCTCTCCCCCCAAGGCATCATCATGGCAAGAGGGACACCCTTAGGCACCATGACAGGAGGACCCCCCAGCACACCAAGGTAGCATGGCAGGTGGCAAACCTCCCCCTGGAAGGCAGCATGGCAGGACCACCCCTTACGGTCGATTGAAAAATTGATCATTTCCTCAGCGTCCCCACCTCCCCCTATCGGGCAGCATGTCAGGCCCCCCCCCACCCCAAGGTAGCATGGCCTGATCTTTGTCCCAAGGCAGGCCACAGATGCCCCCTCCAAGATCGATCAATCGAACGATCAGGTAGGGTGGCAGCCCCCTCCAAGATTGATCAATCGATCAGTTAGGCAGGGTGGCAGCCACCCCAGCACCCCAGGGCAACCACCATGCTGCAGAACAACCCACACCAACAATCTATGATTCTGCTGCAGCCGCCGCTGCGATCTGAGGATCGCACTGAAGCGGCAATCTAGCGCCCCCCCCACCCCCCAGAAAATCCGTCCACAGCCTTCCTTACCAAGATCGATCAATCGATCGATCAGGCAGAGTGGCAGCCTCCTCCAAGATCGATCAATCGACCAATCAGGCAGGGTGGCAGCCTCCTCCAAGATCGATCAATCGACCAATCAGGCAGGGTGGCAGCCTCCTCCAAGAGCGATCAAAAAATACCCCCACCAACAAGAGCCGCCGTCGCACAGAAAAGTACCCCCACACACCCCCACCCCCCCAGGAAAGCTGTCCTCAATCCTCCTTACCTGTCACGCGGTGCAGTATGAGGAAGCGTGGCGCCTGCACCAGCTATTTATACAGCTAGTGCAGGCGCCGGCTGATGACGATGGTGCTGCATCCTCATTGGTTCCTGAGAATCCGGGTCACAGAAGAGTCATTCCTGTGACCTGGACCTGACCCTAATATGGCGCAGGAGAGGAACAAAGCACCCAGGGACCCCCGATGGCCAGAAGGTAGGTAAATGCCAAGCACGTAGATTCTACATGCTTGGCACTTAACGGTTGGCGAAGTAACCACGTAGAAACTTCGTGCTTGGCATTTAAATGGCTAAATCATCCAAAATCACCCCAAATCATCCAAATTAAGTGAAATCAGAGACATTGTCTAAAATCACACAAAATCAGTCAAATCCTTCAATACCCCCCCAAGACAGTGAAAATATCACAATATAAATTGGATGGCCTTGACACTTTTACATTCATTGCGATCTATGTTAACAGTGCATGTTCTTAACAAGTGTTAGCTAGGTTTTCTAATATGATTAGTATGCAGAGGAATACATTTCTTTTTTGCCTATAGTGTGTGGTCCCACCCCTCTAGCATCACTTGACTGCTATATATTGACTAGATGAGCACATCCTACCGTTCTTTGTCCAGTTCCAACTATGAGATGTGTGACCACTGGGAGAAGGTACAAGTCCTTGTCAGCAGATAGGTCCTTGTGCCCAGGGAGACAAATCCTCATGCGGGCCCAAAATTGCTGACGGTGAATGGGTTACAGAGCAGGAGATTATAAATCCTTGTACCCAAGGAACATATCTGTTATTGAGAAAGAGGCAGTATCAGCAGTGGCGTAGCGACCCGGGGGCGGGGGGGGGGGGGACCGCCCCGGGTGACACCAGACCTAGAGGGTGACACCGCACTATAGCATTATGTCACCTCAATTATTGCCAGCCTGTGGCACAGAGCAGTCAGTTGTGGGGATGCTATGCCCTCACGGCGACACCTACGCATCTCTCCCACAGCGCTCGAGCGCCATTTGGCAGGAGGCGGAGCGGCTGCTGGTGCCTGTCCAGAATCTGTGGACCAATGGTGTGCGCGCACAGCAGGTCACGTGGACGAGGTGGGAGCTTTTGTTCGCTGTTGCTGAGAGCGCGCGCGGTATTCGTCGCCAGAAACAGGTGAGGGCGTGTGTGGTGTTGCTGGGGTGAGCGCACGCTGTTCCTGTTTATTCGGGGATTTATAGCTGTAACTGCTCAGTGGCGTGTGTGGTGGTGTTGCATGGTGGGCGCGTTACCTGGCGGGAGATGGGTGTTTTTAATGGACATAAAGGGAGCGTGCAGGCCGATGTATGTGTGCTAGTGAGGTACTGCACAACGCATAAGCGCCTCTGCTATCATACATTGATTATAATAGGCGCGCGCCCCGCTTTTGTTCAGGTGCGATGTCTGGCCCTGCCCCGACTCCTATTGGTTGCTGCCTGTCTGGCCCGCCCCTTTTCTCCTCCAGCTGTCTGTAATCGGTGTGCTCCTTTTCTCTGCCATTGAGTTCTTTCAACATACAAAAATTTTTTTTCTTTGGGGGGGGGGGGGGTGACACCATTTCCTACCGCCCCGGGTGACACCAGCCCTAGCAACGCCACTGAGTATCAGTAGGAACATCATGGAGAGCATGAAGAGAGCAGTTCTAGATGTAATGATGTTAGTTCGGGCCTTATTCTTTGAAGAACTTTGAAAAATCCAGGACTGCAGCCCAGGCAGACACGCAGCCATGCTAACCTAAGATATACCACTTGTGAGGGGCCTTGACTAGCTCAGTGAAAGCAGCTGGGGGTGGTTGGGCAATACATGTTGGGCAGGTAGGTTAATCAGGAGGGGGAGTCAGGGGGTAAAAAAAACACATTTATATGAATGTGATCATTCCAAAGACAAAAGGCAGTGATGGGTGACAGCCCTGGTACAACACAGAATCATATTGCAAATCATGTAGGACAATACAAAAGCATACAAAGATGTGCCATAATACATGAAAAGGACCACATTAATGGCTATGAGATGTGTGGAAGCAGACACAATTAGAAAGATATATTGGTTAAAGCACACCAAAAAATAGAATGAAGGATGGGGGTGAAGGAGAGAAGCAATCAAAAAGAGGTGTTCAGTCTTTCTAGCCTGTGTACTACCTCACAGGGAACAACAGAGCAATAGGTAAACCAAAAGAAGGCGAACAACCAACATTTGAGATGCAAGATAGTGTAGGGATTTTATTTGGGGATAATATACACAAGTGCTGAACAGATATAACACGACAATGCAGTATATATTACAGTGTAGGGAATACAATACAATTTAGGGTAACAACCCTCGAAATGACCGCTAGGTGTCGCTTTTGTAATCAGTCGCCAGCAACCAGCGTATGCATACACATAAGTATTCATAGGAGAACAAGAGGGATCAGCTGAGACAAAAAAGCTTTTCAAAAAGCAACGACAGTCCTTTTGTGATTAAGGAGTGTGCAAAAATTCCAATGTCCCAATGCTATCCATACAGGCAAGACAAATCATCATATTGGCAAAAAAACGAATAAACAGGAAAAATCTTACAGGCAGCACCAAGGTAGAAGTAAACCCTCGATGTTTCGGCTGCAATAGCCTTTTTCAAGAGGGATCGGTAACAGTATAATGGAGGAAGACTGTTTAAATAACCCAGAAGACTCTCCAATTTGCAGAATGCAGGGGGCAAAAGCGTGCGCACGGCCGCTGATTGCCCACATCATCCGCGGCACCAGAGGTCCCCCCCGGCCAATCGCTGAATGGAAATGAAAAAGCACTAATCAGTGCTTGCCGCTCGGGGCGGGCCTCGGCGATAGTGACATTAAAAAGATGGCCGTTGTTAAGAGCGGCGACTGTGGCTGCTCATAGAGATGGTTTGATAACTTTAAAGATGGCCGCCACTGTGGCGGCAACAGTCTAAAGATGAGGAAAATCCGTCCAGTGGGCGGAAGTGAGGAGTGAAGTCGCCACTGCTATTGTAGCAACGTTGTCTCAAGCAGAGTGTAGGAGTGATGCCCCAGGGTGGGGCCCGGATCCAGATGGTGACGCTGGCTGCAGTTTGTGGATAACCAAAAGATGGCCGCTGTCATAGCGGCAACTTCTTCCAGTAGCAAAGGAGTAACGTGGGAGTGCAGGTACATCAGGCTTGATGCAGCGTCCATGTTAGCGTAGAATGAAGTCCTTACATGGGACATTTGGCAGCATAAATAGCGACAGATGGCCCAAAATGGAGAGGCACAATGGAGATCGTATGTAGCAAGCGTAAAGAACACACATTGGAGATCGTTAGTAGCAAACCGCAGGGTAGTAGAAACTGGGGTAAAGTCTACCTATTGGGAATAAAAACACGCTTACGCTGTGACATGGGGGGAGGTATATAAGTAGTTTCTTCTGAGCCGGTTCCGCAATCATACATCTGTGGAATAACTCCAACATGACCGGCAAGAAATGCAGTCATGGGGGCATGTCCCGGCATGATCCTGGAAGTACGTGGGTGATCCCTCTCCTGCCATCCCAGCCCCTAATTACCCCATTACAACTTGAAGATCCAGAACGCAATGTCCAGAGGGCGGAAGAAGCACAGAGGGAGAAGAGACGGCGGAGGGGCACCAACAAATCGGCATCTGCCAGAGAAAGCAAGGAGAAGGAGTGAGGCCGAGGCGATAAAGATTGCGGCGGAGGCGGCATCTCGCTGGTGAGGAGAAGAAGAAGAGGAGCGTGCCACATCTTCATCTTGTGACATCTCCAGCGGAGAGGGTGAAGAGGCACAGCGACCCCGGGAGAAGAGCGGAGAGTGGCCGCCAATGAGAGCTGGCAGGGCCGGAGCGGTGTCGGAGGCTGTCACAGATGGGTGGACCAAGATGGCATCCGCCACCTATCTAACAGCGCACGCCGAGCATACAAACAGCGACAGTCGAGACGGAGCGGAGGGAGGGGAGCGACTGGTGAGTGATGCAGGAGGACCCGGGCCCATAGGCGGCGGTGAAAGGAAAGGCTGCAGTGCAGAACATGGAACATGGAAGGGAGCAGCAAGATGGCGGATGCCATCTCCCCTGAGACAAGTGAGACCTCCGGGGGCAGGAGCAGCGCCACTGGCCCTCTCTTAAAGGCACAGATGGGCTGTATAATTATGTATAATTATACCGAGTGGCAATGAGGGGAGACAGAGTCAGCACCTTCAAAAGGGAGAGCAGTGGGGACATGACCTACAGTTTGCTCAGCGAACCCCTGAGACAGGAAGGCAGCGGGCAGAACACCACACAGTTTTGTTGGTAAAATCAACAGGAGACCTCAGAGCCCCACGCTGTGCCCTAAGGAATTAGGGGAATCAAGCTTTCCTTTAGGAGAACAAGAACAGGACACCAGAGGCCAAGATAGAACCACAACAAATTTGCGCAGATTTGCCTTCAAGCCGAGAGCTGAGCCAAGACCGGCGTACCTCCCCATTCCCCCCAGCGATATACAGGGTTGGCACTAAGTGCCCAGCCAACAGCCCTCCCTCAGAGAACGGTGAGACCCAGACTGGAAAAAAAGAGTGAACAGACAGCAAGGGAGAACACGGATGTATTTCTGAGGTCACCAGCATCCCCACTTCAATCCTCCCCTGAAAGAATTCCAGCTGCTAAGGGCTGTAGCCCCGTAATAATGTCACCAGCGGCTTCTCTGGAGACCTCAGCTCTTATTCCAGAAGCTCCTGACAATTGAGGTGCAGATATTCAAGTAGAAATTCTGCCGGAGGAAAAGCTTCAGGAGCGGCAGATTCAGATGGAAACTATCTCTTTGTTGAGAGGCATGCCGTCGAAGTCAGAGATTGAAAATCTAATCACAAAATATGAAGCGAAGCATAGGCGTGTAATAGCGGCAGTTCGGCAAGAAGTAGCTCAAGTTTCATCCAGAGTTCAGGTTCTCGAGGGAGAGGGCTCAACATATGATAGCCGAATACGGGCACTTGAAGCTAGATGCGACTCCCAAGACGCAATAATTAAGACCTGTCACCTGCACCTTGATGATCTAGAAAATCACAGTAGAAGGAACAACCTAAGGATCAGGGGTATCCCGGAACCACAAGGCTTGGAAGATATTAAAGCGATCGTCACCACTAGGAATGAGCGAATCGATCCGGATGAACCCGGATTCGTTCCGAATTTCATGAAAAATTCGATTCTGAACGAATCCGAATTTCCCCGCGATTAGATCGATCGAAGTTTTCCTTTAAACTCCATTTATTTCAATTACAGGCATTCTAAGATGGTGGAAGCACAATGTCCAGACTTCTGTCTGTTCAAATTACACTGGGGACTGGGGTATCCCAAAATATCAGCTACCCACCCCGCAAGTAATACTAAGCAGGCCTGTGTCAGCCTGAGTTTTACTAATTGCTTTAGGTGTGCATTGAATTCTGTCTGTTCAAATTACACTGGGGACTGGGGTATCCCAAAATCTCAGCTACCCACCCTGCAAGTTATACTAAACAGGCCTGTGTCAGCCTGAGTTTTACTAATTGCTATAGGTGTGCATTGAATTCTGTCTGTTCAAATTACACTGGGGACTGGGGTATCCAAAAATCGCAACTACCCACCCCGCAAGTTATACTAAGCAGGCCTGTTTTAGCCTGTTTTTTGATAATTGCTTTAGGTGTGCATTGAATTCTGTCTGTTCAAATTACACTGGGGACTGGGGTATCCCAAAATCTCAGCTACCCACCCTGCAAGTTATACTAAGCAGGCCTGTGTCAGCCTGAGTTTTACTAATTGCTTTAGGTGTGCATTGAATTCTGTCTGTTCAAATTACACTGGGGACTGGGGTATCCCAAAATCTCAACTACCCACCCCGCAAGTTTTATTTTCAATATATCTTTATTGAATTTTGCAAAGAAAAGGAGAACGGTACAGATACACAGTATTAGACACACAAAGAGAATCGCGGGGATAGGACGGAACAGCCGTCAACAGATGATACCACCTCAACCGGACTAAAAAGGTCAGGCATAATAAACACTCGAGGAATCGGGGGTGACAAGAGCGCAGGCCCGAATACCGTAGCCCGCGGCCCCTGTCAAGCCCCGGGGATTAAGGCCACCCTAGGATTAAGGCCACCCTAGATTCATTGCCATGGATGCCATCCTCCGGCATAACCAGAATATTGCGACCGCGCCCGTCCCTCCCGCAACCCCGAGAAATAAGAGAGAATGTAGAAAAAGGGAAAGGGGGATAGGGGGGAATAGGGGAAGAGAAAGAGTGTAGGAACAGAAAACAGGGAAAGAGAGAGAAAGTGGATAAGAAACAAGGAGGGAAGACACAACAGACAAACAGAGAAGACAAACATGGGAGGGACAGTTACATTTACAACACATCCCCGCTCCATCCCTCCCCAAGGGCCCCAGCAGAGCCGGCCCCCAATCAACACATCCGCTCTCCAACTCCCCCCGGGCTCAGCCCTGCTCCAATAGCGCCCGAAAAGCAAGGGACTCCCGAGAAACCTCCCAGAGAGTCCACGTCCTAAGGAACTGCTGGGTACCCCCCTCCACCCCCTCCAAAAACAGCTCCTCCATCCTCTTAATGGACTCGACCTCCCCGTACCACTCCAGCATAGAAGGAACAGCAGAGGAGCGCCAGTGTCTGGGAATCACCGACCTAGTGGCAGTTAGTAGATGCCTCAACAACCCCTTCTTGTTGGTTGACACTGACCCTGGGAGCATGGACAGTAGGGCGACCTGTGGAGTACGGGGGAGCTTTTCGAGTGACAGGTGTTCATACATTCCCAACACCCGCTCCCAAAAGACCCGCACCAACGGACACTCCCACCAAATGTGCAACATGGTCCCAGGAGCCCCTGTGCATCTCCAACAATCCCCCGTGTCCACCCCTCCAAACTTTATAAGGTCCGAGGGGCATCTGTACCATCTTGCTAGGATCTTATAGTTCCGCTCCTGGGCCCTAGAAGCGACAGACAGTTTATGAGTTAACGTAAAGGATTTCTCCCAGTCGTCGGGCTCGAATACCTGTCCCAGGTCCTCTTCCCATTTCCGGCAGAATCGTGGCAGCCCCTCACTCTCCTCCCCATCCTGAAGGACCTTATACAGGGTAGAGATCACGTGTGTAGGGGGAGAAGGGTCCCGGAGGACACTTTCCAGGGGAGTCAGTGTGCAAGAAAGGTTCGAGACTGGTACTAAAGACCTGACGAAGGCCACCAACTGAGCATGTAGGAACCATGAGATGTTCTGAAGCCCGCTCCGAACCCCCAACTCAGAGAGGGAAGGAGGGCCCGCCTCCAACACTATGTCCCCAAGCCTAATATCCTGAGAAGCTTCCCATACTAGAAAAGACCTAGAATTTAATCCCGGGGGGAAGGCCGGATTGTCAAACAGCGGAGTGAGGGGGCCCGGTCTAAGTGAGAGCTTCCCCCGCCTTAAGAATCCGTCCCAAACTTTCAGCAACGGAACAGCCAGATAAGGCAGCTCCTGGGGTCCCGGCCTGTCAAGGGGAGTCACCCAGGGCAGGGCTACCAGATTAAGAGGGGAAATTGCCCTCTCAATAGCTACCCAGCCCTTGTCATCCCTATGATGGAACCAATCTGACAAGCGCACCAGTACCGCGGCAGCGTGGTAAGTCCTAAGATCCGGGACCCCCAACCCCCCCCCCAATTTAGATCTAAGAAGGGTGGCCCTCCCGATTCTGGGTCTCCCATTGCCCCATATAAATTTAAAGAAGCTTCTTTGTAAAGATTGGAAGAACCCCCGCTCAGGGGCCAAAGGGATTGTCTGAAATATATAGAGGAATCGGGGGAGGATGTCCATCTTAAGGATATTAATGCGGCCCAACCACGAATACTGCTTCCTGCTGTAGGAGGCGAGGGAGGCAGCCGTAGAATGCAGGAGCGGGGCGTAGTTGAGTTTATATAGTTTCCCCAAATCTGAGGGCAGCTGAACCCCTAAATATGTGATGGCCTCCCCCTGCCATTTAAAGGGGAAGTTGGTCTGCATAAGGAGCCGGGTCTGAGCATTCAGTGAGATATTCAGAATCTCAGACTTAGACAAATTTACCTTAAAGTTGCTCAAGTCACCAAAACGCTTGAACTCCGACAAGATAGAAGGCATAGAGATGTGGGGTGAAGTCACGTACATGAGCAGATCATCCGCGAAGAGAGAGAGCTTGTGTTCCCCCTCCCCGCAAACGATCCCATGCACCGACGGATTAGCCCTCAACGCATTGGCCAGGTGCTCCATCACTAACACATATAGCAACGGGGACAAGGGGCAGCCCTGGCGAGTGCCATTCCGAATCAGAAAGGAGCCCGACAAAGAGCCATTAACCTTCACTCACTTCAGTGGGTTCCTGATATAGAGCCATTATTCTGGCCAACATGACCGGGCCCAATCCAATCTGACTCAGCGTAGCCCTCAGAAACCCCCAGTGAACCCTGTCGAATGCTTTCTCCGCATCGACTGCTAGTAGACAAGTCGGGATATTCTGTGACTGAGTGTAATTAATTAGAGATATCGCCTTAATGGTGTTGTCTCTCGCCTCCCTTCCAGAGACAAACCCCACTTGATCCAAATTGACCAATGTGGAGAGCAAGGGTTGCATCCGCAGAGCAATGATTTTAGCGTAAATTTTAAGATCCACATTGATCAATGAAATCGGCCTGTAGCTCCCAGGCAGGGTGGCGTCCTTGCCGGGCTTCAATATGACTGCAATGTGCGCCTCCAAGGCCTGTCTCGGGAAGGAACAGTCGTCCGATATGGAGTTAAACACTCTAACCAGAAAGGGGCCAAGCAAAGTTCCGAGCGTCTTGTAGAATCTGGGGGTGAACCCATCAGGACCGGGGCTTTTACCCACGGGGGCCCCCTTGATAGCCCGACTCACCTCTTCCAGGTCGAATGGGTCCTCCAAAAATTCACTATCTACCGAAGGCAAGGTCGGGAGGGCCGTCTCCTTGACATAGGCCGAAATCGCGACACCTCCCCCCAGCTGCGAGCCCTGTGCGGAGGGGCACCCAAGATTGTAGAGTTTAGAATAGAAGGCCTGGAATTCACCCGCTATCTGTGGTGTCTTATGGTGGTCAGCGCCGTCACCCCCCTTCAGGACGGGAATAAAGGTACAACCCTGTCTAGGGTGAAGAGATCTAGCAAGCATCCTGCCACACTTGTCGGAGTGCTTGTATATACGGGCTCTAAACCTGTCACGATATTTAAGAAAGCACTGATCATATAAATTCTTGAGGTCCTGCCTGGCATCCAGCAACTCCCGTAAAACAGTACTCGTGGGGGAGGTCTTGTGCACCTCCTCCAACTCCCCAATGCGTGCCAAGGCCTCCTTAATCCGATGCACCCTGTCTCTCCTGAGCCTAGGCCCATGTTTGATGAAAATCCCACGCAACACACATTTAAGAGCCTCCCATTGCAGTGGCAACGGGGTCGGGTCATTCACATGGTCCGAAAAGAAGTTCCCAATGGACGTCTTAACTTCAGCTAGGCAAACGGCGTCCTTCAGCAAATTGTCATTCAGACGCCAGTTATACTGCCTAGGAATCATGTCTGGAATCGGGAGGCTCAGGAAGACAGGGGCATGGTCCGACCAGAGGATCTGTCCTATGGAGGTGTCAGGGTCATACGAGAGCGCGTGGTGGCTAAGGAAGACATAATCTAGCCTACTATACATATTATGGGGATGGGAAAAAAACGTGTAATCCCGAGCCCCCCCATGCTGAATCCTCCAGGTGCCAACTACCTGGAGAGCTCGGAGAGCGCCCCGAAGACTATTCAACTTAGAAAAGGTTATGGCTGACTTACCCTGAGAGGAGTCAAGTCCCGGATCAAGGGCCAAGTTAAAGTCTCCCCCAATCATCAAGGATACATTGCCCCACACATTGTAAAGCGAAGAAATAGGTATCTACCATTAGGGTCAATCTTTGATTCTAGCGTTTCCAGAGGGACAGCTTTATGGAGAGCAATAGAGACCCCACCTATCATAGTACTTGTTTTTGATCTCCGGAATTTTCCCCCGGCAGAAATGAGTCTCCTGGAGTAGGATAATGTCCACCCGTTCCTTATGAAAACCATACAAAATTTTTGCCCTTTTTTTCGGGGACATTCAGCCCCCTAGCGTTGAAAGTGCAAATCTTAAGGCCTGCCATGCCTGTCTCAAGCTAGAGCTACAGATCAAAAGAAGTGCACCACAGCACAGCAAAAGGGGAAGACCCCAGCATACAGAGCATTAGAGACAATCCCAGAACATCCACAAACACGTCCCCCTCAGGGAAGCCGTTAATGAGAAATAGGAGAGAAACCCCCCTCCCCCCATCAACCGACAGCAAAACACCACTCATCCCCCAACCCCCCCGGCCACCCCCCGACGGGCATGCCATCCACCCCCCAGCCCACCGCGACAACCGCACAATGGACCAAGGGGAGGAAGGAAGGCCCGAACATCCCGACACCTCCCAGACAGCCGGGCTCCACCAAGCAGCTAAATCACTACGGCAATTAGCCTGCTCAGAGTCCTTCAGGAGCACGGAGTCCGCAGTAAAATGTCCACAAAGAAAAAAGGGGGGGGGAGAGGGCAAGAGCAAGGGGAACATCAGAGGGATCAGGCCCCCATCAGGAGCCGCCTATGAGGCGGGGGGGGGGAGCAATACAGAGAGTCCCGGATCAGGAGGCGTATTGGTTAGCGGCCCTGGACCGGTCCAGGGGCACCTCTTATTCGATCCCGACCCAACCGGGGCCTCCGCGGAGCTCGTTGCGGCAAAGGGGGCAGGGGGTCAAACGCCAGCCAGTCCGGTATCGGGAGAGGATCCAGGCCTAGAAAAATAAACACCCGGGAAGATCCGCCTTGCTTCTGAGGGTGTACGTAGAATTGTCCTTGCGAACAACAAGGTGAAACGGGTGCCCCCACTTATAGGAGGCTCCAACTTCCCGTATCCCGTCAAGGAGGGGTCGTAGCACCCGTCTCATCAACAGGGTTCGACGAGAAACATCAGGCAGGATAGTAATTTGCGAACCCTTCCAGCCGATTCTTCCCTTCTCCCAGGCAGACCGCAGGATGTCCTCTTTGATGAGAAAAAAATGTACTCTACAAAGGACGTCTCTAGGGGCCTGTGGGTCGCCAGCCGGACGTCCGTTAACCCGATGGATCCGATCCAGAACCAACTCAGCATCCGGCGCTCGCCCCAGCAGGTCGTTGAATAATTCCGTCGCCCATGGGTGCAGATCCTCCGATCTAACCGATTCCGGGACACCAGGGAGCTTCAAATTGTTGCGCCTGTTTCTGTTCTCTTGGTCATCCGTCTGAAGTCTAACGTCCACCAGTTGCTGATGGAGCAGCTCCTGATTTCTTTCAAGGGTCAACAAGCGCGACTCGTGATCCGAGCGGGACTCCTCTAGGGAGACAACTTTAGAGTCCAGGGCGGAAGATTTTTGTTGCAAATCCTCAATTTCCCGGCGCAGGGCACGCTCGATTCTGGTAGCTACAGCCTCCAGGTCAGCCTTCAATTCAGCTTTGGTCGGAAGACGTTGGAGGAGATCTCGCAAAGAAGTGTCAACAATAGGCCACGGGGGTAGTTGCCCGATTGGAGAGTGGACTAAGGGCATCCCATATACGGGTTCACAAGATGCCACATCTGTGGAGGAGATCTTGACAGGGTTCAGACCTCCTGGATCCACCTCGCCAGCATGGGAAGGAGACATGCCGTCTGGAGGATCATCGCTGGGGCCCGGGGACCATTCCAGAGGTACTGCGTCCATGGATGGTTGGGGGGATTGGCCAGGCCCAGGCCACTCAGGGGCCCGATGGACGTCCACCCAGACAGTTCGTTTGCCCGGTCCCGGGCTGTCTCCCCAGGAGTGTGGCGCGTGGCTGGGCTGCGCCGGAGACCGCCACTCAGGGGCCGAGGGATCCAGCCAGGCAGGGGAAGTTAGGGGAACCCGCCCCTTTAAGCTGCCAGCCGGGGATTGCAGCTCCACATCAGGGCCGGTGGAGGAGGCCGCGCTGCGCTGAGGCGGCGAAGTAGCAGCAGACATCAGGGGATGGGCAGACAGAGGCGCAGCACAGCCCGGGCTCCCAGCCCTCCGCTCCCCGGTTACGTCACCCCGCTCCGCCGGCATCTTCTCCCAGCCGTCGCCGGCCTCAGTAGAAACCCCTCGCAACGGGGTAGAAGGGTGGTCGTTCCTATGGGACCCCGGCGGGGAAGGTCCCGAGCCGCTTCCAGGCTCCCCGCGGCTCCCTCCTGCACCCGCCATCTGCGGACATGCCGGTGACGTCACCCCCGGGCCGGCCGCAGCTGTGCCATCCGCCGGGCTCACAGACGGGGGCACCAGGCCAGAGGTAAGCAGTGGGGCCTGCACATCGGGGGGTACCTCACAGTCCGGATCTGCTCCCGTTCTTCTGCGGTGGGCTCCCGGGTGCTCCTCCTCAGCACATAGGTGGCCGGACGCCATCTTGGCCGGCTGGGCCCTCCGATCCACCAGATCTCTGCGGCCAAAAAATGCCCCGATATCCTTCTTGGGAGGTTTCCTTGTGGATGTCCCAGGTCTCTTCTTCTTCCCGCTTCCCATCGTGCCAGGCAGGAGGGTCTAAGGGGGTCAGGATCAGCTATAGAGTCGGGGTATAAGGCAGAGCTAGCAGCAGCACGTCCTTACTCCCTCATGGTCCACCCCGCAAGTTTTACTAAACAGGCCCGTGTCAGCCTGAGTTTTACTAATTGCTTTAGGTGTGCATTGAATTCTGTCTGTTCAAATTACACTGGGGACTGGGGTATCCCAAAATCTCAACTACACACCCCGCAAGTTATACTAAGCAGGCCTGTGTCAGGCTGAGTTTTACTAATTGCTTTAGGTGTGCATTGAATTCTGTCTGCTGAAATTAAACCCACCGCTGCCTGGGGTATCCCAAAATCTCAGCTACCCACCCCGCCAGTTATACTAAGCAGGCCTGAGTCAGCCTGAGTTTTACTAATAGCTTTAGGTGTGCATTGAATTCTGTCTGTTCAAATTACACTGGGGAATCCCAAAATCTCAACTACCCACCCGCAAGTTACACTAAGCAGGCCTGTTTCAGCCTGTTTTTTGCTAATTGCTTTAGGTGTGCATTGAATTCTGTCTGTTCAAATTACACCCACCGCTGCCTGGGGTATCCCAAAATCTCAACTACCCACCCAGCAAGTTATACTAAGCAGGCCTGTGTCAGCCTGAGTTTTACTAATTGCTTTAGGTGTGCATTGAATTCTGTCTGTTCAAATTACACTGGGGACTGGGGTATCCCAAAATCGCAACTACCCACCTCGCAAGTTATACTAAGCAGGCCTGTGTCAGCCTGAGTTTTACTAATTGCTTTAGGTGTGCATTGAATTCTGTCTGTTCAAATTACACTGGGGACTGGGGTATCCCAAAATCGCAACTACCCACCCCGCAAGTTATACTAAGCAGGCCTGTTTCAGCCTGTTTTTTGATAATTGCTTTAGGTGTGCATTGAATTCTGTCTGTTCAAATTACACTGGGGACTGGGGTATCCCAAAATCGCAACTACCCACCCCGCAAGTTATACTAAGCAGGCCTGTTTCAGCCTGTTTTTTGATAATTGCTTTAGGTGTGCATTGAATTCTGTCTGTTCAAATTACACTGGGGACTGGGGTATCCCAAAATCTCAGCTACCCACCCCGCAAGTTATACTAAGCAGGCCTGTGTCAGCCTGAGTTTTACTAATTGCTTTAGGTGTGCATTGAATTCTGTCCAAATTACACTGGGGACTGGGGTATCCCAAAATCTCAACTACCCACCCCGCAAGTTATACTAAGCAGGCCTGTTTTTTGCTAATTGCTTTAGGTGTGCATTGAATTCTGTCTGCTGAAATTACACCCACCGCTGCCTGGGGTATCCCAAAATCATCTCTACCCACCCCGCCAGTTATACTAAACAGGCCTGTGTCAGCCTGAGTTTTACTAATTGCTTTAGGTGTGCATTGAATTCTGTCTGCTGGCATTACACCCACCTCTGCCTGGGGTATCCCAAAATCTCACCTACCACCCCGCCAGTTAGACTAAATAAGCAAATACATAAAAATGTCAGGCAGACAAGTGCCTGGAAGTTCAAAGAGGAGTGGCAGAGGCCAAGAATCTTCAGACAGAGGTCGCAACAGACTAGGGGCGAGTAGCAGCAGGAGTCACGGTGAGAGACCTGATCTGCCAGTATCTGCTAGCGGTCGTGTCTCCACCAGTAACGCATCTGCCCTAGTAGATTGGTTAACGGGCTCATCAGTATCATCACAAGTTACGTCTGAGACCACCAGTCTAGGGTTGGTAGGTTCCTCTGACACAACCCTGAGTTGGCATGCCCCGAGAGCAGTCCCTGTCCTCCCATTGCCTCTGTCCTATGCCGCTCCCTCCCCCAGCGACGTATCCTATGCTTTGGGTTCAGCTCCACTGTTTAGTGAGGACGATCAGATAGAGGACAGTCAGCAGCTACTGCCCAGCCATGAAATGGAGGTGGCTTCTTTAGCTCGGCAGACAAATAGTGATGTGGACAGTGTCGTGGGTGTTTCTTCAGCTCCTGCGCCAGACACTGTTGATGAAACCGAGAAGATCAGTGAGGTACAGCCACAACTCGGTGATGATGATGATGATGATGAAGCCGATCGCACCTGGGAGCCGGGTGATTAAGGGGCTTCATCTTCATCATCAGGAGAAGAGGGGCGCAGGTTGCCCCGGAGTCAGCCGCTGAGGCAGCAAGGTGTTAGCAGCGTGGTTGGCAGGCAGCATGGGGGCACAATTGTAAAGGCTGGAGCCAAACGGGGCCGGGGCTGGGGTAGAGCACCTGCTGTGCGGCAGCCTACCTTATCGGGAGATAGTGGAGCAGGGGTTCCTGGAGTTGGCGACAGTAGCAGTGAATCAGTGAGGCCTGTTGGTGGGAAAAGTAGCTACTCGGCAGTGTGGCAGTTTTTCCTGAAGCATCCACAGCAGGGTAACATGGCCACATGCAAGATATGTAGGCAGAAGGTGAAGCGTGGCCAGGGTCCAAATGTTGGCACCACGGCCCTGCGTCAACATATGATGCGTCACCATAAAGCGAGCTGGGAGAACCGAGGCTCCCAAGCGGTGGTCCAGCCTGCTTCCTCACCAAGTGGCACGCCGCTCGCAATTTCTGCCAGCCAAGGCTCCAGCACCTCAGCTGAAGGCAGCTGTGCGTCATACCCATCCTCTGTCACTCCTGCTCCTCCTCCTCCTCCAAGCCATGCATCCCGCCAGCAATCCCTCAGCGAAGCCATGTCCAAGAGACAGCAGTATGCGCCCACTCATCCCACGGCGCAGAAGCTGAATGTGCTGCTGTCCAAGTTGCTGGTGCTGCAGTCG
The DNA here is from genome assembly GCA_027917425.1 of Gastrophryne carolinensis. Lineage (NCBI taxonomy): Eukaryota > Metazoa > Chordata > Amphibia > Anura > Microhylidae > Gastrophryne > Gastrophryne carolinensis. The sequence continues at coordinate 14,138,417 of CM051241.1, read as the reverse complement.
CTCCCTTTTCAGGTGGTGGACTCTGCACCTTTCAGAGAACTGATGGCTTGTGCCGAGCCGAGGTGGAGATTCCCAAGCCGCCATTTCTTTGCCAAGAAGGCAGTACCAGCGCTGCACACTTTTGTTGAACAGAAGGTGGGCCAGTCCTTGAGCCTGTCGGTGTGTAGCAAAGTGCATGGCAGCGCCGACGTCTGGAGCTGCAACTACGGTCAGGGACAGTACATGTCATTTACGGCCCACTGGGTGACTGTGGTCCCTTTGCAGCAGCATCAACTTGGACAGGTCACGCCGCTTCGGCCTCCGTGCTCCCTGCCCGTTGGGCCCGTGACAACATGCGACTCGGCCTCCTCATCCTCCACTGTAGGCTCTAGTCTCGGTTCCCCTCCAGTCTACCATGTGTGCAGGGCACGGAGGTGTCACGCAGTGCTTCACATGGTTTGTCTTGGCGAACACAGGGGAGGAACTGCTTAAATTTATTCATCAGGAAATCCAAACATGGCTTACTCCAAGAAAACTTAAACTGGGAATCATGGTTACCGACAATGGCAAGAACATTTTGTCTGCGCTGCGCCAAGGAAGGCTGACCCATGCCCCCTGCATGGCTCATGTCTTCAATCTGGTTGTCAAGCAGTTTCTGAAGTGTTCCCCCCATATGCAAGACATCCTAACAACAGGAAGGAAACTTTGTATGCACTTCAGCCACTCCTAAACAGCCAAGCACACCCTTCTTGAGCTACAGCATCAGAACGGTATCCCCCAACATAGTCTGATTTGCGATGTTTCCACCCGTTGGAATTCCACCCTTCACATGTTGGACCGATTATATGAACAGAGAAAAGCCATCACGGATTTCCTGATGTTCCAAGCGGATAGGGGGACGCCCCTGTGCAACTTCAATGTCAACCAGTGGCAACTCATACGTGACACTTGCCATTTGCTCAGGCCCTTTGAGGAAGCCACTTTATTTGTCAGTCGGCAGGATTACGGGATGAACGACGTGATTCCACTGCTTCATGTACTACAGCACATGTTGGAAACCATGGCTGGTCAGGGCACTGGAGACATGGCGTCTACATCTTACGGCCACATGAACCCTGTTGGAGCTGAACTGGAGGAGGAGGAGGAAGAGGAGGAGGAGGAAGAGGAGGAGGAAGTGGCCCAGTGAAGCACAGTTTAGGCTTGGCGAAATGGCTGGTTTATCTAGTCAGCGGACAGGAAAGGAGGAGCAGGAGCAGCCAGAGGAGCTAGAGGGTTTTGAGGAAGGCAGTGGAGATGGAGACAGGTAGTCCATCCGAGTCACTTGCGCAAATGGCAGGAAGCATGCTCACGTGCTTGCGTAGTGACGCCAGAATTGTTTCCATTTGTCAGTGGGATGACTTCTGGCTGGCCACCTTATTGGACCCTCGCTTCCGGCACAAAATGGGGGCATTTTTTAAACCCGCCGAGAGGGAGGAGAAACTGAACTACTACAAAGACATTCTGCGTAGTCAGTTGGCCGATGCCTATCTGCGCCATGGTCCATACTCTCGCAGGCCTGACTCGGGGGGACCTCTGCGCTCACCTTCCACTTCCATGCCTGCTGGGGGGGTTGGCAGGAGCAGCAGCTCCATCAGCAGCAGCCTCAGTCTTCAGTCACTAATGAGTAGCTTTCTACACCCGCATAGTGAGGCTACTCATGAGCAGCAGGAAGACCTGGAGCAGGAACTCAACCAGCAGGTCATGTCATACCTTGACATGACCATGCCAACACACCTTGAGGATCCGCTGGACTTCTGGGCAGCCAAACTTGGCTTGTGGCCGCAACTAGCAGAGTTTGCCCTGGAAAAGCTGTCCTGCCCGGCAAGTAGCGTGCCATCTGAGCGGGTGTTTAGTGCGGCGGGGGCCATAGTTACGGCGAGGAGAACTCATCTGTCAACTAAAAATGTGGAGAGACTCACCTTTGTCAAAATGAATCAGGGATGGATCAGCCAGAATTTCCACTCACCAATGGCTGATGCATGCGACTAGATTCAGAATGGTGCCACGTTTTACACTTTCTAAATGGTGCAAAACATATTTATGTCTTTAGACCAATTTCTGGGTTCCTGCTGCTGCTAACTTCTGGGTGTGCCTTTCAGCCAATTTCTGGGTTCCTGCTGCTGATGCCAACTTCTGGGTGTGCCTTCCAGCTAATGTTTGTGCTCCTGCTGCTGCCAACTTCAGGGTGTGCCTTCCCGCCAATTTTTGGCCTACTGCTGATGCTAACTTCAGGGTGTGCCTTCCAGCCAATTTCTGGGTTCCTCCTGCTGCTGCTGCCAACTCCAGGGTGTCCCTTCTAGTCAATTTTTGGGCTCCTGCTGATGCCAACTTTTGGCCTACTGCTGATGCCAACTTCTGGGTGTGCCTTCCAGCTAATGTTTGTGCTCCTGCTGCTGCCAACTTCAGAGTGTGCCTTCCAGCCAATTTCTGGGTTCCTCCTGCTGCTGCTGCCAACTCCGGGGTGTGCCTTCCAGTTAATTTTTGGGCTTCTGCTGATGCCAACTTCAGGGTGTGCCTTCCAGCCAATTTCTGGGTTCCTCCTGCTGCTGCTGCCAACTGCAGGGTGTCCCTTGCAGTCAATTTGTGGGCTCCTGCTGATGCCAACTTCAGGGTGTGCCTTCCAGCCAATTTTTGGCCTACTGCTGATGCCAACTTCAGGGTGTGCCTTCCAGACAATTTTTGGCCTACTGCTGATGCCAACTTCAAGGTGTGCATTCCAGCCAATTTTAGGGCTCCTGCTGATGCCAACTTCAGGGTGTGCCTTCCAGCCAATTTCTGGGTTCCTGCTGCTGATGCCAACTTCAGGGTGTGCCTTCCAGACCATTTTTGGCCTACTGCTGATGCCAACTTCAGGGTGTGCCTTCCAGACAATTTTTGGCCTACTGCTGATGCCAACTTCAAGGTGTGCCTTCCAGCCAATTTTTGGGCTCCTGCTGATGCCAACTTCAGGGTGTACCTTCCAGACAATTTTTGGGCTACTGCAGCCAACTCCAGTGTCTCTTTCACGCAATGTTTGGGCTCCTCCTGCTGCTTGCAACTCCAGGGTGTGATTCATCCAATTTTTGGGCTCCTGCAGCCAACTCCAGTGTCTCTTTCAAGCAATGTTTGGGCTCCTGCTGCTGCTTGCAACTCCAGGGTGTGATTCATCCAATTTTTGGCCTCCCACAGCCAACTCCAGTGTCTCTTTCAAGCAATGTTTGGGCTCCTGCTGCTGCAGCTGCTTGCATCTCCAGGGTGTGATTCATCCAATTTTTGGGCTCCTGCAGCCAACTCCAGTGTCTCTTTCAAGCTATGTTTGGGCTCCTGCTGCTGCTGATGCAGCTGCTTGCATCTCCAGGGTGTGATTCATCCAATTGTTGGGCTCCTGCAGCCAACTCCAGTGTCTCTTTCAAGCTATGTTTGGGCTCCTGCTGCTGCTTGCAACTCCAGGGTGTGATTCATCCAATTGTTGGGCACCTGCTGCCAACTGCAGTGTCTCTTTCAAGCAATGTTTGGGCTCCTGCTGCTGCTTGCAACTCCAGGGTGTGATTCATCCAATTTTTGGGCTCCTGCAGCCAACTCCAGTGTCTCTTTCAAGCAATGTTTGGGCTCCTGCTGCTGCTTGCAACTCCAGGGTGTGATTCATCCAATTTTTGGCCTCCTGCAGCCAACTCCAGTGTCTCTTTCAAGCTATGTTTGGGCTCCTGCTGCTGCTTGCAACTCCAGGGTGTGATTTATCCAATTTTTGGCCTCCTGCAGCCAACTCCAGTGTCTCTTTCAAGCTATGTTTGGGCTTCTGCTGCTGCTGCTTGCATCTCCAGGGTGTGATTCATCCAATTTTGGGGCTCCTGCAGCCGACTCCAGTGTCTCTTTCAAGCTATGTTTGGGCTCCTGCTGCTGCTGCTTGCAACTCCAGGGTGTGATTCATCCAATTTTTGGGCTCCTGCAGCCAACTCCAGTGTCTCTTTCACGCAATGTTTGGGCTCCTGCAGCTGCTGCTGCTGCTGCTTGCAACTCCAGGGTGTGATTCATCCAATTTTTGGGCTCCTGCAGCCAACTCCAGTGTCTCTTTCAAGCAATGTTTGGGCTGCTGCTGCTTGCAACTCCAGGGTGTGATTTTCAGGCACTATAGGGGCCCCTCATTTGGAAGGCATGGCTACTATAACTCGGAAATATATTTGTTTTCCTGAGGATATGGTAGCCAGAAACGCGATTAAGCTGGCATTTTATAATATTGCTGATATGCCCAACGTCATGGGTGCCATTGACTGTACCCACGTTGCCCTGGTCCCTCCGGCTGCCGACGAGTACATATACAGGCAAGTTCAGTCTTTCATGTTGAGCTAAACGTTATCCTTTTTTTTTTGTCCCTCATTGTAAAAAATGCCTCCTTTGTTTTTGTCCCTCCTTGTAATTTATCCCTAATTGTAATTTGTCCCTCCTTGAAATGGTCCCCTCTTTGTAATGAGTCCCTTCTTGTAATTAATCATTGTAATTAGTCCCTCATTGTAATGTGACCCTCGAAATTTTCACCCCCTTGGTAAGTAGTCCCTCCTTGAAAATATGACCTCATTGTAATTAGTCCCACCTTGTAATTATTCCCTCATTGTAATTGTGCCCTCCTTGCAATTCTTTACATGTAGTCCCTCCTTTTTTGTCCCTCATTGTAAAAAATGCCTCCTTTGTTTTGTCCCACCTTGTAATTATTCCCTCATTGTAATTTGTCCCTCCTTGTAACTTTGCAAGCATTGCCAACAGTCCCTCCTTGCAAATAGTGCATGTGAACCAATGGACCGTATTTTTTACTTTAAATATTGTGCAAAGGCAAACATTTTAAAGTGTACTTAAAATTGAGGAAGTAAAAAAAAAAAGGTCTAACATACATATCCTTTTTGTGTGCACTTAAATGTAATGTAGTTGTTTTGTGTTATTAGTCTTGCCATACACGTTTTACTTAAGTTAGTATTTAAATAGTTTGCGAAGCGTTACTGATGTTTTTTTTTCTCTTTTTTTTCCTGGTGGCCCAGGACATGCGGTTCCTTAGCGTCCTCGCGGGCTACCCAGGCTCATCCCATGACACCTACATCCTTAGAAGATCTGGATTGTTCCGTCGGTTTGAGTCTGGGGAATTTTCCGGTACATGGCTCCTTGGTAAGTTGAGTCCAATAACATAATTTACTTTTCTAGGTATGGCTATGTTTTTTTTTGGCTTTCCCTTTCTTAAACTATGCCTTTTCCCTCACCTTGGTAACATGTGAAACACGACTGTACTCATTACATTAGCAAAACAACAAAGCCTGCCAAACTATTTGTCCTGCATTATTAAAACTCTAAAGAGTATTTTTACCCAAATTAGTAATTAGGCTTACCCACACTTTTCGTTACATCTGTTCTTGACTTTATCATAGGGTCTGCGCCATCTTTGCTTAGATGCATTACACTTACTGAGTAGAGGAGAGCCGGATAAAGTGCTGGATCCGGCTTAGACCTGTTTTGGACTCAGACAAATAAGAAAATGGGTCATGCAAACTTAACCCATCCAAGATTGCTGAGCAGCACAGACAGCTCTTAAGAGTCTGGCTGATTGGCCAGCATCCCCAATATTAGTTCTCTAATTTTGCCCACCATCTATTAGATATGTTTGTTTGTGGGATGGTCCTGTGCAATATGTCTGCTCATGTTTTGGGGACAATGTCACTTAGCCTCTTATTCAGGTAGTTTTTGTATTTTTGTGCTGAAATGTATTAATTTTTTTTTTTCATTAAATTTTTTAAGGTGATTCTGGATATCCACTCCTCCCGTGGCTGTTGATGCCTGTACTACGGCCACAGAATGCCGCACAAGAGGCCTATAATAGGGCGCACCGCAAAACCAGGGCATTGGTGGAGAGGGCCTTTGGCCTATTGAAGACCCGATTTAGATGTTTGGACTATACCGGGGGATCCCTTCAGTATGACCCAAAAAAGGTCATAGATATCATCATGACCTGTGCTGCGCTGCATAATTTTGCTATCTTGCAGCGGGTCCCCCAGTATGTGGATTTGCCACCCTCTACACCCGCTGATGACCCAGAGGACGCCTATGTTGGGCAGCACAGTGCGTCTGGCCAAGCCGTCCGTGCTAATTTAATAGCAACACATTTTGCTTAATTGTTTTCTCCTTTTTTGTGCTTGTTTTTACATTGTTTGTTGTTATTGCTTAGTGCCATTTGTTTTTGTATTTGTGTTTGATTCAGAACAAAAAGTAATGAATTAATTACCAAAACCATCAACAATGTATTTAGCCTCTTTTTGTAAGATTTGTGTGTGTTTGTCATTGGTGCTACTTTAATTCATATTTATTATCCCAAAACAGACAGACAGTAACTTAGTCATAAACAGGTTTTTTTAATTTTTAAAGATCGAAATTTACAAACATAAGGATTGTAGTTGATGGTCACTCACATAGTAATGGGGAGAACATGGGCATGAAATTTATGCCAAAACATGCCACAGAGCAATTGCACACAGCCTGGATTTACAAAGTAAGGCACTCCAGGAAAAAGTTAACCTTCAAAAGAACATACTAACATATGTGTACCAAGCATTGCCAAGTGTAGAAATCACAGATGTTACATTGTCAAAATAGGGACACAAACACAACCTCTCCTGCTTGGCCACATTTGACCCAGGACATCGTGTTTTCCCCAACGAGCCAGCTCTCGGCCACCAACCAAGTAAGTAGTCATGCCATTATTTGCATTTATGTGGTACTTGACATCAACACACAGATACATCAAGCCCTAGCCAATGGCAATATAAGACTGACCTGTGGCCACTTCCTTAGCTTAATGGCTTGCCAGACTGACCTGTGGCCACTTCCTTAGCTTAATGACTTGACAGACTGACCTGTGGCCACTTTCTTAGCTTAATGACTTGACAGAATTACATATGTAGCCTTTATTTATTTGTGTAACTTAAAAACATTCAATCCACAGGTGGCAAACAAGTATTGGTATCAAACTAATGATTTTTTCTCCATTTGTTACAGGGACCACACGGCAACAAATTTTGGAAATGAATCGGAGGGTCCTTGCGTTGGTGGCCGATATGAAGGTGATGGTTGACTCGTTGGGGACAACAGAAGACGAAGAGGAGTAGAGTCCTGGGTCCTGGGCCTGTTCTGCTGTCCCAATGTTTAAAATTTTTTAAATTTTTATCAAAAGTTGTTTATTTAAAAAAAAAAAATTAGCCCAGCCAAAAACTAAAAAAAAAGTTTTAAAGCCAAAAAAAAAATATTCACATTATATAGATATTTAAGATAAAAAAAAAAAAACTAAAGAAACCAACGTTTCTGTGTCATTTCTTGAAACACATACATTTACAACAAAGGGGCAAATACATATTTTGAGCTGAAGATTCAGATGTCCGCGAAGTGATTTGGGTAAGTTTTAGGGACCTAAAATGGAAGAAGAACATAACCGCGAAGTGATTTGGGTAAGTTTTAGGGACCTAAAATGGAAGAAGAACATAACCGCAAAGTGATTTGGGTAAGTTTTAGGGACCTAAAATGGAAGATGAACATAACCGCGAAGTGATTTGGGTAAGTTTTAGGGTGCGGTAAATGAAGAACAGAACCACAAAGTAATTTGGGTAAGTTTTAGGGACCTAAAATGGAAGAAGAACATAACCGTGAAGTGATTTGGGTAAGTTTTAGGGTGCTGTAAATGAAGAACAGAACCGCAAAGTGATTTGGGTAAGTTTTAGGGACCTAAAATGGAAGAAGAACAGAACCGCGAAGTGATATGGGTAAGTTTTAGGGTGCGGTAAATGAAGAGCAGAACCGCAAAGTGATTTGGGTAAGTTTTAGGGACCTAAAATGGAAGAACATAACCGCGAAGTGATTTGGGTAAGTTTTAGGGACCTAAAATGGAAGAACATAACCGCGAAGTGATTTGGGTAAGTGTTAGGGTGCGGTAAATGAAGAACAGAACCGCAAAGTGATTTGGGTAAGTTTTAGGGTGCGGTAAATGAAGAAGTGATTTGGGTACGTTTTAGGGACCTAAAATGGAAGAAGAACATAACCGCGAAGTGATTTGGGTAAGTTTTAAGGGTTCAAAAGGGAAGCTGGAGGATAGTGCTAAGTGGTTAGGGTGAGCTTTAAGGGTTCAAAAGGAAAGCTGGAGGATAGTGCTAAGTGGTTAGAGTGAGCTTTAAGGGTTCAAAAGGGAAGCTGGAGGATAGTGCTAAGTGGTTAGGGTGAGCTTTAAGGGTTCAAAAGGGAAGCTGGAGGATAGTGCTAAGTGGTTAGGGTGAGCTTTAAGGGTTCAAAAGGGAAGCTGCAGGATAGTGCTAAGTGGTTAGGGTGAGCTTTAACCCTTTTAGTGCCAGCTACGTGAGTCTCACGTAGCTGACTTCAAACCCCCACAGAAAAAAAAAGTATAAAAGTAGAAAACTCAGTAGTGAGGAGAGGGCGAGAAATTGCCCTCCTCCTCACTTCCTGGGTCGCGGTTGTTAGCCCCGCCCACAATCATTATGGTGTCACCTTCCCATCGACACCTCGCATCTGAGCCGAGAAGCTCAGTAGATGCGGGTGTTCAGAGGAGGAAGGTTGGAGGGGGCCAGATGGCTCTGATCATCTGCCCCCCCAGCCCTCCTCCGAGCTTCGTGGGACATGATCGCCGGGGAACAGCAGAGGATCAGAGGTGAGTAAAGAAAAAAAAACGAATAAATGTCATTTTTCTGTGTGTGTGTTTTATTTTATACTGTTAACTCCTTGTGAACTGGTAAGGGATCCATGAGACCCCTATACCAGTTCACAAGGCTGGAGGCTGGCAAGTCACCTGCAACTAGCGGGTGACTTGCCATTAAATTAACCCCCGGCACCCCCAATTACCGGCCTCCCCAAAGCCCAGGAGGGGCAGAAGAGCTCAGGCCCACAGAGGGTATGTGGGCTTGTAGGTTGCAGGATGGGGGGCACCAAAGCTGGCCCCTGTGCCCTGATCTACAAGCCCCCATAGCTGGTTACACTAGGCAGGGGGGACCCCATGGCATTTTTGGGGGATTTTTGAGTGATCAGCCGAGGATGGATGGAAGGTAAGTATTAAAAAAAAAAAAAGGTAAATAAAATATTTTTTCTGCTTGTCTCTGTGTGTTTTTTTACACTTACCCGTTGTGAACTGGTAAGGGATCCATGAGACCCCTATACCAGTTCACAAGGCTGGGGGCTAGCAAGCCACCTGCCGCTAGCGGGTGACTTGGCATTAACCCCCAGCACCCCCAATTACCTGCCTCCCCAAAGCCCTGGGGGGGCAGAAGAGCCCAGCCCACGGAGCTTGTAGCCGACAGGGCGGGGGGGGCCACCAGGGATGGCCCCTGTGCCCTGTTCCTACAAGCCCCCATAGCTGGTCCCGGGCTAGTTATGATGGGTAAGGGGGACCCCATATCATTTTGGGGGGATTTTTAAGGGTTTTTTACCCTTAAAATTCCCCAAAAAATGGGTTCCCCCCAGGAGGGGGTTAGGATGGGTAAAGGGGAACCCCATATCATTTTGGGGGATTTTTAAGGGTTTTTAACCCTTAAAATTCCCCAAAAAATGGGTTTCCCCCAGGAGGGGGGACCCTATGTCGTTTTTTATAATTAACCTCTTATGTTTATAGTGTGAATAGTAGTTGTATTTTATTTGTAAATGTTATAAAGTGCTCTTTTCAGTTTGGGGGTTCTTCTGGGCAAGAATGGGGGGCTACCGATACATATGTGGTACCATTGTAATCGAGAGAAATAGGGCTTTCACAGACAATGTGTTTTTTTATTAATAAAACAAATGTTTTATTTAAAATAAAGTAGACAATTATCTAAAAAATATGTTTTTATTTTTTTTTTTTGTTACGCAAAAATATTTAAAAAAACAGTAGAAAAATTACAAACAAGACATTTCATGTTAAAGCCTAAACTCTGCTGCAAAATATATATATATAATTTTCCTGGCAATTCTGGCAAAATCGCGGTTAAACATGGCGCAAAAGGGGAAAATGACCTGTCAACAGAGGGTGAAAAAACTTCAAGTAGGCTAGCAATTAAAAGGGTTAATAGTACCTATGCATGTTGGGTATTGTTCTGCTCGGGGGCCCTTGTGCTTTCAGATTTAGCTTGTTTTTTCTTGTTTGCATATTGATATTTTAGGAAAACATGTTTTTATTCAGCTTTTTTTATACATTTTTTTAGGGAAACCCTGTGCAACCTAAGAGTTCTTCGAGGGATTACTTCTAGAAAGATGAGCCCACTACAACAAGCTGGGTACGCTTAGAAAGCTTAACATGTGTACTTTCAGGGAATATATGGTTTATAGGGGATATTCCAAATGTTAAGGGTTGATTTGGTTGAAAAATTGCAAGATGCGCACTTTGTCTGCAGAGCTGAAATTTTCAAGTAAAATTACCATTATGCGCATGCTTTACTTAGTGGTGTTTGGCAACTCTTCCCTTACCTATACATGCTGGGTATTGTTCTGTTCGGGGCATATTGCTTTTTCAGATTTTACTTGTTTTTTCTTGTTTGCATAGATTTGTTAGGAACATGTGGCTTGATTCTTCCTTTTTATTCTTTTTTAGGGAAACTCTGTGCAACCAAAGAATTGATTGAGGGATTACTTCCAGAAAACTATGCCCACATAAACAAGCCTGGTATGTATAGAAAATGCCATTTTGTGAGTACTCACCTGAAAAATGGATATTGTTGGTGTGCCACACACCCCGCTTCACTTTTAAATATTCTTCACTTAATGGGTTAACTCACCGCCAGGTGACGCAGTGCAGAGAGGAAGTCTTGTAACGAGCCCCCTTCCGGCCTATATATACCTGGTACCTCCCTTCAATCACCAGTATATTAAAAAAGCAGAAAGACAAGGTACCAGTATTCCACCGGTAACCTCAAAATCAATTTGATATAAATAAAAAGCTTCACCATAGAAAGGCTTCGGAAATACCGAAAAGGGTGGGAGTGAAGCTGGGTGTGTGGCACACCAACAATATCCATTTTTCAGGTGAGTACTCACAAAATGGCATTATTCTTGGTGTGCCACACACCCCGCTTCACTTTTAAATATTCTTCACTTAATGGGACATCCAAAAGCAGTGTCCACAAGGGATGGGCATCTCAAGGCCAGGTGAAGCATAACTTAAATGACTGCAGTCTGCAGAACTTTGCGGCCAAAAACAGCATCCGCTGAGGCTCGCACATCAACTTTGTAAAACTCAGAAAAAGTGTGAACAGAAGACCAAGTGGCGGCCTTACAAACTTGTTCAACAGAAGCTTGGTGCTGAAAAGCCCAAGAAGCCCCAACGGCGCGAGTAGAATGAGCAGTGATACGAAAAGGGGGAACTCTTCCCTTAGCAGAATAGGCCGCAGTAACGGCCTGACGTATCCACTTGCTAATGGCAGATTTGGCTGGTGCCAAACCCTTCTTAGGCCCATGGGGCACAACAAAAAAGGAATCCGTCCTACGAAAAGGAGACGTGATAATCAAGTAGTACTTAACACAGCGTACTACATCCAAACAATGCAAAACCCTCTCTTTGTCATTCTTAAGATTAGGACACAAGGAGGGAAGAACAATATCTTGGTTCAAATGAAAAGCAGAAACAACCTTAGGAAGAAAGTCTGGCTTGAACCGAAAGACCACTTTATCCTGATGCCTCTCAAAGTAAGGCGCCTGGATAGACAAAGCCGCCAACTCCGAGACACGCCGGACCGAAGTGCTATAGTAGGTGATGGAAGAAGACCTCTTCCGGGCACAGATCAGAGTCTTAATGACTGAATCAGAAAGACCCTCCTCCTTCAGGATGGAGGTTTCAGCAGCCAGGCCATCAAACCCAGCGCTGGTAAATTGGGGTAACACAATTGACCCTGAGTGAACAGATCGGGCCGAAGAGGCAGAACGAACTGGTCCACTGCCAGCCGAACGATGTCTGCGAACCTCACTCGTCTTGGCCACCTTGGGGCCACGAGAACGGCGGACACCTTTTCCAGAGCCAACTTCTGAAGCACCCTGCCCAGCATGGGCATCGGAGGAAACAGGTATAGAAATCCCAGAACTCCCCAGCTCAGGGACATGGCGTCCACTGCCAGAGCCAGAGGATCCTGGGAGAGCGATACGAAGTTCGGGAGCCTGCGAGAGGCAAACGGGTCCACCTCCGGGGTCCCCCATCGGAGACACAGTGAGCGAAACACCCGAGGATGGAGAGCCCATTCTCCCAGACGGGGAGAGCCCCTGCTCAACTGGTCCACTACCTGGTTCTTCACCTCTGGAATGTAAACCGCCGAGAGACAAGGAACATGGGACACCGCCCAGGTCAGGATCAGGGACACTTCTCTGAGAGCACTCAGACTGCGAGTCCCTCCCTGATGACCGATGTAAGCAACCGCTGTTTGATTGTCTGAACGCACCTGGACCGGAAGGCCCAGAACGTGCTGAGTCAGGAGAGCAAGCACCCGATGGATGGTTCTCAGTTTCAGAATATTGGTGGGTAAGTGGGCCTCTTGAGGTCCCCACTGCCCCTGAAACTGCAGCTCCTTCCAGAATCCGCCCCATCCTGACAGACTGGCGTCCACGGTGACAATTTTCCAAAGGAGGGTCAGGAAAAACCTGCCCTACACCAGATTGGTCGAGACCAACCACCACAGGAGGGACTGCCGGACCCGGGAGGACAACTGGAAGGACTGATCCAGCGACCGAGGCTGCTGGTCCCAAGACGCTAACAGAAAAAGCTGAAGCGTTCTCGTGTGAATTTGGGCAAAAGGAAGAAACACTCTGTGTTGATGTCCAGGCCGGGACGAACCGACCCATCTTTCTCGGGGACTCGAATTCCAGGTCGTAACCGGCCGACACTACCTCCTGGATCCATCTGCCTGGAACCACTTGGTTCCAAACCTGGGAGAAGTGTCGCCATAGTCCCCCCACCCGCACGGGTGAGGGCAGCCCCTCATTGCTGAGAGGGCTTATCAGCAGGTTTGGCTTGGTGCCCCAGGACTGAGTGGGCCGGCCACGGCCCCTTCCCCCGAGTCCAACCTGCACCTCTGGTAGCGGGAAAGGAAGCCCCCCTGCCCGCTCTGAATCCTCGAAAGGAAGGCCTACCGGAACCTGCCCCCCTAAAGGGGCCACGAGGCCTCTTGCATTGTGGCATCTTACCACCCTTTGCGACTGAATCAATTTTCTCCCTAAACAGATGCAACCCCAAAAAGGGGAGAGCTGTGAGCACCTTCTTAGAAACTGCGTCCGCCGACCACTGACGCAGCCATACTGACCGGCGAATAGCCACCAGCATAGCCGCTGCCTTGCTACTCATAGCCAGCGCATCGTCCTGAGCGGATAGGACATAGGACACAAAAGTCCTCATATAGCCCCTGAATTAAAGACCTAATCGCCAATAGAAGAAGGGCTGAAGCACACACCGGGCGCAACGCTGACCCGGAATAAATAAAACCATGGCGCGCGTATTGGTCAATCCGACGATCTTCCCCATCTTTAGGGACAGTGGTCTCAGCAGACTGTACCATAGCCATGCTGGAGAGCCCTAGCACAGGGGTATCGACGTCAGGAGGGACAGACCAAAGCTTTACCAACTGTGGCGGAAAAGGATAACGCTTTTCCCAACTGGAAGGGATTCCAGATAACCGCATGGGATGTTCCCATTCCTTAAGGACCCCCCTCTCAAAGTGGTGTTGTCTGAGAAAAACCCAACGCGGCTGAGGCTCCTTAAACAACTGACCCTTTGGCAGGGTGACAGCCTCAGGTGGACCTAAATTCAAAATTTTAAACATTTGAGCCAGAATGGAGGGGGTGTCAAAAACAACCCCCTCCGACCAATCGCCAATCGCATCAGCCTCAAGCTGATCTGCAGGCTCATCTGACTCCAACAGGAATTCTTCCTCGTTCGGGGATCCATCGGACCATTCCACAGGCTCACATAACTCGTCCTGTGGAGCCGAAGGTACCGGAGTCAGGTGCCTCCGTTTTGCAGCGGCCTTTAACCCTGCTTTAACGGGCACTACTTTCCGGGGGCTGGCCGACCGTGCCGCCACCTCGGACTGCGAATCCCCACTTTTGACAGTGTCATGCGGGGTCCGGAACAGGGAGGGCGAGGTAGGCGATGATGAAGGTTGCGATAGGCCAGCAGCCGAAACAACAGACTGGCGCGCAATGCTCTGCTTTGCACAAGGGATGCAAATAAAGACATCATCAGCTGGGAGTAGAGCCCCACAACTTACGCACCCCCCGAATGGCTCAGAAGAACCGTTTCCGGCAATAATGGCAGCCTCCATATGGTGATTTATGGTATTCGCAATTTTTGGGCTTTGAGGCATAAGCCAACCCGGGATGCCCCCTTATTTGTAAATGTCCCGGAAGGGAGGATTTTTATTTATATATATATTTTTTTTTTTCAAAAAGGAAGGTCCCCCTTAATAATCTATATATAAATATAGATTGTATATATATATATTTTTTTTTTAATATATATACGCAAGTATATATAAATAAATATGTCCCAATTTAGGAGAAAAAGAGACTAGCCAGGCAATAAAGAACTGGGAGACTACTAATTGAAGGAATCCCAGGATCTGTGGGGAAAAAACAACCAACAGTAAAAACCCCCAGAAACAAATGGCAACATGCAATATAACATACATACACAGCACCAAGTGCTTTGAAGAGGCAATAAAACTGGCATCTGATTTTCCTCCTTATATATTCTTCCCCTTTTTTTTTTGTTTTTTTTTTTTTTTAAACAAAAGTATATTTCCATTAAATATATTACTTTTTAATAAACAGTCAAACCCATAAAAATATAGACGGCCCCACCAGGTGAGGCCGCTTACCTGCCCCAGTAAGGCTTACAAAAGCCCAGCACCCAACCAAAGAGGTGGTGGAGACAGGCAGAAAATGTCAGCGAAGGCGGGAGTGGCCGATTAAAACAAAGGAGAAAAGCAGAGGGGGGAGGGGAGCTGGACAAGGTGAGAAAAGCGCAGGCAGCCAAAAGCAAGCCTGACACCATACAGCCTGCCCCGGTCACCCCTAAAGCTCTGGCTCTACAGGCCAACAGCAGCAGCCCGCAAAACAGAGACTGCCATATAAGGAGGAATCAAAGTCAGGCCATATGCACACTCACTTGCAGTGCAGCCTGACAACGTTGAAATAAACAAAACACATGAACATACAGTAAACCATACACACAATACACATCCCTCTACCCCCCTCCCCCTAGTGAAGGGAGAAGGGACCGTAACGGGAGAGAAAGGGGCTATGGGGACCCTCAGGACAGGGGCATCCCATTTCCGGATCCCCATGCCGGATAGCCGCATTGCCCCACGCATGAGGTCGAGCGGTAGGAGATAAGCTCCTAGGCACTTAAAGTGCCATCTACCATTTGCCCAGTGAGCAGCCTAGGCTGGGAGGCTTCCATTCCACCATCAAGGTATAAACACTCAAACCGGGCAGAAATAGACCAAAAGGGGGGTGCCGGGGTAAGACCCCGGCTACCTGTAAGCAGGAGACTTCAATCTTCTGTCTTGTCGTCAAGCAGAGAGAAAAATACTGGTGATTGAAGGGAGGTACCAGGTATATATAGGCCGGAAGGGGGCTCGTTACAAGACTTCCTCTCTGCACTGCGTCACCTGGCGGTGAGTTAACCCATTAAGTGAAGAATATTTAAAAGTGAAGCGGGGTGTGTGGCACACCAAGAATAGCTTGAGTTGTGTACTTCCAGAGAATATATAGTTTATGGGGGGTATTTCAAAGGTAAAGGGTTGTTTTTCTGGAAAACTTGCAAGGTGCACATAGTGCATATCACAGTTGTATTTTATCTGAAAATCTCCTAAAGCAATGTTTCAACTTGGGGGAGTCTCCTGGGCAGGAATGGGTGTCTATCAATACATATGTGGTACCGCTGTAACTGGGAGAAATTGGGGTTTCACACGCAATATGATTTTATTGACAAACTTACATTTTTTTATTACAAAAACCACTACAAATTGCAAAAAATAGATTTTTTTAAATTTCTTTGCACATATTTCAACCAAAAGTATTAAGAATACACTAAAAAGGGCCATACAAGACATTTCATGTTGAAGCCCAGACTCTGCTGAAAAAAACAATATATAATTTTCCTGGGAAATCCCTTCAAAAATCAAGGTTGAACGTGTAGCGCAAAATAGTGAAAAGTGGTCTGGCACTTAAAGGGTTAAGGGTTCAAAAGGGAAGCTGCAGGATAGCACTAAGTGGTTTATCTAAACATTGTAGTAGAAGTGAGGGAGTCAAATATGTAGGCGAGCACTTTATTTTAAATTCTTTATTTAGTTTTCAAATACAGAATAACAAGGTATCAGAGATACAAAGGTTTCAGAATAAGTACAAAGATAACATACAAGTAGCAATGGCACTGGCCCAACATATGCATGTATACCCCCCTGTTCCCATGATTGTGGTTCTTTTCAGAGGCTATGTATCTCTGAGATAACTAATAGTGTCCCACCATTGTCTCCTGTCCCTCCAGGAGTTTTGGCTTCTATTCACTTTTCTTTGTCAAAAAAGCATTGACTTTAGCTTCTGGACCACATTCTGCTGCTTGACCGGACATCTCAGTGACTTCCTTGTCTTTCAGGTGGAGTTTGTTTGATTCCGGCCTAGTGTCTTGATAGTTTGGGGACCAGTTTGGGGTGCTCCGTAGCCCAGGCCAGGCCATTAAGAGAGAAAGGGTGTACAGAGGGTAAAAGGGGGGAGAAAGAAAGGGGAGAAGTATGAACAGGTGGTGGAGAGAAAAAAAAAAAAAGGAAGGGGAAAGGGGGTCTCCATGTCTCCACGCTCCACCCCACAAGTGTGTACATACCCGTATTGATGCCAGCCGTCAAACGGCCGACCACTGCCCATTTTAGGCTCCGTACCGGGCCCTAGGGGGGCGAGGGATCAGCGAGACGGGCCCCCAGGGGCCGGAACATGTACATGTACCACGGCATCCAGAGTAGTCGGATCTTTTCCTCATTGTCCTGGGCTGCAGCTGTCAGCTCTTCCATTTCCCTTATTTTGTCAATCTCTCGGATCCAATCATTTTCTGATGGGGTATATTCGGCCTTCCAAAACCTGGGGATCAGCATTTTGACTGCGTTTATTAGGTGCCTCAGGATCAACTTTCTATATGTTGCCACACTGCTAGTAGTATGGTGCAGCAGCAGGGGGGTCGGGCAGAGGGGGACTCGTGAGCCCACGATCTCAGTCATAGTTTCTATTATCTTCTTCCAGAAGGCTGTGACTTTAGGACAAGACCACAAAATGTGTATTAAAGAGCCCTCCTCTGCTTTACATCTCCAGCACATAGGAGAAGAACTCGGGAAGATGGAGGCCAGTCGCTTTGGCGTATAATACCATCTGGATAGGTACTTATAGTTCGTTTCCTATACTTGTGCTGAGATCGATGATTTGTGGGCGAGTGAGAACATTTTCTCCCACTCCACAGTGAACACTCTGCCTAGTTCTATCTCCCATTCTCTGCAAAAGGTAGGTGTCGTCTCCTGCTCTGCATCTAGAAGTCGATATATTTGGGATATCACCCTCTGCGGAGGGTCTTTCTGTGTGACCAAGGTCTCGAACTGGGTAAGATCTCGTCCCAGTGAGTTTTTCAGACCCACTCTTTGTAGGAAATGCTGGAAAAGCAGCAGCTGCCAGGGATCCAGGTGTGGACTGCCCCATCTGCTTCTAAGCTCCTCTATGCTGCACCATGCTCCACCTCTCACCAGGTCTCTTCCTCTGACAGTTCCTAGTTCTCTCCAATTCCCTCTGGTCAGCAGTCCCCGACTGACAGGCAGCCCCGGATTCCCGAGCCAAGGCGAGATCCCTTCCAATCTCCTGACCACGTCCCAGACACCGAGAGTCGCTTTGATCATTAGGTTGGATCCTCCCCATCGGCTTGAGGTCTCTGCAGCCCATGGGATCTCCTTCAATGGGGTCTCTACATAGCTGGACTCCACGTCTACCCACTTGTAGGCGAGTTAAGTTTGTAGTGCGCAGGCGCAAGATCGTAAGGATTCCGTCTGGACGATTATTTTTGGTAAAAGGGAAACAGAATCTATCGGGAAACGTAAAGGATTCGTGTGGGGATACGATGGGAAAAGGGAAAAAACGTAAGGCTATGTTGTTACCTGAGAAAATGAATCAGAAAAGTCTCGATAGAAAATGACATCCTCGTATTCTGGCATACGAACGGATGGAAACTTTACAGAAGGTTTACAAGACATGCATAGAATCGCTCGCACATTCATACGAGAGCGGGAACATTTGAAAATAATTGGCACTAAAACTGAAGTTTTTTTTTGTCTCTCTGAATCGAGCCTAATGTCCTGATTAAGATGAAAGGCAGACACAACCTTAGGCAGAAAATCTGGTTTGAAGCGAAACACCACCTTGTCCTGGTGCCTCTCAAAGTAGGGGGGCTGGATGGAAAGCGCCGCCAACTCAGAAACATGTCTAACAGAAGTGATAGCCACCAAAAAGACAACCTTGAGAGTAAGAATGGCCAAGGCAGCCTCCTGCACAGCTTCAAACTGAGCACCCTGCAAGGCAGAAAGGACCAAGTTCAAGTCCCAGACAGGTAACATAGGCTTACGTGGGGGACGCACATGAGTAGCCCCCTGGAAAAAGGTCTTGACCAAAGAATGCTGAGCAAAAGATCTTTGGAAGAAAACAGCCAGGGCAGAAAATACCATTTTGTGAGTACTCACCTGTAAAATGGTTATTACGAGTATGTCACACACCCCACTTCCAAAGATCCATGACACTTGGGTAACCGGCCTGTAGAGGGCGATTTTGCAGAGATGACATGGAAAAAGGAGCCCCTCCTGGTCCATGAGTACCGGGTTCCTCCCACTATTCCCCAGTCTTTTTAAAAAGCAGTGAGAACCAGGAAGAGCCAATTATATTCAATAATTGAAAAATAATTTGAAAATAATAATCACCATATAAAGGATCCCTAGAACAAAAAAGTGCGGGGGAAGTGGGGTGTGTGACATACTCGTAATAACCATTTTACAGGTGAGTACTCACAAAATGGTATTATTTCTAGTATGTCACACACCCCACTTCCAAAGATCCATGACACTTGGGACATCCAATAGCAGTGTCTATAATGGGTGGGGATCCCCAAGGAATAATGCATAACTTATCAACCTTGTAAAACTTAGAAAAAGTATGCACAGAAGACCAAGTCGCAGCCTTGCAAACTTGTTCAACAGAAGCCTGGTGCTGAAAAGCCCAAGAAGCTCCAATAGCACGAGTAGAATGAGCGGTGACACGAAAAGGGGGAACCTTCCCCTTAGCCATATAGGCCCCAAGGATGGCCTGACATATCCACTTACTAAGGGAAGATTTGGCAGGAGCAAAACCCTTCTTGGGCCCAGAAGGCGCAACAAAAAAGGCATCCGTCTTGCGGAAGGCCGAGGTAGTAACTAAATAATACTTAACACAACGAACTACATCCAAAGAATGTAAGACCCTTTCCTTGTCGTTACTAGGTTTATGACACAAGGAAGGAAGAACTATATCCTGATTTAGGTGGAAAGCAGACACACCTTAGGAAGGAAATCCGGTTTAAAACGGAAAACAACCTTATCTTGATGCCTCTCAAAATAAGGGGCTAGAATAGACAAAGCCACCAGTTCAGAAACTCGGCGGACAGAAGTAATAGCAACCAAAAAGGCAACCTTCTGAGTAAGAATAGGAAGAGGAATATCCTGCAAAGGCTCAAAGGGAGCGGCCTGCATAGCTGAAAGCACCAGGTTAAGGTCCCATACAGGAAGTATAGGCTTTCTGGGAGGCCACACATGCGCTACTCCTTGGAAAAAGGTCTTAACCAAAGGATGAAGAGCAAACGACCTTTGAAAGAAAATAGCCAAGGCAGAGACTTGCCCTTTCAAAGTACTAATCTGGAATCCCATATCCAGACCTCGTTGCAGATATTCCAGAATTCTAGGAATAGAAAATACTCTACAGGGCAAAGCCCTGGATTCACACCAATCAATATAGGACCTCCAAGTCCTGTAATAAATAACAGAGGAAGACTTCTTCCTAGCTCTAATAAGAGCCTGAATAACCGCATCAGAAAGACCTTCTTCTTTCAAGATGGAGACTTCAGCAGCCATGCCGTCAAAGCCAGCGTTTGTAAACTGGAGTAACAAAGTTGGACCCTGAGTGATGAGATCTGGAAGAAGAGGCAGATGGAACCGATCCACTGCCAGCCTTGCGACGTCTGCGTACCACAGACGTCTTGGCCACCTTGGCGCCACCAGAATTGCTGGCGCCTCCTCCAGTGCTAACCTGCGCACCACCTTGCTGATCATGGAGAATGGGGGAAACAGATATAGGAACCCCAGATCCTTCCAGGCCAAAGACATGGCATCCGCTGCCACTGCCAGAGGATCCTGGGATAGAGACACAAAAGCTGGCAGCTTGTGATTGTGATGAGAAGCAAACAGGTCCAACCGTGGAGTCCCCCACTTGTGATAGAGGAACTGAAAGACCCTTGGATTGAGAGACCATTCTCCCTGGCGAGAACATCCCCTGCTCAGGGAGTCTGCCTCCACATTCTCTATCCCGGAAATGTAAACTGCTGATATGCAGGGAACATTGATCTCTGCCCACTGAAGGATCAGAGACACTTCCCTGAGGGCACCCCAACTGCGAGTCCCTCCCTGGTGATTGATGTATGCAACAGCTGTTCGGTTGTCTGACCGAATCTGAACTGACAGACCCTGTAAGAAATGGGTCAGTCGAAGTAGAACAAGACGTATGGCCCGAAGCTCTAATACATTGATTGGAGAATGAGCCTCCTGAGGCCTCCACAATCCTTGGAACTGATGCTTCTTCCAGAAGCATCCGTGGTAACCAGTTCCCAACGCGGAGTCAGAAATCACTTGCCCTTCTGGAGGTTGTGCGATATTAACCACCACTGAAGGGACTGCAAAACGTGGGGACACAATAGACAAGTCTGATTTAATGATAGTGGGCACCTGTCCCACTTTGCCAAGAGGAAGAGCTGAAGCATCCTTATGTGAAACTGGGCAAACGGGACTGCCTCTAATGCAGCTACCATCAATCCCACTAGTCTCATCCCTAGACGGATAGACTGACGAGGGTTGGACAAGAATAGACGAATCAAGTCCTGAATCAGAACCATTTTGGACTGAGGAAGAAAAACCTTGGCCTGAAATGTATCCAGAATCAGGCCCAGGAAGGGAATTTCCCTGGACGGACAGAGAGAGGATTTGGGGTAACTTATTACCCATCTGAACCTCTCTAGCGCAGAGACCACCGTCCTGGTGTCCAACTCGGATTGTTCGAGGGAGGAGGCCGCGATAAGAAGATCGTCCAAAAAAGGCACAATGCGGATTCCCTGGACCCTGAATATAGCCATCACTCCTGCCAGCATCTTGGTAAAGACTCTTGGGGCCGAGGTAAGGCCGAATGGCAGGGCCACAAATTGATAATGATGGACATCTATCGAGAACCTGAGAAATCTCTGGTGACCCAGAAAAAAAGGAATGTGCAAATAAGCATCCTTGATGTCTATGGATGTCATGAAGTCCCCCTGACGGAGAGCATAGATCGTTGATCGCAGAGACTCCATGTGGAATCTTCTGAAATGGATAAAATGATTGAGTCTCCTTAGGTCTAGGATAGGCCGAACAGAGCCGTCCTTTTTGGGTACCATGAATAGGTTGGAGTAAAACCCCAAACCCCTTTCCGCTGGATGCACTAGGCAGAAGACAGCCATGTTAAACAGATTCGCTACTGCTGCCCGCAGTCCCTGCGCAATTGCTGGATCTGACGGCATCCGGGACATGAAAAATCTGGGGGGAGGCCGGGACTCGAATTCCAGTTTGTAACCGGAAGAGACTACTTCCAGAACCCAATTGTCTGATACCTCCTGAACCCAGACCTGGAAGAAGAACCGCAGCCGTCCCCCCACCTGTAAGGGTGAGGGTGTCCCCTCATTGTTGAGCAGGCTTAGGGGCAGATTTGGTTTTGGACCCCCAATTCTGACCTGGACGGCCACATCCTCTTCCGCTATTCCATGCATTCCCTCTAGAGGCTGAAAAGGCCGATCCTCTACCGGATCTGGACCCCCGAAAGGAATGGCTAAAGGAAGCCACTCCACGAAAGAAACAACGTTGTTTCTTACGCTGAGGCAATTTACCTCCTTGTGACAGAATCCAATTTCTCTCCAAATAGGCGCAATCCCACAAACGGAAGCGCTGTAAGCGATTTCTTGGCTACAACATCCGCCGCCCACTGCCGCAACCATACTGACCGCCGAATGGCGATTAACAAGGCAGAGGTTCTGCCCCACATGAGCAGAGTATCATCTAAAGCAGAAAGTACAAAAGATGCAAACATCTCACATCGCTTAAGAGCGGCGTACTCATCAGAGGCCGGATCAAGCCCTGAGTTATTCATTAGGTCTCTCACAACAGACCTAATAGCCACCGACATAAGCGCTGAAGCGCCAACAGGCCACAAGGCCGAGCCTACACTGGAAAAAGCGCGGCACGCCATTTGATCAATACGTTTGTCCTCTCCATCTTTAAGTGTAGTGGAGTCAGGAGAATGCAACACAGAAGAATTGGATAAATTAAAGTGTAGGGGCATCCACCTCAGGAGGTGATGACCAACGTTTAACCGTATCACCTGGAAAGGGATATTTTTTGTCCCAGCCCAAGGGAATGCCATGAAGCCGCGCAGGCTTCTCCCATTCTTTAAGAATATCATCAAAATGCTTTTGATTTGGAAATTCTACACGAGGTTTAGAGGCTCCAAAGAATTCCCCTCTTTTAAGAGGGACTACTTCAGGAAGAGTACTAACCAAAACCTCAAATAACTGGGCAAGAGCTTTTGGGGTATCCACAACACTCTCTTCACCCTGCTCAATTTCAGTACCAACAAATTGCTGTTCGTCAGAAACATCTGAATCCTCATATAATTCCCCTTCTTCTAACTGAGAAGGGTCAGACCAATCAAGCAATTTGCAATTGTCCAACTCACTTGCCGAGACGGCATGAGTCAAATGCTTTCTTTTAGCTGAGGCCTTCTTAGGTAGACATAAATTTTTCAAGATGAGCCAATCTGGCAGATAAATCAGAATGCGACTCACCACCCATGACAATATCACTGGGGGTACGGACAAGACATAGCAGAGTAGGAGAAGAGGCAGTAGCCACAGACCCTGAAGACTGGGCCCCAGTTTGCTGCATAATGGTTAATTGTGCACAAGGGACGCAAAGAATTGAGTTATCCCCAACAAGGGATGCCCCACATCCAAAACATTGCAGAGTCTGTGCTGAGGAAATTACATGCCCATTATCCTGAGATGCCTCCATATGGTGTTAAAATATTATACTATAATTGATTATAGTCACCAAGTATATATGGGTTTTATGCATATGCTACCCGGGATGCCCCTTTAAATAGTCCCAGGTGGGAGGATTGAAACACAAATGGACCCCCAATAAGGCTTAAGGACCAGGAGAAACCCCTTTTTTAATAAGGAGTTTCCACCTACAGAAAAAATAAACAGAAAAAAATAAACAGTCACCAATGCACAAATATACAATAAATGAACAAAGCATTAAAAATGGCAGAAAACTCCCTTCAGACAAGCTGAAGGGTACTCACAGCACCAGGCGACCAGCTTGCACAACGAGGGAAGACAGCAGGGAAGCAGCCGGAAACGCCGGCTAAGAGAAGGACGCGCCGATAAGCCCCACCCCTGACGTCAGCAGGAGCCAGAAAGAAAAACAGAGCACATCAGCGTGCTCTATGACTAAAATGGCGCTGCGCTCCGAAGCCCCGCCCCCTGACGTCAGCAGGAGCCAGGAAGAAAAACAGAGCACATCAGCGTGCTCTATGACTAAAAAGGCACTGCGCGCCAAAGCCCCGCCTCCTGACGTCAGCAGGAGCCAGGAAGACAAACAGAGCACATCAGTATGCTCTATGACTCAAATGACGCTGCGCGCCGAAGCCCCGCCCCCTGACGTCAGCAGGAGCCAGGAAGACAAACAGAGCACATCAGCATGCTCTATGACTCAAATTACGCTGCGCGCCGAAGCCCCGCCCCCTGACGTCAGCAGGAGCCAGGAAGAAAATGGAGGGAAATTCAAAAAATGAACATTGCCCTGACAACAATCGTTTTTACAAGGTAAGCCAAATGAATGCTGTTTAGTCAGAGATAGGGAAATTTAGATACAAACATTTCCTGTAAAATTGTCTTAATCAAAATACATAATTATATAGCTGCACGATGTCTGCAAACCACACTCTTCTTGGCCAACTGGGGGCCACCAGGATTGCTGGCACCCCTTCCTGAGCTATCTTGCGCAGAACCCTGCCCAACAGGGGGAATGGAGAAAAGACATACAGAAGCTGAAAGTCCTGCCACGACATTGCTAGAGCATCTGTTGCCAAGGCAAGAGGATCCTGGGACAGGGAGACAAAGGCTGGAAGCTTGTGATTGTGACGGGACACAAACAGATCCACATCTTGCTGACCCCAACGGTGACACAGAGAGTGAAACACCCTGTTGCTGAGGGACCATTTTCCTAGGTGAGAGGTCCCCCTGCTCAGAGAGTCTGCCTGCAGATTCGCCCCCCCCCCCCCCCTGGAATGTACACAGCTGAGATGCAGGGAACATTGTCCTCCGCCCAGGACAGTTTCAGAGACACTTCCTTGAGGGCCCCCTTGCTCCGGGTCCCTCCTTGATGATTGATGTAGGCAACCCCCGTCTGGTTGTCCGAGCGTACCTGAACAGGTCGGCCCCGAAGGTGTTGGGTCAAGTGAACCAGAACCAACCTGATTGCCCTCAGTTTCAGAATGTTGATAGGGGAGTGGGCCTCCTGAAGGCAGGGGGCCAGAAAGGATCTGCCCGCCAACAGGTTTCTGGAGTCCAGCCACCACGAGAGGGACCGCCTGGCTAGGGGGGACAGAACTGACAAGAGGTGGAGTTTAAGAGGCCTCATGTGAAATTGGGCATAAGGAACTGCCTCGAAGCACAACACCATCAGGTCCACCAGCTGCATTCCCTGCCTGATGGAGGGATGAGGGCAAGAAGGAACTGAACCTGTGCTAGCAGACTGTCCACCTTCTGCTGAGGAAGAAAGATCTTTGCCTGAACTGTATCCAGATTCATTCCCAGAAATGGCGTCACCAAGGAGGGAGACAGAGAAGATTTGGGATGGTTGATCACTCTGCCTGTTGGAGAGACTGAGAAGTGATGAGAATGTCGTCCAAATAGGGAAGAATGCGAATGCCCTGAGATCTGAGCAGAGCCATCACTCCTGCCAGCACCTTGGTGAACACTCTGGGAGCTGAAGTGAGACCGAAGGGCAATGCCACAAATTGGTAGTGCTGATCTTCTAGACCCTCTAAACCCATATCTGGGAGGCAAACACACGCCAGGTCAATAGTGCTGGCCAAGAAAAAAAAAGGTTTTTGATCAGGTTCAACGCAAATTTTCTGACCTAAAATATGCTGTGCGCCAACAAATTCACAAACGCGTGCAACAAGGGTAATCATTGATTGTGGCATTGTGAACACCACAAGCGCAAGTTGCACATGACCTTGTCTTTACAACATTAAATTTATGTTTTCTTTAAGGTTTCAAACCGGAGGTGGGGTACCCCTGAAACTCTAACACCGGCAGAGGAAATCGTATATGGACTAGTAAATCCTGCAACACTCCATGGATTGCCAGCATTTGGTAAGTGTATATTAGGTTTGGTGTCCTTTATATCCTTACACATATCACTCTTTACTATTGCCGAGTTGGTCATGCCATCATGCCCTAAGTGTTGTTGGTGGACCATCAAATGCCAATAGAATGACAACATTAACAAAGTGTATTTTAATTTCAAATTTTGATATGGTAAGTGTAATGATACAGACGCCACAGGCAGATTTAAATGAAAGATTGAATGGGTGTATCTCTGAACAAACATCTAATGGTCTTGTGTGCCCCCCCAGACACCACCACTACTGGCTGACATTCAAGATCTCGAGGAGTATGTGCCTCTTAAAAAACCATCAGCCATCTATGCTGCAACAGTTGCCGCTGCAGATGCTGCATCAGCAACAACAGATGCCAATGCAACACCATCAACCTTTGCCAATGCTGCATCACCTACATGTGCCCCATAATCAAAGCAGCAGCCGCCACCACTCCCTGAGCAACAGCAGCTGGAGCGCCACAACCTGAACAGCAGCAAGGAGCAGATGCAACCTTCACCTCCATGGGCTAGCTCTGTTGCTGAGGATTTGGCTTCACCCTCAACAACCAATACCAATGTTGAAAGGGAAACACACATTCCCTTAACAAGTGGCCCATGAGCCATGGGGGCAGGGGGTAGCCAGAATCACCTACAAAAACCAAAAACAAACAATTAGGAGGCGCATACATCAAACTCACATTGATACCAGAAAAACTAACATAACCTCCACAAAAGCATTGTGGGTGAGGGAAACAAGGGAGCCATTGACAAATGCAATAGTTAAACATGAGGCCTAATTACTAAAATACAGGGACTCTAAGGTTTAGACTTACCAAGCAGCCACCCTCCAGAGAA
Source organism: Gastrophryne carolinensis (assembly GCA_027917425.1). Lineage (NCBI taxonomy): Eukaryota > Metazoa > Chordata > Amphibia > Anura > Microhylidae > Gastrophryne > Gastrophryne carolinensis. The sequence continues at coordinate 14,111,790 of CM051241.1, read as the reverse complement.
CAGACTCAAAAGCCCATACAAACTTGAACTCCTCAGAATAAATGCATCATGGGTGGAGACCGGGAATCCAGCCAAGACACTCAGAAACCTAAGATCAGCGCCGCTACGCGTTGAACATTGATGGAATGTCCAAGATTACGGTTCCTACATAAAAGACACAAAGCACATTGACAAAAAACACTAAAGCACACCTAAAATGACTTAACAGATGCTATCAAAACTACAACTGGTAACATTAAATTATTTGGCTAACGATATTACAGTGTACAGAGCAAGGTGAGGGACATTCCCTTGTGTGTCCCAAATAACAAGGTAGTAGGTGATAGGAAACATTACATATGCTGAAGCTATACTACTTTAGAACAAGGTAGTAGGTCAATACATAAATGGCTTGGGGAGTAGTGGATGAGGGGGAAAATTAAGGTCCACTTTAATGAAGTTTATATTTTGCAAGGTTATAGGAAACATTACATATGCTGAAGCTATACTATTTTAGAACAAGGTAGCAGCTAAATACATAAATGGCTTTGATACACTAATTAACACATTATATACAGTGCATGACATGAAAGAGGCAAAGGCTTACTAATACTCACCTGTACAGATATTCATTGGCAACCAGAGGCACCAGAACCAAGTTCATACAATCAATAGCACCCATGATGTTGGGCATATCGGCCAGCTCGTAAAAGCCAAACTTGAGCACATTCCAGGCTACCATGGTGTCAGGGAAACAAATGTATTTGTCCACCAAGGTAGCCATGCCATCAAGAAACTTATTAAGGGTGCGACTCAGTGTAGACTGGGACATCCCCACGGACAGGGCGCCCAGCCTCTGAAACGAGCTGTTTGCCAGGAATTGCAGAACGCTGACCAATTTGGTCATGCCTGCAATTGCATGCAGGCACCTGCATTACGACGCTGGCCTTTGCCAATATATTATTATGACCACGGAATACCTACTGGGTCATAATTATTTTACATTTGACTCCCAATTCTATTTGCAATTGAGGGGGGCTTCTATGGGGGGCACCATTTTCCCCATCCCTGGCCAACCTATATATGGGGTGGTGGGAGCATCAATTTGAGTATGGCCAATCTAATCCCTGGCGCTCCCAAGTGGTGACTTACTTGCGTTATATTGATGATCTTTTCTTGATCTGGAAAGGCACGAAGTCTGACCTAAAACGTTTTTAGGATCATTGTAGTGGTAACAGACTCAATCTTGAGTTTACCTCCCAGTTTATTGACTTTTTGGACCTTAGGATTATGGCTGATCCCCAGATCAATTCCCTGTTAACTTCTACATTCCATAAGCCTACGGCAGGGAACAATATTCTGCAAGCCTCCAGCTGCCACTATTAAAGCCATACCTGTGGGTGAAATGGTTAGAAGCAGACGCAATTGCTCGCAAGTGAATTCTTTTTTACGTGAGGCAGAACAAATCAAATCACGCCTTGGGGATAGAGGGTATCCCATGTGGATTCTCCGGAGAGCTAAAGACATTGCCCTTGCCAAGGACTGTGATAGTATTCTTAATAGAGGTTCCAAAAGAAAGATTCTAGACCATTTAACCCCGGTCACCTTCAGTACCCCTTATTCCCTAGAATTTAAACAAATCGCTCATCTTATCAGTGTATATTTTACACATTATCAGAGTAACCTACCTATCCTTAAGTGCGGATCCAGTATTGTCCAAGGAGATAGAGGATGGTATATGCATCGTAAGCCGCAAATCGCCCAATCTGGGTATTCTTTATCACCCAGTTAATTCCAAATGACATCGACAACCAGTAGCACAAGGCTCAGCACCACAGGGTTCTTTCCCTGTGGAGGTAACAGATGCGGCCTCTGTAAGTTTGTCCACAAGAGCCGTACATTTACATCTACCAATACGGGCAAGGTGTACAGAATCAAATCTTTACTGAATTGTAATTCGTCCGCTCCCAGTTTCTACCAGCCAAGGCTCCAGCACCTCAGCCGCAGGCAGCTGTGCATCATACCCATCCTCTGTTGCTCCTGCTCCTCCTCCAAGTCATGCATCCCGCCAGCAATCCATCAGCAAAGCCATGTCCAAGAGACAGCAGTATGCACCCACTCATCCCACGGCGCAGAAGCTGAATGTGCTCCTGTCCAAGTTGCTGGTGCTGCAGTCGCTCCCTTTTCAGGTGGTGGACTCTGCACTTTTCAGAGAACTGATGGCTTGTGCTGAGCCGAGGTGGAGAGTCCCAAGCCGTCATTTCTTTGCCAAGAAGGCAGGTGTGTAGCAAAGTGCATGGCAGCGCCGACGTCTGGAGCTGTAACTACGGTCAGGGACAGTACATGTCGTTTTTTGGCTCACTGGGTGAATGTGGACCCTTTGCAGCAGCAACTTGGACAGGTCACGCCGCTTCGGCCTCCGCGCTCCCTGCCCGTTGGGTCTGTGACAACGTGCGACTCAGCCTCCTCATCCTCCGCCATCTCCTCACCCTCCACTGTAGGCTCAAGTCTCAGTGCCCCTCCAGTCTACCATGTGTGCAGGGCATGGAGGTGTCAGGCAGTGCTTCACATGGTTTGTCTTGGCGAACGGAGTCACACAGGGGAGGAACTGCTTAAATGTATTCATCAGGAAATCCAAACATGGCTTACCCCAAGAAAACTTAAAATGGGAATCATGGTTACCGACAATGGGAAGAACATTTTGTCTGCGCTGCGCCAAGGAAGGCTGACCCATGCCCCCTGCATGGCTCATGTCTTCAATCTGGTTGTCAAGCGGTTTCTTAAGTGTTCCCCCCATATGCAAGACATCCTAACAACTCCAAGGAAACTTTGCATGCACTTCAGCCACTCATACACCGCCAAACACACCCTTCTTGAGCTACAGCGTCAGAACGGTATCCCCCAACATAGTCTGATTTGCGATGTTTCCCCCCGTTGGAATTCCACCCTTCACATGTTGGACCGATTATATGAACAGAGAAAAGCCATCACGGATTTCCTGATGATCCAAGCGGATAGGGGGACTCCCCTGGTTTATCTAGTCAGCGGACAGGAGAGGAGGAGCAGGAGCAGCCAGAGGAGCTAGAGGGTTTTGAGGAAGGCGAGACAGAGGACCCGGACACACCGTGGCAGTATGCAGTGGAGATGGAGACAGGTAGTCCCTCCGAGTCACTTGTGCAAATGGCAGGAAGCATGCTCACGTGCTTGCGTAGTGTCCCCAGAATTGTTTCCATTTGTTGGCAGGATGACTTCTGGCTGTCCACCTTATTGGACCCTCGCTTCCGGCACAAAATGGGGGCATTTTTTAAACCCGCCGAGAGGAAGGACAAACTGAACTACTACAAAGACATTCTGCGTAGTCAGTTGGCCGATGCCTATCTGAGCCATGGTCCATACTCTCGCAGGTCTGACTCGGGGGGACCTCTGCGCTCACCTTCCACTGCCATGCCTGTTGGCAGGAGCAGCAGCTCCATCAGCAGCAGCCTCAGTCTTCAGTTGCTAATGAGTAGCTTTCTATACCCGCATAGTGAGGCTACTCATGAGCAGCAGGAAGACCTGGAGCAGGACCTCAACCAGCAGGTCATGTCATACCTTGACATGACCATGCCAACACACCTTGAGGATCCGCTGGACTTCTAGGCAGCCAAACTTGGCTTGTGGCCGCAACTAGCAGAGTTTGCCCTGGAAAAGCTGTCCTGCCCGGCAAGTAGCCTGCCATCTGAGCGGGTGTTTAGTGCGGCGGGGGCCATAGTTACGGCGAGGAGAACTCGTCTGTCAACTAAAAATGTGGAGAGACTCACCTTTCTCAAAATGAATCAGGGATGGATCAGCCAGGATTTCCACCCACCAATGGCTGATGCATGCGACTAGATTCAGCATGGTGCCACGTTTTACACTTTCCAAATGGTGCAAAACATATTTATGTCTTTAGGCCAATGTTTGGGCTCCTGCTGATGCCAACTTCAGGGTGTGCCTTCTAACCAATTTTTGGCCTCCTGCTAATGCCAAATTCAGGGTGTGCCTTTGAGACAATTTTTGGCCTCCTGCTGCTGCCAACTCCAGGGTGTCTTTCAAGCAATGTTTGGGCTCCTGCTTATGCTGCTGCCAACTCCAGGGTGTGTCTTCCAGCTAATGTATGTGCTCCTGCTGCTGCCAACTTCAGGGTGCCTTCCAGACAATTTCTAGGTTCCTGCTGCTGCTGCTGCCAACTCCAGGGTGTGTCAGTCAATTTTTGGGCTCCTGCTGCTGCCAACTCCAGTGTCTCTTTATAGCAATGTTTGGGCTCCTGCTGCTGCTTGCAACTCCAGGGTTTGATTCATCCAATTTTTGGGCTCCTGCTGCCAACTCCAGTATCTCTTTAAAGCAATGTTTGGGCTCCTGCTGCTTGCAACTCCAGGGTTTGATTCGTCCAATTTTTGGCCTCCTGCTGCCAACTCCAGTGTCTCTTTCAAGCAATGTTTGGGCTTCTGCTTGCAACTCCAGGGTGTGATTCATCCAATATTTGGGCTCCTGAAGCCAACTCCAGTGTCTCTTTCAAGCTATGTTTGGGCTGCTGCTGCTTGCAACTCCAGGGTGTGATTCATCCAATTTTTGGGCTCCTGAAGCCAACTCCAGTGTCTCTTTCAAGCTATGTTTGGGCTGCTGCTGCTTGCAACTCCAGGGTGTGATTCACCCAATTTTTGGGCTCCTGCTGCCAACTCCAGTGTCTCTTTAAAGCAATGTTTGGGCTCCTGCTGCTGCTGCTTGCAACTCCAGGGTGTGATTCATCCAATTTTTGGACTCCTGAAGCCAACTCCAGTGTCTCTTTTAAGCTATGTTTGGGCTCCTGCTGCTGCTTGCAACTCCAGGGTGTGATTCACCCAATTTTTGGGCTCCTGCTGCCAACTCCAGTGTCTCTTTAAAGCAATGTTTGGGCTCCTGCTGCTGCTGCTTGCAACTCCAGGGTGTGATTCATCCAATTTTTGGACTCCTGAAGCCAACTCCAGTGTCTCTTTCAAGCTATGTTTGGGCTCCTGCTGCTGCTTGCAACTCCAGGGTGTGATTCATCCAATTTTTGGGCTCCTGCTGCAAACTCCAATGTCTCTTTCAAGCTATGTTTGGTCTCCTGCTGCTGCTGCTTGCAACTCCAGGGTGTGATTCATCCAATTTTTGCGCTCCTGAAGCCAACTCCAGTGTCTCTTTAAAGCAATGTTTGTGCTCCTGCTATTGCTTGCAACTCCAGGGTGTGATTCATCCAATTTTTGGGCTCCTGCTGCCAACTCCAGTGTCTCTTTCAAGCTATGTTTGGGCTCCTGCTGCTGCTGCTTGCAACGCCAGGGTGTGATTCATCCAATATTTGGGTTCCTGCAGCCAACTCCAGTGTCTCTTTAAAGCAATGTTTGGGCTCCTGCTGCTGCTTGCAACTCCAGGGTGTGATTCATCCAATTTTTGGGCTCCTGCTGCCAACTCCAGTGTCTCTTTCAAGCTATGTTTGGGCTCCTGTTGCTGCTGCTTGCAACTCCAGGGTGTGATTCATCCAATTTTTGGACTCCTGCTGCCAACTCCAGTGTCTCTTTAAAGCAATGTTTGGGCTCCTGCTGCTGCTTGCAACTCCAGGGTGTGATTCATCCAATTTTTGGGCTCCTGCTGCCAACTCCAGTGTCTCTTTCAACCATTGTTTGGGCTGCTGCTGCTTGCAACTCCAGGGTGTGATTCATCCAATTTTTGGGCTCCTGAAGCCAAATCCAATGTCTCTTTAAAGCAATGTTTGGGCTCCTGCTGCTGCTCGCAACTCCAGGCTGTGATTCATCCAATTTTTGGGCTCCTGCTGCCAACTCCAGTGTCTCTTTCAAGCTATTTTTGGGCTCATGATGCTGCTGCTTGCAACTCCAGGGCGTGATTCATCCAATTTTTGGGCTCCTGTTGCCAACTCCAGTGTCTCTTTCAACCATTGTTTGGGCTGCTGCTGCTGCTTGATTCATCCAATTTTTGGGCTCCTGCAGCCAACACCTTAACCTTAATAAAACCTTTGTAAAAGAGAACCTGAGAAATCTCTGGTGACCTAGAAAATAGGAATGTGCAAATAAGCATCTGTAGCGATAACCTTTATCGCCGGAGGGCTTCCCCGCCAGAGACGTCCTTTTCCCAATGGTGAGAGGTGCTGCAGGAATTCCAGAGTCATCCGTGAGGAACCAGGAACAGCCCTTACAAGGGCTAGTGAATTGTAATATAGCGTTTCCCCCAATAAGAGACAGAACTCAGAATTGAGGGTGAAGATGAACTTACTTTATTAGTGCCACCCTGTGCCTTATATGCAGGGCTCCATGCAAGGGGACCTCCCCCGTGGACCTGATGGAGAACTGCATGACAAACCCACAGACCAATGGGAGCAGGGCACACAATCCCTCAACGCTGCCGGTAACACAATCAGTAGAACAATAGCAGTCTGTAACACAATCAGTAGAACAATAGCAGTCTGTAACACAATCAGTAGAACAATAGCAGTCTGTAGCACAATCAGTATAACAATAGCAGTCTGTAATACAATCAATAACACAATGGCAGTCTGTCTGGGACATGCTCAGGAAAATGAAAGTAATGGGTCTATGCAAAAACAGTGCCTTTAAAATCCAATGGCAGAGTCTGTCACAGCATCCTTGATGTCTATGGATGTCATGAAGTCCCCCTGATGGAGAGCATCGATCGTTGATCGCAGAGACTCCATGTGGAATCTTCTGAAATGGATAAAATGATTGAGTCTCCTTAGGTCTAGGATAGGCCGAACAGAGCCGTCCTTCTTGGGTACCATGAATAGCTTGGAGTAAAACCCCAAACCCCTTTCCACCGGATGCACTAGGCAGATGACAGCCATGTTTAACAAATTCACTACTGCTGCCCTGCGCAATTGCCGGATCGGACGGCATCCGGGACATGAAAAATCTGGGAGGAGGCCGGGACTCGAATTCCAGTTTGTAACCAGAAGAAACTACTTCCAGAACCCAAATTTTCTCCAAATAGGCGCAATCCCACAAACGGAAGCGCTGTAAGCGACTTCTTGGCTACAACATCCGCCGCCCACTGCAGCAACCATACTGACCGCCGAATGGCGATTAACAAGGCAGAGGTTCTGCTGCACATGAGTAGAGTATCATCTAAAGCAGAAAGTACAAAAGATGCAAACATCTCACAATGCTTAAGAGCGGCGTACTCATCAGAGGCCGGATCAAGTTATTCATTAGGTCTCTCACAACAGACCTAAAAGCCACCGACATAAGCGCCGAAGTGCCAACAGGCCGCAAGGCCGAGCCTACACTGGAAAAAGCGTGGCACGCCATTTGATCAATACTTTGTCCTCTCCATCCTTGAGTGTAGTGGAGTCAGGAAGTACAGGGGCATCCACCTCAGGAGGTGATGACCAACGTTTAAACGTATCAGCTGGAATTTGGAAAGGGATACTTTTTTGTCCCAGCCCAAGGGAATGCCATGAAGCCACGCAGGCTACTCCCATTCTTTAAAAATAATATCATCAAAATATTTTTGATTTGGAAATTCCAAATGAGGTTTAGAGGCTCCAAAGAATTCCCCTCTCTTGAGAGGGACTACTTCAGGAGGAGTAATAACAAAAACCTCAAATAACTGGGCAAGAGCTTTTGGGGTAACCACAACACTCTCTTCACCCTGCTCACTTTCAGTACCAACAAATTGCTGTTCGTCAGAAACATCTGAAACATAGAAACATAGAAACATAGAAGGTTGACGGCAGAAGGAGACCATACGGTCCATCTAGCCTGCCCTTATGTGTATACTGTATGTACTCTTTATCTTAGGATAGATGTGTGCTTATCCCAGGCATGTTTAAATTCAGTGACTGTTGATTTCAGTATCTGAATCCTCATATAATTCCCCTTTTTCTAACTGAGAAGGGTCAGACCAATCAAGCAATTCGCAAATGTCCAACTCACTTGCCAAGACAGCATGAGTCAAATTCTTTCTTTTAGCTGAGGCCTTCTTAGCCACAGAGGTAGACGTAAATCCTTCAAGATGAGCCAATCTGGCACATAAATCAGAATGCGACTCACCACCCATGACAATATCACTGGGGGTACGGACAAGACATGGCGGAGTAGGAGAAGAGGCAGTAGCCGCAGACCCTGAAGCCTGGGCCCCAGTTTGCTGCATAATGGTTAATTGTGCACAAGGGACGCAAGAACTGCGTTATCTCAAACAAGGGATGCCCCACATCCAAAACATTCCCAAGTCTGTGCCAAGGGAATTGCAAGCCCATTAACCTGAAATGCCTCCATATGATGCTTTAGTATTATACTTATAATTGATTATAGTCGCCAAGTATATCTGGGTTTAACGCAATTGCTACCCAGGATGGCCCTTCAAGTCCCAAGTGGGAGTTTTTTTTTTTTTTTTTAGCCGAGGCTTTTCTGGCCACAGAGCTAGAAATAACTTTCTGAATATTATCCATTTAGCACACATATCAGATTGCAACTCCCCAACTGTGACAACATCATCTGGGGTACGTATAAGGCGGGGTGGGGTAGGAGAAAAGGCCAGGGCCCCCAACTGCTGCGTTATGGCCTGCTGAGCACAAGGTATGCAAACAAGTACATTATCCCCCACAAGGGATACCCCACAATCCACACACTGCCGGGACTGCCCCGAGGGGAGCCTAAGCCCGGTATCCTGGGAAGCCTCCATATGGTGATCTTTAAGGTAGTCGCAATGACCAGAGGGAATTACGCTGTTAAAGCTACCCGGGATGCCCCTTCAAGTCCCAAGTGGGAGGATTTTTTTTTTTTTTTAAATCCTTTAGGACTATTTAAGGGCAGACTAGATGGAGCATAAGGTCTCCTTCTGCCATCAACCTTCTATGTTTCTATGTTGTTTGTCTTTAACACATAGAGCCAGGTAACATGAATCCAGGTCCACCTTAAAGTGGAACACAAAACCTGAACATAAGGGCAGGAGGACATAAGCCAAACATACACATGACTCAAAACCAATACATATACATGCCTCCCAACTGTCCCGATTTTCCCGGGATTGTCCCGATTTTTTAGAAGGATCCCGCGGTCCCGGAACATTACCAAATGTCCCGGGACCCCCTGCGCTGTGACAGCCCAGGGCCGCAATGATGCCGGCGGGAAGATAACTTCCTGGCGCGTGGGGTGAGAGAGTGGGGCGGGCGCACGGGGGTGGGTGGGCAGGCGCACGGGGGTGGGTGGGCAGGCGCACAGGGGTGGGGGGGCTACGTACCGCATGCAGGGGTGAAGGCAGCCGACATTGCTGGAGCTGGAGAGCGTGACGGGGGCGTGGCCGGGGCGTGACGGGGGTGTGGCCGGGGCGTGACGGGGGTGTGGCCGGGGCGTGACGGGGGTGTGACCGGGGCGTGACGGGGGTGTGGCCGGGGGCATGGCTTGTCCCGCTTTCAAGCTTTCAGAAGTTGGGAGGTATGCATATATCTGTGTATCTATAAGACAGATTTTCTTCAGTAGTCAAAACCCAGCATATCCAGAGTCAAGGCTCCAAAGAAGGCTGGACAACAGGCCAGCTGCTGCAGCCACAAGTAATGGCTTTAGCAGTACACAAGCGTAGGTGAGGCAGCTCAGCACAGGGGAGTGTTTACAAAGAAACTCCAGCCTGTGCAATCAAAGTGCTGTCTCTCTAAACAGAGCTGGAGCTAGCTACTGAAAAATACCATTGAGTGAATAACCAGCTGAAAATCAACAATGGCCGAATTTCAAGATTACACCATCTATTTTAAAAGCAAAAACTTGCCACAAGCTGAGCTTCCTGGGATACTTGTGCTGTTGAACAGTGCTAAAACACACACAGACACACACACACACACACACACTTTTCCCATGTCATTTTTTAGCTATTATGGGAGAAAGGCCACCCCCTTCCCCTTCCTCCCCCCAAGGGGCACGGAGAGACACTGCAGGGGGGGGAGCCCACACCAATAGGTGAAAGGGCAAGAAGGACAGGGCATCCCAAGCCGGGGATCACCAACCCGGACACTGCCTACCCCTTAGTATGGGGTCTCACGGGGGGAAGCTAGCTCCCCTATGCACCCAGAGGTGCTGCTACCATTGCCCGAGCCTGCAGCCTAAGCTGGGAGGCATATTGTTATAGCTTAATTTTTAAAAGAAAAATAGGTCCAGGCAGAAATAAACATAAAAAATGCCGGGAGTTACCCCGGCTACCTGCAAGGAGGAGAGAGTCATCTTCTGACTTGCTTCGCCGACTGCAGAGACGAAAAGACTGAGGAATAGTGGAAGGAGCCCGGTACTTATGGACCAGGAGGGGCTCCTTTTTCCATGTCACCTCTGCAAGATCACCCTCTACAGGCCGGTTTCCCAAGTGTCATGTATCTTTGGAAGAGGGGTGTGTGACATACTAGGAATAACTGGGGGCCACAGAAACTGGGGGCCTCTGGGGGCCACAGAAACTGGGGGCCTCTGGGGGCCACAGACACTGGGGGCCTCTGGGGGCCACAGACTCTGGGGGCCTCTGGGGGCCAAAGACTCTGGGGGCCTCTGGGGGCCAAAGACTCTGGGGGCCTCTGGGAGCCAGAAACTCAGGGGGCCACAACCTCTGGGGGGGTGTGTGACATACTAGGAATAACTGGGGGCCACAGAAACTGGGGGCCTCTGGGGGCCAAAGACTCTGGGGGCCTCTGGGGGCCAAAGACTCTGGGGGCCTCTGGGGCCAAAGACTCTGGGGGCCTCTGGGGGCCATGACTCTGGCGGCCACCAGACTCTGGGGGCCTCTGGCGGCCACCAGACTCTGGGGGCCTCTGGGGGCCTCTGGCGGCCACAGACTATGGGGCCACAGACTCTGGGGGCCACAGACTCTGGGGGCCAAAAACCCTGGGGGCCACAGACTCTGGGGGCCTCTGGGGGCCCACAGACTCTGGGGGACTTTGGGGGACTCTGGCGGGCCACAGACTCTGGCGGGCCACAGACTCTGGGGGCCTCTGGGGGACAAAGACTCTGGGGGCCTCTGGGGGACAAAGACTCTGGGGGCCAAAGACTCTGGGGGCCTCTGGGGGCCAAAGACTCTGGGGGCCTCTGGGGGCCAAAGACTCTGGGGGCCTCTGGGGGCCAAAGACTCTGGGGGACTCTGGGGGACAAAGACTCTGGGGGCCTCTGGGGGACAAAGACTCTGGCGGGCCACAGACTCTGGCGGGCCACAAACTCTGGCGGGCCACAAACTCTGGCGGGCCACAAACTCTGGCGGGCCACAAACTCTGGCGGGCCACAAACTCTGGCGGGCTGGGGCCTCTAAAGGCAACAGATTCTGGGGGCCAAAGACTCTGGGGGCCTCTGTGGGCTTCTGGCGGGCCACAGACTCTGGCGGGCCACAGACTCTGGTGTCAGGGGTGGGGGGGCAGACCGTGGGGCCAGATTTCTGGGGCTGGGGGGCAGACTGTGGGGCCAGACTCTGGGGCTGGGGGCACAGACTCTGGGGGCCACAGACTCTGGGGGCCACAGTCTCTGGGGGCATCTGGGGGCCACAGACTCTGGGGGCCACAGACTCTGAGGGCATCTGGGGGCCACAGACTCTGGGGGCCTCTGGGGGCCACAAACTCTGAGGGCCACAAACTCTGGGGGCCACTTGGGGCCAGAGACTCTCGGGGCCACTGGGGGCCACAGACTATGGGGGCCACTGGGGGCCACAAACTTTGGGGGCAACAAACTTTGGGGGCAACAAACTCTGGGGGCCTTTTGGGGCCACAGACTCTGGAGGCCACAGACTCTGGGGGCCTCTGGGGGCCACAGACTCTGAGGGCCAAAAACCCTGGGGGCCTCTGGGGGCCTCTGGGGGCCACAAACCCTGGGGGTCACAGACTATGGAGGCCACAGACTCTGGGGGCCTCTGGGGGCCACAGACTCTGGGGGCCTCTGGGGGCCACAGACTCTGGGGGCCTCTGGGGGCCACAAACTTTGGGGGCAACAAACTCTGGGGGCCTTTTGGGGCCACAGACTCTGGCGGGCCACAGACTCTGGCGGGCCACAGACTCTGGCGGGCCACAGACTCTGGCGGGCCACAGACTCTGGCGGGCCACAGACTCTGGCGGGCCACAGACTCTGGCGGGCCACAGACTCTGGGGGACTCTGGCGGGCCACAGACTCTGGGGGACTCTGGCGGGCCACAGACTCTGGGGGACTCTGGCGGGCCACAGACTCTGGGGGACTCTGGCGGGCCACAGACTCTGGGGGACTCTGGCGGGCCACAGACTCTGGGGGACTCTGGCGGGCCACAGACTCTGGGGGACTCTGGCGGGCCACAGACTCTGGGGGACTCTGGCGGGCCACAGACTCTGGGGGACTCTGGCGGGCCACAGACTCTGGGGGACTCTGGCGGGCCACAGACTCTGGGGGACTCTGGCGGGCCACAGACTCTGGGGGACTCTGGCGGGCCACAGACTCTGGGGGACTCTGGCGGGCCACAGACTCTGGGGGCCTCTGGGGGCCACAGACTCTGGGGGCCACAGACTCTGAGGGCATCTGGGGGCCACAGACTCTGGGGGCCACAGACTCTGAGGGCATCTGGGGGCCACAGACTCTGGGGGCCTCTGGGGGCCACAAACTCTGAGGGCCACAAACTCTGGGGGCCTCTTGGGGCCAGAGACTCTCGGGGCCACTGGGGGCCACAGACTATGGGGGCCACTGGGGGCCACAGACTCTGGGGGCCACAGACTCTGGGGGCCACAAACTTTGGGGGCAACAAACTTTGGGGGCCACAAACTCTGGGGGCCTTTTGGGGCCACAGACCCTGGAGGCCACAGACTCTGGGGGCCTCTGGGGGCCACAGACTCTGAGGGCCAAAAACCCTGGGGGCCTCTGGGGGCCACAAACCCTGGGGGCCACAGACTATGGAGGCCACAGACTCTGGGGGCCTCTGGGGGCCACAGACTCTGGGGGCCTCTGGGGGCCACAGACTCTGGGGGCCTCTAGGGGCCTCTGGGGGCCACAAACTTTGGGGCCACAAACTCTGAGGGCCACAGACTCTGGTGGGCCACAGACTCTGGCGGGCCACAGACTCTGGCGGGCCACAGACTCTGGCGGGCCACAGACTCTGGCGGGCCACAGACTCTGGCGGGCCACAGACTCTGGCGGGCCACAGACTCTGGGGGACTCTGGCGGGCCACAGACTCTGGGGGACTCTGGCGGGCCACAGACTCTGGGGGACTCTGGCGGGCCACAGACTCTGGGGGACTCTGGCGGGCCACAGACTCTGGGGGACTCTGGCGGGCCACAGACTCTGGGGGACTCTGGCGGGCCACAGACTCTGGGGGACTCTGGCGGGCCACAGACTCTGGGGGACTCTGGCGGGCCACAGACTCTGGGGGACTCTGGCGGGCCACAGACTCTGGGGGACTCTGGCGGGCCACAGACTCTGGGGGACTCTGGCGGGCCACAGACTCTGGGGGACTCTGGCGGGCCACAGACTCTGGGGGACTCTGGGGGACTCTGGCGGGCCACAGACTCTGGGGGACTGGCGGGCCACAGACTCTGGGGGACTCTGGCGGGCCACAGACTCTGGGGGACTGGCGGGCCACAGACTCTGGGGGACTCTGGCGGGCCACAGACTCTGGGGGACTCTGGCGGGCCACAGACTCTGGGGGACTCTGGCGGGCCACAGACTCTGGGGGACTTTGGCGGGCCACAGACTCTGGGGGACTCTGGCGGGCCACAGACTCTGGGGGACTCTGGCGGGCCACAGACTCTGGGGGACTCTGGCGGGCCACAGACTCTGGGGGACTCTGGCGGGCCACAGACTCTGGGGGACTCTGGCGGGCCACAGACTCTGGGGGTCTCTGGGGGCCTCTGGGGGCCACAGACTCTGGGGGCCTCTGGGGGCCACAGACTCTGGGGGGCCACAGACTCTGGGGGGCCACAGACTCTGGGGGGCCACAGACTCTGGGGGGCCACAGACTCTGGGGGGCCACAGACTCTGGGGGGCCACAGACTCTGGGGGGCCACAGACTCTGGGGGCAGGGGTGGTGGGCCAGACCGTGGGGCCAGACTCTGGGCCTAGGGGGCCACAGACTCTGGGGGCCTCTGGGGGCCACAGACTCTGGGGGCCTCTGGGGGGCCACAGACTCTGGCGGGCCACAGACTCTGGCGGGCCACAGACTCTGGCGGGCCTCTGGGGGCTTCTTGGGGCCACAGACTCTGGCGGGCCACAGACTCTGGCGGGCCACAGGCTCTGGCGGGCCACAGACTCTAGGGGCCTCTGGGGGCCACGAACTTTGGGGGCAACAAACTCTGGGGGCCTTTTGCGGCCACAGACTCTGGAGGCCACAGACTCTGGGGGCCTCTGGGGGCCAAAAACCGTGGGGGCCTCTGGGGGCCAAAAACCGTGGGGGCCTCTGGGGGCCACAAACCCTGGGGGCCACAGACTATGGAGGCCACAGACTCTGGGGGCCTCTGGGGGCCACAGACTCTGGGGGCCTCTGGGGCCCACAGACTCTGGGGGCCCACAGACTCTGGAGGACTTTGGGGTCAAAGACTCTTGGGGGCCTCTGGGGGCCAAAGACTCTGGGGGGCCTCTGGGGGCCAAAGACTCTGGGGGGCCTCTGGGGGCCAAAGACTCTGGGGGGCCTCTGGGGGCCAAAGACTCTGGGGGGCCTCTGGGGGCCAAAGACTCTGGGGGGCCTCTGGGGGCCAAAGACTCTGGGGGGCCTCTGGGGGCCAAAGACTCTGGGGGGCCTCTGGGGGCCAAAAACTCTGGGGGGCCTCTGGGGGCCAAAGACTCTGGGGGGCCTCTGGGGGCCAAAGACTCTGGGGGGCCTCTGGGGGCCAAAGTCTCTGGGGGGCCTCTGGGGGCCAAAGACTCTGGGGGCCAAAGACTCTGGGGACCTCTGGGGGCCAAAGACTATGGGGGCCTCTGGGGGCATCGACTCTGGCGGGCCACAGACTATGGAGGCCACAGACTCTGGGGGCCACAGACTCTGGGGGACTTTGGGGGACTCTGGCGGGCCACAGACTTTGGCGGGCCTGTGGGGGCCAAAGACTCTGGGGGCCTCTGGGGGCCAAAGACTCTGGGGGCCTCTGGGGGCCAAAGACTCTGGGGAGCCTCTGGGGGCCAAAGACTCTGGGGGGCCTCTGGGGGCCAAAGACTCTGGGGGGCCTCTGGGGGCCAAAGACTCTGGGGGGCCTCTGGGGGCCAAAGACTCTGGGGGGCCTCTGGGGGCCAAAGACTCTGGGGGGCCTCTGGGGGCCAAAGACTCTGGGGGGCCTCTGGGGGCCAAAGACTCTGGGGGGCCTCTGGGGGCCAAAGACTCTGGGGGGCCTCTGGGGGCCAAAGACTCTGGGGGGCCTCTGGGGGCCAAAGTCTCTGGGGGGCCTCTGGGGGCCAAAGACTCTGGGGGCCAAAGACTCTGGGGACCTCTGGGGGCCAAAGACTATGGGGGCCTCTGGGGGCATCGACTCTGGCGGGCCACAGACTATGGAGGCCACAGTCTGTGGGGGCCACAGACTCTGGGGGACTTTGGGGGACTCTGGCGGGCCACAGACTTTGGCGGGCCTGTGGGGGCCAAAGACTCTGGGGGCCTCTGGGGGCCAAAGACTCTGGGGGGCCTCTGGGGGCCAAAGACTCTGGGGGGCCTCTGGGGGCCAAAGACTCTGGGGGGCCTCTGGGGGCCAAAGACTCTGGGGGGCCTCTGGGGGCCAAAGACTCTGGGGGGCCTCTGGGGGCCAAAGACTCTGGGGGGCCTCTGGGGGCCAAAGACTCTGGGGGGCCTCTGGGGGCCAAAGACTCTGGGGGGCCTCTGGGGGCCAAAGACTCTGGGGGGCCTCTGGGGGCCAAAGACTCTGGGGGGCCTCTGGGGGCCAAAGACTCTGGGGGCCTCTGGGGGCCAAAGACTCTGGGGGCCTCTGGGGCCAAAGACTATGGGGGCCTCTGGGGGCATCGACTCTGGCGGGCCACAGACTCTGGCGGGCCACAGACTCTGGCGGGCCACAGACTCTGGGGGCTGGGGCCACTAAAGGCAACAGATTCTGGGGGCCAAAGACTCTGGGGGCCTCTGGGGGCCAAAGACTCTGGGGGCTTCTGGCGGGCCACAGACTCTGGCGGGCCACAGACTCTGGTGGCAGGGGTGGGGGGCAGACCGTGGGGCAAGATTTCTGGGGCTGGGGGGGCAGACTGTGGGGCCAGACTCTGGGGCTGGGGGCACAGACTCTGGGGGCCACAGACTCTGGGGGCCTCTGGGGGTTACAGACTCTGGGGGCCACAGACTCTGAGGGAATCTGGGGGCCACAGACTCTGGCGGGCCACAGACTCTGGGGCCTCTGGGGGACACAGACTCTGGGGGCCACAGACTCTAGGGTCCTCTGGGGGATACAGACTCTGGGGGCCACAAACTTTGGGGCAACAAACTCAAGAGGCCACAGACTCTGGGGGCCTCTGGGAGCCACAGACTCTGGCGGGCCACAGACTCTGAGGGCCTCTGGGGGCCACAGACTCTGGGGGCCTCTGGGATCCTCTGGGGGCCACAGACTCTGGGGGTCACAAACTCTGAGGGCCACAAACTCTGGGGGCCTCTCGGGGCCACAGACTATGGGGGCCACTGGGGGCCACAGACTCTGGGGGGCCACAGACTTGGGGGGGCCACAGACTCTGGGGGCAGGGGTGGGGGGGCAGACCGTGGGGCCAGACTCTGGGCCTAGGGGGCCACAGACTCTGGTGGGCCACAGACTCTGGGGGCCTCTGGGGGCCACAGACTCTGGGGCCACAGACTCTGGGGGCCTCTTGGGGCCACAGACTCTGGCGGGCCACAGACTCTGGCGGGCCACAGACTCTGGGGGGCCTCTGGGGGACACAGACTCTGGGGGCCTCTGGGGGTTACAGACTCTGGGGGCCACAGACTCTGAGGGAATCTGGGGGCCACAGACTCTGGGGGCCAAAGACTCTGAGGGCCTCTGGGGGCCACAGACTCTGGGGGCCTCTGGGAGCCACAGACTCTGGGGGCCACAAACTCTGAGGGCCACAAACTCTGGGGGCCTCTCGGGGCCACTGGGGGCCACAGACTCGGGGGGGCCACAGACTCGGGGGGCCACAGACTCGGGGGGGCCACAGACTCTGGGGGCAGGGGTGGGGGGGGCAGACCGTGGGGCCAGACTCTGGGCCTAGGGGGCCACAGACTCTGGTGGGCCACAGACTCTGGGGGCCACAGACTCTGGGGGCCACAGACTCTGGCGGGCCACAGACTCTGGCGGGCCACAGACTCTGGCGGGCCACAGACTCTGGCGGGCCACAGACTCTGGCGGGCCACAGACTCTGGCGGGCCACAGACTCTGGCGGGCCACAGACTCTGGCGGGCCACAGACTCTGGCGGGCCACAGACTCTGGCGGGCCTCTGGGGGCCACAGACTCTGGGGCCTCTGGGGGCCACAGACTCTAGGGGCCTCTGAGGGATACAGACTCTGGGGGCCACAAACTTTGGGGGCAACAAACTCTGGGGGAAACAAACTCTGGGGGCCTTTTGGGGCCACAGACTCTGGTGGCATCTTGGAGCCAAAGACTCTGGCGGGCCACAGACTCTGGGGCCTCTGGGGGACACAGACTCTGGGGGCCACAGACTCTAGGGTCCTCTGGGGGATACAGACTCTGGGGGCCACAAACTTTGGGGCAACAAACTCTGGAGGCCACAGAGTCTGGGGGCCTCTAGGAGCCACAGACTCTGGCGGCCTCTGGGGGCCACAGACTCTGGGGCCTCTGGGATCCTCTGGGGGCCACAGACTCTGGGGGTCACAAACTCTGAGGGCCACAAACTCTGGGGGCCTCTCGGGGCCACAGACTATGGGGGCCACTGGGGGCCACAGACTTGGGGGGGCCACAGACTCTGGGGGCAGGGGTGGGGGGGCCTCTGGGGGCCTCTGGGGGTTACAGACTCTGGGGGCCACAGACTCTGAGGGAATCTGGGGGCCACAGACTCTGGGGGCCAAAGACTCTGAGGGCCTCTGGGGGCCACAGACTCTGGGGGCCTCTGGGAGCCACAAACTCTGGGGGCCACAAACTCTGGGGGCCTCTCGGGGCCACTGGGGGCCACAGACTATGGGGCCACTGGGGGCCACAGACTCGGGGGGGCCACAGACTCGGGGGGCCACAGACTCGGGGGGGCCACAGACTCTGGGGGCAGGGGTGGGGGGGCAGACCGTGGGGCCAGACTCTGGGCCTAGGGGGCCACAGACTCTGGTGGGCCACAGACTCTGGGGGCCACAGACTCTGGGGGCCACAGACTCTGGCGGGCCACAGACTCTGGCGGGCCACAGACTCTGGCGGGCCACAGACTCTGGCGGGCCACAGACTCTGGCGGGCCACAGACTCTGGCGGGCCACAGACTCTGGCGGGCCACAGACTCTGGCGGGCCACAGACTCTGGCGGGCCACAGACTCTGGCGGGCCACAGACTCTGGCGGGCCACAGACTCTGGCGGGCCACAGACTCTGGCGGGCCACAGACTCTGGCGGGCCACAGACTCTGGCGGGCCACAGACTCTGGCGGGCCACAGACTCTGGCGGGCCACAGACTCTGGCGGGCCACAGACTCTGGCGGGCCTCTGGGGGCCACAGACTCTGGGGCCTCTGGGGGCCACAGACTCTAGGGGCCTCTGAGGGATACAGACTCTGGGGGCCACAAACTTTGGGGGCAACAAACTCTGGGGGAAACAAACTCTGGGGGCCTTTTGGGGCCACAGACTCTGGTGGCATCTTGGAGCCAAAGACTCTGGTGGGCCACAGACTCTGGGGCCTCTGGGGGACACAGACTCTGGGGGCCACAGACTCTAGGGTCCTCTGGGGGATACAGACTCTGGGGGCCACAAACTTTGGGGCAACAAACTCTGGAGGCCACAGAGTCTGGGGGCCTCTAGGAGCCACAGACTCTGGCGGCCTCTGGGGGCCACAGACTCTGGGGCCTCTGGGATCCTCTGGGGGCCACAGACTCTGGGGGTCACAAACTCTGAGGGCCACAAACTCTGGGGGCCTCTCGGGGCCACAGACTATGGGGGCCACTGGGGGCCACAGACTCTGGGGGGCCACAGACTTGGGGGGGCCACAGACTCTGGGGGCAGGGGTGGGGGGGCAGACCGTGGGGCCAGACTCTGGGCCTAGGGGGCCACAGACTCTGGTGGGCCACAGACTCTGGGGGCCTCTGGGGGCCACAGACTCTGGGGCCACAGACTCTGGGGGCCTCTTGGGGCCACAGACTCTGGCGGGCCACAGACTCTGGCGGGCCACAGACTCTGGGGGGCCTCTGGGGGACACAGACTCTGGGGCCTCTGGGGGACACAGACTCTGGGGGCCACAGACTCTAGGGGCCTCTGGGGGATACAGACTCTGGGGGCCACAAACTTTAGGGGCAACAAACTCTGGGGGAAACAAACTCTGGGGGCCTTTTGGGGCCACAGACTCTGGGGGCCACAGACTCTGGTGGCATCTTGGAGCCACAGACTCTGGCGGGACACAGACTCTGGCGGGCCACAGACTCTGGTGGGCCACAGACTCTGGGGGCCTCTGGGGGACACAGACTCTAGGGTCCTCTGGGGGATACAGACTCTGGGGGCCACAAACTTTGAGGGCAACAAACTCTGGGGGCCACAAACTCTGGGGGCCTTTTGGGGCCACAGACTCTGGAGGCCAAAGACTCTGGGGGCCTCTGGGGGCCACAGACTCTGGGGGCCTCTGGGGGCCACAGACTCTGGGGGCCTCTGGGAGCCACAGACTCTGGAGGGCCACAGACTCTGGCGGGCCACAGACTCTGGCGGGCCACAGACTATGGAGGCAGGGGTGGGGGGAGCAGACCGTGGGGCCAGACTCTGGGGCTGGGGGGGCAGACCGTGGGGCCAGACTCTGGGGCTGGGGGGCAGACCGTGGGGCAAGACTCTGGGGCTGGGGGGGCAGACCGTGGGGCCAGACTCTGGGGCTGGGGGGCCACATACTCTTGGAGCCAGGGACTCTGGGGGCCACAGACTCTTGGGGCCACAAACTTTGGGGGCAACAAACTCTGGGGGAAACAAACTCTGGGGGCCTCTTGGGGCCACAGACTCTGGGGGCCACAGACTCTGGGGGCATCTTGGAGCCACAGACTCTGGCGGGCCACAGACTCTGGGGGCCTCTTGGGGACACAGACTCTGGGGGCCACAGACTCTAGGGGCCTCTGGGGGATACAGACTCTGGGGCCCACAAACTTTGGGGGCAACAAACTCCGGGGGCCACAGACTCTGGAGGCCACAGACTCTGGGGGCATCTGGGAGCCACAGACTCTGGCGGGCCACAGACTCTGGCAGGCCATAGACTCTGGCGGGTCACAGACTCTGGCGGGCCACAGACTCTGGAGGCAGGGGTGGGGGGAGCAGACCGTGGGGCCAGAATCTGGGGCTGGGGGGGCAGACCGTGGGGCCAGACTCTGGGGCTGGGGGGCCACATAATCTTGGAGCCAGGGACTCTGGGGGCCACAGACTCTTGGGGCCAAAGCCTCTGGGGGCCACAGACTCTGGGGGCCACAGACTCTGGGGGCCACAGAATATGGGGGGCCTCTGGGGGCCACAGAATATGGGGGGCCTCTGGGGGCCACAGACTCTGGGGGGCCTCTGGGGGCCACAGACTCTGGGGGGCCTCTGGGGGCTACAGACTCTGGGGGGCCTCTGGGGG
Source organism: Gastrophryne carolinensis (assembly GCA_027917425.1). Classification (NCBI taxonomy): domain Eukaryota; kingdom Metazoa; phylum Chordata; class Amphibia; order Anura; family Microhylidae; genus Gastrophryne; species Gastrophryne carolinensis. The sequence goes on along the minus strand of CM051241.1, from coordinate 14,091,158 downwards.
CCACAGACTCTGGGGGGCCTCTGGGGGCCACAGACTCTGGGGGGCCTCTGGGGGCCACAGACTCTGGGGGGCCTCTGGGGGCCACAGACTCTGGGGGGCCTCTGGGGGCCACAGACTCTGGGGGGCCTCTGGGGGCCACAGACTCTGGGGGGCCTATGGGGGCCACAGACTCTGGGGGGCCTCTGGGGGCCACAGACTCTGGGGGGCCTCTGGGGGCCACAGACTCTGGGGGGCCTCTGGGGGCCAAAGATTCTGGGGGCCTCTGGGGGCCAAAGACTCTGGGGGCCTCTGGGGGCCAAAGACTCTGGGGGCCTCTGGGGGCCAAAGACTCTGGGGGCCAAAGACTCTGGGGGGGCACAGACTCTGGGGGGCCACAGACTCTGGGGGGCCACAGACTCTGGGGGCAGGGGTGGGGGGGGGCAGACCGTGGTGCCAGACTCTGGGCCTAGGGGGCCACAGACTCTGGGGGCCACAGACTCTGGGGGCCACAGACTCTGGGGGCCTCTGGGGGCCACAAACTCTGAGGGCCTCTTGGGGCCAGAGACTCTCGGGGCCACTGGGGGCCACAGACTATGGGGGCCACTGGGGGCCACAGACTCTGTGGGGCCACAGACTCTGGGGGCAGGGGTGGGGGGGGCAGACCGTGGGGCCAGACTCTGGGCCTAGGGGGCCACAGACTCTGGGGGCCACAGACTCTGGGGGCCTCTGGGGGCCACAGACTCTGGGTGCCTCTGGGGGCCACAGACTCTGGGGGCCAAAAACCCTGGGGGCCTCTGGGGGCCACAAACCCTGGGGGCCACAGACTCTGGGGGCCTCTGGGGGCCCACAGACTCTGGGGGACTTTGGGGGACTCTGGCGGGCCACAGACTCTGGCGGGCTACAGACTCTGGGGGCCTCTGGGGGCCAAAGACTCTGGGGGCCTCTGGGGGCCAAAGACTCTGGGGGCCTCTGGGGGCCAAAGACTCTGGGGGCCTCTGGGAGCCAAAGACTCTGGGGGCCTCTGGGAGCCAAAGACTCTGGGGGCCTCTGGGGGCCACAGACTCTGGGGGCCTCTGGGGGCCACAGACTCTGAGGGCATCTGGGGGCCTCTGGGGGCCACAAACTCTGAGGGACACAAACTATGGGGGCCTCTTGGGGCCACAGACTCTAGGGGCCATTGGGGGCCACTGGGGGCATCGACTCTGGCGGGCCACAGACTCTGGGGGCTGGGGCCTCTAAAGGCAACAGATTCTGGGGGCCAAAGACTCTGGGGGCTTCTGGCGGGCCACAGACTCTGGCGGGCCACAGACTCTGGTGGGCCTCTGGGGGCCAAAGACTCTGGGGGCCTCTGGGGGCCAAAGACTCTGGGGGCCTCTGGGGGCCTCTGGGGGCCCACAGACTCTGGGGGACTTTGGGGGACTCTGGCGGGCCAAAAACCCTGGGGGCCTCTGGGGGCCACAAACCCTGGGGGCCACAGACTCTGGGGGCCTCTGGGGGCCCACAGACTCTGGGGGACTTTGGGGGACTCTGGCGGGCCACAGACTCTGGCGGGCCACAGACTCTGGGGGCCTCTGGGGGCCTCTGGGGGCCAAAGACTCTGGGGGCCTCTGGGGGCCAAAGACTCTGGGGGCCTCTGGGGGCCAAAGACTCTGGGGGCCTCTGGGGGCCAAAGACTCTGGGGGCCTCTGGGGGCCAAAGACTCTGGGGGCCTCTGGGGGCCAAAGACTCTGGGGGCCTCTGGGGGCCAAAGACTCTGGGGGCCTCTGGGGGCCAAAGACTCTGGGGGCCTCTGGGGGCCAAAGACTCTGGGGGCCTCTGGGGGCCAAAGACTCTGGGGGCCTCTGGGGGCCAAAGACTCTGGGGGCCTCTGGGGGCCAAAGACTCTGGGGCCTCTGGGGGCCAAAGACTCTGGAGGCCTCTGGGGGCCAAAGACTCTGGGGGGCTCTGGGGGCCTCTGGGGGCCAAAGACTCTGGCGGGCTACAGACTCTGGGGGGCTCTGGGGGCCTCTGGGGGCCACAGACTCTGGCGGGCTACAGACTCTGGGGGCCTCTGGGGGCCAAAGACTCTGGGGGCCTCTGGGGGCCTCTGGGGGCCAAAGACTCTGGGGGCCTCTGGGAGCCAAAGACTCTGGGGGCCTCTGGGAGCCAAAGACTCTGGAGGCCTCTGGGGGCCACAGACTCTGGGGGCCTCTGGGGGCCACAGACTCTGAGGGCATCTGGGGGCCTCTGGGGGCCACAAACTCTGAGGGACACAAACTATGGGGGCCTCTTGGGGCCACAGACTCTAGGGGCCACTGGGGGCCACTGGGGGCCACTGGGGGCATCGACTCTGGCGGGCCACAGACTCTGGGGGCTGGGGCCTCTAAAGGCAACAGATTCTGGGGGCCAAAGACTCTGGGGGCTTCTGGCGGGCCACAGACTCTGGCGGGCCACAGACTCTGGTGGCAGGGGTGGGGGGGGCAGACCGTGGGGCCAGATTTCTGGGGCTGGGGGGGCAGACTGTGGGGCCAGACTCTGGGGCTGGGGGCACAGACTCTGGGGGCCACAGACTCTGGGGGCCTCTGGGGGCCACAGACTCTGGGGGCCAAAGACTCTGAGGGCCTCTGGGGGCCACAGACTCTGGGGGCCTCTGGGATCCTCTGGGGGCCACAAACTCTGAGGGCCACAAACTCTGGGGGCCTCTCGGGGCCACTGGGGGCCACAGACTATGGGGGGCATAGACTCTGGGGGGCCACAGACTCTGGGGGGGCCACAGACACTGGGGGGGCCACAGACACTGGGGGGGCCACAGACTCTGGGGGCAGGGGTGGGGGGCAGACCGTGGGGCCAGACTCTGGGCCTAGGGGGCCACAGACTCTGGCGGGCCACAGACTCTGGGGGCCTCTGGGGGCCACAGACTCTGGGGGCCAAAGACTCTGGGGGCCTCTGGGGGCCAAAGACTCTGGGGGCCACAGACTCTGGGGGGCCACAGACTCTGGGGGGCCACAGACTCTGGGGGGCCACAGACTCTGGGGGCAGGGGTGGGGGGGCAGACCGTGGGGCCAGACTCTGGGCCTAGGGAGCCACAGACTCTGGGTGCCTCTGGGGGCCACAGACTCTGGGAGCCAAAAACCCTGGGGGCCTCTGGGGGCTACAAACCCTGGGGGCCACAGACTCTGTGGGCCCACAGACTCTGGGGGACTTTGGGGGACTCTAGCGGGCCACAGACTCTGGCGGGCCACAGACTCTGGGGGCCAAAGACTCTGGGGGCCTCTGGGGGCCAAAGACTCTGGGGGCCTCTGGGGGCCTCTGGGGGCCCACAGACTCTGGGGGACTTTGGGGGACTCTGGCGGGCCAAAAACCCTGGGGGCCTCTGGGGGCCACAAACCCTGGGGGCCACAGACTCTGGGGGCCTCTGGGGGCCCACAGACTCTGGGGGACTTTGGGGGACTCTGGCGGGCCACAGACTCTGGCGGGCCACAGACTCTGGGGGACTCTGGGGGCCTCTGGGGGCCAAAGACTCTGGGGGCCTCTGGGGGCCTCTGGGGGCCAAAGACTCTGGGGGCCTCTGGGGGCCAAAGACTCTGGGGGCCTCTGGGGGCCAAAGACTCTGGGGGCCTCTGGGGGCCAAAGACTCTGGGGGCCTCTGGGGGCCAAAGACTCTGGGGGCCTCTGGGGGCCAAAGACTCTGGGGGCCTCTGGGGGCCAAAGACTCTGGGGGCCTCTGGGGGCCAAAGACTCTGGGGGCCTCTGGGGGCCAAAGACTCTGGGGGCCTCTGGGGGCCAAAGACTCTGGGGGCCTCTGGGGGCCAAAGACTCTGGGGGCCTCTGGGGGCCAAAGACTCTGGGGCCTCTGGGGGCCAAAGACTCTGGAGGCCTCTGGGGGCCAAAGACTCTGGGGGGCTCTGGGGGCCTCTGGGGGCCAAAGACTCTGGGGGCCTCTGGGGGCCAAAGACTCTGGGGGCCTCTGGGGGCCAAAGACTCTGGGGGCCTCTGGGGGCCAAAGACTCTGGGGGCCTCTGGGGGCCAAAGAGTCTGGGGGGCCTCTGGGGGCCAAAGACTCTGGGGGCCTCTGGGGGCCCACAGACTCTGGGGGCCTCTGGGGGCCCACAGACTCTGGGGGACTTTGGGGGCCCACAGACTCTGGGGGCCTCTGGGGGCCCACAGACTCTGGGGGACTTTGGGGGCCCAAAGACTCTGGGGGACTTTGGGGGCCCACAGACTCTGGGGGACTTTGGGGGACTCTGGCGGGCACAGACTCTGGCGGGCCACAGACTCTGGGGGCCAAAGACTCTGGGGGCCTCTGGGGGCCAAAGACTCTGGGGGCCTCTGGGGGCCAAAGACTCTGGGGGCCTCTGGGGGCCAAAGACTCTGGGGGCCTCTGGGGGCCAAAGACTCTGGGGGCCTCTGGGGGCCAAAGACTCTGGGGGCCTCTGGGGGCCAAAGACTCTGGGGCCTCTGGGGGCCAAAGACTCTGGAGGCCTCTGGGGGCCAAAGACTCTGGAGGCCTCTGGGGGCCTCTGGGGGCCAAAGACTCTGGCGGGCTACAGACTCTGGGGGGCTCTGGGGGCCTCTGGGGGCCACAGACTCTGGCGGGCTACAGACTCTGGGGGCCTTTGGGGGCCAAAGACTCTGGGGGCCTTTGGGGGCCAAAGACTCTGGGGGCCTCTGGGGGCCAAAGACTCTGGGGGCCTCTGGGGGCCAAAGACTCTGGGGGCCTCTGGGGGCCAAAGACTCTGGGGGCCTCTGGGAGCCAAAGACTCTGGGGGCCTCTGGGAGCCAAAGACTCTGGGGGCCTCTGGGGGCCAAAGACTCTGGGGGCCTCTGGGGGCCAAAGACTCTGGGGGCCTCTGGGGGCCAAAGACTCTGGGGGCCTCTGGGGGCCAAAGACTCTGGGGGCCTCTGGGGGCCAAAGACTCTGGGGGCCTCTGGGGGCCAAAGACTCTGGGGGGCCTCTGGGGGCCAAAGACTCTGGGGGCCTCTGGGGGCCAAAGACTCTGGGGGCCTCTGGGAGCCAAAGACTCTGGGGGCCTCTGGGAGCCAAAGACTCTGGGGGCCTCTGGGGGCCACAGACTCTGGGGGCCTCTGGGGGCCACAGACTCTGAGGGCATCTGGGGGCCTCTGGGGGCCACAAACTCTGAGGGACACAAACTATGGGGGCCTCTTGGGGCCACAGACTCTAGGGGCCACTGGGGGCCACTGGGGGCATCGACTCTGGCGGGCCACAGACTCTGGGGGCTGGGGCCTCTAAAGGCAACAGATTCTGGGGGCCAAAGACTCTGGGGGCTTCTGGCGGGCCACAGACTCTGGCGGGCCACAGACTCTGGTGGCAGGGGTGGGGGGGCAGACCGTGGGGCCAGATTTCTGGGGCTGGGGGGGCAGACTGTGGGGCCAGACTCTGGGGATGGGGGCACAGACTCTGGGGGCCACAGACTCTGGGGGCCTCTGGGGGCCACAGACTCTGGGGGCCAAAGACTCTGAGGGCCTCTGGGGGCCACAGACTCTGGGGGCCTCTGGGATCCTCTGAGGGCCACAAACTCTGGGGGCCTCTCGGGGCCACTGGGGGCCACAGACTATGGGGGGCATAGACTCTGGGGGGCCACAGACTCTGGGGGGGCCACAGACTCTGGGGGGGCCACAGACACTGGGGGGGCCACAGACACTGGGGGGGCCACAGACACTGGGGGGGCCACAGACTCTGGGGGCAGGGGTGGGGGGCAGACCGTGGGGCCAGACTCTGGGCCTAGGGGGCCACAGACTCTGGCGGGCCACAGACTCTGGGGGCCTCTGGGGGCCACAGACTCTGGGGGCCAAAGACTCTGGGGGCCTCTGGGGGCCAAAGACTCTGGGGGCCACAGACTCTGGGGGGCCACAGACTCTGGGGGGCCACAGACTCTGGGGCAGGGGTGGGGGGGCAGACCGTGGGGCCAGACTCTGGGCCTAGGGAGCCACAGACTCTGGGTGCCTCTGGGGGCCACAGACTCTGGGAGCCAAAAACCCTGGGGGCCTCTGGGGGCTACAAACCCTGGGGGCCACAGACTCTGTGGGCCCACAGACTCTGGGGGACTTTGGGGGACTCTGGCGGGCCACAGACTCTGGCGGGCCACAGACTCTGGGGGCCAAAGACTCTGGGGGCCTCTGGGGGCCAAAGACTCTGGGGGCCTCTGGGGGCCTCTGGGGGCCCACAGACTCTGGGCGACTTTGGGGGACTCTGGCGGGCCAAAAACCCTGGGGGCCTCTGGGGTCCACAAACCCTGGGGGCCACAGACTCTGGGGGCCTCTGGGGGCCCACAGACTCTGGGGGACTTTGGGGGACTCTGGCGGGCCACAGACTCTGGCGGGCCACAGACTCTGGGGGCCTCTGGGGGCCAAAGACTCTGGGGGCCTCTGGGGGCCAAAGACTCTGGGGGCCTCTGGGGGCCAAAGACTCTGGGGGCCTCTGGGGGCCAAAGACTCTGGGGGCCTCTGGGGGCCAAAGACTCTGGGGGCCTCTGGGGGCCAAAGACTCTGGGGGCCTCTGGGGGCCAAAGACTCTGGGGGCCTCTGGGGGCCAAAGACTCTGGGGGCCTCTGGGGGCCAAAGACTCTGGGGGCCTCTGGGGGCCAAAGACTCTGGGGGCCTCTGGGGGCCAAAGACTCTGGGGGCCTCTGGGGGCCAAAGACTCTGGGGGCCTCTGGGGGCCAAAGACTCTGGGGGCCTCTGGGGGCCAAAGACTCTGGGGGCCTCTGGGGGCCAAAGACTCTGGGGGCCTCTGGGGGCCAAAGACTCTGGGGGCCTCTGGGGGCCAAAGACTCTGGGGGCCTCTGGGGGCCAAAGACTCTGGGGGCCTATGGGGGCCAAAGACTCTGGGGCCTCTGGGGGCCAAAGACTCTGGAGGCCTCTGGGGGCCAAAGACTCTGGGGGGCTCTGGGGGCCTCTGGGGGCCAAAGACTCTGGGGGCCTCTGGGGGCCAAAGACTCTGGGGGCCTCTGGGGGCCAAAGACTCTGGGGGCCTCTGGGGGCCAAAGACTCTGGGGGCCTCTGGGGGCCAAAGACTCTGGGGGCCTCTGGGGGCCAAAGACTCTGGGGGCCTCTGGGGGCCAAAGACTCTGGGGGCCTCTGGGGGCCAAAGACTCTGGGGGGCCTCTGGGGGCCAAAGACTCTGGGGGCCTCTGGGGGCCAAAGACTCTGGGGGCCTCTGGGGGCCCACAGACTCTGGGGGACTTTGGGGGCCCAAAGACTCTGGGGGACTTTGGGGGCCCACAGACTCTGGGGGACTTTGGGGGACTCTGGCGGGCACAGACTCTGGCGTGCCACAGACTCTGGGGGCCAAAGACTCTGGGGGCCTCTGGGGGCCTCTGGGGGCCAAAGACTCTGGGGGCCTCTGGGGGCCAAAGACTCTGGGGGCCTCTGGGGGCCAAAGACTCTGGGGGCCTCTGGGGGCCAAAGACTCTGGGGGCCTCTGGGGGCCAAATACTCTAGGGGCCTCTGGGGGCCAAAGACTCTGGGGGCCTCTGGGGGCCAAAGACTCTGGGGGCCTCTGGGGGCCAAAGACTCTGGGGGCCTCTGGGGGCCAAAGACTCTGGGGGCCTCTGGGGGCCAAAGACTCTGGGGGCCTCTGGGGGCCAAAGACTCTGGGGGCCTCTGAGGGCCACAGATTCTGGGGGCCAAAGACTCTGGGGGCCTCTGGGGTCAAAGACTCTGGGGGCTTCTGGCGGGCCACAGACTCTGGCGGGCCACAGACTCTGGTGGCAGGGGTGGGGGGGCAGACCGTGGGGCCAGATTTCTGGGGCTGGGGGGCAGACTGTGGGGCCAGACTCTGCGGCTGGGGGCACAGACTCTGGGGGCCTCTGGGGGCCACAGACTCTGAGGGCATCTGGGGGCCACAGAATCTGGGGGCCACAGACTCTGAGGGCAACTGGGGGCCACAGACTAGGGGGGCCACTGGGGGCCACAGACTCTGGGGGGCCACAGACTCTGGGGGCAGGGGTGGGGGGGGCAGACTGTGGGGCCCACAGACTCTGGGCCTAGGGGGACAAAGACTCTGGCGGGCCACAGACTCTGGGGGCCTCTGGGGGGCCACAGACTCTGGCGGGCCACAGACTCTGGCGGGCCACAGACTCTGGCGGGCCACAGACTCTAGGGGCCTCTGGGGAATACAGACTCTGGGGGCCACAAACTTTGGGGGCAACAAACTCTGGGGGCCTTTTGGGGCCACAGACTCTGGAGGCCACAGACTCTGGGGGCCTCTGGGGGCCAAAAACCCTGGGGGCCTCAAACCCTGGGGGCCACAGACTATGGAGGCCACAGACTATGGGGGCCTCTGGGGGCCTCTGGGGGCCACAGACTCTGGGGGCCTCTGGGGGCCACAGACTCTGAGGGCCTCTGGGGGCCACAGACTCTGGGGGCCACAGACTCTGAGGGCATCTGGGGGCCTCTGGGGTCCTCTGGGGGCCACAAACTCTGAGGGCCACAAACTATGGGGGCCTCTTGGGGCCACAGACTCTAGGGGCCACTGGGGGCCACAGATTATGGGGGCCACTGGGGGCCACAGACTCTGGGGGGCCACAGACTCTGGGGGGCCACAGACTCTGAGGGCAACTGGGGGCCACAGACTAGGGGGGCCACTGGGGGCCACAGACTCTGGGGGGCCACAGACTCTGGGGGCAGGGGTGAGGGGGCAGACTGTGGGGCCAGACTCTGGGCCTAGGGGGCCACAGACTCTGGCGGGCCACAGACTCTGGGGGCCTCTGGGGGCCACAGACTCTGGCGGGCCACAGACTCTGGCGGGCCACAGACTCTGGCGGGCCACAAACTCTAGGGGCCTCTGGGGAATACAGACTCTGGGGGCCGCAAACTTTGGGGGCAACAAACTCTGGGGGCCTTTTAGGGCCACAGACTGTGGAGGCCACAGACTCTGGGGGCCAAAAACCCTGGGGGCCTCTGGGGGCCAAAAACCCTGGGGGCCACAGACTATGGAGGCCACAGACTATGGGGGCCTCTGGGGGCCACAGACTCTGGGGGCCTCTGGGGGCCACAGACTCTGAGGGCCTCTGGGGGCCACAGACTCTGGGGGCCACAGACTCTGAGGGCATCTGGGGGCCTCTGAGGGCCACAAACTATGGGGGCCTCTTGGGGCCACAGACTCTAGGGGCCACTGGGGGCCACAGACTATGGGGGCCACTGGGGGCCACAGACTCTGGGGGCCACAGACTCTGGGGGGGCACAGACTCTGGGGGGGCACAGACTCTGGGGGCAGGGGGGTGGGGGGTCAGACCATTGGGCCAGACTCTGGGCCTAGGGGGCCAAAGACTCTGGCGGGCCACAGACTCTGGGGGCTCTGGGGGCCACAGATCTCTGGGGGCCTCTGGCGGCCACAGACTCTGGGGGCCTCTGGGGGCCTCTTGGGTCCACAGACTCTGGCGGGCCACAGACTCTGGCGGGCCACAGACTCTGGCGGGCCACAGGACTCTAGGGGCCTCTGGGGGATACAGACTCTGGGGGCCACAAACTTTGGGGGGCAACAAACTCTGGGGGCCTTTTGGGGCCACAGACTCTGGAGGCGACAGACTCTGGGGGCCCACAGACTCTGGGGGACTTTGGGGGACTCTGGCGGGCCACAGACTCTGGGGGGCCTCTGGGGGCCAAAGACTCTGGGGGCCTCTGGGGGCCAAAGACTCTGGGGGCCTCTGGGGGCCAAAGACTCTGGGGGCCTCTGGGGGCCAAAGACTCTGGGGGCCTCTGGGGGCCAAAGACTCTGGGGGCCTCTGGGGGCCAAAGACTCTGGGGGGCCACAGACTCTGGGGGGCCACAGACTCTGGGGGGCCACAGACTCTGGGGGGGCCACAGACTCTGGGGGCAGGGGTGGGGGGGCAGACCGTGGGGCCAGACTCTGGGCCTAGGGGGCCACAGACTCTGGCGGGCCACAGACTCTGGGGGCCTCTGGGGGCCAAAGACTCTGGGGGCCAAAGACTCTGGGGGCCTCTGGGGGCCAAAGACTCTGGGGGCCACAGACTCTGGGGGCTACAGACTCTGGGGGGCCACAGACTCTGGGGGGCCACAGACTCTGGGGGCAAGGGTGGGGGGGCAGACCGGGGGGCCACAGACTCTGGGCCTAGGGGGCCACAGACTCTGGGTGCCTCTGGGGGCCACAGACTCTGGGGGCCAACAACCCTGGGGGCCTCTGGGGGCCACAGACTCTGGGGGCCTCTGGGGGCCCACAGACTCTGGGGGACTTTGGGGGACTCTGGCGGGCCACAGACTCTGGCGGGCCACAGACTCTGGGGCCTCTGGGGGCCACAGACTCTGGGGGCCTCTGGGGGCCAAAGACTCTGGGGGCCCACAGACTCTGGGGGACTTTGGGGGACTCTGGCGGGCCAAAAACCCTGGGGGCCTCTGGGGGCCACAAACCCTGGGGGCCACAGACTCTGGGGGCCTCTGGGGGCTGACAGACTCTGGGGGACTTTGGGGGACTCTGGCGGGCCACAGACTCTGGGGGCCTCTGGGGGCCAAAGACTCTGGGGGCCTCTGGGGGCCTCTGGGGGCCAAAGACTCTGGCGGCTGGGGCCTCTAAAGGCAACAGATTCTGGGGGCCATAGACTCTGGGGGCCAAAGACTCTGGGGGCTTCTGGCGGGCCACAGACTCTGGCGGGCCACAGACTCTGGTGGCAGGGGTGGGGGGGCAGACCGTGGGGCCGGATTCTGGGGCTGGGGGGCAGACTGTGGGGCCAGACTCTGGGGCTGGGGGCACAGACTCTGGGGGCCACAGACTCTGGGGGCCTCTGGGGGCCACAGACTCTGGGGGCCACAGACTCTGAGGGCATCTGGGGGCCACAGACTAGGGGGGCCACTGGGGGCCACAGACTCTGGGGGGCCACAGACTCTGGGGGCAGGGGTGGGGGGCAGACTGTGGGGCCAGACTCTGGGCCTAGGGGGCCACAGACTCTGGCGGGCCACAGACTCTGGGGGCCTTTGGGGGCCACAGACTTTGGCAGGCCACAGACTCTGGCGGGCCACAGACTCTAGGGGCCTCTAGGGGATACAGACTCTGGGGGCCACAAACTTTGGGGGCAACAAACTCTGGGGGCCTTTTGGGGCCACAGACTCTGGAGGCCACAGACTCTGGGGGCCTCTGGGGGCCAAAAACCCTGGGGGCCTCTGGGGGCCAAAAACCCTGGGGGCCACAAACCCTAGGGGCCACAGACTATGGAGGCCACAGACTATGGGGGCCTCTGGGGGCCACAGACTCTGGGGGCCTCTGGGGGCCACAGACTCTGGGGGCCTCTGGGGGCCACAGACTCTGGGGGCCTCTGGGGGCCACAGACTCTGGGGGCCTCTGGGGGCCTCTTGGGGCCACAGACTCTGGCGGGCCACAGACTCTGGCGGGCCACAGACTCTAGGGGCCTCTGGGGGATACAGACTCTGGGGGCCACAAACTTTGGGGGCAACAAACTCTGGGGGCCTTTTGGGGCCACAGACTCTGGAGGCCACAGACTCTGGGAGCCTCTGGGGGCCACAGACTCTGGGGGCCTCTGGGGCCCACAGACTCTGGGGGCCTCTGGGGCCCACAGACTCTGGGGGCCTCTGGGGCCCACAGACTCTGGGGGCCCACAGACTCTGGGGGACTTTGGGGGACTCTGGCGGGCCACAGACTCTGGCGGGCCTGTGGGGGCCAAAGACTCTGGGGGGCCTCTGGGGGCCAAAGACTCTGGGGGGCCTCTGGGGGCCAAAGACTCTGGGGGGCCTCTGGGGGCCAAAGACTCTGGGGGCCTCTGGGGGCCAAAGACTATGGGGGCCTCTGGGGGCATCGACTCTGGCGGGCCACAGACTCTGGCGGGCCACAGACTCTGGCGGGCCACAGACTCTGGCGGGCCACAGACTCTGGCGGGCCACAGACTCTGGCGGGCCACAGACTCTGGCGGGCCACAGACTCTGGGAGCTGGGGCCTCTAAAGGCAACAGATTCTGGGGGCCAAAGACTCTGGGGGCCAAAGACTCTGGGGGCCAAAGACTCTGGGGGCTTCTGGCGGGCCACAGACTCTGGCGGGCCACAGACTCTGGTGGCAGGGGTGGGGGGGCAGACCGTGGGGCCAGATTTCTGGGGCTGGGGGGGCAGACTGTGGGGCCAGACTCTGGGGCTGGGGGCACAGACTCTGGGGGCCACAGACTCTGTGGGCCTCTGGGGGCCACAGACTCTGGGGGCCACAGACTCTGGGGGCATCTGGGGGCCACAGACTCTGGGGGCCACAGACTCTGGGGGCCTCTGGGATCCTCTGGGGGCCACAAACTCTGAGGGCCACAAACTCTGGGGGCCTCTCAGGGCCACTGGGGGCCACAGACTATGGGGGCCACTGGGGGCCATAGACTCTGGGGGGCCACAGACTCTGGGGGGCCACAGACTCTGGGGGGCCACAGACTCTGGGGGCAGGGGTGGGGGGCAGACCGTGGGGCCAGACTCTGGGCCTAGGGGGCCACAGACTCTGGGGGCCTCTGGGGGCCAAAGACTCTGGGGGCCAAAGACTCTGGGGGCCTCTGGGGGCCACAGACTCTGGGGGGCCACAGACTCTGGGGGGCCACAGACTCTGGGGGGCCACAGACTCTGGGGGGCCACAGACTCTGGGGGGCCACAGACTCTGGGGGGCCACAGACTCTGGGGGGCCACAGACTCTGGGGGGCCACAGACTCTGGGGGGCCACAGACTCTGGGGGCAGGGGTGGGGGGCAGACCGTGGGGCCAGACTCTGGGCCTAGGGGGCCACAGACTCTAGGGGCCACAGACTCTGGGGGCCTCTGGGGGCCACAGACTCTGGGTGCCTCTGGGGGCTACAGACTCTGGGTGCCTCTGGGGGCCACAGACTCTGGGGGCCAAAAACCCTGGGGGCCTCTGGGGGCCACAGACTCTGGGGGCCTCTGGGGGCCCACAGACTCTGGGGGCCTCTGGGGGCCCACAGACTCTGGGGGCCTCTGGGGGACTCTGGCGGGCCACAGACTCTGGGGGCCTCTGGGGGCCACAGACTCTGGGGGCCTCTGGGGGCCAAAGACTCTGGGGGCCTCTGGGGGCCAAAGACTCTGGGGGCCTCTGGGGGCCCACAGACTCTGGGGGACTTTGGGGGCCCACAGACTCTGGGGGACTTTGGGGGACTCTGGTGGGCCAAAAACCCTGGGGGCCTCTGGGGGCCGACAGACTCTGGGGGGACTTTGGGGGACTTTGGCGGGCCACAGACTCTGGGGGCCTCTGGGGGCCAAAGACTCTGGGGGCCTCTGGGGGCCAAAGACTCTGGGGGCCTCTGGGGGCCAAAGACTCTGGGGGCCTCTGGGGGCCAAAGACTCTGGGGGCCTCTGGGGGCCACAGACTCTGGCGGCTGGGGCCTCTAAAGGCAACATATTCTGGGGGCCAAAGACTCTGGGGGCCTCTGGGGGCCAAAGACTCTGGGGGCTTCTGGCGGGCCACAGACTCTGGCGGGCCACAGACTCTGGTGGCAGGGGTGGGGGGGCAGACCGTGGGGCCAGATTCTGGGGCTGGGGGGCAGACTGTGGGGCCAGACTCTGGGGCTGGGGGCACAGACTCTGGGGGCCACAGACTCTGGGGGCCACAGACTCTGGGGGCCACAGACTCTGAGGGCAACTGGGGGCCACAGACTAGGGGGGCCACTGGGGGCCACAGACTCTGGGGGCCACAGACTCTGGGGGCAGGGGTGGGGGGCAGACTGTGGGGCCAGACTCTGGGCCTAGGGGGCCACAGACTCTGGCGGGCCACAGACTCTGGGGGCCTTTGGGGGCCACAGACTCTGGCGGGCCACAGACTCTGGCGGGCCACAGACTCTAGGGGCCTCTGGGGGATACAGACTCTGGGGGCCACAAACTTTGGGGGCAACAAACTCTGGGGGCCTTTTGGGGCCACAGACTCTGGGGGCCTCTGGGGGCCAAAAACCCTGGGGGCCTCTGGGGGCCAAAAACCCTGGGGGCCACAAACCCTAGGGGCCACAGACTATGGAGGCCACAGACTATGGGGGCCTCTGGGGGCCACAGACTCTGGGGGCCTCTGGGGAATACAGACTCTGGGGGCCACAAACTTTGGGGGCAACAAACTCTGGGGGCCTTTTAGGGCCACAGACTCTGGAGGCCACAGACTCTGGGGGCCAAAAACCCTGGGGGCCACAGACTTTGGGGGCCGCTGGGGCCACAGACTCTGGGGGCCTCTGGGGGCCACAGACTCTGGGGGCCTCTGGGGGCCACAGACTCTGGGGGCCTCTGGGGGCCACAGACTCTGGGGGCCTCTGGGGGCCACAGACTCTGGGGGCCACAGACTCTGAGGGCATCTGGGGGCCTCTGGGGGCCACAAACTATGGGGGCCTCTTGGGGCCACAGACTCTAGGGGCCACTGGGGGCCACAGACTATGGGGGCCACTGGGGGCCACAGACTCTGGGGGGCCACAGACTCTGGGGGGCCACAGACTCTGGGGGGCCACAGACTCTGGGGGCAGGGGTGGGGGGTCAGACCGTTGGGCCAGACTCTGGGCCTAGGGGGCCAAAGACTCTGGCGGGCCACAGACTCTGGGGGCTCTGGGGGCCACAGACTCTGGGGGCCACAGACTCTGGGGGCCTCTGGGGGCCTCTTGGGGCCACAGACTCTGGCGGGCCACAGACTCTAGGGGCCTCTGGGGGATACAGACTCTGGGGGCCACAAACTTTGGGGGCAACAAACTCTGGGGGCCTTTTGGGGCCACAGACTCTGGAGGCGACAGACTCTGGGGGCCCACAGACTCTGGGGGACTTTGGGGGACTCTGGCGGGCCACAGACTCTGGCGGGCCTGTGGGGGCCAAAGACTCTGGGGGGCCTCTGGGGGGCCTCTGGGGGCCAAAGACTGTGGGGGCCTCTGGGGGCCAAAGACTCTGGGGGCCTCTGGGGCCAAAGACTATGGGGGCCTCTGGGGGCATCGACTCTGGCGGGCCACAGACTCTGGCGGGCCACAGACTCTGGCGGGCCACAGACTCTGGCGGGCCACAGACTCTGGGGGCTGGGGCCTCTAAAGGCAACAGATTCTGAGGGCCAAAGACTCTGGGGGCCAAAGACTCTGGGGGCTTCTGGCGGGCCACAGACTCTGGCGGGCCACAGACTCTGGTGGCAGGGGTGGGGGGCAGACCGTGGGGCCAGATTTCTGGGGCTGGGGGGGCAGACTGTGGGGCCAGACTCTGGGGCTGGGGGCACAGACTCTGGGGGCCACAGACTCTGGGAACCTCTGGGGGCCACAGACTCTGGGGGCCACAGACTCTGGGGGCCACAGACTCTGGGGGCATCTGGGGGCCACAGACTCTGGGGGCCAAAGACTCTGAGGGCCTCTGGGGGCCACAGACTCTGGGGGCCTCTGGGATCCTCTGGGGGTCACAAACTCTGAGGGCCACAAACTCTGGGGGCCTCTCGGGGCCACTGGGGGCCACAGACTATGGGGGCCACTGGGGGCCATAGACTCTGGGGGGCCACAGACTCTGGGGGGCCACAGACTCTGGGGGGGCCACAGACTCTGGGGGGGCCACAGACTCTGGGGGGGCCACAGACTCTGGGGGCAGGGGTGGGGGGGCAGACCGTGGGGCCAGACTCTGGGCCTAGGGGGCCACAGACTCTGGCGGGCCACAGACTCTGGGGGCCTCTGGGGGCCTCTGGGGGCCAAAGACTCTGGGGGCCACAGACTCTGGGGGGCTACAGACTCTGGGGGGCCACAGACTCTGGGGGCAAGGGTGGGGGGGCAGACCGTGGGGCCAGACTCTGGGCCTAGGGGGCCACAGACTCTGGGTGCCTCTGGGGGCCACAGACTCTGGGGGCCAAAAACCCTGGGGGCCTCTGGGGGCCACAAACCCTGGGGGCCACAGACTCTGGGGGCCTCTGGGGGCTGACAGACTCTGGGGGACTTTGGGGGACTCTGGCGGGCCACAGACTCTGGGGGCCTCTGGGGGCCACAGACTCTGGGGGCCTCTGGGGGCCAAAGACTCTGGGGGCCTCTGGGGGCCCACAGACTCTGGGGGACTTTGGGGGACTCTGGCGGGCCAAAAACCCTGGGGGCCTCTGGGGGCCACAAACCCTGGGGGCCACAGACTCTGGGGGCCTCTGGGGGCTGACAGACTCTGGGGGACTTTGGGGGACTCTGGCGGGCCACAGACTCTGGGGGCCTCTGGGGGCCTCTGGGGGCCAAAGACTCTGGGGGCCTCTGGGGGCCAAAGACTCTGGGGGCCTCTGGGGGCCAAAGACTCTGGGGGCCTCTGGGGGCCAAAGACTCTGGGGGCTTCTGGCCGGCCACAGACTCTGGCGGGCCACAGACTCTGGTGGCAGGGGTGGGGGGGGCAGACCGTGGGGCCAGATTCTGGGGCTGGGGGGCAGACTGTGGGGCCAGACTCTGGGGCTGGGGGCACAGACTCTGGGGGCCACAGACTCTGGGGGCCTCTGGGGGCCACAGACTCTGGGGGCCACAGACTCTGAGGGCATCTGGGGGCCACAGACTAGGGGGGCCACTGGGGGCCACAGACTCTGGGGGGCCACAGACTCTGGGGGCAGGGGTGGGGGGCAGACTGTGGGGCCAGACTCTGGGCCTAGGGGGCCACAGACTCTGGCGGGCCACAGACTCTGGGGGCCTTTGGGGGCCACAGACTCTGGCAGGCCACAGACTCTGGCGGGCCACAGACTCTAGGGGCCTCTGGGGGATACAGACTCTGGGGGCCACAAACTTTGGGGGCAACAAACTCTGGGGGCCTTTTGGGGCCACAGACTCTGGAGGCCACAGACTCTGGGGGCCTCTGGGGGCCAAAAACCCTGGGGGCCTCTGGGGGCCAAAAACCCTGGGGGCCACAAACCCTAGGGGCCACAGACTATGGAGGCCACAGACTATGGGGGCCTCTGGGGGCCACAGACTCTGGGGGCCTCTGGGGGCCACAGACTCTGGGGGCCTCTGGGGGCCACAGACTCTGGGGGCCTCTGGGGGCCACAGACTCTGGGGGCCTCTGGGGGCCTCTTGGGGCCACAGACTCTGGCGGGCCACAGACTCTGGCGGGCCACAGACTCTAGGGGCCTCTGGGGGATACAGACTCTGGGGGCCACAAACTTTGGGGGCAACAAACTCTGGGGGCCTTTTGGGGCCACAGACTCTGGAGGCCACAGACTCTGGGAGCCTCTGGGGGCCACAGACTCTGGGGGCCTCTGGGGCCCACAGACTCTGGGGGCCTCTGGGGCCCACAGACTCTGGGGGCCCACAGACTCTGGGGGCCCACAGACTCTGGGGGACTTTGGGGGACTCTGGCGGGCCACAGACTCTGGCGGGCCTGTGGGGGCCAAAGACTCTGGGGGGCCTCTGGGGGCCAAAGACTCTGGGGGGCCTCTGGGGGCCAAAGACTCTGGGGGGCCTCTGGGGGCCAAAGACTCTGGGGGCCTCTGGGGCCAAAGACTATGGGGGCCTCTGGGGGCATCGACTCTGGCGGGCCACAGACTCTGGCGGGCCACAGACTCTGGCGGGCCACAGACTCTGGCGGGCCACAGACTCTGGCGGGCCACAGACTCTGGCGGGCCACAGACTCTGGGAGCTGGGGCCTCTAAAGGCAACAGATTCTGGGGGCCAAAGACTCTGGGGGCCAAAGACTCTGGGGGCTTCTGGCGGGCCACAGACTCTGGCGGGCCACAGACTCTGGTGGCAGGGGTGGGGGGGCAGACCGTGGGGCCAGATTTCTGGGGCTGGGGGGGCAGACTGTGGGGCCAGACTCTGGGGCTGGGGGCACAGACTCTGGGGGCCACAGACTCTGTGGGCCTCTGGGGGCCACAGACTCTGGGGGCCACAGACTCTGGGGGCATCTGGGGGCCACAGACTCTGGGGGCCAAAGACTCTGAGGGCCTCTGGGGGCCACAGACTCTGGGGGCCTCTGGGATCCTCTGGGGGCCACAAACTCTGAGGGCCACAAACTCTGGGGGCCTCTCAGGGCCACTGGGGGCCACAGACTATGGGGGCCACTGGGGGCCATAGACTCTGGGGGGCCACAGACTCTGGGGGGCCACAGACTCTTGGGGGCCACAGACTCTGGGGGCAGGGGTGGGGGGCAGACCGTGGGGCCAGACTCTGGGCCTAGGGGGCCACAGACTCTGGGGGCCTCTGGGGGGCCAAAGACTCTGGGGGCCAAAGACTCTGGGGGCCTCTGGGGGCCAAAGACTCTGGGCGGGCCACAGACTCTGGCGGGCCACAGACTCTGGCGGGCCACAGACTCTGGCGGGCCACAGACTCTGGGGGCTGGGGCCTCTAAAGGCAACAGATTCTGAGGGCCAAAGACTCTGGGGGCCAAAGACTCTGGGGGCTTCTGGCGGGCCACAGACTCTGGCGGGCCACAGACTCTGGTGGCAGGGGTGGGGGGGCAGACCGTGGGGCCAGATTTCTGGGGCTGGGAGGGCAGACTGTGGGGCCAGACTCTGGGGCTGGGGGCACAGACTCTGGGGGCCACAGACTCTGGGAACCTCTGGGGGCCACAGACTCTGGGGGCCACAGACTCTGGGGGCCACAGACTCTGGGGGCATCTGGGGGCCACAGACTCTGGGGGCCAAAGACTCTGAGGGCCTCTGGGGGCCACAGACTCTGGGGGCCTCTGGGATCCTCTGGGGGCCACAAACTCTGGGGGCCTCTCGGGGCCACTGGGGGCCACAGACTATGGGGGCCACTGGGGGCCATAGACTCTGGGGGGCCACAGACTCTGGGGGGCCACAGACTCTGGGGGGCCACAGACTCTGGGGGGGCCACAGACTCTGGGGGCAGGGGTGGGGGGGCAGACCGTGGGGCCAGACTCTGGGCCTAGGGGGCCACAGACTCTGGCGGGCCACAGACTCTGGGGGCCTCTGGGGGCCAAAGACTTTGGGGGCCACAGACTCTGGGGGGCTACAGACTCTGGGGGCCCACAGACTCTGGGGGACTTTGGGGGACTCTGGCGGGCCACAGACTCTGGCGGGCCTGTGGGGGCCAAAGACTCTGGGGGGCCTCTGGGGGCCAAAGACTCTGGGGGGCCTCTGGGGGCCAAAGACTCTGGGGGGCCTCTGGGGGCCAAAGACTCTGGGGGGCCTCTGGGGCCAAAGACTATGGGGGCCTCTGGGGGCATCGACTCTGGCGGGCCACAGACTCTGGCGGGCCACAGACTCTGGCGGGCCACAGACTCTGGCGGGCCACAGACTCTGGCGGGCCACAGACTCTGGCGGGCCACAGACTCTGGGAGCTGGGGCCTCTAAAGGCAACAGATTCTGGGGGCCAAAGACTCTGGGGGCCAAAGACTCTGGGGGCTTCTGGCGGGCCACAGACTCTGGTGGCAGGGGTGGGGGGGCAGACCGTGGGGCCAGATTTCTGGGGCTGGGGGGCAGACTGTGGGGCCAGACTCTGGGGCTGGGGGCACAGACTCTGGGGGCCACAGACTCTGTGGGCCTCTGGGGGCCACAGACTCTGGGGGCATCTGGGGGCCACAGACTCTGGGGGCCAAAGACTCTGAGGGCCTCTGGGGGCCACAGACTCTGGGGGCCTCTGGGATCCTCTGGGGGCCACAAACTCTGAGGGCCACAAACTCTGGGGGCCTCTCAGGGCCACTGGGGGCCACAGACTATGGGGGCCACTGGGGGCCATAGACTCTGGGGGGCCACAGACTCTGGGGGGCCACAGACTCTTGGGGGCCACAGACTCTGGGGGCAGGGGTGGGGGGCAGACCGTGGGGCCAGACTCTGGGCCTAGGGGGCCACAGACTCTGGGGGCCTCTGGGGGCCAAAGACTCTGGGGGCCAAAGACTCTGGGGGCCTCTGGGGGCCAAAGACTCTGGGGGGCCACAGACTCTGGGGGGCCACAGACTCTGGGGGGCCACAGACTCTGGGGGGCCACAGACTCTGGGGGGCCACAGACTCTGGGGGCAGGGGTGGGGGGCAGACCGTGGGGCCAGACTCTGGGCCTAGGGGGCCACAGACTCTAGGGGCCACAGACTCTGGGGGCCTCTGGGGGCCACAGACTCTGGGTGCCTCTGGGGGCCACAGACTCTGGGTGCCTCTGGGGGCCACAGACTCTGGGGGCCAAAAACCCTGGGGGCCTCTGGGGGCCACAGACTCTGGGGGCCTCTGGGGGCCCACAGACTCTGGGGGACTTTGGGGGACTCTGGCGGGCCACAGACTCTGGCGGGCCACAGACTCTGGGGGCCTCAGACTCTGGGGGCCTCTGGGGGCCAAAGACTCTGGGGGCCTCTGGGGGCCCACAGACTCTGGGGGACTTTGGGGGCCCACAGACTCTGGGGGACTTTGGGGGACTCTGGCGGGCCAAAAACCCTGGGGGCCTCTGGGGGCCGACAGACTCTGGGGGGACTTTGGGGGACTTTGGCGGGCCACAGACTCTGGGGGCCTCTGGGGGCCAAAGACTCTGGGGGCCTCTGGGGGCCTCTGGGGGCCAAAGACTCTGGGGGCCTCTGGGGGCCAAAGACTCTGGGGGCCTCTGGGGGCCAAAGACTCTGGGGGCCTCTGGGGGCCAAAGACTCTGGGGGCCTCTGGGGGCCACAGACTCTGGCGGCTGGGGCCTCTAAAGGCAACATATTCTGGGGGCCAAAGACTCTGGGGGCCTCTGGGGGCCAAAGACTCTGGGGGCTTCTGGCGGGCCACAGACTCTAGCGGGCCACAGACTCTGGTGGCAGGGGTGGGGGGGCAGACCGTGGGGCCAGATTCTGGGGCTGGGGGGCAGACTGTGGGGCCAGACTCTGGGGCTGGGGGCACAGACTCTGGGGGCCACAGACTCTGAGGGCATCTGGGGGCCACAGACTCTGGGGGCCACAGACTCTAAGGGCAACTGGGGGCCACAGACTAGGGGGGCCACTGGGGGCCACAGACTCTGGGGGGCCACAGACTCTGGGGGCAGGGGTGGGGGGCAGACTGTGGGGCCAGACTCTGGGCCTAGGGGGCCACAGACTCTGGCGGGCCACAGACTCTGGGGGCCTTTGGGGGCCACAGACTCTGGCGGGCCACAGACTCTGGCGGGCCACAGACTCTAGGGGCCTCTGGGGGATACAGACTCTGGGGGCCACAAACTTTGGGGGCAACAAACTCTGGGGGCCTTTTGGGGCCACAGACTCTGGGGGCCTCTGGGGGCCAAAAACCCTGGGGGCCTCTGGGGGCCAAAAACCCTGGGGGCCACAAACCCTAGGGGCCACAGACTATGGAGGCCACAGACTATGGGGGCCTCTGGGGGCCACAGACTCTGGGGGCCTCTGGGGAATACAGACTCTGGGGGCCACAAACTTTGGGGGCAACAAACTCTGGGGGCCTTTTAGGGCCACAGACTCTGGAGGCCACAGACTCTGGGGGCCAAAAACCCTGGGGGCCACAGACTTTGGGGGCCTCTGGGGCCACAGACTCTGGGGGCCTCTGGGGGCCACAGACTCTGGGGGCCTCTGGGGGCCACAGACTCTGGGGGCCTCTGGGGGCCACAGACTCTGGGGGCCTCTGGGGGCCACAGACTCTGGGGGCCACAGACTCTGAGGGCATCTGGGGGCCTCTGGGGGCCACAAACTATGGGGGCCTCTTGGGGCCACAGACTCTAGGGGCCACTGGGGGCCACAGACTATGGGGGCCACTGGGGGCCACAGACTCTGGGGGGCCACAGACTCTGGGGGGCCACAGACTCTGGGGGCAGGGGTGGGGGGTCAGACCGTTGGGCCAGACTCTGGGCCTAGGGGGCCAAAGACTCTGGCGGGCCACAGACTCTGGGGCTCTGGGGGCCACAGACTCTGGGGGCCACAGACTCTGGGGGCCTCTGGGGGCCTCTTGGGGCCACAGACTCTGGCGGGCCACAGACTCTAGGGGCCTCTGGGGGATACAGACTCTGGGGGCCACAAACTTTGGGGGCAACAAACTCTGGGGGCCTTTTGGGGCCACAGACTCTGGAGGCGACAGACTCTGGGGGCCCACAGACTCTGGGGGACTTTGGGGGACTCTGGCGGGCCACAGACTCTGGCGGGCCTGTGGGGGCCAAAGACTCTGGGGGGCCTCTGGGGGGCCTCTGGGGGCCAAAGACTGTGGGGGCCTCTGGGGGCCAAAGACTCTGGGGGCCTCTGGGGCCAAAGACTATGGGGGCCTCTGGGGGCATCGACTCTGGCGGGCCACAGACTCTGGCGGGTCACAGACTCTGGCGGGCCACAGACTCTGGCGGGCCACAGACTCTGGCGGGCCACAGACTCTGGCGGGCCACAGACTCTGGGGGCTGGGGCCTCTAAAGGCAACAGATTCTGAGGGCCAAAGACTCTGGGGGCCAAAGACTCTGGGGGCTTCTGGCGGGCCACAGACTCTGGCGGGCCACAGACTCTGGTGGCAGGGGTGGGGGGCAGACCGTGGGGCCAGATTTCTGGGGCTGGGGGGGCAGACTGTGGGGCCAGACTCTGGGGCTGGGGGCACAGACTCTGGGGGCCACAGACTCTGGGAACCTCTGGGGGCCACAGACTCTGGGGGCCACAGACTCTGGGGGCCACAGACTCTGGGGGCATCTGGGGGCCACAGACTCTGGGGGCCAAAGACTCTGAGGGCCTCTGGGGGCCACAGACTCTGGGGGCCTCTGGGATCCTCTGGGGGTCACAAACTCTGAGGGCCACAAACTCTGGGGGCCTCTCGGGGCCACTGGGGGCCACAGACTATGGGGGCCACTGGGGGCCATAGACTCTGGGGGGCCACAGACTCTGGGGGGCCACAGACTCTGGGGGGGCCACAGACTCTGGGGGGGCCACAGACTCTGGGGGGGCCACAGACTCTGGGGGCAGGGGTGGGGGGGCAGACCGTGGGGCCAGACTCTGGGCCTAGGGGGCCACAGACTCTGGCGGGCCACAGACTCTGGGGGCCTCTGGGGGCCTCTGGGGGCCAAAGACTCTGGGGGCCACAGACTCTGGGGGGCTACAGACTCTGGGGGGCCACAGACTCTGGGGGGCCACAGACTCTGGGGGCAAGGGTGGGGGGGCAGACCGTGGGGCCAGACTCTGGGCCTAGGGGGCCACAGACTCTGGGTGCCTCTGGGGGCCACAGACTCTGGGGGCCAAAAACCCTGGGGGCCTCTGGGGGCCACAAACCCTGGGGGCCACAGACTCTGGGGGCCTCTGGGGGCCCACAGACTCTGGGGGACTTTGGGGGACTCTGGCGGGCCACAGACTCTGGGGGCCTCTGGGGGCCACAGACTCTGGGGGCCTCTGGGGGCCAAAGACTCTGGGGGCCTCTGGGGGCCCACAGACTCTGGGGGACTTTGGGGGACTCTGGCGGGCCAAAAACCCTGGGGGCCTCTGGGGGCCACAAACCCTGGGGGCCACAGACTCTGGGGGCCTCTGGGGGCTGACAGACTCTGGGGGACTTTGGGGGACTCTGGCGGGCCACAGACTCTGGGGGCCTCTGGGGGCCTCTGGGGGCCAAAGACTCTGGGGGCCTCTGGGGGCCAAAGACTCTGGGGGCCTCTGGGGGCCAAAGACTCTGGGGGCCTCTGGGGGCCAAAGACTCTGGGGGCTTCTGGCCGGCCACAGACTCTGGCGGGCCACAGACTCTGGTGGCAGGGGTGGGGGGGCAGACCGTGGGGCCAGATTCTGGGGCTGGGGGGCAGACTGTGGGGCCAGACTCTGGGGCTGGGGGCACAGACTCTGGGGGCCACAGACTCTGGGGGCCTCTGGGGGCCACAGACTCTGGGGGCCACAGACTCTGAGGGCATCTGGGGGCCACAGACTAGGGGGGCCACTGGGGGCCACAGACTCTGGGGGGCCACAGACTCTGGGGGCAGGGGTGGGGGGCAGACTGTGGGGCCAGACTCTGGGCCTAGGGGGCCACAGACTCTGGCGGGCCACAGACTCTGGGGGCCTTTGGGGGCCACAGACTCTGGCAGGCCACAGACTCTGGCGGGCCACAGACTCTAGGGGCCTCTGGGGGATACAGACTCTGGGGGCCACAAACTTTGGGGGCAACAAACTCTGGGGGCCTTTTGGGGCCACAGACTCTGGAGGCCACAGACTCTGGGGGCCTCTGGGGGCCAAAAACCCTGGGGGCCTCTGGGGGCCAAAAACCCTGGGGGCCACAAACCCTAGGGGCCACAAACTATGGAGGCCACAGACTATGGGGGCCTCTGGGGGCCACAGACTCTGGGGGCCTCTGGGGGCCACAGACTCTGGGGGCCTCTGGGGGCCACAGACTCTGGGGGCCTCTGGGGGCCACAGACTCTGGGGGCCTCTGGGGGACTCTTGGGGCCACAGACTCTGGCGGGCCACAGACTCTGGCGGGCCACAGACTCTAGGGGCCTCTGGGGGATACAGACTCTGGGGGCCACAAACTTTGGGGGCAACAAACTCTGGGGGCCTTTTGGGGCCACAGACTCTGGAGGCCACAGACTCTGGGAGCCTCTGGGGGCCACAGACTCTGGGGGCCTCTGGGGCCCACAGACTCTGGGGGCCTCTGGGGCCCACAGACTCTGGGGGCCCACAGACTCTGGGGGACTTTGGGGGACTCTGGCGGGCCACAGACTCTGGCGGGCCTGTGGGGGCCAAAGACTCTGGGGGGCCTCTGGGGGCCAAAGACTCTGGGGGGCCTCTGGGGGCCAAAGACTCTGGGGGGCCTCTGGGGGCCAAAGACTCTGGGGGCCTCTGGGGCCAAAGACTATGGGGGCCTCTGGGGGCATCGACTCTGGCGGGCCACAGACTCTGGCGGGCCACAGACTCTGGCGGGCCACAGACTCTGGCGGGCCACAGACTCTGGCGGGCCACAGACTCTGGCGGGCCACAGACTCTGGGGGCTGGGGCCTCTAAAGGCAACAGATTCTGAGGGCCAAAGACTCTGGGGGCCAAAGACTCTGGGGGCTTCTGGCGGGCCACAGACTCTGGCGGGCCACAGACTCTGGTGGCAGGGGTGGGGGGGCAGACCGTGGGGCCAGATTTCTGGGGCTGGGAGGGCAGACTGTGGGGCCAGACTCTGGGGCTGGGGGCACAGACTCTGGGGGCCACAGACTCTGGGAACCTCTGGGGGCCACAGACTCTGGGGGCCACAGACTCTGGGGGCATCTGGGGGCCACAGACTCTGGGGGCCAAAGACTCTGAGGGCCTCTGGGGGCCACAGACTCTGCGGGCCTCTGGGATCCTCTGGGGGCCACAAACTCTGAGGGCCACAAACTCTGGGGGCCTCTCGGGGCCACTGGGGGCCACAGACTATGGGGGCCACTGGGGGCCATAGACTCTGGGGGGCCACAGACTCTGGGGGGCCACAGACTCTGGGGGGCCACAGACTCTGGGGGGCCACAGACTCTGGGGGCAGGGGTGGGGGGGCAGACCGTGGGGCCAGACTCTGGGCCTAGGGGGCCACAGACTCTGGCGGGCCACAGACTCTGGGGGCCTCTGGGGGCCAAAGACTCTGGGGGCCACAGACTCTGGGGGGCTACAGACTCTGGGGGGCCACAGACTCTGGAGGCGACAGACTCTGGGGGCCCACAGACTCTGGGGGACTTTGGGGGACTCTGGCGGGCCACAGACTCTGGCGGGCCTGTGGGGGCCAAAGACTCTGGGGGGCCTCTGGGGGCCAAAGACTGTGGGGGCCTCTGGGGGCCAAAGACTCTGGGGGCCTCTGGGGCCAAAGACTCTGGGGGCCTCTGGGGGCATCGACTCTGGCGGGCCACAGACTCTGGCGGGCCACAGACTCTGGCGGGCCACAGACTCTGGCGGGCCACAGACTCTGGCGGGCCACAGACTCTGGCGGGCCACAGACTCTGGCGGGCCACAGACTCTGGCGGGCCACAGACTCTGGGGGCTGGGGCCTCTAAAGGCAACAGATTCTGAGGGCCAAAGACTCTGGGGGCCAAAGACTCTGGGGGCTTCTGGCGGGCCACAGACTCTGGTGGCAGGGGTGGGGGGGCAGACCGTGGGGCCAGATTTCTGGGGCTGGGGGGGCAGACTGTGGGGCCAGACTCTGGGGCTGGGGGCACAGACTCTGGGGGCCACAGACTCTGGGAACCTCTGGGGGCCACAGACTCTGGGGGCCACAGACTCTGGGGGCATCTGGGGGCCACAGACTCTGGGGGCCAAAGACTCTGAGGGCCTCTGGGGGCCACAGACTCTGGGGGCCTCTGGGATCCTCTGGGGGTCACAAACTCTGAGGGCCACAAACTCTGGGGGCCACAGACTATGGGGGCCACTGGGGGCCACAGACTCTGGGGGGCCACAGACTCTGGGGGGCCACAGACTCTGGGGGGCCACAGACTCTGGGGGGGCCACAGACTCTGGGGGCAGGGGTGGGGGGGCAGACCGTGGGGCCAGACTCTGGGCCTAGGGGGCCACAGACTCTGGCGGGCCACAGACTCTGGGGGCCTCTGGGGGCCAAAGACTCTGGGGGCCAAAGACTCTGGGGGCCTCTGGGG
This sequence comes from Gastrophryne carolinensis, assembly GCA_027917425.1. Lineage (NCBI taxonomy): Eukaryota > Metazoa > Chordata > Amphibia > Anura > Microhylidae > Gastrophryne > Gastrophryne carolinensis. The sequence goes on along the minus strand of CM051241.1, from coordinate 14,064,836 downwards.
GCCAAAGACTCTGGGGGCCACAGACTCTGGGGGGCTACAGACTCTGGGGGGCCACAGACTCTGGGGGCAAGGGTGGGGGGGCAGACCGTGGGGCCAGACTCTGGGCCTAAGGGGCCACAGACTCTGGGTGCCTCTGGGGGCCACAGACTCTGGGGGCCAAAAACCCTGGGGGCCTCTGGGGGCCACAGACTCTGGGGGACTTTGGGGGACTCTGGCGGGCCACAGACTCTGGGGGCCTCTGGGGGCCACAGACTCTGGGGGCCTCTGGGGGCCAAAGACTCTGGGGGCCTCTGGGGGCCCACAGACTCTGGGGGACTTTGGGGGACTCTGGCGGGCCAAAAACCCTGGGGGCCTCTGGGGGCCACAAACCCTGGGGGCCACAGACTCTGGGGGCCTCTGGGGGCTGACAGACTCTGGGGGCCTCTGGGGGCCAAAGACTCTGGGGGCCTCTGGGGGCCAAAGACTCTGGGGGCCTCTGGGGGCCACAGACTCTGGCGGCTGGGGCCTCTAAAGGCAACAGATTCTGGGGGCCAAAGACTCTGGGGGCCTCTGGGGGCCAAAGACTCTGGGGGCTTCTGGCGGGCCACAGACTCTGGTGGGCCACAGACTCTGGTGGCAGGGGTGGGGGGGCAGACCGTGGGGCCAGATTCTGGGGCTGGGGGGCAGACTGTGGGGCCAGACTCTGGGGCTGGGGGCACAGACTCTGGGGGCCACAGACTCTGGGGGCCTCTGGGGGCCACAGACTCTGGGGGCCACAGACTCTGAGGGCATCTGGGGGCCACAGACTAGGGGGGCCACTGGGGGCCACAGACTCTGGGGGGCCACAGACTCTGGGGGCAGGGGTGGGGGGCAGACTGTGGGGCCAGACTCTGGGCCTAGGGGGCCACAGACTCTGGCGGGACACAGACTCTGGGGGCCTTTGGGGGCCACAGACTCTGGCAGGCCACAGACTCTGGCGGGCCACAGACTCTAGGGGCCTCTGGGGGATACAGACTCTGGGGGCCACAAACTTTGGGGGCAACAAACTCTGGGGGCCTTTTGGGGCCACAGACTCTGGAGGCCACAGACTCTGGGGGCCTCTGGGGGCCAAAAACCCTGGGGGCCTCTGGGGGCCAAAAACCCTGGGGGCCACAAACCCTAGGGGCCACAGACTATGGAGGCCACAGACTATGGGGGCCTCTGGGGGCCACAGACTCTGGGGGCCTCTGGGGGCCACAGACTCTGGGGGCCTCTGGGGGCCACAGACTCTGGGGGCCTCTGGGGGCCACAGACTCTGGGGGCCTCTGGGGGCCTCTTGGGGCCACAGACTCTGGCGGGCCACAGACTCTGGCGGGCCACAGACTCTAGGGGCCTCTGGGGGATACAGACTCTGGGGGCCACAAACTTTGGGGGCAACAAACTCTGGGGGCCTTTTGGGGCCACAGACTCTGGAGGCCACAGACTCTGGGAGCCTCTGGGGGCCACAGACTCTGGGGGCCTCTGGGGCCCACAGACTCTGGGAGCCTCTGGGGCCCACAGACTCTGGGGGCCTCTGGGGCCCACAGACTCTGGGGGCCCACAGACTCTGGGGGACTTTGGGGGACTCTGGCGGGCCACAGACTCTGGTGGGCCTGTGGGGGCCAAAGACTCTGGGGGGCCTCTGGGGGCCAAAGACTCTGGGGGGCCTCTGGGGGCCAAAGACTCTGGGGGGCCTCTGGGGGCCAAAGACTCTGGGGGGCCTCTGGGGGCCAAAGACTCTGGGGGCCTCTGGGGCCAAAGACTATGGGGGCCTCTGGGGGCATCGACTCTGGCGGGCCACAGACTCTGGCGGGCCACAGACTCTGGCGGGCCACAGACTCTGGCGGGCCACAGACTTTGGCGGGCCACAGACTCTGGGAGCTGGGGCCTCTAAAGGCAACAGATTCTGGGGGCCAAAGACTCTGGGGGCCAAAGACTCTGGGGGCCAAAGACTCTGGGGGCTTCTGGCGGGCCACAGACTCTGGCGGGCCACAGACTCTGGTGGCAGGGGTGGGGGGGCAGACCGTGGGGCCAGATTTCTGGGGCTGGGGGGGCAGACTGTGGGGCCAGACTCTGGGGCTGGGGGCACAGACTCTGGGGGCCACAGACTCTGTGGGCCTCTGGGGGCCACAGACTCTGGGGGCCACAGACTCTGGGGGCATCTGGGGGCCACAGACTCTGGGGGCCAAAGACTCTGAGGGCCTCTGGGGGCCACAGACTCTGGGGGCCTCTGGGATCCTCTGAGGGCCACAAACTCTGGGGGCCTCTCAGGGCCACTGGGGGCCACAGACTATGGGGGCCACTGGGGGCCATAGACTCTGGGGGGCCACAGACTCTGGGGGCAGGGGTGGGGGGCAGACTGTGGGGCCAGACTCTGGGCCTAGGGGGCCACAGACTCTGGCGGGACACAGACTCTGGGGGCCTTTGGGGGCCACAGACTCTGGCAGGCCACAGACTCTGGCGGGCCACAGACTCTAGGGGCCTCTGGGGGATACAGACTCTGGGGGCCACAAACTTTGGGGGCAACAAACTCTGGGGGCCTTTTGGGGCCACAGACTCTGGAGGCCACAGACTCTGGGGGCCTCTGGGGGCCAAAAACCCTGGGGGCCTCTGGGGGCCAAAAACCCTGGGGGCCACAAACCCTAGGGGCCACAGACTATGGAGGCCACAGACTATGGGGGCCTCTGGGGGCCACAGACTCTGGGGGCCTCTGGGGGCCACAGACTCTGGGGGCCTCTGGGGGCCACAGACTCTGGGGGCCTCTGGGGGCCACAGACTCTGGGGGCCTCTGGGGGCCTCTTGGGGCCACAGACTCTGGCGGGCCACAGACTCTGGCGGGCCACAGACTCTAGGGGCCTCTGGGGGATACAGACTCTGGGGGCCACAAACTTTGGGGGCAACAAACTCTGGGGGCCTTTTGGGGCCACAGACTCTGGAGGCCACAGACTCTGGGAGCCTCTGGGGGCCACAGACTCTGGGGGCCTCTGGGGCCCACAGACTCTGGGAGCCTCTGGGGCCCACAGACTCTGGGGGCCTCTGGGGCCCACAGACTCTGGGGGCCCACAGACTCTGGGGGACTTTGGGGGACTCTGGCGGGCCACAGACTCTGGCGGGCCTGTGGGGGCCAAAGACTCTGGGGGGCCTCTGGGGGCCAAAGACTCTGGGGGGCCTCTGGGGGCCAAAGACTCTGGGGGGCCTCTGGGGGCCAAAGACTCTGGGGGCCTCTGGGGCCAAAGACTATGGGGGCCTCTGGGGGCATCGACTCTGGCGGGCCACAGACTCTGGCGGGCCACAGACTCTGGCGGGCCACAGACTCTGGCGGGCCACAGACTCTGGCGGGCCACAGACTCTGGGAGCTGGGGCCTCTAAAGGCAACAGATTCTGGGGGCCAAAGACTCTGGGGGCCAAAGACTCTGGGGGCCAAAGACTCTGGGGGCTTCTGGCGGGCCACAGACTCTGGCGGGCCACAGACTCTGGTGGCAGGGGTGGGGGGGCAGACCGTGGGGCCAGATTTCTGGGGCTGGGGGGGCAGACTGTGGGGCCAGACTCTGGGGCTGGGGGCACAGACTCTGGGGGCCACAGACTCTGTGGGCCTCTGGGGGCCACAGACTCTGGGGGCCACAGACTCTGGGGGCATCTGGGGGCCACAGACTCTGGGGGCCAAAGACTCTGAGGGCCTCTGGGGGCCACAGACTCTGGGGGCCTCTGGGATCCTCTGAGGGCCACAAACTCTGGGGGCCTCTCAGGGCCACTGGGGGCCACAGACTATGGGGGCCACTGGGGGCCATAGACTCTGGGGGGCCACAGACTCTGGGGGGCCACAGACTCTTGGGGGCCACAGACTCTGGGGGCAGGGGTGGGGGGCAGACCGTGGGGCCAGACTCTGGGCCTAGGGGGCCACAGACTCTGGGGGCCTCTGGGGGCCAAAGACTCTGGGGGCCAAAGACTCTGGGGGCCTCTGGGGGCCACAGACTCTGGGGGGCCACAGACTCTGGGGGGCCACAGACTCTGGGGGGCCACAGACTCTGGGGGCAGGGGTGGGGGGGCAGACCGTGGGGCCAGACTCTGGGCCTAGGGGGCCACAGACTCTAGGGGCCACAGACTCTGGGGGCCTCTGGGGGCCACAGACTCTGGGTGCCTCTGGGGGCCACAGACTCTGGGTGCCTCTGGGGGCCACAGACTCTGGGGGCCAAAAACCCTGGGGGCCTCTGGGGGCCACAAACCCTGGGGGCCACAGACTCTGGGGGCCTCTGGGGGCCCACAGACTCTGGGGGACTTTGGGGGACTCTGGCGGGCCACAGACTCTGGCGGGCCACAGACTCTGGGGGCCTCTGGGGGCCCACAGACTCTGGGGGACTTTGGGGGCCCACAGACTCTGGGGGACTTTGGGGGACTCTGGCGGGCCAAAAACCCTGGGGGCCTCTGGGGGCCGACAGACTCTGGGGGACTTTGGGGGACTTTGGCGGGCCACAGACTCTGGGGGCCTCTGGGGGCCAAAGACTCTGGGGGCCTCTGGGGGCCTCTGGGGGCCAAAGACTCTGGGGGCCTCTGGGGGCCAAAGACTCTGGGGGCCTCTGGGGGCCAAAGACTCTGGGGGCCAAAGACTCTGGGGGCCTCTGGGGGCCAAAGACTCTGGGGGCCTCTGGGGGCCACAGACTCTGGCGGCTGGGGCCTCTAAAGGCAACATATTCTGGGGGCCAAAGACTCTGGGGGCTTCTGGCGGGCCACAGACTCTGGCGGGCCACAGACTCTGGTGGCAGGGGTGGGGGGGCAGACCGTGGGGCCAGATTCTGGGGCTGGGGGGCAGACTGTGGGGCCAGACTCTGGGGCTGGGGGCACAGACTCTGGGGGCCACAGACTCTGAGGGCATCTGGGGGCCACAGACTCTGGGGGCCACAGACTCTGAGGGCAACTGGGGGCCACAGACTAGGGGGGCCACTGGGGGCCACAGACTCTGGGGGGCCACAGACTCTGGGGCAGGGGTGGGGGGCAGACTGTGGGGCCAGACTCTGGGCCTAGGGGGCCACAGACTCTGGCGGGCCACAGACTCTGGGGGCCTTTGTGGGCCACAGACTCTGGCGGGCCACAGACTCTGGCGGGCCACAGACTCTAGGGGCCTCTGGGGGATACAGACTCTGGGGGCCACAAACTTTGGGGGCAACAAACTCTGGGGGCCTTTTGGGGCCACAGACTCTGGGGGCCTCTGGGGGCCAAAAACCCTGGGAGCCTCTGGGGGCCAAAAACCCTGGGGGGCACAAACCCTAGGGGCCACAGACTATAGAGGCCACAGACTATGGGGGCCTCTGGGGGCCACAGACTCTGGGGGCCTCTGGGGGCCACAGACTCTGAGGGCCTCTCGGGGCCACAGACTCTGGGGGCCACAGACTCTGAGGGCATCTGGGTGCCTCTGGGGGCCACAAACTCTGAGTGCCACAAACTATGGGGGCCTCTTGGGGCCACAGACTCTAGGGGCCACTGGGGGCCACAGACTCTAGGGGCCACTGGGGGCCACAGACTATGGGGGCCACTGGGGGCCACAGACTATGGGGGCCACTGGGGGCCACAGACTCTGGGGGGCCACAGACTCTGGGGGCAGAGGTGGGGGGGCAGACCGTGGGGCCAGACTCTGGGCCTAGGGGGCCACAGACTCTGGCGGGCCACAGACTCTGGGGGCTCTGGGGGCCACAGACTCTGGGGGCCTCTGGGGGCCACAGACTCTGGGGGCCTCTGGGGGCCACAGACTCTGGCGGGCCACAGACTCTGGCGGGCCACAGACTCTAGGGGCCTCTAGGGGATACAGACTCTGGGGGCCACAAACTTTGGGGGCAACAAACTCTGGGGGCCTTTTGGGGCCACAGACTCTGGAGGCCACAGACTCTGGGGGCCTCTGGGGGCCACAGACTCTGGGGGCCTCTGGGGGCCACAGACTCTGGGGGCCTCTGGGGCCCACAGACTCTGGGGGCCTCTGGGGCCCACAGACTCTGGGGGCCTCTGGGGCCCACAGACTCTGGAGGCCCACAGACTCTGGGGGACTTTGGGGGCCTCTTGGGGCCACAGACTCTGGCGGGCCACAGACTCTGGCGGGCCACAGACTCTAGGGGCCTCTGGGGGATACAGACTCTGGGGGCCACAAACTCTGGGGGCAACAAACTCTGGGGGCCTTTTGGGGCCACAGACTCTGGAGGCCACAGACTCTGGGGGCATCTGGGGGCCACAGACTCTGGGGCCCACAGACTCTGGGGGCCTCTGGGGCCCACAGCCTCTGGGGGCCCACAGCCTCTGGGGGACTTTGGGGGACTCTGGCGGGCCTGTGGGGGCCAAAGACTCTGGGGGCCTGTGGGGGCCAAAGACTATGGGGGCCTCTGGGGGCCAAAGACTCTGGGGGGCCTCTGGGGGCCAAAGACTCTGGGGGGCCTCTGGGGGCCAAAGACTATGGGGGGCCTCTGGGGGCCAAAGACTATGGGGGGCCTCTGGGGGCCAAAGACTATGGGGGGCCTCTGGGGGCCAAAGACTATGGGGGCCTCTGGGGGCATCGACGCTGGCGGGCCACAGACTCTGGCGGGCCACAGACTCTGGGGGCTGGGGCCTCTAAAGGCAACAGATTCTGGGGGCCAAAGACTCTGGGGGCTTCTGGCGGGCCACAGACTCTGGTGGCAGGGGTGGGGGGGCAGACCGTGGGGCCAGATTTCTGGGGCTGAGGGGGCAGACTGTGGGGCCAGACTCTGGGGCTGGGGCCACAGACTCTGGGGGCCACAGACTCTGGGGGCATTTGGGGGCCACAGACTCTGGGGGCCAAAGACTCTGAGGGCCTCTGGGGGCCACAGACTCTGGGGGCCTCTGGGATCCTCTGGGGGCCACAAACTCTGAGGGCCACAAACTTTGAGGGCCACAAACTCTGGGCCACTGGGGGCCACAGACTATGGGGGCCACTGGGGGCCATAGACTCTGGGGGGCCACAGACTCTGGGGGGCCACAGACTCTGGGGGCAGGGGTGGGGGGCAGACCGTGGGGCCAGACTCTGGGCCTAGGGGGCCACAGACTCTGGGGGCCTCTGGGGGCCACAGACTCTGGGGGCCACAGACTCTGGGGGCCTCTTGGGGCCACAGACTCTGGCGGGCCTCGGGGGGCCACAGACTCTGGGGCCTCTGGGGGATACAGACTCTGGGGGCCACAAACTTTGGGGGCAACAAACTCTGGGGGAAACAAACTTTGGGGGCCTTTTGGGGCCACAGACTCTGGGGGCATCTTGGAGCCACAGACTCTGGCGGGCCACAGACTCTGGCGGGCCACAGACTCTGGCGGGCCACAGACTCTAGGGGCCTCTGGGGGATACAGACTCTGGGGGGCACGAACTTTGGGGGCAACAAACTCTGGGGGCCTTTTGGGGCCACAGATTCTGGAGGCCACAGACTCTGGGGGCCTCTGGGGGCCACAGACTCTGGGGGCATCTGGGAGCCACAGACTCTGGGGGCCTCTGGGAGCCACAGACTCTGGCGGGCCACAGACTCTGGAGGCAGGGGTGGGGGGAGAAGACCGTGGGGCCAGACTCTGGGGCTGGGGGGCAGACCGTGGGGCCAGACTCTGGGGCTGGGGGGGGCAGACCGTGGGGCCAGACTCTGGGGCTGGGGGGGGCAGACCGTGGGGCCAGACTCTGGGGCTGGGGGCCACATACTCTTGGAGCCAGGGACTCTGGGGGCCACAGACTCTGGGGGGCCTCTGGGGGCCACAGACTCTGGGGGGCCTCTGGGGGCCACAGACTCTGGGGGGCCTCTGGGGGCCACAGACTCTGGGGGGCCTCTGGGGGCCACAGACTCTGGGGGGCCACAGACTCTGGCGGGCCACAGACTCTGGCGGCAGGGGTGGGGGGCAGACCGGGGGGGCTAGACTCTGGGGCTGGGGGGGCAGACCGTGGGGCCAGTCTCTTGGGCTGGGGGGGAGACCGTGGGGCCAGACTCTGGGGCTGGAGGGCCACAGACTCTTGGGGCCAAAGACTCTGGGGGCCAAAGACTCTGGGGGCCAAAGACTCTGGGGGCCAAAGACTTTGGGGGCCAAAGACTCTGGGGGCCTCTGGGGGGCCTCTGGGGGCCTCTGGGGGCCACAGACTCTGGGGGGCCTCTGGGGGCCACAGACTCTGGGGGGCCTCTGGGGGCCACAGACTCTGGGGGGCCTCTGGGGGCCACAGACTCTGGGGGGCCTCTGGGGGCCAAAGACTCTGGGGGCCTCTGGGGGCCAAAGACTCTGGGGGCCTCTGGGGGCCAAAGACTCTGGGGCCTCTGGGGGCCACAGACTCTGGGGGCCTCTGGGGGCCACAGACTCTGGGGGCCTCTGGGAGCCACAGACTCTGGCGGGCCACAGACTCTGGCGGGCCACAGACTCTGGCGGGCCACAGACTCTGGAGGCAGGGGTGGGGGGAGCAGACCGTGGGGCCAGACTCTGGGGCTGGGGGGTAGACCGTGGGGCTAGACTCTGGGGCTGGGGGGGCAGACCGTGGGGCCAGACTCTGGGGCTGGGGGGGCAGACCGTGGGGCCAGACTCTGGGGCTGGGGGGCCACATACTCTTGGAGCCAGGGACTATGGTGGCCACAGACTCTTGGGGCCAAAGACTCTGGGGGCCACAGACTCTTGGGGCCAAAGACTCTGGGGGCCACAGACTCTGGGGGCCACAGAATATGGGGGGCCTCTGGGGGCCACAGAATATGGGGGGCCTCTGGGGGGCCTCTGGGGGCCACAGACTCTGGGGGGCCTCTGGAGGCCACAGACTCTGGGGGCCTCTGGGGGCCACACACTCTGGGGGGGATCTGGGGGCCACACACTCTGGGGGCCTCTGGGAGCCACAGACTCTGGGGGGCCTCTGGGGGCCACAGACTCTGGGGGGCCTCTGGGGGCCACAGACTCTGGGGGGCCTCTGGGGGCCACAGACTCTGGGGGGCCTCTGGGGGCCAAAGATTCCGGGGGGCCTCTGGGGGCCAAAGATTCCGGGGGGCCTCTGGGGGCCAAAGATTCTGGGGGCCTCTGAGGGCCAAAGATTCTGGGGGCCTCTGGGGGCCAAAGACTCTGGGGGCCTTTGGGGGCAAAAGACTCTGGGGGCCTCTGGGGGCAAAAGACTCTGGAGGCCACAGATTCTGGGGGGCCACAGACGCTGGGGGGCCACAGACGCTGGGGGCAGGGGTGGGGGGCAGACCGTGGGGCCAGACTCTGGGGGCCACAGACTCTGGGGGCCTCTGGGGGCCAAAGAATCTGGAGGCCACAGACTCTGGGGGCCACAGATTCTGAGGGCCACAGACTCTGGGGGCCTCTGGGGGCCACAGACTCTGAGGGCCACAGACTCTGGGGGCCACAGAATCTGGGGGCCACAGAATCTGGGGGCCTCTGGGGGCCACAAACTCTGAGGGCCTCTTGGGGCCAGAGAATCTCGGGGCCACTGGGGGCCACAGACTATGGGGGCAACTGGGGGCCACAGACTCTGGGGGGGCACAGACTCTGGGGGGCCACAGACTCTGGGGGCAGGGGTGGCGGGGCAGACCGTGGGGCCAGACTCTGGGCCTAGGGGGCCACAGACTCTAGGGGCCACAGACTCTGGGGGCCTCTGGGGGCCACAAACTCTGGGTGCCTCTGGGGGCCACAGACTCTGGGTGCCTCTGGGGGCCACAGACTCTGGGGGCCAAAAACCCTGGGGGCCTCTGGGGGCCACAAACCCTGGGGGCCCACAGACTCTGGGGGCCTCTGGGGGGCCAAAGACTCTGGGGGCCTCTGGGGGGCCAAAGACTCTGGGGGCCTCTGGGGGGCCAAAGACTCTGGGGGCCTCTGGGGGGCCAAAGACTCTGGGGGCCTCTGGGGGGCCAAAGACTCTGGGGGCCTCTGGGGGGGCCAAAGACTCTGGGGGCCTCTGGGGGGCCAAAGACTCTGGGGGCCTCTGGGGGCCATGACTCTGTGGGCCAAAGACTCTGGGGTCTCTGGGGGCGAAAGACTCTGGGGGGCCAAAGACTCTGGGGGCCTCTGGGGGCGAAAGACTCTGGGGGGCCTCAGACTCTGGGGGCCTCTGGGGGGCCTCAGACTCTGGGGGCCTCTGGGGGGCCTCAGACTCTGGGGGCCTCTGGGGGGCCTCAGACTCTGGGGGCCTCTGGGGGGGCCTCAGACTCTGGGGGCCTCTGGGGGGGCCTCAGACTCTGGGGGCCTCTGGGGGGGCCTCAGACTCTGGGGGGCTCTGGGGGCCTCTGGGGGGGCCTCAGACTCTGGGGGCCTCTGGGGGCCTCTTGGGGGGCCTCAGACTCTGGGGGCCTCTGGGGGGCCAAAGACTCTGGGGGCCTCTGGGGGGCCAAAGACTCTGGGGGGCCAAAGACTCTGGGGGCCAAAGACTCTGGGGGCCTCTGGGGGGCCTCAGACTCTGGGGGCCTCTGGGGGGCCTCAGACTCTGGGGGCCTCTGGGGGGCTCAGACTCTGGGGGCCTCTGGGGGGGCTCAGACTCTGGGGGCCTCTGGGGGGGCTCAGACTCTGGGGGCCTCTGGGGGGGCTCAGACTCTGGGGGCCTCTGGGGGGGCTCAGACTCTGGGGGCCTCCGGGGGGGCTCAGACTCTGGGGGCCTCCGGGGGGGCTCAGACTCTGGGGGCCTCCGGGGGGGCTCAGACTCTGTGGGGCCACAGACTCTGGGGGCCAAACACTCTGGGGGCCAAACACTCTTGGGGCCTCTGGGGGCCACAAACTCTGGCGCGCCACAGAAACTGGGGGCCACAAAAATACCATTTTGTGAGTACTCACCTGTAAAATGGTTTTTACGAGTATGTCACACACCCCACTTCCAAAGATACATGACACTTGGGAAACTGGCCTGTAGAGGGCGATCTTGCAGAGATGACATGGAAAAAGGAGCCCCTCCTGGTCCATAGGGACGGGGTTCCTCACACTATTCCTCAGTCTTATTAAAAAGCAGTGAGAACCAGGAAGAGCCAATTATATTCAATAATAATCACCATATAAAGGATCCCTAGAACAAAAAGGGCGGGGGAAGTGGGGTGTGTGACATACTCGGAATAACCATTTTACAGGTTGTCCTTAAAATGTTATCCTGTCTCGTCATACCTTTTCCCCTCCCCCCAAAGGGGGAGGCATGTAACACTATAGGGGGAGATATTCATAGAAAGTTACTAGCCAGAGAGGCATTTTGGATCTTTACCCTGGGCACTAGATTCCCACATGGGTTAAACCACAAATGGAACATCTCTTTCATCACTGACAGATGATTTCCCTGCAACTATTGTTTTATCTATGGTTGCCTGAAGTTTTTCTTCATTTATATCCCTGCATAGATATATATTTTTTGGTGACACTCTTCATATCTCAATATTTTCCAAAATGTGTCATAACGACTTTTGATGATGTCCGATGTACACATGCAGAAGAATCTATGTGCAAACCTTGCTGTTTCCATCACTATCTGTCTGTATGTACGATTACCTAATTAGAATTGTCTGGAGCTCTATTTCCCATATATATGTATGTCTGATTTTTTCTGTATCCTAATGATTTATAGATGTGTCTGACCACAATAATTTCTGATGTTACCCTGTGGACCTATATAGATTGACAGGTGCTGAATCTTTGTGTTTGTTTTCAGCACCCTTTTGTTGCCAATGTTTACGGCTCAGGCATCATCCATTTTATTATGTATGACAAGTTTTGCTAGTCACGTTTCTGGTACTGTATTATACTATATGCCGAAATGTCACTTGCCTTCTCTCCGCTTCCGCAGCCTCTGTTTCCCCCCGCCGGCGTGTTGTTGCTTCGTTGCCGTGGTTACTTCTTCGGTTTCCCGTAGCTTGCGTGGTGACCTTGCGGTGTCCTCTCTCTGATTGGCCCCTTCTCCTTTTGCTGCTACCGGTTTACTGGGGGACTTCCGGGTCACGGAGCATTGCGATTTTCGCCGGCGGCGAGGGTTCAGCTGTCGCGATGGCGACGAGAGGTGAGTCCATACCTTATACTATAAAAATGTCTCTTTCATACCATGCATTCATCTATGATTAAGGACCCCAGCAGTCCGAAACGCCTAAGCATTGCATGGCATGCATTACATTTGCCAGGGTCTCATATTTGTTTTTAGCTGCCTTTTTTCGATATGGAGATATTTTTTAACTGTCTACATTAAAGCATTTGAATTTTATAAGGAGTGCTGACACAACTTTTTTCTTGCATGTAACACTATGCCTTACATATGGATTCACTTAAATAGTTGAAGTTAATAGTAATTACTAGGAGAACCTAACCCAAACATTACTTGAGTCTGCGCATACACATATACATATATCTCTACATACACACACACACATATATATATATATATATATATACATATAATGAACATTTAGGCAATTCACCAAAATAAACCTTATATTATATTATATGTGCATCAGCCAGCCCTGGATCAGAATCATAATAACCAGGTAAAATCCACAGACTCCATTCATCCAAGCTACCTATTTTCCAGTAATATTAGTGATTTAATAATAATTAATAATTGAGATCCTAAACATTTTATTCCTCTGGAACCTTCTTACACCAAGTTGCAGCCTTGCAAACTTGTTCAACAGAAGCCTGGTGCTGAAAAGCCCAAGAAGCTCCAATAGCACGAGTAGAATGAGCGGTGACACGAAAAGGGGGAACCTTCCCCTTAGCCATATAGGCCCCAATGATGGCCTGACGTATCCACTTACTAAGGGAAGATTTGGCAGGAGCAAAACCCTTCTTGGGCCCAGAAGACACAACAAAAAAGGCATCCGTCTTGCGGAAGGCCGGGGTAGTAACTAAATAATACTTAACACAACGAACTACATCCAAAGAATGTAAGACCCTTTCCTTGTCGTTACCAGATTTAGGACACAAGGAAGGAAGAACTATATCCTGATTTAGTTGGAAAGCAGACACCACCTTAGGAAGGAAATCTGATTTAAAATGGAAAACAACCTTATCTTGATGCCTCTCAAAATAAGGGGCTAGAATAGACAAAGCCGCCAGTTCAGAAACTCGGCGGACAGAAGTAATAGCAACCAAAAAGGCAACCTTCTGAGTAAGAATAGGAAGAGGAATATCCTGCAAAGGCTCAAAGGGAGCAGCTTAAAGCTGAAAGCACCAGCTTAAGGTCCTAAACAGGAAGTATAGGCTTTCTGGGAGGCCGCACATCCGCGACTCGTTGGAAATTGGTCTTAACCAAAGGATGAAGAGCGAACGACCTTTGAAAGAAAATAGCCAAGGCAGAGACTTGCCCTTTCAAAGTACTAATCTGGAATCCCATATCCAGACCTCGTTGCAGATATTCCAGAATTCTAGGAATAGAAAATGCTCTACAGGGCAAAGCCCTGGATTCACACCAATCAATATAGGACTTCCAAGTCCTGTAATAAATGACAGAGGAAGACATCTTCCTAGCTCTAATAAGAGTCTGAATAACCGCATCAGAAAGACCTTCTTCTTTCAAGATGGAGACTTCAGCATCCATGCCGTCAAAGCCGGCGTTCGTAAATTGGGGTAACAAAGTTGTCCCTGAGTGATGAGATCTGGAAGAAGAGGCAGATGGAACTGATCCACTGCCAGTCTTGCGACGTCTGTGTACCACAGACGTTTTGGCCACCTTGGCGCCACCAGAATTGCTGGCGCCTCCTCCAGTGCTAACTTGTGCACCACCTTGCTGATCATGGAGAATGGGGGAAACAGATATAGGAACCCCAGATCCTTCCAGGCCAGAGACATGGCATCCGCTGCCACTGCCAGAGGATCCTGGGATAGAGACACAAAAGCTGGCAGCTTGTGATTGTGACGAGAAGCCAACAGGCCCAACCGTGGAGTCCCCCACTTGTGACAGACGAACTGAAAGACCCTTGGATTGAGAGACCATTCTCCCTGGCGAGAACATCCCCTGCTCAGGGAGTCCGCCTCCACATTCTCTATCCCCGGAATGTAAATTGCTGATATGCAGGGAACAGTTTTCTGTGCCCACTGAAGGATCAGAGACACTTCCCGGAGGGCACCCGAACTGCGAGTCCCTCCCTGGTGATTGATGTATGCAACAGCTGTTCGGTTGTCTGACCGAATCTAAACTGGCAGACCCTGTAAGAAATGGGTCAGTCGAAGTAGAACAAGACGTATGGCCCGAAGCTCTAATACATAGATTGGCGAATGAGCCTCCTGAGGCTCCCACAATCCTTGGAACTGATGCCTCTTCCAGAAGCCCCCCCAGCCTACCAGGCTGGTATCCGTGGTAACCAGTTCCCAATGCGGAGTCAGAAATGACTTGCCCATCTGGAGGTTGTGCGATATTAGCCACCACTGAATGGACTGCAAAATGTGGGGAGACAATAGACAAGTCTGATTTAATGATAGTGGGCACCTGTCCCACTTTGCCAAGAGGAAGAGCTGAAGCGTCCTTATGTGAAACTGGGCAAATGGGACTGCCTCGAATGTAGCTACCATCAATCCCACTAGTCTCAATGCTAGACAGATAGACTGACAAGGGTTGGACAAGAATAGACGAATCAAGTCCTGAATCAGAACCATTCCAGAATCAGGCCCAGGAAGGGAATTTCCCTGGACGGACAGAGAGGATTTGGGGTAACTTATTACCCATCCGAACCTCTCTAGCGTAGAGACCACCATCCTGGTGTCCAACTCGGATTGTTCGAGGGAGGAGGCCGCGATAAGAAGATCGTCCAGAAAAGGCACAATGCGGATTCCCTGGACCCTGAATATAGCCATCACTCCTGCCAGCATCTTGGTAAAGACTCTTGGGGCCGAGGTAAGGCCGAATGGCAGGGCCACAAATTGATAATGATGGTCTTCTATCGAGAACCTGAGAAATCTCTGGTGACCCGGAAAACTCCAGAATCCTGGAAACCGAAAAGACCCTACAAGGCAAAGCTCTAACCTAACACCAAGCGATATAGGCTCTTCAAGTCCTATAGTAGATGGTAGAAGGCACAGATCAGAGTCTTAACAACCGAGTCAGAAAGACCCTCCTCCTTCAAGATGAAGGTTTCAGCAGCCAAGCCGTCAAACCCAGCTTTGGTAAATTGGGGTAACACAGCCGGCCCTGAGTGAGCAGATCGGGCCGAAGAGGCAGAGCGAACTGATCCACCGCCAGCCGAACGATGTCTGCGAACCATACTCGCCTTGGCCACCTTGGAGCCATGAGGAGGGCGGACACCCTTTCCAGAGCCAGGTTCCGTACCACCTTGCCTAGCATGGGTACCGGAGGAAAAAGGTACAGAAACCCCAGATCCCCCCAGCTCAGGGACATGGCGTCCACCGCCAGAGCCAGAGGATCCTGGGAGAGCGACACAAAGGTCGGAAGCCTGCAATTGTGACGAGAGGCAAACAGGTCCACCTCCGGTGTCCCCCACCGGAGACACAGTGACCGAAAAACTTGAGGATGGAGAGCCCATTCTCCCAGGCGGGAAGAGCACCTGCTCAACAGATCCGCTTCCCTGTTTTCCACACCCAGAATGTAAACTGCCGAGAGGCAAGGAACATGGGCCTCCGCCCAGGTCAGGATCAGGGACACCTCTCTGAGGGCACCCAGACTGCGAGTCCCTCCCTGATGATTGATGTAAGCAACCGCTGTTCGATTGTCTGAGCGAACCTGAACCGGAAGGCCCAGAACATGTTGAGTCAAAAGAACAAGAACCCGACGGATGGCTCTCAGTTCCAGAACATTGATGGGCAAGTGGGCCTCTCGAGGTCCCCACTGCCCTCGAAACTGAAAATCCTTCCAGAATCCTCCCCATCCCGAAAGACTGGCGTCCGTGGTGACAATTTCCCAAAGAGGAGTCGGGAAAGACCTGACCCTCAAGAGATTGGTCGAGACCAACCACCATTGAAGGGACTGCCGGACCCGGGAGGACAACTGGAAGGGCCGATCCAACGACCGTGGTCGCCGGTCCCAAGATGCCAACAGATGAAGCTGAAGTGTCCTCGTGTGAAATTGAGCAAAAGGAACTGCCTCGAACGAGGCAACCATCAACCCTACCAGTCTCATCCCCAAACGGATGGACAGTCGAGGATTGGAAAGAAGGACCCGAGCCAACTCCTGAATCAGACAAATCTTGGATTGAGGCAGAAACACCCTGTGTTGACAAGAATCCAACCGCATTCCCAGAAAGGACACCACCCTGGCCGGAGTGAGGGAGGACTTGGGAAAGTTGATCACCCAACCGAAGCTTTCCAGCGTGGAGACCACCGTCCTGGTGTCCGTCTCCGATTGATTGAGAGAAGGAGCCATGATGAGAAGGTCGTCCAGATAAGGTACAACATGAATGCCCCGAGATCTGAGAATGGCCATCACCCCTGCCAGCACCTTGGTGAACACTCTTGGAACTGAAGTAAGGCCATACGGAAGTGCCACGAATTGAAAATGCCGATCCTTCATCACGAACCGAAGAAAACGTTGATGAGCCTGGCAGATGGGAACATGAAGGTAAGCATCCTTGATATCTATGGACGTCATGAAGTCCCCCTGCCGAAGAGAACCGATGGCCGACCGCAGAGTTTCCGTGCGAAACTTCCGAGTACGGATGAACCTGTTGAGGAACTTCAGATCCAGGATGGGGCCAACCGACCCGTCCTTCTTGGGGTGCCAACCAATTGCTGGTCTGCAGGCTCATCCGACTCCTCAAGGAGTTCCCCCTCCTCATCAGGGGGACAATCGGACCAATCCAATATTTCAAACACCTCATCCTCCGGAACAGGCGCTGCCGGAGAAAGGTGCTTCCGCTTCGCCGTAGCCTTCTGAGCTACCATGGTGGAAATTATCTTCTTGAGGTTGGCCAATCGCGCACACACCTCGGATTGCGAATCCCCACCTTTGACAATGTCACAGGGGGTCCGGAATAGGGGAGGGGGGGTAGGAGATGACGGAAGTTGCGAGAAGCCAGAAGCCGGAGTGTCAGACTGGCGTGCAATATTCTGCTTTGCACATGGAACGCATAATATGACATCATCGCCTGGGAGCGGAGCCCCACAACCCCCACACAGCCTGGATAGCCCCGAAGAGCCATTTCCGGTAATGTCGGAAGCCTCCATATGGTGAAATTATGGTATTCGCAACAACCCAGGGATTTACGCATTAAGCAACCCGGGATGCCCCTTTTAAAATTAAAGTCCTGGGAGTGGGAGGATTTTTAAGCCTAGGAGAATCCCAATTTGCAGAATAAGACTAGCCAGGTATATCAGACCGGGAGAGCCACTGCAGTGAGGGGATCCCAGAATCTGAAAGGGAAAAGAGACCACAGTCAGTCCCCCAAGAAAATTTGCCAGCATGCGCCACACACATACATCAAACAAAAAATAATGGTAAAATATATAAGCAATATATACACCATGAAGACAAATTGATATATATATATATATATATACCAATCAAAACAATAAGTGCCTCCAGGAGCTATGCTAAAGTGCCAGGGAACACTCACAAGCACTACACAGCCACAATGTGAGACTAAACAACACAGCTTAAATGACGGCCCCTCGTGAGCCGAAGTGGGGACCGCTAACCTGTTACTGCTGCTGAAGACTGAACACAGTACTCCTGGAAATGCACTTTCCCCAGCTCAGCCCCAGCACCTGTCTCCGTGATGAGGCAGAGGAAGGAAGGCGGGCCCGTTTGCACGCGGCACCGCCATTCGGTGGGCCGCGTTGCTCGGGTCTTGGGAGCGCGGCCCTGCCCCCAAGACCCGAGAAACGCGGCCCGCCGAATGGCGGCGCCACGTGCAAACAGGCGCCGCAGACGCCCTCAGTCCTCCAAGCCAGCCAAGCGGGGGAAGTTAAAACACATGTAGAAGGAGCCCCAGCAGCTCAGGACACGCGCCCGCACACGCCGCGGCGCTGCCCTGCGGCTGCCAGTGCTCCCCAGACACACACACATTACATAAGTAAAAAGCACCAATGCAAAACCACCCCCCCCCCAAAGTGAAGGGAGAAGGGACCAAGCGGGAGAAGGTGGCCAAGGGGAACACCGGGACAGGGGCATCCCAAATCTGGATCACCATGCCGGATAGCCACATTGCCCCACGTGTGGGGTCAAGTGGAGGAGATAAGCTCCTAGGCACCATATAGTGCCATCTACCGTTGCCAAGCCAGCAGCCTAGGCTGGGAGGCTTCCACTATCTATCTAGGCATATAAACAATTGACTGGGCAGAAATAGACCAAAAGGGGGGTGCCGGGGTTTGACCCCAGCTACCTGCAAGCAGGAGACTTCTTTCTTCTGTCTTGTCGCATCTTGCAGAGAGAAAACACTGGGTGTTAAGTGGGAGGTCCCAGGTATATATAGGCCGGAAGGGGCTCGTTTTCAAGACTTCTCTCTGCAACGTCGCCACCTGCTGGTGGAGTAACCCGATCGTAAGAATTAAAGGGGAAGCGGGGTGTGTGACACACTGAGAATATCGTGGCACGCCATTTGATCAATACGTTTGTCCTTTCCATCCTTGAGTGTAGTGGAGTCAGGAAGTACAGGGGCATCCACCTCAGGAGATGATGACCAACGTTTAACCGTATCACCTGGAAAGGGATACTTTTTTTGTCCCAGCCCAAGGGAATTCCATGAAGCCGCACAGGCTACTCCCATTCTTTAAAAATAATATCGTCAAAATGCTTTTGATTTGGAAATTCCAAACGAGGTTTAAAGGCTCCAAAGATTTCCCCTCTCTTGAGATGGACTACTTCAGGAGGAGTAATAACAAAAAACCTCAAATAACTGGGCAAGAGCTTTTGGGGTAACCACAACACTCTCTTCACCCTGCTCACTTTCAGTACCAACAAATTGCTGTTCGTCAGAAACATCTGAATCCTCATATGCACATAAATCAGAATGCAACTCACCACCCATGACAATATCACTGGGGGTACGGACAAGACAAGGCGGAGTAGGAGAAGAGGCAGTAGTTTGCTGCATAATGGTTAACTGTACACAAGGGACGCAAGTACTGCGTTATCCCAAACAAGGGATGCCCCACATCCAAAACATTGCCGAGTATGTGCCAAGGGAATTGCAAGCCTATTAACCTGAAATGCCTCCATATGATGCTTTAGTATTATACTTATAATTGATTATAGTCCCCAAGTATATCTGGGTTTTACGCAATTGCTACCCGGGATGACCCTTCAAGTCCCAAGTGGGAGGTTTTTTTTGTTTTTTTTTTTCAAAATGTTTTATTTTTTTTTTTTTAGCTGAGGCCTTTCTGGCCACAGAGCTAGAAATAACATTCTGAATATTAGCCATCTGGCACACATATCAGATTGCGAGTCCCCAACTGTGACAACATCATCTGGGGTACGGATAAGGCGGGGTGGGGTAGGAGAAAAGGCCAGGGCCACAGACCCAGAGGCCTGGGCCCCCAACTGCTGTTTTATGGCCTGCTGAGCACAAGGTATGCAAACAAGTACATTATCCCCCACAAGGGATACCCCACAATCAACACACTGCCGGGACTGCCCCGAGGGGAGCCTAAGCCCGGTATGCTGGGAAGCCTCCATATGGTGATCTTTAAGGTAGTCGCAATGACCAGAGGGAATTACACTGTTAAAGCTACCCGGGATGCCCCTTCCAAGTCCCAAGTGGGAGGATTTTTTTTTTTAAATCCTTTAGGACTATTTAAGGGCAGACTAGATGGAGCATAAGGTCTCCTTCTGCCGTCAACCTTCTATGTTTCTATGTTGTTGGTCTTTAACACATAGAGCCAGGTAACATGAATCCAGGTCCACCTTAAAGTGGAACACAAAACCTGAACATAAGGGCAGGAGGACATAAGCCAAACATACACATCACTCAAAACCAATACATATATCTGTGTATCTATAAGACAGATTTTCTTCAGTAGTCAAAACCCAGCATATCCAGAGTCAAGGCTCCAAAGAAGGCTGGACAACAGGCCAGCTACTCCAGCCACAAGTAATGGCTTTAGCAGCAGTTAGGGTTGCACACAAGTGTAGGTGAGGCAGCTCAGCACAGGGGAGTGTTTACAAAGAAACTCCAGCCTGTGCAATGAAAGTGTTGTCTCTCTAGACAGAGCTGGAGCTAGCTACTGAAAAATACCATTGAGTGAATAACCAGCTGAAAATCAACAATGGCCGAATTTGAAGATTACACCATCTATTTTAAAACCAAAGACTTGCCACAAGCTGAGCTTCCTGCGATACTTGTGCTGTTGAACAGTGCTAAAACACACACAGACACACACACACTTTTCCCATGTGATTTTTTAGCTTTTTTATGGGAGAAAGGGGGGCCACAAACTCTGGGAGCCTCAAACTAGGGGGGCCTCTGGGGGCCACAAACTCTGGGGGTCTCTTGGGGCCTCTGGGGGCCACAAACTCTGGGGGACTCTGGGTGCCACAGACTATGGGGGCCACAGACTCTGGCGGGCCTCTGGCGGACCACAGACTCTGGGGGGCCACAGACTCTGGAGGCAGGGGTGGGGGGGGCAGACCGTGGGGCCAGACTCTGGGGTTGGGGGAGCAGACCGTGGGGCCAGACTCTGGGGCTGGGGGGACAGAATCTTGGAGCCAGGGACCCTGGGGCCACAGACTCTGGGGGCCGCTGGGGGCCACAGACTCTGGGGGCCTCTGGGGGCCACAGACTCTGGGGGCCTCTTGGGGCCACAGACTCTGAGGGCCCCTGGGGGCCACAAACACTGGGGGCCAAAGTCTCTGGGGGCCTCTGGGGGCCAAAGACTCTGGGGGCCTCTGGGGACCAAAGACTCTGGGGGCCTCTGGGGGCCAAAGACTCTGGGGGCCTCTGCGGCCCCAGGGGGCCACAGATTCTGGGGGCCAAAGACTCTGGGGGCCACAGAAACTGGGGGCCTTAGGAGGGCCTCTGGGGGCCACAGACTCTGGGGGTCACAGACTCTGGGGGCCTTTGGGGGGCCTCTTGGGGCCAAAGACTATTGTTCCTCTGGGGGCCAAAGACTGTGGGCACCTCTTGTGGCCACAGACTCTGGGGGCCTCTGGGGGCCACAGACTCTGGGGGCCGCTGGGGGCCACAGACTCTGGGGGCCTCTTGGGGCCACAGACTCTGAGGGCCCCTGGGGCCCACAAACACTGGGGGCCTCTGGGGGCCAAATACTCTGGGGGCCTCTGGGGACCAAAGACTCTGTGGACCAAAGACTCTGGGGGCCAAAGACTCTGGGGGTCACAGACTCTGGGGGCCTTTGGGGGGCCTCTGGGGGCCAAAGACTATTGTTCCTCTGGGGGCCAAAGACTGTGGGCACCTCTTGTGGCCTCAGACTCTGGGGGCCACAAACTCTGGGGGCCACAAACTCTGGAGGCCACAAACTCTGGGGGCATCTGGGGGCCACAAACTATGGGGGCCTCTGGGGGCCACAAACTATGGGGGCCTCTTGGGGCCTCTGGGGGCCACAAACTCTGGGGGACTCTGGGTGCCACAGACTATGGGGGCCACAGACTATGGGGGCCACAGACTATGGGGGCCACAGACTATGGGGGCCACAGACTCTGGCGGGCCTTTGGCGGACCACAGACTCTGGGGGGCCACAGACTCTGGAGGCAGGGGTGGGTGGGGCAGACTGTGGGGCCAGACTCTGGGGTTGGGGGAGAAGACCGTGGGGCCAGACTCTGGGGCTGGGGGCACAGAATCTTAGAGCCAGGGACTCTGGGGCCACAGACTCTGGGGGCCACAGACTCTGGGGGCCGCTGGGGGCCACAGACTCTGGGGGCCTCTTGGGGCCACAGACTCTGGGGTCCTCTTGGGGCCACAAACACTGGGGGCCAAAGACTCTGGGGGCCTCTGGGGGCCAAAGACTCTGGGGGCCTCTGGGGACCAAAGACTCTGGGGGCCTCTGGGGACCAAAGACTCTGGGGGCCTCTGGGGACCAAAGACTCTGGGGGCCTCTGGGGACCAAAGAGTCTGGGGGCCTCTGCGGCCCCTGGGGGCCACAGATTCTGGGGGCCAAAGACTCTGGGGGCCACAGAAACTGGGGGCCTTTGGGGGGCCTCTGGGGGGCACAGATTCTGGGGGTCACAGACTCTGGGGGCCTTTGGGGGGCCTCTGGGGGCCAAAGACTATTGTTCCTCTGGGGGCCAAAGACTGTGGGCACCTCTTGTGGCCACAGACTCTGGGGGCCTCTGGGGGCCTCAGACTCTGGGGGCCACAAACTCTGGGGGCATCTGGGGGCCACAAACTATGGGGGCCTCTGGGGCCCACAAACTCTGGGGGCCTCTTGGGGCCTCTGGGGGCCACAAACTCTGGGGGACTCTGGGTGCCACAGACTATGGGGCCACAGACTCTGGCGGGCCTTTGGCGGACCACAGACTCTGGGGGGCCACAGACTCTGGAGGCAGGGGTGGGTGGGGCAGACCGTGGGGCCAGACTCTGGGGTTGGGGGAGCAGACCGTGGGGCCAGACTCTGGGGCTGGGGGCACAGAATCTTGGAGCCAGGGACTCTGGGGCCACAGACTCTGGGGGCCACAGACTCTGGGGGCCGCTGGGGGCCACAGACTGGGGGCCTCTGGGGGCCACAGACTCTGGGGGCATCTGGGGGCCACAGACTCTGGGGGCCTCTGGGGGCCACAGACTCTGGGGTCCTCTTGGGGCCACAGACTCTGGGGTCCTCTTGGGGCCACAGACTCTGAGGGCCCCTGGGGGCCACAAACACTGGGGGCCAAAGACTCTGGGGGCCTCTGGGGACTAAAGACTCTGGGGGCCTCTGGGGGCCAAAGACTCTGGGGGCCTCTGCGGCCCCTGGGGGCCACAGATTCTGGGGGCCAAAGACTCTGGGGGCCCCCGGATCTGGGGCCTTTGGGGGGCCTCTGGGGGCCACAGACTCTGGGGGCCTTTGGGGGGCCTCTGGGGGCCAAAGACTATTGTTCCTCTGGGGGCCAAAGACTGTGGGCAGCTCTTGTGGCCACAGACTCTGGGGGCCTCTGGGGGCCTCAGACTCTGGGGGCCACAAACTCTGGAGGCCACAAATTCTGGGGGCATCTGGGGGCCACAGACTCTGGGGGCTACAAACTCTGGGAGCCTCTGGGGGCCTCTTGGGGCCACAGACTCAGGGGGCCTCTGGGGGCCACAGACAATGGGGGTCACTGAGAAGATCCAGATTTAAGAAACATAGTTCTGAAAGACTATGGTTTATTTTCTGTATGTTAGAGTAACGCTTTAACACTGGACTTTTCTGTAATTGCTTTTGCAAGGCTTCTCCTTATTCCTTATCTAAGGAATGTGCTGCTTCGCATGGGGGGCTCTGGGAACTGAGAAAACTATAAAATACTCCCTGAACTCAACCTTGTACATGGTCATAAATTTTCTGTTCTCATTATTTTTAACTTAGGTAATTGTCTGTTCTGCGCATGCTCTAACTATGAAAGTTTTCAATAAAATCAGGGGTCAGAAGCGTCCCCTGCTCAGTGTGTGTTTCTCTGAGGTTTTGCTACACACCTTGTCGCGTGTATTGATTTCTCTTAGAATATAGTAATTGGGAATCGGACAACAGAAGCCAGACCAAGTCCAGTTAGTGACTTGAACGTAACATTACGTGGCGCTCCGAACAGGGACTCTCTATTTTGTCGCAAGAGGTATCGCACCCGCCGAACGGAACATCAACTGATGCCACCTCGGAACAGCAGACTTCAAAACCTGGCCAGGTAAGAGACAGCTTTTATGTACTCTTATACTCTGCTCTTCCCCTGTGAGGCATCAGCGGGTCCGTTCTAAGGTAAGATAGGCATAGCCAGCCTCTGCGAAAGAGGGTCATTTTAAGAATCCTAAGGCGCTTCTGTTGTCTGCATTTGTTTTGTCTGTCTGTATTTGTCTTGTCTGTCTGTTCCCTTAAGAATTTGTTATTTTTGAGAGTGTGATAAAAAACTTTATGAGCCTGGCATCTAGTTAAAAACTTTGGAAGGTCATTAGACGCCCCATCCCACTGGCGAGGGGAAACCCGCTATAACCCAGTGACGGTGAACGCAAGTGGTGACCAGAAGAAGTTTTAGATAAAATTTTACCCCGTACGGTTCCATAACTCATTTAGGCGTGAGCCAGTTTGTCAAGTTGACCGGATTTGACGGCGCCTTTACGGTGCATGCCAGCCGATCCTGACTACGTTGAGTTAAGAACCACAGTTCCCAGGCTTAGTTAGAAGACCAGGACTAGTCGATAGGTGATTTCAGAAAATTAAAGCCAATATTACTGGGATGGGAATAAGATACAATTAGTGTATCTAGGACTGTCACTTACCCATATGATAGGTGATGTGTTGTTTGTGGTGATTTCAGAAAATTAAAGCCAATATTACTGGGATGGGAATAAGATACAATTAGTGTATCTAGGACTGTCACTTACCCATATGATAGGTGATGTGTTGTTTGTGATCCTAATTGTTTGTCTTGGATTATGTGTTGCTATTTGGTTAGCGTGTAGGATCACTAGACATTACCAGGAGAGACCCACAGAGAGGTACTCCAGTTCCTAGTTCCTTAGGAGGAAGCCAAAGAAGGCTAGCCCACAGAGAGGTTAGACCCCAATAAGGTACCTGAGGCAGGTTGCTAGGAAGGTGGGAAAAGAACAGTCCAAAGAGATACCCCAGGAAGAGAAGTGGCAGACATTAGAAGAAATCACCAGGGAAAGGTGTGGCTTAGATGCCGCTAGGAATTTGAAAAAGATTTGGAAGGAATTTAAGCTAGTTCATAAATGACAATTAGATTTAGGGAAATGGGAACAGATAGCTAAAGGGAAACATGGAATTATTTTTGACAAAGGATGGGATCCTCTGCCAGGGGGCCGGCGGCGAGCATCCGCAGGGCGACGCAGCACTCCTGCTGCTGGGAGCGCGACGCGTCACTCTGGCAGCCTCCCTCGCCCCTCTCTAGCTGTGCAGGCGCGTGTCCCACAGTCTGTAAATTTTGCCACTAGGAGGCGCTGTGCTGCGAGTGGCAGGCAGCGCAGAGTGCTCCACACCTGATGGGAATCAGGGGCTGATCAGTCCTGCAGCCAAGACTGACCAGCCCCTGGATAGTGCCTCCAATCACTCACAGTGTTGTAAGTTACACCAATCAGCACATACACTCCCCCCCAGGGTGGCCATTGGTCGATTCCCAAATAAATATGGAGTCAGCCCAGCACTCAGTGCCCGTGATAGTCTCTTGTGATTAGGGTGTGATTCTGCTAGTTGTTATCTGATCCTGACCCGGCTTGATCGACCATCCCTGTCTGCTGCCTGTACCGACCTCTGCCTTGTCTGACTACGAACCTGCCTGCCCCTCTGGATACCCCGCGATCTCTGACCTCCCGGCTTGACCCATTGGCTACCCCTGACTACACACCTGTCTCATCCCTGTACTCTGACGCACCCTCCGAATTGACTAACTGTGAACGACCTCGGCTTCGGGATACCCTCGTGGTTCATCGGCCTTCACCGTAAGCAGCCATCCTTTGCGCCTATTAAGACCTGGGGGCAACCGTGTCCGGTGAGGCGTGCCTAGAGTCCCGGCAAGCGGGGGCTTGACTATAGGCAGAAGCGGCGGCGGAGATTGGGGGTTGCCTGCTTACAGAAGGCTGGTGTCCCGCTGGGCATCACAATCATCAAGTGGAATGTGCTCTGAAACTTTCAAGTTTAGCAGAAAAGGAAGGCTGGACGTACAGTCCACATAGGAAACAATGGAATACTACACCATTGCTTCATCCCCAAGTAGACCCCATACCTGATGTTCCAACAAACCCAGTACCGCCACCCCCATATGAAAAGACAGTAAAAGAAAGAAACTAGTAAGTTGTATCCTAGACTCCCCATTGGCCAGTAACAGTACGTATGGTCCAGATCCAGGACCAGATGATGGCGATAGCGGCTTATGGCAATGCTATTGTGGAATGATAAATAAGGGTTGGGACAGAATGTGTACCCAGTGTAAAGTAAGGGAGCAGGATAAAGTGGTAAATGAAGAAGGAACATGGAAATGTAAAGTTTGTGGTTGTAGGGGGATGGGTTTAGAACAAGAAGAATGTAATGTTTGTGGAGCAGATCAGCAAGGAGGGGATCCAGGTGAGAGAATAAATGGAGTTAGTACAAGAAAGAAAAATGTCAATATAGTTACTGAAAAATCTTGGACTTGTGAACATTGTATGACTTATGGCATCCCAAATAATGTCACACATTGTCCAAGATGCAAAACTTATATGCTTGCAGGACCCCCTCCTAGAAGCAACACTTATAAATTAGTTGCGCCTGTGTTTACCCATACCAGGCAGAGTCCAGATGCTCAAAATGCAGGACAGTTTGTCAATTTATTAACCAAGAAATCCCTTATTATAAGCCATGGACTCCAGCTGAATGTATGGCTTTGTTGCAGAATGCACCTGATCCCCGTACTAGCCCTTCTAGGTTTGGCAGGTATGTAGTACAAATGATGGAGTCACATAATGCCACCTGGTTGGATGGAGAAGATCTTTGTAGGATGAAAATGTCCCCTACTATGTTTCATCAATTTACTGATTATATGAGAGCACATGTACCACAGAATGTTAGACTTGGGGACAGTAGAACTGATTTTTTTTTTATTTTGAACCAACATATATTGATGAAGGCTTAGATGTTGGAAATATTGGAGTTCAAAGGTTGTTTGTTAGAGCCTATATTGATGGTTTAAAACCAACCATTAAGGAAAAGTTAAAGGCTTCTACCCCAGATTGGAGAACTAACCATAATATTGCACAATTTTTAGCTAAAGCACAGGGTATTGAAATGGATATACATGACAAGCCCAAGGTGCGTATGGTTGCCCAGGTTAACACTGATGTGAGACCTAAATCTCAAGGTAATTTTCAGAGTAAAATTTTAAAATGTTACTACTGTGACAAACCTGGTCACATTAAGAGGAATTGTAGAAAGTTTGCTGCCGATCAAGGAACAGCCCCCAATAAGTCAGAATCTAAAAGTAAAGAACAAGACTGACTATCGGCAGTAACATTCACAGTACCAGCCAAAACACCCATAATACCGATTGAAATTGATGGCAAAACAGTTGAATTTTTGATTGCTATAGGAGCGACTAAATCTGTCATTAGTAATACAGTTTTAAGTAAGAAACAGCAGTCAGAAGCCCAAACTATAGCTTCAGGTTTCGATGGTCTGCCTAAAGTTATGCCCATATCTAAACCACTAGAGGGCAGGCTTGGTCCACACATGTTTATTTCTAAATTTTTAGTCTGTGATTCAGCTCCTTACAATTTATTGGGTGTAGATAACTTAACTAAACTTCAAGCAAAAATTGATTTTCAAGAAGATGGTCAAGTTGTTCTAACTTAGAATATTGTATGCAAATACAAGCTCTTGAAGATTTTGAACTCACTAATGTACTTACAGAGAATGATCAAGACTAAGAACTGTACCTGACCATTTATGGTCTAAGTCAGGGTCTGATATAGGACTTCTCCCCGTTTCACCAGTAGAGGTCCATATCAAACCAGGATCTACCCTACCACAGCTTAAGCAGTACCCTTTGAGTGCTGCACAAGAACAAGCTATAGGAGAACAAATTGACGAGCTTTTGGCCAAGGGTGCTTTGATTCAGATGCAATCAGGGCCTAATACTCCTTTGTATCCAGTCAGGAAAAAGGTTTTGGAACCAGAACAGCCTGTGAAATACAGGATGGTACAAGATCTTAGAGCCATTAATAGTATTTTGGCTCCAATGACACCAGTGGTTCCAAACCCTCATACATTGCTTTCTCAAATACTGAGTACAAGCATGTATTTTTTCTTGCGTGGATCTAACGGGAGCTTTCTTTTCGGTTCCTTTAGCACCTGAATGTTACCACCTCTTCGCTTTTCAGTCTTGGCAGGATGGAAACCATCAACAGATTGTGTACTTCTACAATAGGTAGACGTTTTGCTTCTTTGCTGCCCAGACAAAATCACATGTGAGAAGGGTACTTTGTCTCGTCTTACATTTTTGGCTGAGAATGGCTGCAAGGCTAGCAAAGAAAAGCTACAATTCTGCCAAACACAAGTTACCTTTCTAGGTCACTGCATTTAACAAGGCACTAGACACCTTACTAAAGACAGAGTGGAAATAGTCAAGAACATGTCACCTCCTAAGACACATAAACAGTTAAGAGCGTTTCTAGGACTCATCTCTTACTGCAGACAGTGGATTATGCATGCCAGTTCACTTATGCAATCACTGTATGATTGTGTCAAAGTCACACTTTTTTTTTGCCTAACACCAGAAGCAAGAGATGCTTTTGACCAACTTAAACTTGCAGTCACACAAGCACCAGCTTTAGGTCTTCCTGATTATTCTAAGCCATTTACACTCATGGCTACTGAAATACAAGGACACGCTACAGGAGTTTTAAGGCAGGCACATGGCACAAAACAAAGACCTATTGCTTATTATTCGTGTAGCAGTAGTTTCTCTATTGGTAGACAAAGCTTCTGAAATTGTACTTGATAATGAATTCGCTGTGTCTACCAATCACGACATTCATGGGATATTATCACAGGTAAATCCCAAACACCTGTCAATGGCTAGACAGCTTAGGCTGCAGTGTACCCTTTTACTACCCCCAACAATTAAGTTTCAAAGATGTACTTCTCTGAATCTGGCGACTTTGTTACCAATTTCTTCAGATTCTGAAGGGGGGAGTAATAGTGAAGATTTTGACTGCATTGAACTTATGAAGCAAGAAACAATGGGTTTACCACATGTGCATGATACACCTCTAGAAAACCCAGAATTTTAATTTTTTGTAGATGGCAGCAGATATGCTGATGAAAAAGGACAGTTTCATACAGGTTATGCAATAGTAACTGAACATGAAGTTGTAGAAGCTGAACCATTACCACCTCATATGTCTGCTCAGGAAGCAGAACTTACAGCCCTCTGTAGGGCATTAATGCTGCTAAAAGACACTACAGGCACGATCTGGACAGACTCCGCCTATTCTTGGGGTATTGCCCACGATTACGCCCACTTGTGGAAAGCAAGGGGCTTCTTAACAGCTGCAGGAACCCCCATTAGACATGCTGATTTAGTTAAAGAAATTCTGACCAACCTGAACAATGTCAAAAAGGTAGCTATTGTAAGAGTAGCAGCCCACACAAAACAAACAACCAAAGAGGCTAAAGGTAATGAAAAAGCTGACTTAGCAGCTAAACAAGCAGCTTTGAAGAAGATAGAGAGTGTAAGTGTAAATCTTACCCAGGAATCGGCGGTAAGTATGGAACTGTTGAAAAATCTTCAGGACAAAGTGATGCCTGAGGAAAAGGAAAAATGGCTCAGAGCAGGAGCCCAGCAAAATGATGGATTATGGGTCAAAGGAAGCCGATGGTGCTTGCCTAGCTTCCTATACCCAGAACAGGCACAGGTATCACATCTGCCTACACATCAGAGTGCAAACTCTATGGTAAGGAGTACCAATCAGACTTGGTATGCTCCAGGCTTTAGTAGCATGGCACGACAATACTGTGCAGCATGCTCTATCTGTTTGACGGAGAACCCAGGACAGGTTGTTAAAACACCTGTAAGACATCAACCTAGGTCTCTCTATCCATTTCAAAGGCTTCAAATTGATTACATCATACTCCCTAAGAGTGGACCCTTTGAGTATGTACTTGTGTGTATTGACTTGTTTTCGGGATGGCCAGAAGCTTACCCAGTAAAATCAGCAATAGCTAAAACCACGGCTAAGAAATTAATCACAGAATTAATACCACATTTTGGTCTCTTGTGACCGTGGCTCGCACTTTACAGGTGAAATAATGCAAAATGTGATGCAAATGCTAGGTGTCCAACAGTCCTTCCATACACCCTATCACCCACAGAGTTCGGGGAGTGTGGAGAGAATGAATGGAACTATTAAACTGAAGTTACAGAAAACTATGAAGGAGTTAGGTAAACCATGGATAGATTGTTTACCAATTGTGTTATTTTCAATAAGATGCCCCCCTACAAAGAAAAATACCATTTTGTGAGTACTCACCTGAAAAATGGATATTGTTGGTGTGCCACACACCCCGCTTCACTTCTTAAATATTCATTACTTCATGGGTTAATCCACCGCAGGTGACGTAGTGCAGAGAGGAAGTCTTGTAACGAGCCCCCTTCCGGCCTATATATACCTGGTACCTCCCTTCAATCACCAGTATAATCAAAAAGCAGTAATACAAGGTACCAGTATTCCACCAGTAACCTCAAAATCAAATTTGATATAAAAAGGCTTCACCATATAAAGGCTTCGGTAATACCGAAAAGGGCGGGTGTGAAGCGGGATGTGTGGCACACCAACAATATCCATTTTTCAGGTGAGTACTCACAAAATGGTATTATTCTTGGGGCACACCCCGCTTCACTTCTTAAATATTCATTACTTCATGGGACATCCAAAAGCAGTGTCCACAAGGGCTGGGCAACTCAAGGCCAGGTGAAGCATAACTTAAACGACTGCAGTCTGCAGAACCTTGCGGCCGAAAACAGCATCCGCTGAGGCCCGCACATCAACTTTGTAAAACTTAGAAAAAGTGTGAACAGAAGACCAAGTGGCGGCCTTACAAACCTGTTCAACAGAAGCTTGGTGCTGAAAAGCCCAAGACGCCCCAACAGCGCGAGTGGAATGAGCAGTAATACGAAAAGGGGGAACTCTTCCCTTAGCAGAATAGGCCGCAGTAACGGCCTGACGTATCCACTTGCTAATGGCAGATTTGGCTGGTGCCAAACCCTTCTTAGGCCCATGGGGCACAACAAAAAAGGAATCCGTCCTACGGAAAGGAGACGTGATAACCAAGTAGCACTTAACACAGCGTACTACATCCAAACAATGCAACACCCTCTCTTTGTCATTCTTAGGATTAGGACACAAGGAGGGAAGAACAATATCTTGGTTCAAATGAAAAGCAGAAACAACCTTAGGAAGAAAGTCTGGCTTGAACCGAAAGACCACCTTATCCCGATGCCTCTCGAAGTAGGGCGCCTGAATAGACAAGGCCGCCAATTCCGAGACACGCCGGATCGAAGTGATCGCTACCAAGAAGACCATCTTCTGAGTCAGGGTAGATAAAGCAATCCCTTGCAAAGGCTCAAAAGGAGGAGCCTGAAGAGCAGAAAGAACCAAATTCAAATCCCAAACCGGGAGTAATGGTTTCCTGGGAGGCCGCACATGCGTAACCCCCTGGAAAAAAGTTTTAACTAAAGGCTTAAGCGCAACACGCTTCTGAAAAAAAGATAGATAAGGCAGAAACTTGCCCTTTCAACGTACTTAGCTGAAGACCAGAGTCCAGCCCAGATTGTAAAAACTCCAGAACCCTGGAGACCGAAAATACCCTACAAGGAAAAGATCTCATCTCGCACCAAGCGATATAGGCTTTCCAGGTCCTATAGTAGATGATAGAAGAAGACCTCTTCCGGGCACTGATCAAAGTCTTAACGACAGAATCAGAAAGACCCTCCTCCTTTAGGATGGAGGTCTCAGCAGCCAGGCCGTCAAAGCTAGCGCTGGTAAATTGGGGTAACACAATTGACCCTGAGTGAGCAGATCGGGCCGAAGAGGCAGAACGACCTGGTCCACTGCCAGCCGAACGATGTCTGCGAACCACACTCGCCTCGGCCACCTTGGGGCCACGAGGACGGCGGACACCCCTTCCAGAGCCAACTTCCGAAGCACTCTGCCTAGCATGGGTGTCGGAGGAAACAGGTACAGAAACCCCAGATCCCCCCAGCTCAGGGACATGGCGTCCACCGCCAGAGCCAGAGGATCCTGGGAGAGTGACACGAAGTTCGGGAGCCTGTGATTGTGACGAGAGGCAAACAGGTCCACCTCTGGAGTCCCCCATTGGCGACACAGTGAGCGAAATACCCGAGGATGGAGGGCCCATTCTCCCCGACCGGGAGAGCCCCTGCTCAAGCGGTCCGCTTCCAGGTTCTCCACTCCTGGGATGTATACCGCCGAGAGACAAGGAACATGGGCTTCTGCCCAGGTCAGGATCAGGGACACCTCTCTGAGAGCACTCAGGCTGCGAGTCCCTCCCTGATGATTGATGTAAGCAACCGCTGTTCGATTGTCTGAACGCACCTGGACCGGAAGGCCCAGAACGTGCTGAGTCAGGAGAGTAAGCACCCGACGGATGGCTCTCAGTTCCAGAATATTGATGGGTAAGTGGGCCTCCTGAGGTCC
Organism: Gastrophryne carolinensis; assembly: GCA_027917425.1. Lineage (NCBI taxonomy): Eukaryota > Metazoa > Chordata > Amphibia > Anura > Microhylidae > Gastrophryne > Gastrophryne carolinensis. Next base: position 14,032,686 of record CM051241.1, on the reverse strand, counting down.
CCACTGCCCCTGGAACTGCAGCTCCTTCCAGAATCCGCCCCATCCCGACAGACTGGCGTCCGTGGTGACAATTTCCCAAAGGGGGGCCAGGAAAGACCTGCCCTTCACAAGATTGGTCGAGACCAACCACCACTGGAGGGACTGCCGGACCCGGGAGGACAACTGGAAGGGCTGATCCAGCGACCGAGGCTGCCGGTCCCAAGACGCCAACAGATAAAGCTGAAGCGTCCTCATGTGGAATTGAGCAAAAGGAACTGCCTCGAAGGAGGCAACCATCAACCCTACCAGCCTCATCCCCAGACGGATGGACGGCCGAGGATTGGAGAGTAGGACCCGAGCCAACTCCTGAATCAGAAGAATTTTGGACTGAGGGAGAAACACTCTGTGTTGATGAGAGTCTAACTGCATCCCCAGAAAGGACACCACCCTGGCCGGAGCGAGGGAGGACTTGGAGAGGTTGATCACCCAACCGAAACTTTCCAGCGTGGAGAGCACCACCCTGGTGTCTTTCTCCGATTGATCGAGTGACGGAGCCATGATAAGAAGGTCGTCCAAATAAGGTACGACACGAATGCCCCGAGCTCTGAAAATGGCCATGACCCCTGCCAGCACCTTGGTGAACACCCTTGGAGCTGAGGTAAGGCCAAACGGAAGTGCCACGAATTGATAATGCCGATCCTTCATCATGAATCGAAGAAAACGTTGATGAGGGAGGCAGATGGGAACATGCAGATAAGCATCCTTGATGTCTATAGACGTCATGAAGTCCCCTTGCCGAAGAGAGCCGACGGCAGTGCGCAAGGTTTCCATGTGAAACTTCCGAAAACGGATGAACCTGTTGAGCAACTTCAGGTCCAGGACGGGACGAACTGACCCATCCCTCTTGGGGACTGCGAACAGATTGGAGTAGAAACCGAGGCCCATCTCTAAACGCGGTACCGGCCGGATGACCGCCATCTCTAACAGATTCTCTACCGACGCCAGGAGCCCCTGTGCGGCAAAAGGATCGATGGGCACCCGAGACCGAAAGAACCGTGAAGGAGGGCGAGACTCGAATTCCAGCTTGTAACCGGACGACACTATCTCCTGAATCCATCTGTCCGGAACCTCCCGGTTCCAAACCTGGGAGAAGTGTCGCAATCGTCCCCCCACCCGCACGGGTGAGGGCAGCCCCTCATTGCTGAGCGGGCTTACCAGCAGGTTTGGGCTTAGAGCCCCAGGACTGGGCGGGACGGCCACGGCCCCTCCCCCGCGTCCAACCTGTACGACTGGTAGAGGGAAGGGAAGTCCCCCTACCCGCTCTGTATCCTCGAAAGGACGGCCTACCAGAAGCTGCCCCTCTAAAGGGGCGTCGAGGCCTCTTGCGTTGTGGCATCTTGCCACCCTTTGCGACTGAATCAATTTTCTCCCCGAACAGACGCAACCCCAAAAAGGGGAGAGCTGTGAGCACCTTTTTAGAAGCTGAGTCCGCCGACCACTGTCGCAGCCATACTGACCGACGAATAGCGACCAGCATTGCCGCTGTCTTGCTACTCATAGCCAGCGCATCGTCCTGAGCGGATAGAAAGTAAGACACAAAAGAATCGCACTGCTTAAGCGCAGCGAACTCGTCACAAGCGGGATTGAGATCCTTGCATAGCCCCTGGATAACAGATCTTACTGCTAAAAGAAGAAGGGCCGAAGCGCACAGGGGGCGCATCGTTGACCCAGCATAAACAAAGCCATAGCGAGCATACTGGTCAATCCTACGATCCTCCCCATCTTTAGGGACAGAGGTCTCAGCAGACTGTACCATAGCGGAGCTAGATAGCCCTAGCACAGGGGTATCGACTTCAGGAGGGACGGACCAAAGCTTCAGCAATTCTGGCGGAAAAGGATAACGCTTTTCCCAACTGGAAGGGATTCCAGATAACCGCGTGGGATGTTCCCATTCTTTAAGGACCACCCTCTCAAAGTGGTGCTGTCTGGGAAAAACCAAACGCGGCTGAGGCTCTTCAAACAACTGACCCTTTGGCAGGGTGACAGCCTCAGGTGGATCTAAATTCAGAATTTCAAACATTTGAGCCAGAATGGAGGGGGTGTCAAGGGCAACCCCCGCCGACCAATCGCCAATCGCATCAGCCTTAAGCTGATCTGCCGGCTCATCTGACTCCAAGAGGAATTCACCCTCATCCGGGGAGCCATCGGACCATTCCACAGGCTCACACAATTCGTCCTGAGGAGCCGAAGATACCGGAGTCAGGCGCTTTCGTTTTGCAGAGGCCGTTAGCCCCGCTTTAACGGGCAATACTTCCCGAAGATTGGCTGATTTTACCACCACCACCTCGGATTGCGAATCCCCACCCTTGACAATGTCATGCGGGGTCCGGAACAGGGAGGGAGAGGCAGGAGATGATAGAGGTTGCGACGGGTCAGCAGCCGGATCAACAGACTGACGCGCAACAATCTGCCTTGCACAAGAAATGCAAATAAAGATATCATCAGCAGGGAGCGCAGCCCCACATTTTACACACCCCCTGGACGGCTCTGATGAGTCGTTTCCGGTAGTAACAGAAGCCTCCATATTGGTGATTTATGGTATCGCAAATACTGGGACTTTTAAGGCATAAGCCAACCCGGGATGCCCCTTTATAAAGAATGTCCCGGAAGGGAGGGTTTTTTTTTTTTTTTTTTTTGTAAATACACTTTTTTTTTTTTTTTTTTTTTAAGAGAAAAAGGTCCCCCTTAACAGTCTCAAAATAAATATATATATATATGTATATATATATCTAAAATGTGTAATTTCATATCAAGAATGACTAGCCAGGCAATATAGAGCCGGAGGGCCGCAATAAAAAGAGGGATCCCAGGATCTGAAAGAAAAGAAAAACAAACCATCAGATCCCTTGTGAGTGTAAACATCATACAAGATACACAACCCTCTATACCCCCCCCCCCAAGTGAAGGGAGAAGGGACCGGAACGGGGGAGAAAGGGGCTACGGGGACCCTCGGGACAGGGGCATCCCATTTCCGGATCACCATGCCGGATTGCCGCATTGCCCCCAAAGGAGGGGGACGAGCGGAGGAGATAAGCTCCTAGGCACCAATAGTGCCGTCTACCAATTACCCAGTGAGCAGCCTAGGCTGGGAGGCTTCCTATCCACCATAAAGGTATACAACTCAAACCGGGCAGAAATAGACCAAAAGGGGGGTGGCGGGGTAAGCCCCGACCTACCTGTAAGCAGGAAACTTCCAACCTCTGTTTGTCAAGCAGAGAGAAAAATACTGGTGATTGAAGGGAGGTACCAGGTATATATAGGCCAGAAGGGGGCTCGTTACAAGACTTCCTCTCTGCACTACGTCACCTGCGGTGGATTAACCCATGAAGTAATGAATATTTAAGAAGTGAAGCGGGGTGTGTGGCACACCAAGAATACAGGGTTGTCACCTTATGAAATTTTGTTTGGAAGTGCTCCCAGAACTGGGTTGTACTTTCCACAACATCTTGCCCTAAAATGTGATGAATTGACTGATTATGTGATACAGTTGCAGAAACATCTCACTAAACTGCACAAAAGTGTTTTTGATTCTCTTCCAGACCCCGACCAGATAACAGGAACTCATAATCTCCAACCAGGAGACTTTGTCTATGTAAAGAAACATTCTAGAAAATCTTTGGAATCAAGGTTTGAAGGACCCTTTCAAGTTCTTTTGACAACGCCTACTTCAGTGAAACTTGAAGGAAAATCCACTTGGATACACGCAAGTCATTGTAAAAAGGTTACAGGTCCAGAGGGAAAATTAAATATTTCCTCTTAACAATGATAATGGCTTTCTGCCTCAATATTTCATCCCCTGCACCTATAAGAAATAGAAGGGAGATAGGCACTCATCATCAAAAGTTACTTTTGCTAAAGTATAAATACTCTTTTGCTAGACAAACTGGTTTTGACAAATGTTGCATATGTAGTAAGTTACATCCTTCGTCTTCCCGGGTACCCCTCGTAGCCATCCCTATTCAATTACAGTATAAGAGAGTCAATAGTTCTGCTAATGAGATAAATTACCATTTAACGGGAAGAGCATATAGACCAGATTGGTGCTTCTTATTAGGAAATAAAAACCACACCCATATAGGAGCATCTACTTGTAAAGAGAGTTTGTTAAATAACTTTGTGAAATGACAGAGGACTACGAGTGCTGTACTTGGATACATAATACCTCATTAGAGATACCTGATTATTACGAAGTAATAAAAGGCCATAGAGAAGAAGTTCAAAGGATACAAAGTAAGATTAAGGCATTTGCAAAAGAATGGTCCCCTTTTGGAGATTGGGGAAACTGGAGTGGTCCACTACAATGGATCAAGAATATCTTGATTAATATTTTGGCATTGTGCCTTCTGGGTGTAATGATTTATGTTCTAGTAAAACTAGCTCTTTGCCTTGTAGCCAAGATCAAGACACCTAAAGTAACACATAAACTTATCTTGATTGCAGATAATGCGCTTTCTAAGTGAGTAACTATGTTTCTTTCCTTTAGAATTGACATATCATCTGTCAAAATTCGAGACTCTTCTTTGGAAGGATGCTGTTCAAGTACTTGGGGGATGGAACCAGTTGGAGAAGACCTGTGTTCCCCTAGGCAACTCGCCGGCCTGGGATAGTACCTGAGTGACTGAACTGGCTATAAACCTTCCGAAGTGGACACAGTCAAAGGAAAGACAGATGGAGATGTCAAAGGGGGCAAATGAGAAGATCCAGATTTAAGAAACATAGTTCTGAAAGACTATGGTTTATTTTCTGTATGTTAGAGTAACGCTTTAACACTGGACTTTTCTGTAATTGCTTTTGCAAGGCTTCTCCTTATCCCTTATTCCTTATCTAAGGAATGTGCTGCTTCGCATGGGGGGCTCTGGGAACTGAGAAAACTATAAAATACTCCCTGAACTCAACCTTGTACATGGTCATAAATTTTCTGTTCTCATTATTTTTAACTTAGGTAATTGTCTGTTCTGCGCATGCTCTAACTATGAAAGTTTTCAATAAAATCAGGGGTCAGAAGCGTCCCCTGCTCAGTGTGTGTTTCTCTGAGGTTTTGCTACACACCTTGTCGCGTGTATTGATTTCTCTTAGAATATAGTAATTGGGAATCGGACAACAGAAGCCAGACCAAGTCCAGTTAGTGACTTGAACGTAACAGTCACAGACTATGGGGCCACTGGGGGCCACAGAATCTGGGGGGCAAAAACTCTGAGGGCCTCTGGGGGCCACAGACTCTTTGGGCCTCTGGGGGCCACAGACTCTTTGGGCCTCTGGGGGCCACAGACTCTTTGGGCCTCTGGGGGCCACAGACTCTTTGGGCCTCTGGGGGCCAAAGACTCTGGGGGCCTCTGCGGCCCCTGGGGGCCAAAGACTCTGGGGGCCACAGAAACTGGGGCCTTTGGGGGGCCTCTGGGGGCCACAGACTCTGGGGGCCTTTGGGGGGCCTCTGGGGGCCAAAGACTATTGTTCCTCTGGGGGCCAAAGACTGTGGGCAGCTCTTGTGGCCACAGACTCTGGGGGCCTCTGGGGGCCTCAGACTCTGGGGGCCACAAACTCTGGAGGCCACAAATTCTGGGGGCATCTGGGGGCCACAGACTCTGGGGGCTACAAACTCTGGGAGCCTCTGGGGGCCTCTTGGGGCCACAGACTCAGGGGGCCTCTGGGGGCCACAGACAATGGGGGTCACAGACTATGGGGCCACTGGGGGCCACAGAATCTGGGGGGCACAAACTCTGAGGGCCTCTGGGGGCCACAGACTCTTTGGGCCTCTGGGGGCCACAGACTCTTTGGGCCTCTTGGGGCCACAGACTCTTTGGGCCTCTTGGGGCCACAGACTCTTTGGGCCTCTGGGGGCCACAGACTCTGGGGGCCTCTGGGGGCCACAAACGTTGGGGGCCTCTGGGGGCCACAGACTCTAGGGGCCTCTGGGGCCACAGACTCTGGGGGCCATAAACTCTGGGGGCCTCTGGGGGCCACGTATTCTGGGGGCCTCTGGGGGCCACGGATTCCGGGGGCCTTTGGGGGCAAGGGACTCTGGGGGCCACAAACTCTAGGGGCCTCTGGGGGCCTCTTGGGGCCACAGACTCTGGGGGCCTCTGGGGGCCTCTGGGGGCCACAGACTCTGGGGGCCTCTGGGGGCCACAGACTCTAGGGGCCTCTGGGGGCCTCTGGGGGCAACGGATTCTGGGGGCCTCTGGGGGCCACGGATTCTGGGGGCATTTGAGGGCAAGGGACTCTGGGGGCCACAGACTCTGGGGGCCACAGACTCGGGGGGCCACAGACTCGGGGGGCCACAGACTCGGGGGGCCTCTGGGGGCCACAGACTCTGGGGTCCACAAACTCTGGGGGCCTCTTGAGGCCACAGACTCTGGGGGCCTCTGGGGCCACAAACGTTGGGGGCCTCTGGGGCCCACAGACTCGGGGGGCCTCTGGGGGCCACAGGCTCTAGGGGCCTCTGGGGGCCACAGGCTCTGGGGGCCTCTTTGGGCCTCTGGGGGCCACAGACTCTGGGGGCCACAAACTCTGGGGGCCAAAGACTCTGGGGGCCTCTAGGGGCCACAAACTCTGGGGGACACAGACTTTAGGGTCCCCAGAAAATGGGGGCCTCTGGGGGCCACGGAAACTGGGGGGCCTCTGGGGGCCACAGACTCTGGGGGACACAGACTTTAGGGTCCCCAGAAAATGGGGGCCTCTGGGGGCCACGGAAACTAGGGGCCTCTGGGGGCCACAGACTCTGGGAGCCACAAGCTCTCGGAGCCACAAACTCTGGGAGCCACAAACTCTGGGAGCCACAAACTCTGGGAGCCACAGACTCTGGGAGCCACAGACTCTGGGGGCCTCTAGGGGCCACAAACTCTGGGGGCCACAAACTCGGGGCCGGGGCCTCTGGGGGCCAAAGACTCTAGGGGCCACAAACTCTGGGGGACACAGACTTTAGGGGCCACAGAAAATGGGGGCCTCTAGGGGCCATGGAAACTGGGGGCCTCTGGGGGCCACAGACTCTGGGGTCCACAGGCTCTGGGGGCCTCTGCGGGCCTCTTGGGGCCTCTGGGGGCCAAAGATTCTGGGGGCCAAAGACTCTGGGGGCCTCTAGGGGCCACAAACTCTGGGGGACACAGACTTTAGGGGCCCCAGAAAATGGGGGCATCTGGGGGCCAAAGACTCTGGGGGCCTCTAGGGGCCACAAACTCTGGGGGACACAGACTTTAGGGTCCCCAGAAAATGGGGGCCTCTGGGGGCCACGGAAACTGGGAGCCACAGACTCTGGGGGCCAGAAACTCTGGGAGCCACAAACTCTGGGAGCCCCAAACTCTGGGGGCTTCTGGGGGCCTCTGGGGGCCACAAACTTTGGGAGCCACAAACTCTGGGGGCCAGGGCCTCTGGGGGCCTCTAGGGGCCACAAACTCTGGGGGACAGACAGGCTTTAGGGGCCACAGAAAATGGGGGCCTCTGGGGGCCACGGAAACTGGGGGCCTCTGGGGGCCACGGAAACTGGGGGCCTCTTGGGGCCACAAACTCTGGGGGCCACAAACTCGGGGCCGGGGCCTCTGGGGGCCAAAGACTCTGGGGGCCAAATACTCTGAGAGACACAGACTTTAGGGGCCACAGAAAATGGGGGCCTCTGGGGGCCACAGACTCTGGGGTCCTCTGGGGGCCACAGACTCTAGGGGCCTCTGGGGCCACGGATTCTGGGGGCCACAAACTCTGGGGCCTCTTTGGGCCTCTGGGGGCCACAGACTCTGGGGCCTCTGGGGGCCTCTGGGGGCCACGGATTCTGGGGGCCTTTGGGGTCAAGGGACTCAGGGCCACAGACTCTGGGGGCCAAAGACTCTGGGGGCCTCTAGAGGCCACAAACTCTGGGGGCCTTTTGGGGCCACAGACTCTTGGGCTGGAGGGGCAGACCGTGGGGCCAGACTCTGGGGCTGGGGGGCCAGGAACTCTGGGGGCCACAGACTCTGGTGGGCCACAGACTCTGGGGGAGTCTTGCAGGGCCAAAGACTCTGGCAGGGCCAAAGACTCTGGCGGGGCCACAGACTCTCGCGGGGCCACAGACTCTGGAGGCAGGGGTGGGGGGAAGACCGTGGGGCCACAGACTCTTGGGCTGGAGGGGCAGACCGTGGGGCCAGACTCTGGGGCTGGGGGGCCAGGGACTCTGGGGGCCACAGACTCTGGCGGGCCAGAGACTCTGGGGGACTCTGGTGGGGCCAAAGACTCTGGCGGGGCCAAAGACTCTGGGGGCCTCGGGGGGCCAAAGACTCTGGGGGCCTCGGGGGGCCAAAGACTCTGGGGGCCTCGGGGGGCCAAAGACTCTGGGGGCCTCGGGGGGCCAAAGACTCTGGGGGCCTCGGGGGGCCAAAGACTCTGGGGGCCTCGGGGGGCCAAAGACTCTGGGGGCCTCGGGGGGCCAAAGACTCTGGGGGCCTCGGGGGGCCAAAGACTCTGGGGGCCTCGGGGGGCCAAAGACTCTGGGGGCCTCGGGGGGCCAAAGACTCTGGGGGCCTCGGGGGGCCACAGACTCTGGCGGGCCACAGACTCTGGCGGGCCACAGACTCTGGCGGGCCACAGACTCTAGAGGCAGGGGTGGGGGGGCAGACCGTGCGGCCAGACTCTGGGGGCCTCTGGGGGCCAAAGACTCTGGGGCCACAAGAACTGGGGGTCACAAAAATACCATTTTGTGAGTACTCACCTGTAAAATGGATATTGTCAGTGTGTCACACACCCCGCTTCCCCTTTAATTCTTACAATCGGGACATCCAAAAGCAGTGTCCACAAGGGATGGGTATCCGAAGGCAAAATGAAGCATAACTTAAATGACTGCAGTCTGCAGAACCTTGCGGCCAAACACAGCATCCGCTGAGGCCCGCACATCAACCTTGTAAAACTTAGAAAAAGTATGAACAGAAGACCAAGCAGCAGCCTTACAAACTTGGTCAACAGAAGCTTGGTGCTGAAAAGCCCAAGTCGCTCCAACGGCGCGAGTAGAGTGAACAGTGATACGAAAAGGGGGAACTTTCCCCTTAGCAGAATAGGCCCCAATAATGGCCTGACGTATCCATTTGCTAATGGAAGACTTGGCCGGAGCCAAACCCTTCCTAGGCCCACAGGGCACAACAAAAAAGGCATCAGTTTTACAAAAAGGAGAAGTAGTAATCAAATAGTACTTAACACAGCGTACTACATCCAAACAATGCAAAACCCTCTCCTTGTCATTCTTAGGCTTAGGACACAAGGAGGGAAGAACAATATCTTGATTCAAATGAAAAGCAGAAACAACCTTAGGAAGAAAGTCCGGTTTGAAACGAAAGACCGCCTTGTCCTGATGCCTCTCAAAGTAGGGCGCCTGAATCGACAAGGCCGCCAACTCCGAGACACGCTGAACCGAAGTGATAGCTACCAAGAAGGCAGTCTTCTGAGTCAAGGTAGACAGAGCAATATCCTGCAATGGCTCAAAGGGAGGAGCCTGAAGAGCAGAGAGAATCAAGTTCCAGTCCCAAACAGGGAGCAATGGTTTCCTGGGAGGCCGCACATGCGTAACCCCCTGGAAAAAGGTTTTAACTAAAGGATGAAGCGCAAAACGCTTCTGAAAAAAGATAGATAAGGCAGAAACCTGCCCTTTCAAAGTACTCATCTGAAGACCAGAGTCCAGCCCTGATTGTAAAAACTCCAGAATCCTGGAAACCGAAAAGACCCTACAAGGCAAAGCTCTAACCTCAAACCAAGCGATATAGGCTCTCCAAGTCCTATAGTAGATGGTAGAAGAAGACCTCTTCCGAACACAGATCAGAGTCTTAACAACCGAGTCAGAAAGACCCTCCTCCTTCAGGATGAAGGTTTCAGCAGCCAAGCCGTCAAACCCAGCGTTGGTAAATTGGGGTAACACAGCCGGCCCTGAGTGAGCAGATCGGGCCGAAGAGACAGAGCGAACTGATCCACCGCCAGCCGAACGATGTCTGCGAACCATACTCGCCTTGGCCACCTTGGAGCCACGAGGATGGCGGACACCCTTTCCAGAGCCAGCTTCCGTACCACCTTGCCTAGCATGGGTACAGGTACAGAAAACCCAGATCCCCCATCTCAGGGACATGGCGTCCACCGCCAGAGGATCCTGGGAGAGCGACATGAAGGTTGGAAGCCTGCAATTGTGACGAGAGGCAAACAGGTCCACCTCCGGTGTCCCCCACCGGGGACACAGTGACCGAAAAACTTGAGGATGGAGAGCCCATTCTCCCAGGCGGGAAAAGCACCTGCTCAACAGATCCGCTTCCCTGTTTTCCACACCCGGAATGTAAACTGCTGAGAGGCAAGGTACATGGGCCTCCGCCCAGGTCAGGATCAGGGACACCTCTCTGAGGGCACCCAGACTGCGAGTCCCTCCCTGATGATTGATGTAAGCAACCGCTGTTCGATTGTCCGAGCGAACCTGAAGGCCCAGAACATGTTGAGTCAAAAGAACAAGAACCCGATGGATGGCTCTCAGTTCCAGAACATTGATGGGCAAGTGGGCCTCTCGAGGTCCCCACTGCTCTCGAAACTGAAAATCCTTCCAGAATCCCCCCATCCCGAAAGACTTGCGTCCGTGGTGACAATTTCCCAAAGAGGAGTCAGGAAAGACCTGCCCCTCAAGTGATTGGTCGAGACCAACCACCATTGAAGGGACTGCCGGACCCGGGAGGACAACTGGAAGGGCCAATCCAACGACCGTGGTCGCCGGTCCCAAAACGCCAACAGATGAAGCTGAAGTGTCCTTGTGTGAAATTGAGCCAAACGGAAGTGCCACGAATTGAAAATGCAGATCCTTCATCACGAACCGAAGAAAACGCTGATGAGCCTGGCAGATGGTAACATGAAGATAAGCATCCTTGATGTCTATGGACGTCATGAAGTCCCCCTGCCGAAGAGAACCGATGGCCGACCGCAGAGTTTCCAAGCGAAACTTCCGAGTACGGATGAACCTGTTGAGGAACTTCAGATCCAGGATGGGGCGAACTGACCCGTCCTTCTTGGGGACTGTGAAAAGATTGGAGTAAAAACTGAGGCCCACCTCTAAGCGCGGCACCGGTCCGATGACCGCCATTTCCAGAAGATTCCTTACCGACGTCAGGAGCCCCTGCGCGGCCAAAGGATCGGTGGGCACCCGAGACCGGAAAAACCGTGAAGGAGGGCGAGACTCGAACTCCAGCTTGTAACCGGACGACACCGCCTCCCGGATCCATCTGTCTGGAACCTCCTGGTCCCAAACCTGGGAGAAGTGTCGCAATCGTTCCCCCACCCGCACGGGTGAGGGCAGCCCCTCATTGCTGAGCGGACTTACCAGCAGGCTTGGGCTTGGCGCCCCAGGACTGACCAGGATGGCCACGGCCCCTCCCCCGGGTCCAACCTGCACCCCTGGTAGCGGGAAAGGAAGCCCCTCTGCCCGCTCTGACTCCCCGAAAGGAGGGACTAAAGGAAGTCGCACCCCAACGACGAGGCCTCTTGCGTTGAGGCAACTTACTACCTGTCAGGGCCGAGGAGTTCTCTAATGTGAACTCTCGGCCAGGGAGCAGACAGTTTGGCCAGAGCAATGACAACACTACCAAAATGTATTTAAAGGTTTTAATAAAGGAAAAAACAACAAAAATATCTTAATTTCAGATACAAAATAAGGCTCACTAACAAAAAACCTAATAACAAAAAACAGATACCCTAAGGTGCTGGAGCACTCACCCAAGGGCCTATGACAGATGCCGGCAGTCTCCAGACTCCGGTAGGAATGGGTACAGACTTAAGTTCAGAACTCCAGACACAAGTAACCAAACAAACAAAATCCTGCTGCACCAGGTGGAGGGCCGATCTTACTTAAATAGCTCCTCACACCAGGTGCAGCAGATGATGGGGAGAGAGCATCCAGGGCTCTGCTGACACCCGCTGGTGGCTGATGGGACTGCAGCCAGAGCTCTGCTGACACCCGCTGGTGGCAGGTGGATCTGCAGATTGGGTGAGCAGCCAGAGCTCTGCTGACACCCGCTGGTGGCTACCGATACCGCAGATGGGGTAATAGACCCCAGCCACCAGCCGGGCATCAGCCAAACCCGGGGTTCTGACACTACCCTTGGTAACTGAATCCAATTTATCGGCAAACAGGCGCAAACCTACAAAAGGAAGCGCTGTAAGCGCCTTCTTAGAGTTAAAGTCCGCCGTCCACTGGCGCAGCCACACTGACTGACGAATAGCAATCAACAGTGCCGCTGTCCTACTCATCGCAAGTGCATCGTCCTGGGCGGTCATGACAAAGGAAATAAACGACTCACACTGCTTGAGAGAACTGAACTCAGTGGGAGTGGGATCAAGACCTGCGTACAAATCTCTAATAACGGACCTAACTGCCATCAGAAGAAGCGCCGAAGCACACATCGGCCGCAGTGCCGATCCAGCACTGATAAAACCATGGCGAGCCAATTGATCAAGCCGACGATCCTCACCATCTTTAATGGTAGTAGTGTCAGGGGAGTGCAACACAGCCGTGTTCGACAGCCCTAACACAGGGGCATCGACGTGAGGGGGAACCGACCAAAGCTTCACCAAATCCTCCGGAAAGGGATAACGTTTATCCCAACTAGGAGGAACTCCAGCCAGGCGCGTGGGTTGTTCCCATTCCTTAAGGACAACCCTCACAAAGTGTTGTTGCCTGGGAAACACCAAACGTGGCTGGGGCACATCAAACAACTCACCCTTTGGCGGGGGGACCACCACGGGCGGAGCCAAAGCCAAAATTTCAAACATTTGAGCCAAAATGGAAGGAGTGTCAAGGGACACCCCCGCAGCCTGATCGCCAGCGGTGCCAACCAATTGCTGGTCTGCAGGCTCATCCGACTCCTCAAGGAGTTCCCCCTCCTCATCAGGGGGACAATCGGACCAATCTAATATTGCAAACACCTCATCCTCCGGAACAGGTGCTGCCGGAGAAAAGTGCTTTTGCTTCGCCGTAGCCTTCTGAGCTACCGTGGCGGAAATTATCTTCTCGAGGTTGGCCAATAGCGCACACACCTCGGATTGCGAATCCCCACCTTTGACAATGTCACATGGGGTCCGGAATAGGGGAGGGGGGTAGGAGATGATGGAAGTTGCGAGGAGCCAGAAGCCGGAGTGCCGGACTGGTGCGCAATATTCTGCTTTGCACATGGAACGCATAATATGACATCATCGCCTGGGAGTGGAGCCCCACAACCCCCACACAGCCTGGATAGCCCCGAAGAGCCATCTCCGGTAATGTCGGAAGCCTCCATATGGTGAAATTATGGTATTCGCAACAACCCAGGGATTTACGCATTAAGCAACCCGGGATGCCCCTTTATAATTAAAGTCCCGGGAGTGGGAGGATTTTTAAGCCTAGGAGAATCCCAGGCTAGGAGAATAAGACTAGCCAGGTATATCAGACCGGGAGAGCCACTGCAGTGAGGGGATCCCAGAATCTGTAAGGGAAAAGAGACCACAGTCAGTCCCCCAAGAAAATTAGCCAGCATGCGCCACACACATACATCAAACAAAAAGTAATGGTAAAATATATAAGCAATATATACACCATGAAGACAAATATATATATATATATATATATATATATATATCAATCAAAACAACAAGTGCCTCCAGGAGCTATGTGTCAGGAACCGCTTACCTTATCCCCATTCCAGCGACGTCTCCAGGCTGCCAGCTGCAGCTGTCACTGTGCGGCGGCCGTGCCTGGCAGCGTCGGCTCGAGCGGCGCCCAGCTCAGCCACGCCCCCCGCTTCCACCTCCAGTAGACGTGCTCCCGCGCGGCCGCGAGCACGTGTCTGTTATGCCCTCCGGCGGCGCTGTGCTGCGCGCACCCGCCGGAGGATCAATTAAAGGGTTAATGAGCCCTAGGGGATTGAGGGCTTTGCCCTCTTCTGCTCTGCAGGCCAATCAGCCCCATTGATATATTGGCCTTACCTCCTCCCTTGTTGCCAGCCAATTACCCTTGGAATCCTACGTGCTCCAATCAGTACACTGCTTCCCTCAGACCTGTCCCTATAAAGGCAATTCCCTCTCAGTTGTGAATTGCCTGTGATAGCGCCTTCTACCTTGCTTTGACTCGTGTTATTCATTGATCTGATCACCGTTGCCGACCCCTGCCTGAACCGACTATTCTCAATCTGATCTCCGTTGTCGACCTCTGCCTGAACCGACTATTCTGATCTCTGTTGCCGACCTCTGCCTGAACCGACCAATCTCGATCTGATCTCCGTTGCCGACCTCTGCCTTGTACCTAGACCTCGAGCTGTCTCACCCCTCTGTACCGCTGCGAACTCTGACTCCCCTTGTTAACCTCTGGCCTGTCTCTGGACTTCCGCTACACTCGCTCCATTGGTTCTTCAGACCTCTATACCTGTAAGCTCCCCTTTGAGCCATTGAAGTCCTGGGGGCAACCGATCCCGGGCAGGCGTATTCTGCGTCCCGGCAAGCGGGGGCTCCTACAGGTGAAGCTGGCTGCGGAGATTGGGGGTTGAGGGCTTACCTAGAGGGCTGGAGTTACCAGAGCGTGACATTATCACAGGCCAAAAAGATGGATGACCTGGTACAGCAGGTGCAATCTATGGCCACAGCGATCAACCAACTCGCTCAAAGGGTGGCCACTCAGGAGTCTCGTCAGGTACCGGCTACCTCTGTATCACCTCATATCACTGAACCCAAGATTCCACTGCCTGAAAAATTTTTGGGAGAGCGAGCAAAATTTTCCAATTTCAAGAATGCCTGTGAACTGTATTTCAAGCTGAGGACCTGGCACTGAGACCCAACGAGTAGGCCTAGTCATTTCTCTGCTTCAAGGAGACCCGCAGTCCTGGGCCTTTAGTTTGCCGAGTCATGATATTGCCTTAAAATCAGTAACTGCATTCTTCAACGCTATGGGCGTTCTATACGCGGATCCTGATTTACAGTCTACTGCTGAGAATAGGCGTCGGGCCTTAAAACAAGGGCGGAATTCGGCTGAAGATTACAGTGCTGAATTCCGCCGCTGGGCTATCGAAGCTTGGTGGAACGACCCCGCTCTTTGTAGTCAGTTCAGGGTGGGGCTGTCGGAGAGCATCAAGGATGCCTTAGTCAATTTTCCCCCGCCAGCGGACCTAGATCAATTAATGCAGGTCTCCATTAAAATAGACCGACGTCTTAGAGAAAGGGCCAGGGAGAAAGTCAGGGTTCCCACGTCCTTCAGACCAGTCCAGAGTCATAGATCCCCGGTTCCCCGTGGAGAAAATACCTCATCATCTTCCCAGGAAGAACCTATGCAATTAGGGAGAACCCGCTTATCCCAAGAGGAGAAACAGCGTAGGCGATCCGAGGGGTTATGCCTGTATTGCGGGAATTCTGGTCATTTTGCAGGGTCCTGTCCCAACAAGGGGAAACCGGCGGAAAACTTCCGCACCCAGACCAGGTAGAGAGTACTGATCTGGGTGAGTCAGTTTGTTACTCTCGCCAGAATAAGATGCTTGTACCTATCGATTTGTCTTGGGGGTCCTCTAAGCAGACAGTTTCCGCCTTTATAGACAGTGGTGCGGCTGGAAACTTTTTGGACAGGAGCATGATCTCCACCTTAGGGATCCATGTAGTTCCTCTTGAAAGATCCCTACAAGTTTTAGGTATCAATGGGAAGGCAATCCAGGGAGGTCCTATAAATACCAAGACCCCACTTCTCAGACTAATTGTCGGCTCTTCCCACTCTGAATTCTTAGAATTCTTTATTTTTGATTGTCCGGAAACTCCGGTGGTTTTGGGACACCCCTGGTTGCAACTCCATAACCCGGTGTTAGATTGGTGGGCTGGGGAGTTGGTCAAGTGGAGTGACCACTGTAAACGTCACTGTTTTAATTCAGGCCTCAGAAGCGTTCAAGTCTTACCACAGGAATTACCTCAGCCATACGCTGATTGGATCGATGTATTCTCTGAACGCTCTGCTGATACTCTTCCTCCACATCGGTCCTATGACTGCCCCATTGACTTGCTGCCTGGCACTATTCCCCGGAGGGGAAAGATCTATAACCTTACCCTGCCCGAGGAGCAAGCAATGA
The DNA here is from genome assembly GCA_027917425.1 of Gastrophryne carolinensis. Classification (NCBI taxonomy): domain Eukaryota; kingdom Metazoa; phylum Chordata; class Amphibia; order Anura; family Microhylidae; genus Gastrophryne; species Gastrophryne carolinensis. The sequence goes on along the minus strand of CM051241.1, from coordinate 14,016,601 downwards.
GGGAGTATATTACCGAAAATCTTAGGAAAGGATTTATCCGTCCCTCTACCTCGCCTGCTGGGGCCGGGTTCTTTTTTGTAGAGAAAAAAGATGGTGGCTTGAGACCGTGCATAGATTATCGAGCCTTGAATAAGATCACTGTAAAAAATCGATACCCCTTACCCTTGATTGGGGATCTGTTCAATCAAGTCACAGGAGCTCGAATTTTCTCCAAATTGGATTTGAGAGGGGCTTACAATCTGATTCGCATCTGACGGGGGACGAGTGGAAAACTGCATTTAATGTGAAGGATGGGCACTATGAGTACCTGGTCATGCCCTTCGGTCTTTGTAATGCGCCAGCCATTTTCCAAGATTTTGTTAATGATATATTTAGGGAATATCTCGGTAGATTTGTAGTCATCTACTTGGATGATATTCTCATTTTTTCTAATTCTTTGCCGGAGCACAGACACCATGTTAAGTTGGTGCTACAAAAATTAAGAGAGAACAACTTATTTGCTAAACTGTCTACGTGTGTGTTTGAAGTCACTACAGTTCCCTTCCTAGGGTATGTTATTACCAACCAGGGTTTGGAGATGGACGCGGGGAAGGTTTCAGCAGTTCAGGATTGGGTCCAACCCAAAACTTTAAAGGAATTGCAACGTTTTCTAGGTTTTGCAAATTTTTATCGGCGTTTCATAAAAGGGTTTTCCCATGTTGTTGCACCCCTTACCAACCTTACCCGCAAGGGGGATTTTACTGCTAACTGGTCCCCCTCTGCCTGTGAGGCCTTTCTAACCTTGAAACGGGCCTTTACTTCGGCACCTGTGTTAATTCATCCAGATATTCATAAAGCCTTCGTTATAGAAGTAGATGCTTCTGAGCTGGGAGTGGGTGCAGTTTTGTCACAATATTCTGGTAACCCTGAGCGTCTCCATCCTTGCGCTTATTTTTCGCGTAAATTCAGTACCGCGGAACAAAATTATGATGTTGGCAATAGGGAACTATTAGCTATTAAACTGGCATTTGAAGAATGGCGACACTGGTTGGAGGGTTCATTACATCCTATAACTGTGTATACCGATCATAAAAATCTCGAATACATAGGTTCTGCCAAGAGGCTGAACTCTCGTCAGGCACGTTGGGCATTATTCTTCTCGCGCTTTAATTTTATTATTACTTTCAAGCCGGGTGTAAAAAATACTAAAGCTGATGCTCTATCTCGCATGTTTGGTGAATGTAAGGATCGGGGTGATTCTGGTGAACCAATTTTACCCACAGGTTGTGTGGTCGGGGCGTTACTTCCTGATCTCTCCAATACCTTGAACTATAGGATTGCGGGTGGCGCCAATCTATACTGGTAATCCGTATTGTACAAGGGGGTGCGCTGCCCAACAGGGACCCTACTGCAAGAGCAAGCTGTATATATCTAGATTTGGAAGGCCCTCCAGACCATTCCCTGAAGGTCCCTGGGGACTAACACTCGCACACCACACTGATTATTAAATTTAACAATAAATCTTTATTAAGCAAAAGCACATTAAAAACATCTTAAAAACAAAACCATTTCATGGTGCAATACCGTCCAAAAATCACAAGGGGGAGCCAGATGGCCAGATCTTTGTACTACAATACTAAATTCCAATACCCATATATTATCAATCTAATAAAGTGCTGAAGTGCTTATTTCCACAAAACAACCTAATAACATCAGTATAAGCCAGCAGGACCCAGCCCAAAGACAGGCCCAGCAGGAAACATCAGTGCAAAAAGTGACATGTAAAAAAATATACACAATATACATCAATACATAACCTTACTGTGTACTGGCCAGACCTGGGACCCCCCTCGGCAAGCCCACGCGTTCCGAGCCTCTAGGGCTCTTTCTCAAGGCTCAGAGGTGAGTCTGGACTGCCCCCCACTCACCTTAAATACTCCTTCATCCCTCCATCCGCCCGCCACCGCCCTGCATACAAATATCCGGCCTCAGAACGCTCCGGCCGGAAGCGTTCAGTGCCGAACCGGAAGTGTATTTGCGCTCCACCATGGAGCGCAAACCTCCGGAAAAAGTGTCAGGCTGTGTCTATATAATCTCCCCACTGCGCACAACCCCGCCACTCCATAAGAGCGGCGCCAGGAGCGCGCACGGGGGGTACGAATGCTCACAATGTAAGAGTGGCGGACTGGATCGAGGGAGAGGTGAGTACTTCCTGTGAGATTTTTGCAAAAAAACATATTAATAAAAACATTTGATGCTTAATGGTATAAGGTACATACTCTTAATACAACTATGCAAACCTGAGTCTATATACATTATAATGCATTCATTCTAGATCTCTGATTCTATGGCTAATAGAAATATCCCTAAAGCCCACCACAGGCGAAGCCAAAATTTATTCCCCAACATGTGTACTAAAGCCCCTCCTGGGGGGCTAAATAAACCTCCACGGAATGTATATAACCCAAGGGCTTGGCACCCCATCCCTAAAACTGGCCATAACATACGGCATCCTCAAGAGGGATGCCCCAATATGTATGGATTTTACTTATTTTTCAGTGCCTAGGGGTATACATAGACTAGGGACTAAGCGCCGGGTTGTTGGTAACAATATAGATGGCATCCTGGACAGGGATGTCCCAGTGTAAGTGGTATCTTCCTTCGATGACAAAGAATGTATATACTATGGGGACTTTTCACCCAATCACTGGTGATAGCCATACCACGGACGGCATCCTGGAGAGGGATGCCCCCATGTAAGTGGCGTATTTCTAAGTGACAAGGGTCATACATGTACTTGGGAATTGGCACCCGGTGACTGGTAATAACAATAACGCAAATGGTACCCTGAGGAAGAGGGGTGCCCTAGTGCGAGTGGCATATATCCATCCCTCACAGTCTCCTCAAACCCCCACCCCCCCCCCCCCCATATTCGCCCATATTGACCAATCTAAACCACTCTTGACCCGTGGGCCCTATATGCCCTCCCCCATCTTATCGAATACTCAGAACTAGATCAACCGCTCCACCCTGCTGTCAGAAAATGACGGGTAAGTCTGGGATCAATGTAGGGGGTATTCATAATTCTTCCTCCTTTTTGTTGTTCTTTGTTTCTCTTCCTTTTTATCTTTTTAACTCTTCTTTTCTCTCGTTGTTCATATCATCCCCCTACATACTTCTCCAACAGCTGTATAATCTTCCTGATCACAGCACCCATCTTTCCAGTTAAACATGGAGTTATCAGGTCATCATGTTCCAGGATCACAACGAAAAGCGGGACACGATGCATCATCCTAAAAAGGACTGGCAAATCTGCAAGTGATCATATTATTATTAACACCAAATTTTTTTTATCTTATACTACTGTGAAAAAGAGTGCCCAAACTTACCATGCGCATATCATATGTGCCTAAACCCTGTGAACTAGTGGAAAACAAGTGAAAAAACAAAAACGTGATAAGAATACACAACCACATGTGATGCAACCCATATAAACACAAATGCATGTGCCCCGTGAATCATGTGCTCTGGAAAACCAAATATCCCCCAACACTGTGCATCACCAAAAAATACACACAAATAAACACTACCCTAACATACTCACCCTTGAAACTTAACCCAAAAAAGGTGTAAAAGCCACATCCTCATTAAGGCCCCATGGCGATTGTGTGTCCAATGCGAACATCCACCTGAGCTCCTTCTGTTGTAGTAATTTCTTAATGTCACCCCCTCTGGGCCCCAAACTTACCTTCTCAAGTGCCGTCACCCTCAAACTCTCCATGCTACCCTGATGTCTCTCAAGAAAATGGGCGGCCACTGGGGGTATAATTCTGCCCATGTCACGATTGCGTCTCGCCAATCGTATAGACGATAGATGCCCTTGAATCCGGGCTTTCAGGGTATTCTTAGTCTCCCCTACATAGCCCTTAGGGCAACCACAGGTAATGAGATACACAACCCCCACGGTGCGACAGTTGATAAATTGTCTAATGGCGTAGTACTTACCGGTCTTACTATTCCTCACCTCCTTACTGGTGTTAATAAGGGAACAAATGGAACATGCACCACAGGGATAACAGCCCTTCACTGTATTGTTGACCCGTTCTGCGGCAGGGCCCGAATAATGGCTCCTACAAATTCTATCTCGTAGGCTGGGCGCCCGTTGGGCTACCATCAAAGGGCCCCTCCTTACCCATCTGGCCAGTGTGGGGTCGCTCCTCAGGATCCCCCAGTGTCTCCGAAGGAGGCCCCTCAATTGTGCCCAATTCGTATTGTATTGCGATATGAATCTTACCTCCTCCCCATTGTTGGTGGTATTTCTCGGCACCAATAGTGCATCTCTCGGGGTGTCAATGGCTCTCTTAACTGCCCGTCGTACAACCGGTTTCGGGTAACCACGTCTGTAAAATCTCTCCTTAAGCACCGTGGACTGTTTAGTGAATTCCCCTAGTGTCGAGCAGTTTCGTTTTAACCGCAAAAACTGCCCTATGGGGATAGCATCCCTGGTTTTCTTCTCATGAAAACTCGTATAGTGCAGTAGGCTGTTGACTGCCGTAGGTTTTCTGTACAGGGTGGTTTCCAGGGTACCTCCCTCCTTCAAACAAATGGTCAGATCCAGAAATTCAACACAACTCTGTGAGACCTGTGATGTCAAAAAAATGTTATACTGATTGGCATTCAAGGAGTTTAGAAATTCAATACAGGTATCTTCCGGGCCACACCACAGTAATAGGATGTCATCAATGAACCTGTACCAGCCCAAAATGTAAGGCTGGTACAGGTTCATCTCGGTCCCAAACACCGTCTCCCTCTCCCACCAACCCAAAAAAAGATTGGCGACAGAGGGGGCGCACCGTGCGCCCATGGCTACCCCCCTTGTCTGTCTATAGTACTCCCCGTCAAACGTGAAGAAGTTGTGTTTCAAGACAAATTCTAACAACTTCAGGATGAACTCCTGTTTTTCTTGATCCGCCATCGTCTCCATTCCCAAAAAGTACCGTGCGGTAACCAGTGCCAAGTCATGTGTGATGTTTGTATAAAGGGCCTCCACGTCTAGCGTGACTAATAACGTGCCGGTGGGTAGTGTCAAAGAGTTGAGGCGGTTGAGTAGATCCATAGAATCCCTTATGTATGATCCGAGTGCTAATACGTGGGGCTGCAGACATCTATCAATAAAGGTACACGCTTTTTCGGTGAGGCCTCCCATCCCTGCCACAATGGGACGACCCGGTGGACACTTGGGATTCTTATGGACCTTAGGGAGTATGTAAAATGTTGGCACAACAGGATGTTGTACCAACAAATAGTCGTGTAGGTCCTGGTGGTTGTGGTTGTGTATTCTTATCACGTTTTTGTTTTTTCACTTGTTTTCCACTAGTTCACAGGGTTTAGGCACATATGATATGCGCATGGTAAGTTTGGGCACTCTTTTTCACAGTAGTATAAGATAAAAAAAATTTGGTGTTAATAATAATATGATCACTTGCAGATTTGCCAGTCCTTTTTAGGATGATGCATCGTGTCCCGCTTTTCGTTGTGATCCTGGAACATGATGACCTGATAACTCCATGTTTAACTGGAAAGATGGGTGCTGTGATCAGGAAGATTATACAGCTGTTGGAGAAGTATGTAGGGGGATGATATGAACAACGAGAGAAAAGAAGAGTTAAAAAGATAAAAAGGAAGAGAAACAAAGAACAACAAAAAGGAGGAAGAATTATGAATACCCCCTACATTGATCCCAGACTTACCCGTCATTTTCTGACAGCAGGGTGGAGCGGTTGATCTAGTTCTGAGTATTCGATAAGATGGGGGAGGGCATATAGGGCCCACGGGTCAAGAGTGGTTTAGATTGGTCAATATGGGCGAATATGGGGGGGGGGGGTGGGGGGGGAGGAGACTGTGAGGGATGGATATATGCCACTCGCACTAGGGCACCCCTCTTCCTCAGGGTACCATTTGCGTTATTGTTATTACCAGTCACCGGGTGCCAATTCCCAAGTACATGTATGACCCTTGTCACTTAGAAATACGCCACTTACATGGGGGCATCCCTCTCCAGGATGCCGTCCGTGGTATGGCTATCACCAGTGATTGGGTGAAAAGTCCCCATAGTATATACATTCTTTGTCATCGAAGGAAGATACCACTTACACTGGGACATCCCTGTCCAGGATGCCATCTATATTGTTACCAACAACCCGGCGCTTAGTCCCTAGTCTATGTATACCCCTAGGCACTGAAAAATAAGTAAAATCCATACATATTGGGGCATCCCTCTTGAGGATGCCGTATGTTATGGCCAGTTTTAGGGATGGGGTGCCAAGCCCTTGGGTTATATACATTCCGTGGAGGTTTATTTAGCCCCCCAGGAGGGGCTTTAGTACACATGTTGGGGAATAAATTTTGGCTTCGCCTGTGGTGGGCTTTAGGGATATTTCTATTAGCCATAGAATCAGAGATCTAGAATGAATGCATTATAATGTATATAGACTCAGGTTTGCATAGTTGTATTAAGAGTATGTACCTTATACCATTAAGCATCAAATGTTTTTATTAATATGTTTTTTTGCAAAAATCTCACAGGAAGTACTCACCTCTCCCTCGATCCAGTCCGCCACTCTTACATTGTGAGCATTCGTACCCCCCGTGCGCGCTCCTGGCGCCGCTCTTATGGAGTGGCGGGGTTGTGCGCAGTGGGGAGATTATATAGACACAGCCTGACACTTTTTCCGGAGGTTTGCGCTCCATGGTGGAGCGCAAATACACTTCCGGTTCGGCACTGAACGCTTCCGGCCGGAGCGTTCTGAGGCCGGATATTTGTATGCAGGGCGGTGGCGGGCGGATGGAGGGATGAAGGAGTATTTAAGGTGAGTGGGGGGCAGTCCAGACTCACCTCTGAGCCTTGAGAAAGAGCCCTAGAGGCTCGGAACGCGTGGGCTTGCCGAGGGGGGTCCCAGGTCTGGCCAGTACACAGTAAGGTTATGTATTGATGTATATTGTGTATATTTTTTTACATGTCACTTTTTGCACTGATGTTTCCTGCTGGGCCTGTCTTTGGGCTGGGTCCTGCTGGCTTATACTGATGTTATTAGGTTGTTTTGTGGAAATAAGCACTTCAGCACTTTATTAGATTGATAATATATGGGTATTGGAATTTAGTATTGTAGTACAAAGATCTGGCCATCTGGCTCTCCAATACCTTGGCGCCGTTTCAAGATGAATCTCCTAGTGATGTACCCTTGGGGTGCCAGTTTGTTCCGCCGCACCTGCGTTCGGATGTAATTCGCGAATTTCACGATGCCAAAACTGCTGGTCATTTGGGTAACCATAAGACGTTTATGCTTGCCCGTCGTCATGTACGGTGGCCTACCATGAGACGCGATATCACTGCCTTTATCGACGCTTGTGCTATTTGTGCTCGAAGTAAAGGAGTTCACAAGGCTCCTAGTGGCGGTTTGGTTCCTCTTGAAATTCCTGCTGAGCCATGGACCCATATTTCTATGGATTTTATTGTAGATTTGCCTCTCTCACATGGTAATACTGTAATTTGGGTGGTCGTAGATCGTTTCAGTAAGATGGCACATTTCGTTCCTTTGGCCAAACTTCCTTCTGCACCTGAGCTTTCGCGGCTGTTTACTTCGCATATTTTTCGTATTCATGGTATTCCGTCCAATATAGTCTCTGATCGGGGTGTTCAATTTACTTCTGTTCGTGGTTGGGAATACAGATCTCTCTTTCTTCTGCCTACCATTCCCAGACTAATGGGCAGACGGAAAGAACTAATCAAACTTTGGAACAATACTTAAGGTGTTATGTTTCTGATGCCCAAGAACAATGGGTGGAATTTATTGATTTCACCGAATTTGCTTACAATAACGCGCCTAGTGAGAGTACCAAGGTATCTCCTTTTTATTGTAACTTAGGCAAAAATCCTAGAGCTTCTTCCCTTTCAGGGTCACCTTCCAATCTGTCAGCGTTGGAGGAGTGGCTTCAAGAACGGAAGAATATCTGGACACACGTTCAGGAGATTCTTAAGACCACTGGTTTGAGGTATAAGAAATTTGCTGACCGCCGCAGATCACAGGAACCTACTCTTCGAGTAGGCGATCTAGTTTGGGTCTCCACTAAAAATATTGCGCTCCGTCAGCCATCTAGCAAATTTGGTCCAAAATGTATTGGTCCTTTTCCGATCATCAAGAAGTTGAATAATGTGTCTTTTAAAGTTCAACTCCCGCCGACTATGAAAATACCTAATTCCTTTCACGTTTCACTGTTAAAACCGGCGAAGAATGCTCCTCTAGTTGGTCCTGCACCAATTCTTCTTGATAATGAGCCCAAGTATGAAGTGAATAAGATCTTGGATTCACGTAAAGTGCGTAATTCTTTACAGTATTTGGTGGATTGGGTTGGCTATGGTCTGGAGGAAAGATGCTGGGTGGCAGCGAGGAATGTTCATGCCAAGGCTCTTGTAAGAAGGTTCCATCATGACAATCCAGGGAAACCGGGTGAGGGTCCGGAGGCCCCTCATGAAGGGGGGGTAGTGTCAGGAACCGCTTACCTGATCCCCGTTCCAGCGACGTCTCCAGGCGGCCAGCTGCAGCTGTCACTGTGCGGCGGCCACGCCGGGCGGCGTCGGCTCGAGCAGCGTCAGCTCGAGCGGCACCCAGCTCAGCCACGCCCCCCGCTTCCTCCTCCAGTAGACGTGCTCGCGACCGGCCGCGAGCACGTGTCTGTTATGCCCTCCGGCGGCGCTGTGCTGCGCGCACCCGCCGGAGGATCAATTAAAGGGTTAATGAGCCCTAGGGGATTGAGGGCTTCGCCCTCTTCTGCTCTGCAGGCCAATCAGCCCCATTGATATCTTGGCCTTACCTCCTCCCTTGTTGCCAGCCAATTACCCTTGGAATCCTACGTGCTCCAATCAGTACACTGCTTCCCTCAGACCTGTCCCTATAAAGGCAATTCCCTCTCAGTTGTGAATTGCCTGTGATAGCGCCTTGTACCTTGCTTTGACTCATGTTATTCATTGATCTGATCACCGTTGCCGACCCCTGCCTGAACAGACTATTCTCAATCTGATCTCCGTTGCCGACCTCTGCCTGAACCGACTATTCTGATCTCTGTTGCCGACCTCTGCCTGAACTGACCAATCTCAATCTGATCTCCGTTGCCGACCTCTGCCTTGTACCTAGACCTCGAGCTGTCTCACCCCTCTGTACCGCTGCGAACTCTGACTCCCCTTGTTAACCTCTGGCCTGTCTCTGGACTTCCGCTACACTCGCTCCATTGGTTCTTCAGACCTCTATACCTGTAAGCTCTCCTTTGAGCCATTGAAGTCCTGGGGGCAACCGATCCCGGGCAGGCGTATTCTGCGTCCCGGCAAGCGGGGGCTCCTACAGGTGAAGCTGGCTGCGGAGATTGGGGGTTGAGGGCTTACCTAGAGGGCTGGAGTTACCAGAGCGTGACACTATGCTAAAGTGCCAGGGAACACTCACAAGCACAAGCACTACACAGCCACAATGTGAGACTAAAGAACACAGCTTAAATGACGGCCCCTCGTGAGCCGAGGTGGGGACCGCTAACCTGTTACTGCTGCTGAAGACTGAACACAGTACTCCTGGAAACGCACTTTCCCCATCTCAGCCCCAGCACCTGTCTCCGTGATGAGGCAGAGGAAGGAAGGCGGGCCTGGGCTCAGCGAGTGACGCGCTCCGGCCACGCCCCCGCCAGTGAATCACACAGCGAGGGCCGAAAGGGAGTGCGGCCCCGCCCCCAAGACCCGAACAACGCGGCCCGCCGAATGGCGGCGCCGCGTGCAAACTGGCGCCACAGACGCCCCTCAGTCCCTCAAGCCAGCCAAGTGGGGGAAGTTAAAACACATGTAAAAGGAGCCTCAGCAGCTCAGGACACGCGCCCGCACGCCGCGGCGCTGCCCTGCGGCTGCCAGTGCTCCCCACACACATACATTACATAAATAAAAAGCACCCCATGCAAAACCACCCCCCCAAAGTGAAGGGAAAAGGGACCAAGCGGGAGAAGGTGGCCAAGGGGAACATCGGGACAGGGGCATCCCAAATCCGGATCCCCATGCCGGATAGCCGCATTGCCCCACGCGTGGGGTCAAGCGGAGGAGATAAGCTCCTAGGCACCATATAGTGCCATCTACCGTTGCCCAGCCAGCAGCCTGGGCTGGGAGGCTTCCACTAACTATCTAGGCATATAAACAATTGACTGGCCAGAAATAGACCAAAAGGGGGGTGCCGGGGTTTGACCCCGGCTACCTGCAAGCAGGAGACTTCTTTCTTTTGTCTTGTCGCATCTTGCAGAGAGAAAACACTAGGTGTTAAGTGGGAGGTCCCAGGTATATATAGGCCGGAAAGGGCTCGTTTTCAAGACTTCTCTCTGCAACGTCGCCACCTGCTGGTGGAGTAACCCGATCGTAAGAATTAAAGGGGAAGCGGGGTGTGTGACACACTGAGAATAACTGGGGGCCTCTAGGGGCCACAGAAACTGGGGGCCTCTGGGGGGCACAGACTCTGGGGGCCTCTGGGGCCACAGACTCTAGGGGCCACAAACTCTGGGGGCCTCTTTGGGCCTCTAGGGGCCACATACTCTGGGTGCCATGGATTCTGGGGGCCTCTGGGGGCCACGGATTCTGGGGGCCTTTGGGGGCCAGGGACTCTGGGGGCCAAAGACTCTGGGGCCTCTGGGGGCCACAGACTCTGGGGGCCACAAACTCTGGGGGCCACAAACTCTGGGGGCCTCTGGCGGCTACAGACTCTGGGGGCCACAAACTCTGGGGGCCAAAGACTCTGGGGGCCTCTGGGGGCCAGTGACTCTGGGGGCCAGTGACTCTGGGGGCCAGTGACTCTGGGGGCCTCATACTCTAGGGGCCAAAGACTGTGGGGGCCAAAGACTGTGGGGGCCTCTGGAGGCCACAGACTCTGAGGTCCAAAGACTCTGGGGGCCTCTGGCGGGCCACACACTCTGGCGGGCCACACACTCTGGCGGGCCACACACTCTGGCCCCTCGTGAGGCGAGGTGGGGACTGCTAACCTGTTACTGCTGCTGAAGACTGAACACAGTACTCCTGGAAACGCACTTTCCCCATCTCAGCCCCAGCACCTGTCTCCATGATGAGGCAGAGGAAGGAAGGCGGGCCCGGGCTCAGCGAGCGACGCGCTCCGGCCACGCCCCCCGCCAGTGAATCACACAGCGAGGGCCGAAAAGTGGCAGCCCCGCCCCCAAGACCCGAACAACACGGCCCGCCGCCTCGCGTGCAAGCGGGCGCCAAAGACGCCCTCAGTCCCTCAAGCCAGCCAAGCGGGGGAAGTTAAAACACATGTAAAAGGAGCCCCAGCAGCTCAGAACACGCGCCCGCACGCCGCGGCGCTGCCCTGCGGCTGCCAGCGCTCCCCACACAAACACATTACATAAGTAAAAAGCACCCCATGCAAACCCACCCCCCCCCAAAGTGAAGGGAGAAGGGACCAAGCGGGAGAAGGTGGCCAAGGGAAACATCAGGACAGGGGCATCCCAAATCCGGATCACCATGCTGGATAGCCGCGGGCCACAGACTCTGGCGGGCCACAGACTCTGGGGGCAGGGGTGGGGGGCAGACCGTGGGGACCAGACTCTGGGGCTGGGGGCACAGACTCTGGCGGGCCACACACTCTGGCGGGCCACACACTCTGGCGGGCCACACACTCTGGCGGGCCACACACTCTGGAGGCAGGGGTGGGGGCAGACTCTGGGGGCCAGACTCTGGGGCTCGGGGGCAGACCGTGGGGCCAATGACTCTGGGGCTGGGGGCCACAGACTCTGGGGGCCTATGGGGGCCAAATACTCTGGGGGCCTCTGGGGCCAAAGACTCTGGGGGCCTCTGGGGGCCACAAACTCTGGGGGCCACAGACTCTATGTGCCATAGGCTCTGGGGGACTCTGGGGGCCACAACCTGTGGGTGCCACAGACTATGCGGGCCACAGACGCTGGCGGGCCACAGACGCTGGGGGCAGGGGTGGGGGGGCAGACCATGGGGCCAGACTCTGGGGCTGGGGGGCCACAAACTCTTGGAGCCAGGGACTCTGGGGGCCAAAGACTCTGGGGGCCTCTGGGGAAAACAGACTCTGGGGTCCAAATACTCTGGGGGCCTCAGGGGGCCAAATACTCTAGAGGCCAAAGACTCTGGGGGCCTCTGGGGGCCAAAGACTTTGGGGGCCAAAGACTCTGGGGGCCTCTGGGGGCCAAAGACTTTGGGGGCCAAAGACTCTGGGGGCCACAGACTCTATGTGCCATGGACTCTGGGGGACTCTGGGGGCCACAACCTCTGGGTGCCACAGACTATGCGGGCCACAGACGCTGGCGGGCCACAGGCGCTGGCGGGCCACAGACACCGGGGGTAGGGGTGGGGGGGCAGACCGTGGGGCCAGACTCTGGGGCTGGGGGGCCACAGACTCTTGGAGCCAGGGCCTCTGGGGAACACAGACTCTGGGGTCCAAATACTCTGGGGGCCTCTGGGGAACACAGACTCTGGGGTCCAAATACTCTGGGGGCCAAAGACTCTGGGGGCCAAAGACTCTGGGGGCCAAAGACTCTGGGGGCCTCTGGCGGGCCACACACTCTGGCGGGCCACACACTCTGGCGGGCCACACACTCTGGCGGGCCACACACTCTGGAGGCAGGGGTGGGGGGCCGACTCTGGGGGCCAATGACTCTGGGGCTGGGGGTCACAGACTCTGGGGGCCTATGGGGGCCAAAGACTCTGGGGGCCTATGGGGGCCACAGGCTCTGGGGGCCAATGACTCTGGGGGGGCTCTGGGGGCCAAAGACTCTGGGGGGGCTCTGGGGGCCAAAGACTCTTGGGGGGCTCTGGGGGCCAAAGACTTTGGGGGGCCTCTGGGGGCCACAGACTCTGGGGGCCACAAACTCTGGGGGCCTCTGGGGGCCACAGACTCTGGGGGCCTCTGGCGGCTACAGACTCTGGGGGCCACAAACTCTGGGGGCCTCTGGGGGCCAAAGACTCTGGGGGCCTCTGGGGGCCAAAGACTCTTGGGGCCAGTGACTCTTGGGGCCAGTGACTCTTGGGGCCAGTGACTCTTGGGGCCAGTGACTCTGGGGGCCAATGACTCTGGGGGCCAATGACTCTGGGGGCCAATGACTCTGGGGGCCAATGACTCTGGGGGCCAATGACTCTGGGGGCCAATGACTCTGGGGGCCAATGACTCTGGGGGCCAAAGACTGTGGTTGCCAAAGACTGTGGTTGCCAAAGACTGTGGGGGCCTCTGGAGGCCACAGACTCTGAGGTCCAAACACTCTGGGGGCCTCTGGCGGGCCACACACTCTGGCTGGCCACACACTCTGGCTGGCCACACACTCTGGCGGGCCACACACTCTGGCGGGCCACACACTCTGGCGGGCCACACACTCTGGCGGGCCACACACTCTGGCGGGCCACACACTCTGGCGGGCCACACACTCTGGCCCCTCGTGAGCCGAGGTGGGGACCGCTAACCTGTTACTGCTGCTGAAGACTGAACACAGTACTCCTGGAAACGCACTTTCCCCATCTCAGCCCCATGCAAAACCACCCTCCCCAAAGTGAAGGGAGAAGGGACCAAGCGGGAGAAGGTGGCCAAGGGGAACATCGGGACAGGGGCATCCCAAATCCGGATCACCATGCCGGATAGCCGCGAACCACAGACTCTGGCGGGACACAGACTCTGGGGGCAGGGGTGGGGGGGCAGACCGTGGGGACCAGACTCTGGGGCTGGGGGCACAGACTCTGGTGGGCCACACACTCTGGCGGGCCACACACTCTGGAGGCAGGGGTGGGGGCAGACTCTGGGGGCCAGACTCGTGGGGCAGACCGTGGGGCCAATGACTCTGGGGCTGGGGGCCACAGACTCTGGGGGCCTATGGGGGCCAAAGATTCTGGGGGCCTCTGGGGCCAAAGACTCTGGGGGCCACAGACTCTATGTGCCATAGGCTCTGGGGGACTCTGGGGGCCACAACCTGTGGGTGCCACAGACTATGCGGGCCACAGACGCTGGCGGGCCACAGACGCTGGGGGCAGGGGTGGGGGGGGCAGACTGTGGGGCCAGACTCTGGGGCTGGGGGGCCACAAACTCTTGGAGCCAGGGACTCTGGGGGCCAAAGACTCCGGGGGCCTCTGGGGAAAACAGACTCTGGGGTCCAAATACTCTGGGGGCCTCAGGGGGCCAAATACTCTAGGGGCCAAAGACTCTGGGGGCCTCTGGGGCCAAAGACTTTGGGGGCCAAAGACTCTGGGGGCCACAGACTCTATGTGCCATGGACTCTGGGGGACTCTGGGGGCCACAACCTCTGGGTGCCACAGACTATGCGGGCCACAGATGCTGGCGGGCCACAGATGCTGGCGGGCCACAGATGCTGGCGGGCCACAGACGCTGGGGGTAGGGATGGGGGGGCAGACCGTGGGGCCAGACTCTGGGGCTGGGGGGGCACAGACTCTTGGAGCCAGGGCCTCTGGGGAACACAGACTCTGGGGTCCAAATACTCTGGGGGCCTCTGGGGAACACAGATTCTGGGGTCCAAATACTCTGGGGGCCAAAGACTCTGGGGGCCTCTGGGGGCCAAAGACTCTGGGGGCCTCTGGGGGGCCACACACTCTGGCGGGCCACACACTCTGGAGGCAGGGATGGGGGGGCAGACTCTGGGGGCCAATGACTCTGGGGCTGGGGGTCACAGACTCTTTGGGCCTATGGGGGCCAAAGACTCTGGGGGCCTATGGGGGCCACAGGCTCTGGGGGCCAATGACTCTGGGGGGCTCTGGGGGCCAAAAACTCTGGGGAAGCTCTGGGGGCCAAAGACTCTGGGGGGGCTCTGGGGGCCAAAGACTCTGGGGGGGCTCTGGGGGCCAAATACTCTGGGGGCCTCTGGGGAACACAGACTCTGGGGTCCAAATACTCTGGGGGCCAAAGACTCTGGGGGCCTCTGGGGCCAAAGACTCTGGGGGCCTCTGGGGGCCAAAGACTCTGGGGGCCTCTGGCGGCCACACACTCTGGCGGGCCACACACTCTGGAGGCAGGGGTGGGGGGCAGACTCTGGGGGCCAATGACTCTGGGGCTGGGGGTCACAGACTCTGGGGGCCAAAGACTCTGGGGGCCTATGGGGGCCACAGGCTCTGGGGGCCAATGACTCTGGGGGGGCTCTGGGGGCCAAAGATTCTGGGGAAGCTCTGGGGGCCAAAGACTCTGGGGGGGCTCTGGGGGCCAAAGACTCTGGGGGGGCTCTGGGGGCCAAAGACTCTGGGGGGGCTCTGGGGGCCAAAGACTCTGGGGGGGCTCTGGGGGCCAAAGACTCTGGGGGGGCTCTGGGGGCCAAAGACTCTGGGGGGGCTCTGGGGGCCAAAGACTCTGGGGGGGCTCTGGGGGCCAAAGACTCTGGGGGGGCTCTGGGGGCCAAAGACTCTGGGGGGGCTCTGGGGGCCAAAGACTCTGGGGGGCTCTGGGGGCCAAAGACTCTGGGGGGCTCTGGGGGCCAAAGACTTTGGGGGGCTCTGGGGGCCAAAGACTTTGGGGGGCTCTGGGGCCCAAAGACTCTGGGGGGGCTCTGGGGGCCAAAAACTCTGGGGAAGCTCTGGGGGCCAAAGACTCTGGGGGGGCTCTGGGGGCCAAAGACTCTGGGGGGGCTCTGGGGGCCAAATACTCTGGGGGCCTCTGGGGAACACAGACTCTGGGGTCCAAATACTCTGGGGGCCAAAGACTCTGGGGGCCTCTGGGGCCAAAGACTCTGGGGGCCTCTGGGGGCCAAAGACTCTGGGGGCCTCTGGCGGCCACACACTCTGGCGGGCCACACACTCTGGAGGCAGGGGTGGGGGGCAGACTCTGGGGGCCAATGACTCTGGGGCTGGGGGTCACAGACTCTGGGGGCCAAAGACTCTGGGGGCCTATGGGGGCCACAGGCTCTGGGGGCCAATGACTCTGGGGGGGCTCTGGGGGCCAAAGATTCTGGGGAAGCTCTGGGGGCCAAAGACTCTGGGGGGCTCTGGGGGCCAAAGACTCTGGGGGGGCTCTGGGGGCCAAAGACTCTGGGGGGGCTCGGGGGGCCAAAAACTCTGGGGAAGCTCTGGGGGCCAAAGACTCTGGGGGGGCTCTGGGGGCCAAAGACTCTGGGGGGGCTCTGGGGGCCAAATACTCTGGGGGCCTCTGGGGAACACAGACTCTGGGGTCCAAATACTCTGGGGGCCAAAGACTCTGGGGGCCTCTGGGGCCAAAGACTCTGGGGGCCTATGGGGGCCACAGGCTCTGGGGGCCAATGACTCTGGGGGGGCTCTGGGGGCCAAAGATTCTGGGGAAGCTCTGGGGGCCAAAGACTCTGGGGGGGCTCTGGGGGCCAAAGACTCTGGGGGGGCTCTGGGGGCCAAAGACTCTGGGGGGGCTCTGGGGGCCAAAGACTCTGGGGGGGCTCTGGGGGCCAAAGACTCTGGGGGGGCTCTGGGGGCCAAAGACTCTGGGGGGGCTCTGGGGGCCAAAGACTCTGGGGGGGCTCTGGGGGCCAAAGACTCTGGGGGGGCTCTGGGGGCCAAAGACTCTGGGGGGGCTCTGGGGGCCAAAGACTCTGGGGGGCTCTGGGGGCCAAAGACTCTGGGGGGCTCTGGGGGCCAAAGACTTTGGGGGGCTCTGGGGGCCAAAGACTTTGGGGGGCTCTGGGGCCCAAAGACTCTGGGGGGGCTCTGGGGGCCAAAGACTCTGGGGGGGCTCTGGGGGCCAAAGACTCTGGGTGGGCTCTGGGGGCCAAAGACTCTGGGTGGGCTCTGGGGGCCAAAGACTCTGGGTGGGCTCTGGGGGCCAAAGACTCTGGGTGGGCTCTGGGGGCCAAAGACTCTGGGGGGGCTCTGGGGGCCAAAGACTCTGGGGGGGCTCTGGGGGCCAAAGACTCTGGGGGGGCTCTGGGGGCCAAAGGCTCTGGGGGCCAAAGACTCTGGGGGGGGCTCTGGGGGCCAAAGACTCTGGGGGGGCTTTGGGGCCAAAGACTCTGGGGGGGCTCTGGGGGCCAAAGACTCTGGGGGGGCTCCGGGGGCCAAAGACTCTGGGGGGGCTCCGGGGGCCAAAGACTCTGGGGGGGCTCCGGGGGCCAAAGACTCTGGGGGGGCTCTGGGGGCCAAAGACTCTGGGGGGGCTCTGGGGGCCAAAGACTTTTGGGGGGCTCTGGGGGCCAAAAACTCTGGGGGAGCTCTGGGGGCCAAAAACTCTGGGGGCCAAAGACTCTGGGGGGCTCTGGGGGCCAAAGACTCTGGGGGGGCTCTGGGGGCCAAAGACTCTGGGGGGGCTCTGGGGGCCAAAGACTCTGGGGGGGCTCTGGGGGCCAAAGACTCTGGGGGGGCTCTGGGGGCCAAAGACTCTGGGGGGGCTCTGGGGGCCAAAGACTCTGGGGGGGCTCTGGGGGCCAAAGACTCTGGGGGGGCTCTGGGGGCCAAAGACTCTGGGGGGGCTCTGGGGGCCAAAGACTCTGGGGGGGCTCTGGGGGCCAAAGACTCTGGGGGGGCTCTGGGGGCCAAAGACTCTGGGGGGGGCTCTGGGGGCCAAAGACTCTGGGGGGGCTCTGGGGGCCAAAGACTCTGGGGGGCTCTGGGGACCAAAGACTCTGGGGGGCTCTGGGGGCCAAAGACTCTGGGGGGCTCTGGGGGCCAAAGACTCTGGGGGGGGGGCTCTGGGGGCCAAAGGCTCTGGGGGCCAAAGACTCTGGGGGGGGCTTTGGGGCCAAAGACTCTGGGGGGGCTCTGGGGGCCAAAGACTCTGGGGGGGCTCTGGGGGCCAAAGACTCTGGGGGGGCTCTGGGGGCAAAAGACTCTGGGGGGGCTCTGGGGGCCAAAGACTCTGGGGGGGCTCTGGGGGCCAAAGACTCTGGGGGGGCTCTGGGGGCCAAAGACTCTGGGGGGCTCTGGGGGCCAAAGACTCTGGGGGGGCTCTGGGGGCCAAAGACTCTGGGGGGGGGCTCTGGGGGCCAAAGACTCTGGGGGGGGCTCTGGGGGCCAAAGACTCTGGGGGGGGCTCCGGGGGCCAAAGACTCTGGGGGGGCTCCGGGGGCCAAAGACTCTGGGGGGGGCTCCGGGGGCCAAAGACTCTGGGGGGGGCTCCGGGGGCCAAAGACTCTGGGGGGGGCTCCGGGGGCCAAAGACTCTGGGGGGCTCTGGGGGCCAAAGACTCTGGGGGGGCTCTGGGGGCCAAAGACTCTGGGGGGGCTCTGGGGGCCAAAGACTCTGGGGGGGCTCTGGGGGCCAAAGACTCTGGGGGGGGCTCTGGGGGCCAAAGACTCTTGGGGGGCTCTGGGGGCCAAAGACTCTTGGGGGGCTCTGGGGGCCAAAAACTCTGGGGGAGCTCTGGGGGCCAAAAACTCTGAGGGAGGGCTCTGGGGGCCAAAGACTCTGGGGGGGCTCTGGGGGCCAAAGACTCTGGGGGGGGTCTCTGGGGGCCAAAGACTCTGGGCGGGCTCTGGGGGCCAAAGACTCTGGGAGGGCTCTGGGGGCCAAAGACTCTGGGGGGGCTTTGGGGGCCAAAGACTCTGGGGGGGCTCTGGGGGCCAAAGGCTCTGGGGGCCAAAGACTCTGGGGGGGCCCTGGGGGCCAAAGACTCTGGGGGGGCTTTGGGGCCAAAGACTCTAGGGGGGCTCTGGGGGCCAAAGACTCTGGGGGGGCTCCGGGGGCCAAAGACTCTGGGGGGGGCTCTGGGGGCCAAAGACTCTGGGGGGGGCTCTGGGGGCCAAAGACTCTGGGGGGGCTCTGGGGGCCAAAGACTCTGGGGGGGGCTCTGGGGGCCAAAGACTCTGGGGGGCTCTGGGGGCCAAAGACTCTGGGGGGCTCTGGGGGCCCAAGACTCTGGGGGGCTCTGGGGGCCAAAGACTCTGGGGGGCTCTGGGGGCCAAAGACTCTGGGGGGCTCTGGGGGCCAAAGACTCTGGGGGGCTCTGGGGGCCAAAGACTCTGGGGGGCTCTGGGGGCCAAAGACTCTGGGGGGCTCTGGGGGCCAAAGACTCTGGGGGCCAAAGACTCTGGGTGGGCTCTGGGGGCCAAAGACTCTGGGGGGCTCTGCGGGCCAAAGACTCTGGGGGGGCTCTGGGGGCCAAAGACTCTGGGGGGGGCTCTGGGGGCCAAAGGCACTGGGGGCCAAAGACTCTGGGGGCCAAAGACTCTGGGGGGGCTCTGGGGGCCAAAGACTCTGGGGGCCAAAGACTCTGGGGGGGCTTTGGGGCCAAAGACTCTGGGGGGGCTCTGGGGGCCAAAGACTCTGGGGGGGCTCTGGGGGCCAAAGACTCTGGGGGGGGCTCCTGGGGCCAAAGACTCTGGGGGGGCCTCTGGGGGCCAAAGACTCTGGGGGGGCTCTGAGGGCCAAAGACTCTAGGGGGGGATCTGAGGGAAAAAGACTGTGGGGGGCTCTGGGGGCCAAAGACTCTGGGGGGGCTCTTAGGGCCAAAGACTCTGGGGGCCTCTGGGGGTCAAAGACTCTGGGGGCCTCTGGGGGCCAAAGACTCTGGGGGCCTCTGGGGGCCTCTGGGGACCAAAGACTCTGGGGGCCCCTGGGGGCCAAAGACTCTGGGGGCCCCTGGGGGCCAAAGACTCTGGGGGCCCCTGGGGGCCAAAGACTTTGGAGGCCACAGACTCTGGGGGCCATGACTCTGAGGGTCTTTGGGGGCCTCTGGGGCCATGACTCTGGGGGCCATGACTCTGGGGGCCTCTGGGGGCAATGACTCTGGGGGCCTTTGGGGGGCCTCTGGGGGCAATGACTCTGGGGGCCTTTGGGAGGCCTCTGGGGGCCATGACTCTGGGGGCCAAAGACTCTGGGGGGGCTCTGGGGGCCAAAGACTCTGGGGGGGGCTCTGAGGGGCAGAGACTCTGGGGGGGGCTCTGGGGGGCCAAGACTCTGGGGGGCCAAGACTCTGGGGGGCCAAGACTCTGGGGGGCCAAGACTCTGGGGGGCCAAGACTCTGGGGGGCCAAGACTCTGGGGGCATCTGGGGGCCTTTGGGGGCCACAAACTCTGGGGGCCTCTTGGGGCCACAAATTCTGGGGGCCACAGACTCTGGGGGCCACAGACTCTGTGGGCCTCTGGGGGCCAAAGGATCTACGGGCCTCTGGGGGCCACAGACTCTAGGGGCCTCAGGGGGCCAAAGACTCTGGTGGTCTCTGGGGGCCTCTTGGGGCCACAGACTCTGGGGACCACTGGGGGCCACAGACTCTGGGGACCACAGACTATGGGGGCCACAGACTATGGGGGCCTCTGGGAGCTGCAGACTCTGGGGGCCACAGACTCTTGGGGCCTCTGGGGGCCACAGACTCTTGGGGCCTCTGGGGGCCACAGACTCTTGGGGCCTCTGGGGGCCACAGACTCTGGGAGCCACTAACTCTGGGGGCCACAGACTCTGGGGGCCTCTGGGGGCCACAGGCTCTGGCGGTCCTCTGGGGGCCACAGACTCTGGGGCCCACAAACTCTGGGGGCCTCTGGGGGCCACAGGCTCTAGGGGCCTCTGGGGGCCACAGACTCTGGGGCCCACAAACTCTGGGGGGCCTCTGGGGGCCACAGACTCTGGGGGCCTCTGGGATCACAGTCTCTAGGGACCTCTGGGGGCTGGGGGCCACAGACTCTGGGGGCCTTTTGGGGCCCCAAACTCTGGGGCCACAGACTCCGGGAGCCTCTGGGGGCCACAGACTCTGGGGGCCACAGACACTGGGGGCCACAGACACTGGGGGGCCACAGACACTGGGGGCCATGACTATGGGGGCCATGACTATGGGGGCCATAAACTCTGGGAGCCACAAACTCGGGGGGCCTCTGGGGGCCACAGACTCTGGGGACCTCTGGGGGCCACAGACTCTGGCAGGCCACAGACTCTGGTGGGCCACAGACTCTGGGGGCCTCTGGGGGTCTCTGCGGGCCACAGATTCTTGGGTCCAACAAAATATGGGGGCCACAGATTCTGGGGGCCACAGACTCTTGGGGCCACAGACTCTGGGAGTCACAAACTCTGGGAGACAAAAAACTTTGGGGGCCACAGACTCTGGGGGCCACAGACTCTGGGGGCCACAGACTCTGGGGGCTTCTGGGGACCAAAGACTCTGGGGGCCTCTGGGGGCCAAAGACTCTGGGGGCCTCTGGGGGCCAAAGACTCTGGGGGCCTCTGGGGGCCAAAGACTCTGGGGGCCTCTGGGGGCCAAAGACTCTGGGGGCCTCTGGGGGCCAAAGACTCTGGGGGCCTCTGGGGGCCAAAGACTCTGGGGGCCTCTGGGGGCCAAAGACTCTGGGGGCCTCTGGGGGCCAAAGACTCTGGGGGCCTCTGGGGGCCAAAGACTCTGGGGGCCTCTGGGGGCCAAAGACTCTGGGGGCCTCTGGGGGCCAAAGACTCTGGGGGCCTCTGGGGGCCAAAGACTCTGGGGGCCTCTGGGGGCCAAAGACTCTGGGGGCCTCTGGGGGCCAAAGACTCTGGGGGCCTCTGGGGGCCAAAGACTCTGGGGGCCTCTGGGGGCCAAAGACTCTGGGGGCCTCTGGGGGCCAAAGACTCTGGGGGCCTCTGGGGGCCAAAGACTCTGGGGGCCTCTGGGGGCCAAAGACTCTGGGGGCCTCTGGGGGCCAAAGACTCTGGGGGCCTCTGGGGGCCAAAGACTCTGGGGGCCTCTGGGGGCCAAAGACTCTGGGGGCCTCTGGGGGCCAAAGACTCTGGGGGCCTCTGGGGGCCAAAGACTCTGGGGGCCTCTGGGGGCCAAAGACTCTGGGGGCCTCTGGGGGCCAAGGACTCTGGGGGCCTCTGGGGGCCAAGGACTCTGGGGGCCTCTGCGGGCCACAGATTCTGGGGGCCAAAGACTCTGGGGGTCTCTGGGGGCATCTGGGGGCCACAAACTCTGGGGGCCACAAACTCTGGGGGCCTCTTGGGGCCACAGACTCTGGGCGTCTCTGGGAGCCACAGACTCTGGGGGTCGCTGGGGGCCACAGACTCTGGAGGCCGGGGTGGGGGGGCAGACCGTGGGGCCAGACTCTGGGGCTGGGGGGCAGACCATGGGGCCAGACTCTGGGGCTGGCGGCACAGACTCTTGGAGCCGGGGCCTCTGGGGGCCACAGGCTCTGGCGGGCCTCTGGGGGCCACAGACTCTGGGGCCCACAAACTCTGGGGCCTCTGGGGGCCACAGACTCTGGGGGCCTCTGGGGGCCACAAGCTCTTGGGGCCTCTGGGGGCCACAGACTCTGGGGCCCACAAACTCTGGGGGCCTCTGGGATCACAGTCTCTAGGGACCTTTGGGGGCCACAGACTCTGGGGGCCACAGACTCTGGGGGCCACAGACTCTGGGGGCCACAGACTCTGGGGGCCACAGACTCTGGGGGCCTTTTGGGGCCCCAAACTCTGGGGCCACAGACTTCGGGGGCCTCTGGGGGCCAAAATCTCTGGGGGCCACAAACTCTGGGGGCATCTGGGGGCCACAGACTCTGGGGGCAACAAAATCTGGAGGCCACAGACTCTTGGGGCCACAGACTCTGGGAGTCACAAACTCTGGGAGACACAAACTCTGGCGGCCTCTTGGGGCCACAGACTCTGGGGGGCCACAGTCTCTGGGGGCCATGACTCTGGGGGCCACGACTATGTGGGCCATGACTATGGGGGCCATAAACTCTGGGAGCCACAAACTCGGGGGGCCTCTGGGGGCCACAGACTCTGGCGGGCCACAGACTCTGGAGGCCGGGGTGGGGGGGCAGACCGTGGGGCCAGACTCTGGGGGCTGGGGGGCAGACCATGGGGCCAGACTCTGGGGCTGGGGGCACAGACTCTTGGAGCCAGGGACTCTGGGGGCCACAGACTCTGGGGGCCAAAGACTCTGGGGGCCTCTGGGGGCCAAAGACTCTGGGGGCCTCTGGGGGCCAAAGACTCTGGGGGCCTCTGGGGGCCAAAGACTCTGGGGGCCTCTGGGGACCAAAGACTCTGGGGGCCTCTGGGGACCAAAGACTCTGGGGGCCTCTGGGGACCAAAGACTCTGGGGGCCTCTGGGGACCAAAGACTCTGGGGGCCTCTGGGGACCAAAGACTCTGGGGGCCTCTGGGGACCAAAGACTCTGGGGGCCTCTGGGGACCAAAGACTCTGGGGGCCTCTGGGGACCAAAGACTCTGGGGGCCTCTGGGGACCAAAGACTCTGGGGGCCTCTGGGGACCAAAGACTCTGGGGGCCTCTGGGGACCAAAGACTCTGGGGGCCTCTGGGGACCAAAGACTCTGGGGGCCTCTGGGGACCAAAGACTCTGGGGGCCTCTGGGGACCAAAGACTCTGGGGGCCTCTGGGGACCAAAGACTCTGGGGGCCTCTGGGGACCAAAGACTCTGGGGGCCTCTGGGGACCAAAGACTCTGGGGGCCTCTGGGGACCAAAGACTCTGGGGGCCTCTGGGGACCAAAGACTCTGGGGGCCTCTGGGGACCAAAGACTCTGGGGGCCTCTGGGGACCAAAGACTCTGGGGGCCTCTGGGGACCAAAGACTCTGGGGGCCTCTGGGGACCAAAGACTCTGGGGGCCTCTGGGGACCAAAGACTCTGGGGGCCTCTGGGGACCAAAGACTCTGGGGGCCTCTGGGGACCAAAGACTCTGGGGGCCTCTGGGGACCAAAGACTCTGGGGGCCTCTGGGGACCAAAGACTCTGGGGGCCTCTGGGGACCAAAGACTCTGGGGGCCTCTGGGGACCAAAGACTCTGGGGGCCTCTGGGGACCAAAGACTCTGGGGGCCTCTGGGGACCAAAGACTCTGGGGGCCTCTGGGGACCAAAGACTCTGGGGGCCTCTGGGGACCAAAGACTCTGGGGGCCTCTGGGGACCAAAGACTCTGGGGGCCTCTGGGGACCAAAGACTCTGGGGGCCTCTGGGGACCAAAGACTCTGGGGGCCTCTGGGGACCAAAGACTCTGGGGGCCTCTGGGGACCAAAGACTCTGGGGGCCTCTGGGGACCAAAGACTCTGGGGGCCTCTGGGGACCAAAGACTCTGGGGGCCTCTGGGGACCAAAGACTCTGGGGGCCTCTGGGGACCAAAGACTCTGGGGGCCTCTGGGGACCAAAGACTCTGGGGGCCTCTGGGGACCAAAGACTCTGGGGGCCTCTGGGGACCAAAGACTCTGGGGGCCTCTGGGGACCAAAGACTCTGGGGGCCTCTGGGGACCAAAGACTCTGGGGGCCTCTGGGGACCAAAGACTCTGGGGGCCTCTGGGGACCAAAGACTCTGGGGGCCTCTGGGGACCAAAGACTCTGGGGGCCTCTGGGGACCAAAGACTCTGGGGGCCTCTGGGGACCAAAGACTCTGGGGGCCTCTGGGGACCAAAGACTCTGGGGGCCTCTGGGGACCAAAGACTCTGGGGGCCTCTGGGGACCAAAGACTCTGGGGGCCTCTGGGGACCAAAGACTCTGGGGGCCTCTGGGGACCAAAGACTCTGGGGGCCTCTGGGGACCAAAGACTCTGGGGGCCTCTGGGGACCAAAGACTCTGGGGGCCTCTGGGGGCCAAAGACCGTGGGGGCCAAAGATTCTGGGGGCCAAGGACTCTGGGGGTCTCTGCGGGCCACAGATTCTGGGGGCCAAAGACTCTGGGGGCCTCTGGGGGCATCTGGGGGTGACAGATTCTGGGGGCCACAAACTCTGGGAGCCACAAACTCTGGGAGCCACAAACTCTGGGGGCCTCTTGGGGCTACAGACTCTGGGCGTCTCTGGGAGCCACAGACTCTGGGGGTCTCTGGGGGCCACAGACTCTGGAGGCCGGGGTGGGGGGGCAGACCGTGGGGCCAGACTCTGGTGCTGGGGGTCAACCATGGGGCCAGACTCTGTGGCTGGGGGCACAGAGTCTTGGAGCCAGGGACTCTGGGGGCCACAGACTCTGATGGCCTCTGGGGACCAAAGACTTTGGGAATCTCTGGGGGACAAAGACTCTGGGGGCCTCTGGGGGCCACAGACTCTGGGGGCCAAAATCTCTGGGGGCCACAGACTCTGGGGGCCACAGACTCTGGGGGCCACAGACTCTGGGGGCCACAGACTCTGGGGGCCACAGACTCTGGGGGCCTTTTGGGGCCACAAACTCTGGGGGCCTCTGGGGGCCACAGACTCTGCGGGCAACAAAATCTGGGGGCCACAGACTCTGGGAGGCCAAAGACTCTGGGGGCCACAAACTCTGGGGGCCTCTGGGGGCCACAGACTCTGGTGGGCCACAGACTCTTGAGGCCGGGGTGGGGGGGCAGACCGTGGGGCCAGACTCTGGGGCAGGGGGGCAGACCATGGGGCCAGACTCTGGGGCTGGGGGCACAGACTCTTGGAGCCAGGGACTCTAGGGGCCACAGACTCTGGGGGCCAAAGACTCTGGGGGCCTCTGTAGGCCAAAGACTCTGGGGGCCTCTGGGGGCCAAAGACTCTGGGGGCCAAGGACTCTGGGGGTCTCTGCGGGCCACAGATTCTGGGGCCAAAGACTCTGGGGGCCTCTGGGGGCATCTGGGGGCGACAGATTCTGGGGGCCACAAACTCTGGGAGCCACAAACTCTGGGGGATTTTGGGGCCACAGACTCTAGGCGTCTCTGGGAGCCACAGACTCTGGGGGTCTCTGGGGGCCACAGACTCTGGAGGCCGGGGTGGGGGGGCAGACCGTGGGGCCAGACTCTGGGGCTGGGGGCCAAAGACTCTTGGAGCCAGGAACTCTAGGGGCCACAGACACTGGGGGCCACAGACTCTGGGGGCCAAAGACTCTGGGGGCCTCTGGGGACCAAAGACTCTGGGGGCCTCTGGGGGCCAAAGACTCTGGGGGCCTCTGGGGGCCAAAGACTCTGGAGGCCTCTGGGGGCCAAGGACTCTGGGGGCCAAGGACTCTGGGGGCCAAGGACTCTGGGGGTCTCTGCGGGCCACAGATTCTGGGGCCAAAGACTCTGGGGGCCTCTGGGGGCATCTGGGGCGACAGATTCTGGGGGCCACAAACTCTGGGAGCCACAAACTCTGGGGGCTTTTGGGGCCACAGACTCTAGGCGTCTCTGGGAGCCACAGACTCTGGGGGTCTCTGGGGGCCACAGACTCTGGAAGCCGGGGTGGGGGGGGCAGACCGTGGGGCCAGACTCTGGGGCTGGGGGGCAGACCATGGGGCCAGACTCTGGGGCTGGGGGCACAGACTCTTGGAGCCAGGGACTCTGGGGGCCACAGGCTCTGATGGCCTCTGGGGGCCTCTGGGGACCAAAGACTCTGGGGGCCTCTGGGGGCCAAAGCCTCCGGGGGCCTCTGGGGGCCACAGACTCTGGGGGCCAAAATCTCTGGGGGCCA
Source organism: Gastrophryne carolinensis (assembly GCA_027917425.1). NCBI lineage: Eukaryota > Metazoa > Chordata > Amphibia > Anura > Microhylidae > Gastrophryne > Gastrophryne carolinensis. Next base: position 13,990,347 of record CM051241.1, on the reverse strand, counting down.
CAAACTCTGGGGGCCTCTGGGGGCCACAGACTCTGGGGGCAACAAAATCTGGGGGCCACAGACTCTTGGGGCCACAGACTCTGGGAGTCACAAACTCTGAGAGACACAAACTCTGGGAGACACAAACTCTGGGGGCCTCTTGGGGCCACAGACTCTGGGGGACCACAGTCTCTGGGGGCCATGACTATGGGGGCCATAAACTCTGGGGGCCACAGACTCTGGGGGCCTCTGGGGGCCACAGACTCTGGGGGCCTCTGGGGGCCACAGACTCTGGGGGCCTCTGGGGGCCACAGACTCTGGCGGGCCACAGACTCTGGAGGCCGGGGTGGGGGGGCAGACCGTGGGGCCAGACTCTGGGGCTGGGGGGCACACCATGGGGTCAGACTCTGGGGCTGGGGGCACAGACTCTTGGAGCCAGGGACTCTGGGGGCCACAGACTCTGGGGGCCTCTTTGGGCCAAAGACTCTGGGGGCCTCTGGGGGCCAAAGACTCTGGGGGCCACAGACTCTGGGCATCTCTGGGAGCCACAGACTCTGGAGGTCTCTGGGGGCCACAGACTCTGGAGGCCGGGGTGGGGGGGTCAGACCGTGGGGCCAGACTCTGGGGCTGGGGGGGGCAGACCATGGGGCCAGACTCTGGGGCTGGGGGCACAGACTCTTGGAGCCAGGGACTCTGGGGGCCACAGACTCTGGGGGCCTCTGGGGGCCAAAGACTCTGAAGACCAAAGACTCTGGGGGCCTCTTGGGGCCAAAGACTCTGGGGGCCAAGGACTCTGGGGGTCTCTGCAGGCCACAGATTCTGGGGGCCAAATACTCTGGGGGCCTTTGGGGGCCAAAGACTCTGGGGACTCAGACTCTGGGGCCTCTGGGGCCACAGACTCTGGGGGCCACAGACTCTGGGGGCATCTGGGGGCCACAAACTCTGGGAGCCACAAATTCTGGGGGCCTCTGGGGGCCACAAACTCTGGGCATCTCTGGGACCCACAGACTCTGGGGGTCTCTGGGGGCCACAGACTCTGGAGGCCGGGGTGGGGGGGCAGACCATGGGGCCAGACTCTGGGGCTGGGGGGCAGACCATGGTGCCAGACTCTGGGGCTGGGGGCACAGACTCTTGGAGCCAGGGACTCTGGGGCCACAGACTCTGGGTGCCTCTGGGGACCAAAGACTCTGGGGACCAAAGACTCTGGGGGCCTCTGGGGGCCAAAGACTCTGGGGGCCAAAGACTCTGGGGGCCAAAGACTCTGGGGGTCTCTGCGGGCCACAGATTCTGGGGGCCAAAGACTCTTGGAGCCTCTGGGGGCCACAGACTCTGGGGACTCAGACTCTGGGGACTCAGACTCTGGGGGCAACAAAATCTGTGGGCCACAGACTCTGGGGGCCACAGACTCTTGGGGCCACAGACTCTGGGAGACACAAACTCTGGGAGACACAAACTCTGGGAGACACAAACTCTGGGAGACACAAACTCTGGGAGACACAAACTCTGGGAGACACAAACTCTGGCGGCCTCTTGGGGCCACAGACTCTGGGGGGCCACAGTCTCCGGGGGCCATAACTATGGGGGCCATGACTATGGGGGCCATAAACTCTGGGAGACACAAACTCTGGCGGCCTCTTGGGGCCACAGACTCTGGGGGGCCACAGTCTCTGGGGGCCACGACTATGGGGGCCATGACTATGGGGGCCATAAACTCTGGGAGCCACAAACTCGGGGGGCCTCTGGGGGCCACAGACTCTGGGGGCCTCTGGGGGCCACAGACTCTGGCGGGCCACAGACTCTGGTGGGCCACAGACTCTGGAGGCCGGGGTGGGGGGGCAGACCGTGGGGCCAGACTCTGGGGCTGGGGGGCAGACCATGGGGCCAGACTCTGGGGCTGGGGGCACAGACTCTTGGAGCCAGGGACTCTGGGGGCCACAGACTCTGGGGGCCTCTGGGGACCAAAGACTCTGGGGGCCTCTGGGGCCAAAGACTCTGGGGGCCTCTAGGGGCCAAAGACTCTGGGGGCCTCTAGGGGCCAAAGACTCTGGGGGTCTCTGCGGGCCACAGATTCTGGGGGCCAAAGACTCTGGGGGCCTCTGGGGGCATCTGGGGGTGACAGACTCTGGGAGCCAAAAACTCTGGGGGCCTCTTGGGGCCACAGACTCTGGGCGTCTCTGGGAGCCACAGACTCTGGAGGCCGGGGTGGGGGGCAGACCGTGGGGCCAGACTCTGGGGAAGGGGGGCAGACCATGGGGCCAGACTCTGGGGAAGGGGGGCAGACCATGGGGCCAGACTCTGGGGAAGGGGGGCAGACCATGGGGCCAGACTCTGGGGCTGGGGGCACAGACTCTTGGAGCCAGGGACTCGGGGGGCCACAGACTCTGATGGCCTCTGGGGGCCTCTGGGGACCAAAGACTCCGGGGGCCTCTGGGGGCCAAAATCTCTGGCGGGCCACCAGACTCTGGCGGACTCTGGCGGGCCACCAGACTCTGGCGGACTCTGGCGGGCCACCAGACTCTGGCGGACTCTGGCGGGCCACCAGACTCTGGCGGACTCTGGCGGGCCACCAGACTCTGGCGGACTCTGGCGGGCCACCAGACTCTGGCGGACTCTGGCGGGCCACCAGACTCTGGCGGACTCTGGCGGGCCACCAGACTCTGGCGGACTCTGGCGGGCCACCAGACTCTGGGGGCCTCTGGGGGCCAAAGACTCTGGGGGCCTCGAAGGGCCAAAGACTCTGGGGGCCACAGACTCTGGGGGGGCACAGACTCTGGGGGAGCCACAGACTCTGGGGGAGCCACAGACTCTGGGGGGCCACAGACTCTGGGGGGCCACAGACTCTGGGGGGCCACAGACTCTGGGGGGCCACAGACTCTGGGGACCACAAACTCTGGGTGCCTCTGGGGCCACAGACTCTGGGGGCCACAAACTCTGGGTGCCTCTTGGTGCCACAGACTCTGGGGGCCTCTGGGGGCCACAGACTAGGGGGGCCACAGACTATGGGGGCCACAGACTATGGGGGCCTCTGGGGGCCACAGACTCTGGGGGCCACAGACTATGGGGGCCTCTGGGGGCCCAAAGATTCTGGGGACTGGGGCCTCTTAAGGCAACAGATTCTGGGGGCCACAAACGCTGGGTGCCTCTGGGGCCACAGACTCTGGGGGGCACAAACTCTGGGGGCTGGGGACTCTGGCGGGCCACCAGACTCTGGCGGACTCTGGCGGGCCACCAGACTCTGGCGGACTCTGGCGGGCCACCAGACTCTGGCGGACTCTGGCGGGCCACCAGACTCTGGCGGACTCTGGCGGGCCACCAGACTCTGGCGGACTCTGGCGGGCCACCAGACTCTGGCGGACTCTGGCGGGCCACCAGACTCTGGCGGACTCTGGCGGGCCACCAGACTCTGGCGGACTCTGGCGGGCCACCAGACTCTGGCGGACTCTGGCGGGCCACCAGACTCTGGCGGACTCTGGCGGGCCACCAGACTCTGGCGGACTCTGGCGGGCCACCAGACTCTGGCGGACTCTGGCGGGCCACCAGACTCTGGCGGACTCTGGCGGGCCACCAGACTCTGGCGGACTCTGGCGGGCCACCAGACTCTGGCGGACTCTGGCGGGCCACCAGACTCTGGCGGACTCTGGCGGGCCACCAGACTCTGGCGGACTCTGGCGGGCCACCAGACTCTGGCGGACTCTGGCGGGCCACCAGACTCTGGCGGACTCTGGCGGGCCACCAGACTCTGGCGGACTCTGGCGGGCCACCAGACTCTGGCGGACTCTGGCGGGCCACCAGACTCTGGCGGACTCTGGCGGGCCACCAGACTCTGGCGGACTCTGGCGGGCCACCAGACTCTGGCGGACTCTGGCGGGCCACCAGACTCTGGCGGACTCTGGCGGGCCACCAGACTCTGGCGGACTCTGGCGGGCCACCAGACTCTGGCGGACTCTGGCGGGCCACCAGACTCTGGCGGACTCTGGCGGGCCACCAGACTCTGGCGGACTCTGGCGGGCCACCAGACTCTGGCGGACTCTGGCGGGCCACCAGACTCTGGCGGACTCTGGCGGGCCACCAGACTCTGGCGGACTCTGGCGGGCCACCAGACTCTGGCGGACTCTGGCGGGCCACCAGACTCTGGCGGACTCTGGCGGGCCACCAGACTCTGGCGGACTCTGGCGGGCCACCAGACTCTGGCGGACTCTGGCGGGCCACCAGACTCTGGCGGACTCTGGCGGGCCACCAGACTCTGGCGGACTCTGGCGGGCCACCAGACTCTGGCGGACTCTGGCGGGCCACCAGACTCTGGCGGACTCTGGCGGGCCACCAGACTCTGGCGGACTCTGGCGGGCCACCAGACTCTGGCGGACTCTGGCGGGCCACCAGACTCTGGCGGACTCTGGCGGGCCACCAGACTCTGGCGGACTCTGGCGGGCCACCAGACTCTGGCGGACTCTGGCGGGCCACCAGACTCTGGCGGACTCTGGCGGGCCACCAGACTCTGGCGGACTCTGGCGGGCCACCAGACTCTGGCGGACTCTGGCGGGCCACCAGACTCTGGCGGACTCTGGCGGGCCACCAGACTCTGGCGGACTCTGGCGGGCCACCAGACTCTGGCGGACTCTGGCGGGCCACCAGACTCTGGCGGACTCTGGCGGGCCACCAGACTCTGGCGGACTCTGGCGGGCCACCAGACTCTGGCGGACTCTGGCGGGCCACCAGACTCTGGCGGACTCTGGCGGGCCACCAGACTCTGGCGGACTCTGGCGGGCCACCAGACTCTGGCGGACTCTGGCGGGCCACCAGACTCTGGCGGACTCTGGCGGGCCACCAGACTCTGGCGGACTCTGGCGGGCCACCAGACTCTGGCGGACTCTGGCGGGCCACCAGACTCTGGCGGACTCTGGCGGGCCACCAGACTCTGGCGGACTCTGGCGGGCCACCAGACTCTGGCGGACTCTGGCGGGCCACCAGACTCTGGCGGACTCTGGCGGGCCACCAGACTCTGGCGGACTCTGGCGGGCCACCAGACTCTGGCGGACTCTGGCGGGCCACCAGACTCTGGCGGACTCTGGCGGGCCACCAGACTCTGGCGGACTCTGGCGGGCCACCAGACTCTGGCGGACTCTGGCGGGCCACCAGACTCTGGCGGACTCTGGCGGGCCACCAGACTCTGGCGGACTCTGGCGGGCCACCAGACTCTGGGGGACTCTGGCGGGCCACCAGACTCTGGGGGACTCTGGCGGGCCACCAGACTCTGGGGGACTCTGGCGGGCCACCAGACTCTGGGGGACTCTGGCGGGCCACCAGACTCTGGGGGACTCTGGCGGGCCACCAGACTCTGGGGGACTCTGGCGGGCCACCAGACTCTGGGGGACTCTGGCGGGCCACCAGACTCTGGGGGACTCTGGCGGGCCACCAGACTCTGGGGGCCTCGAAGGGCCAAAGACTCTGGGGGCCTCGAAGGGCCAAAGACTCTGGGGGCCACAGACTCTGGGGGGGCACAGACTCTGGGGGAGCCACAGACTCTGGGGGGCCACAGACTCTGGGGGGCCACAGACTCTGGGGGGCCACAGACTCTGGGGGGCCACAGACTCTGGGGGGCCACAGACTCTGGGGGGCCACAAACTCTGGGTGCCTCTGGGGCCACAGACTCTGGGGGCCACAAACTCTGGGTGCCTCTTGGTGCCACAGACTCTGGGGGCCTCTGGGGGCCACAGACTATGGGGGCCACAGACTATGGGGGCCTCTGGGGGCCACAGACTCTGGGGGCCACAGACTATGGGGGCCTCTGGGGGCCCAAAGACTCTGGGGACTGGGGCCTCTTAAGGCAACAGATTCTGGGGGCCACAAATGCTGGGGGCCACAAACGCTGGGTGCCTCTGGGGCCACAGACTCTGGGGGGCACAAACTCTGGGGGCTGGAGCCTCTAAAGGCCACCAGACTCTGGCGGACTCTGGCGGGCCACCAGACTCTGGCGGACTCTGGCGGGCCACCAGACTCTGGCGGACTCTGGCGGGCCACCAGACTCTGGCGGACTCTGGCGGGCCACCAGACTCTGGCGGACTCTGGCGGGCCACCGGACTCTGGCGGGCCACCAGACTCTGGCGGACTCTGGCGGGCCACCAGACTCTGGCGGACTCTGGCGGGCCACCAGACTCTGGCGGACTCTGGCGGGCCACCAGACTCTGGCGGACTCTGGCGGGCCACCAGACTCTGGCGGACTCTGGCGGGCCACCAGACTCTGGCGGACTCTGGCGGGCCACCAGACTCTGGCGGACTCTGGCGGGCCACCAGACTCTGGCGGACTCTGGCGGGCCACCAGACTCTGGCGGACTCTGGCGGGCCACCAGACTCTGGCGGACTCTGGCGGGCCACCAGACTCTGGCGGACTCTGGCGGGCCACCAGACTCTGGCGGACTCTGGCGGGCCACCAGACTCTGGCGGACTCTGGCGGGCCACCAGACTCTGGCGGACTCTGGCGGGCCACCAGACTCTGGCGGACTCTGGCGGGCCACCAGACTCTGGCGGACTCTGGCGGGCCACCAGACTCTGGCGGACTCTGGCGGGCCACCAGACTCTGGCGGACTCTGGCGGGCCACCAGACTCTGGCGGACTCTGGCGGGCCACCAGACTCTGGCGGACTCTGGCGGGCCACCAGACTCTGGCGGACTCTGGCGGGCCACCAGACTCTGGCGGACTCTGGCGGGCCACCAGACTCTGGCGGACTCTGGCGGGCCACCAGACTCTGGCGGACTCTGGCGGGCCACCAGACTCTGGCGGACTCTGGCGGGCCACCAGACTCTGGCGGACTCTGGCGGGCCACCAGACTCTGGCGGACTCTGGCGGGCCACCAGACTCTGGCGGACTCTGGCGGGCCACCAGACTCTGGCGGACTCTGGCGGGCCACCAGACTCTGGCGGACTCTGGCGGGCCACCAGACTCTGGCGGACTCTGGCGGGCCACCAGACTCTGGCGGACTCTGGCGGGCCACCAGACTCTGGCGGACTCTGGCGGGCCACCAGACTCTGGCGGACTCTGGCGGGCCACCAGACTCTGGCGGACTCTGGCGGGCCACCAGACTCTGGCGGACTCTGGCGGGCCACCAGACTCTGGCGGACTCTGGCGGGCCACCAGACTCTGGCGGACTCTGGCGGGCCACCAGACTCTGGCGGACTCTGGCGGGCCACCAGACTCTGGCGGACTCTGGCGGGCCACCAGACTCTGGCGGACTCTGGCGGGCCACCAGACTCTGGCGGACTCTGGCGGGCCACCAGACTCTGGCGGACTCTGGCGGGCCACCAGACTCTGGCGGACTCTGGCGGGCCACCAGACTCTGGCGGACTCTGGCGGGCCACCAGACTCTGGCGGACTCTGGCGGGCCACCAGACTCTGGCGGACTCTGGCGGGCCACCAGACTCTGGCGGACTCTGGCGGGCCACCAGACTCTGGCGGACTCTGGCGGGCCACCAGACTCTGGCGGACTCTGGCGGGCCACCAGACTCTGGCGGACTCTGGCGGGCCACCAGACTCTGGCGGACTCTGGCGGGCCACCAGACTCTGGGGGACTCTGGCGGGCCACCAGACTCTGGGGGACTCTGGCGGGCCACCAGACTCTGGGGGACTCTGGCGGGCCACCAGACTCTGGGGGACTCTGGGGGCCAAAGACTCTGGGGGCCTCTGGGGGCCAAAGACTCTGGGGGCCTCGAAGGGCCAAAGACTCTGGGGGCCACAGACTCTGGGGGAGCCACAGACTCTGGGGGAGCCACAGACTCTGGGGGGCCACAGACTCTGGGGGGCCACAGACTCTGGGGGGCCACAGACTCTGGGGGGCCACAGACTCTGGGGACCACAAACTCTGGGTGCCTCTGGGGCCACAGACTCTGGGGGCCACAAACTCTGGGTGCCTCTTGGTGCCACAGACTCTGGGGGCCTCTGGGGGCCACAGACTAGGGGGGCCACAGACTATGGGGGCCACAGACTATGGGGGCCTCTGGGGGCCACAGACTCTGGGGGCCACAGACTATGGGGGCCACAGACTATGGGGGCCTCTGGGGGCCCAAAGACTCTGGGGACTGGGGCCTCTTAAGGCAACAGATTCTGGGGGCCACAAATGCTGGGGGCCACAAACGCTGGGTGCCTCTGGGGCCACAGACTCTGGGGGGCACAAACTCTGGGGGCCACAGACTCTGGGGGCTGGAGCCTCTAAAGGCAACAGATTCTGGGGACTCTGGCGGGCCACCAGACTCTGGGGGACTCTGGCGGGCCACCAGACTCTGGGGGACTCTGGCGGGCCACCAGACTCTGGGGGACTCTGGCGGGCCACCAGACTCTGGGGGACTCTGGCGGGCCACCAGACTCTGGGGGACTCTGGCGGGCCACCAGACTCTGGGGGACTCTGGCGGGCCACCAGACTCTGGGGGACTCTGGCGGGCCACCAGACTCTGGGGGACTCTGGCGGGCCACCAGACTCTGGGGGACTCTGGCGGGCCACCAGACTCTGGGGGACTCTGGCGGGCCACCAGACTCTGGGGGACTCTGGCGGGCCACCAGACTCTGGGGGACTCTGGCGGGCCACCAGACTCTGGGGGACTCTGGCGGGCCACCAGACTCTGGGGGACTCTGGCGGGCCACCAGACTCTGGGGGACTCTGGCGGGCCACCAGACTCTGGGGGACTCTGGCGGGCCACCAGACTCTGGGGGACTCTGGCGGGCCACCAGACTCTGGGGGACTCTGGCGGGCCACCAGACTCTGGGGGACTCTGGCGGGCCACCAGACTCTGGGGGACTCTGGCGGGCCACCAGACTCTGGGGGACTCTGGCGGGCCACCAGACTCTGGGGGACTCTGGCGGGCCACCAGACTCTGGGGGACTCTGGCGGGCCACCAGACTCTGGGGGACTCTGGCGGGCCACCAGACTCTGGGGGACTCTGGCGGGCCACCAGACTCTGGGGGACTCTGGCGGGCCACCAGACTCTGGGGGACTCTGGCGGGCCACCAGACTCTGGGGGACTCTGGGGGCCACAAACTCTGGGGGCCTCTTGGGGCCAGAGACTCTGGGGGCCACAGACTATGGGGGCCACTGGGGGCCACAGACTATGGGGGCCACTGGGGGCCACAGACTATGGGGGCCACTGGGGTCACAGACTCTGGGGGCCAAAGACTCTGGGGGCCAAAGACTCTGGGGGCCAAAGACTCTGGGGGCCAAAGACTCTGGGGGCCAAAGACTCTGGGGGCCAAAGACTCTGGGGGCCAAAGACTCTGGGGGCTACAGAAACTGGGGGACTCTGGGGGCCACATCTCTGGGGGCCACATACTATGGGGGCCACATACTATGGGGGCCTCTGGGGGCCACAGACTATGGGGGCCACTGGGGGCCACAGACTATGGGGTCCGCAGACTCTGGGGGCCACAGACTCTGGGGGTCACTGGGGCCACAGTCCATGGGGGCCACAAACTCTGGGGGCTTCTGGGGGCCTCTGGGGGGCCTCAGACTCTGGGGGCCTCTTGGGGCCACAGACACTGGGGGCCACAAACTCTGGGAACCTCTGGGGGCCACAGACTTTGGGGGCTTCTGGGGGCCAAACACTCTAGGGGCCTCTGGGGCCACAAACTCTGGGGGCCACAGAAACTGGGGGCCTCTGGGGGCCACAGACTCTGGCGCGCCACAGAAACTGGGGGCCACAAAAATACCATTTTGTGAGTACTCACCTGTAAAATGGTTTTTACGAGTATGTCACATACCCCACTTCCAAAGATACATGACACTTGGGAAACTGGCCTGTAGAGGGCGATCTTGCAGAGATGACATGGAAAAAGGAGCCCCTCCTGGTCCATAGGTACGGGGTTCCTCACACTATTCCTCAGTCTTATTAAAAAGCAGTGAGAACCAGGAAGAGCCAATTATATTCAATAATAATCACCATATAAAGGATCCCTAGAACAAAAAGGGCGGGGGAAGTGGGGTGTGTGACATACTCGTAATAACCATTTTACAGGTGAGTACTCACAAAATGGTATTATTCCTAGTATGTCACACACTCCACTTCCAAAGATACATGACACTTGGGACATCCAATAGCAGTGTCTATAATGGGTGGGGATCCCCAAGGAATAATGCATAACTTAAATTACTGCAGCTTGCAGAATTTTGTGGCCAAAAGCAGCATCCACTGAGGCCCGCACATCAACCTTGTAAAACTTAGAAAAAGTATGCACAGAAGACCAAGTGTAAAATATCATTATTTGTGATATTTCTTTCCCTTAACAAGGACTGTTTTGGGCCATCAGCTATAGTAATTTAAGCAAAGTATTGGCCGAAACCAAAAAACAATAAATGGATTTAATATAAAATAAAGCTGATTACATTACAGAAATATAATATGAATGGTGTAAATATGATATGAAGTTGCAAAGCAGAAATGTAAGCAGTGTCCATAGGAAAATCAAACTAGGGTCTTTGTCTCTCTCGCCCAACCCCCACCATACTAGCCATGTGGCGATCTCCTACATGTTGTCTGTTCAGAGACCCAAAGCAAAGAGACCCGAAAGACTCTGTGCTTTGTCCTTAAAATGTTATCCTGTCTCGTCATACCTTTTCCCCTCCCCCCAAAGGGGGAGGCATGTAACACTATAGGGGGAGATATTCATAGAAAGTTACTAGCCAGAGAGGCATTTTGGATCTTTACCCTGGGCACTAGATTCCCACATGGGTTAAACCACAAATGGGACATCTCTTTCATCACTGACAGATGATTTCCCTGCAACTATTGTTTTATCTATGGTTGCCTGAAGTTTTTCTTCATTTATATCCCTGCATAGATATATATTTTTTGGTGACACTCTTCATATCTCAATATTTTCCAAAATGTGTCATAACGACTTTTGATGATGTCCGATGTACACATGCAGAAGAATCTATGTGCAAACCTTGCTGTTTCCAGCACTATCTGTCTGTATGTACGATTACCTAATTAGAATTGTCTGGAGCTCTATTTCCCATATATATGTATGTCTGATTTTTTCTGTATCCTAATGATTTATAGATGTGTCTGACCACAATAATTTCTGATGTTACCCTGTGGACCTATATAGATTGACAGGTGCTGAATCTTTGTGTTTGTTTTCAGCACCCTTTTGTTGCCAATGTTTACGGCTCACGCATCATCCATTTTATTATGTATGACAAGTTTTGCTAGTCACGTTTCTGGTACTGTATTATACTATATGCCGAAATGTCACTTGCCTTCTCTCCGTTTCCACAGCCTCTGTTTCCCCCCGCCGGCGTGTTGTTGCTTCGTTGCCGTGGTTACTTCTTCGGTTTCCCGTAGCTTGCGTGGTGACGTTGCGGTGTCCTCTCTCTGATTGGCCCCTTCTCGTTTTGCTGCTACCGGTTAACTGGGGGACTTCCGGGTCACGGAGCATTGCGATTTCCGCCGGCGCAGAGGGTTCAGCTGTCGCGATGGCGACGAGAGGTGAGTCCATACCTTATACTATAAAAATGTCTCTTTCATACCATGCATTCATCTATGATTAAGGACCCCAGCAGTCCGAAATGCGTAAGCATTGCATGGCATGCATTACATTTGCCAAGGTCTCATATTTGTTTTTAGCTGCCTTTTTTCGATATGGAGATATTTTTTAACTGTCTACATTAAAGCATTTGAATTTTATAAGGAGTGCTGACACAACTTTTTTTCTTGCATGTAACACTATGCCTTACATATGGATACACTTAAATAGTTGAAGTTAATAGTAATTACTAGGAGAACCTAACCCAAACATTACTTGAGTATGCGCATACACATATACATATATCTCTACATACACATATATATATATATATACATATAATGAACATTTAGGCAATTCACCAAAATAAACCTTATATTATATTATATGTGCATCAGCCAGCCCTGGATCAGAATCATAATAACCAGGTAAAATCCACAGACTCCATTCATCCAAGTTACCTATTTTCCAGTAATATTAGTGATTTAATAATAATTAATTAATAATTGAGATCCTAAACATTTTATTCCTCTGGAACCTTCTTACACCAAGTTGCAGCCTTGCAAACTTGTTCAACAGAAGCCTGGTGCTGAAAAGCCCAAGAAGCTCCAATAGCACGAGTAGAATGAGCGGTGACACGAAAAGGGGGAACCTTCCCCTTAGCCATATAGGCCCCAATGATGGCCTGACATATCCACTTACTAAGGGAAGATTTGGCAGGAGCAAAACCCTTCTTGGGCCCAGAAGACACAACAAAAAAGGCATCCGTCTTGCGGAAGGCCGGGGTAGTAACTAAATAATACTTAACACAACGAACTACATCCAAAGAATGTAAGACCCTTTCCTTGTCGTTACCAGATTTAGGACACAAGGAAGGAAGAACTATATCCTGATTTAGGTGGAAAGCAGACACCACCTTAGGAAGGAAATCCGATTTAAAATGGAAAACAACCTTATCTTGATGCCTCTCAAAATAAGGGGCTAGAATAGACAAAGCCGCCAGTTCAGAAACTCATCCAAGGCGGACAGAAGTAATAGCAACCAAAAAGGCAACCTTCTGAGTAAGAATAGGAAGAGGAATATCCTGCAAAGGCTCAAAGGGAGCAGCCTGCATAGCTGAAAGCACCAGCTTAAGGTCCTAAACAGGAAGTATAGGCTTTCTGGGAGGCCGCACATCCGCGACTCGTTGGAAATAGGTCTTAACCAAAGGATGAAGAGCGAACGACCTTTGAAAGAAAATAGCCAAGGCAGAGACTTGCCCTTTCAAAGTACTAATCTGGAATCCCATATCCAGACCTCGTTGCAGATATTCCAGAATTCTAGGAATAGAAAATGCTCTACAGGGCAAAGCCCTGGATTCACACCAATCAATATAGGACTTCCAAGTCCTGTAATAAATGACAGAGGAAGACATCTTCCTAGCTCTAATAAGAGTCTGAATAACCGCATCAGAAAGACCTTCTTCTTTCAAGATGGAGACTTCAGCATCCATGCCGTCAAAGCCGGCGTTCGTAAATTGGGGTAACAAAGTTGTCCCTGAGTGATGAGATCTGGAAGAAGAGGCAGATGGAACTGATCCACTGCCAGTCTTGCGACGTCTGTGTACCACAGACGTTTTGGCCACCTTGGCGCCACCAGAATTGCTGGCGCCTCCTCCAGTGCTAACTTGTGCACCACCTTGCTGATCATGGAGAATGGGGGAAACAGATATAGGAACCCCAGATCCTTCCAGGCCAGAGACATGGCATCCGCTGCCACTGCCAGAGGATCCTGGGATAGAGACACAAAAGCTGGCAGCTTGTGATTGTGACGAGAAGCCAACAGGCCCAACCGTGGAGTCCCCCACTTGTGACAGACGAACTGAAAGACCCTTGGATTGAGAGACCATTCTCCCTGGCGAGAACATCCCCTGCTCAGGGAGTCCGCCTCCACATTCTCTATCCCCGGAATGTAAATTGCTGATATGCAGGGAACAGTTTTCTGTGCCCACTGAAGGATCAGAGACACTTCCCGGAGGGCACCCGAACTGCGAGTCCCTCCCTGGTGATTGATGTATGCAACAGCTGTTCGGTTGTCTGACCGAATCTAAACTGGCAGACCCTGTAAGAAATGGGTCAGTCGAAGTAGAACAAGACGTATGGCCCGAAGCTCTAATACATAGATTGGCGAATGAGCCTCCTGAGGCTCCCACAATCCTTGGAACTGATGCCTCTTCCAGAAGCCCCCCCAGCCTACCAGGCTGGTATCCGTGGTAACCAGTTCCCAATGCGGAGTCAGAAATGACTTGCCCATCTGGAGGTTGTGCGATATTAGCCACCACTGAATGGACTGCAAAATGTGGGGAGACAATAGACAAGTCTGATTTAATGATAGTGGGCACCTGTCCCACTTTGCCAAGAGGAAGAGCTGAAGCGTCCTTATGTGAAACTGGGCAAATGGGACTGCCTCGAATGTAGCTACCATCAATCCCACTAGTCTCAATGCTAGACAGATAGACTGACAAGGGTTGGACAAGAATAGACGAATCAAGTCCTGAATCAGAACCATTCCAGAATCAGGCCCAGGAAGGGAATTTCCCTGGACGGACAGAGAGGATTTGGGGTAACTTATTACCCATCCGAACCTCTCTAGCGTAGAGACCACCATCCTGGTGTCCAACTCGGATTGTTCGAGGGAGGAGGCCGCGATAAGAAGATCGTCCAGAAAAGGCACAATGCGGATTCCCTGGACCCTGAATATAGCCATCACTCCTGCCAGCATCTTGGTAAAGACTCTTGGGGCCGAGGTAAGGCCGAATGGCAGGGCCACAAATTGATAATGATGGTCTTCTATCGAGAACCTGAGAAATCTCTGGTGACCCGGAAAATAGAAATGTGCAAATAAGCATCCTTGATGTCTATGGATGTCATGAAGTCCCCCTGATGGAGAGCATCGATCGTTGATCGCAGAGACTCCATGCGGAATCTTCTGAAACGGATAAAATGATGGAGTCTCCTTAGGTCTAGGGTAGGCCGAATAGAGCCGTCCTTCTTGGGTACCGTGAATAGGTTGGAGTAAAACCCCAAACCCCTTTCCGCCGGAGGCTCTAGGCAGATGTCAGCCATGTTTAACAAATTAGCTACTGCTGCCCGCAGTCTCTGCGCAATTGCCGGATCTGACGGCATCTGGGACATGAAAAATCTGGGAGGAGGCCGGGACTCGAATTCCAGTTTGTAACCAGAAGAAACTACTTCCAGAACCCAAATTTTCTCCAAATAGGCGCAATCCCACAAACGGAAGCGCTGTAAGCGACTTCTTGGCTACAACATCCGCCGCCCACTGCCGCAACCATACTGACCGCCGAATGGCGATTAACAAGGCAGAGGTTCTGCTGCACATGAGTAGAGTATCATCTAAAGCAGAAAGTACAAAAGATGCAAACATCTCACAACGCTTAAGAGCGGCGTACTCATCAGAGGCCGGATCAAGCCCTGAGTTATTCATTTGGTCTCTCACAACAGACCTAATAGCCACCGACATAAGCGCTGAAGCGGCAACAGGCCGCAAGGCCGAGCCTACACTGGAAAAAGCGTGGCACGCCATTTGATCAATACGTTTGTCCTCTCCATCCTTGAGTGTAAGTGGAGTCAGGAAGTACAGGGGCATCCACCTCAGGAGGTGATGACCAACGTTTAACCGTATCAGCTGGAAAGGGATACTTTTTTGTCCCAGCCCAAGGGAATGCCATGAAGCCGCGCAGGCTACTCCCATTCTTTAAAAATAATATCATCAAAATGCTTTTGATTTGGAAATTCCAAACGAGGTTTAGAGGCTCCAAAGAATTCCCCTCTCTTGAGAGGGACTACTTCAGGAGGAGTAATAACAAAAACCTCAAATAACTGGGCAAGAGCTTTTGGGGTAACCACAACACTCTCTTCACCCTGCTCACTTTCAGTACCAACAAATTGCGGTTCGTCAGAAACCTCTGAATCCTCATATAATTCCCCTTCTTCTAACTGAGAAGGGTCAGACCAATCAAGCAATTCGCAATTGTCCAACTCACTTGCCAAGACGGCATGAGTCAAATGCTTTCTTTTAGCTGAGGCCTTCTTAGCCACAGAGGTAGACATAAATCCTTCAAGATGAGCCAATCTGGCACATAAATCAGAATGCGACTCACCACCCATGACAATATCAGTGGGGGTACTGACAAGATACGGCGGAGTAGGAGAAGAGGCAGTAGCCGCAGACCCTGAAGCCTGGGCCCCAGTTTGCTGCATAATGGTTAATTGTGCACAAGGGACGCAAGAACTGCGTTATCCCAAACAAGGGATGCCCCACATCCTATAACATTGCCGAGTCTGTGCCAAAGGAATTGCAAGGCCATTAACCTGAAATGCCTCCATATGATGCTTTAGTATTATACTTATAATTGATTATAGTCGCCAAGTATATCTGGATTTTACGCAATTGCTACCCGGGATGACCCTTCAAGTCCCAAGTGGGAGGTTTTTTTTGTTTTTGTTTTTTCAAAAAATACCATTTTGTGAGTACTCACCTGAAAAATGGATATTATCGGTGTGCCACACACCCCGCTTCCCTTTTAATACTTACGATCGGGTTACTCCACCAGCAGGTGGCGACGTGCAGGGAGAAGTCTTGAAAACGAGCCCCTTCCGGCCTATATATACCTGGGACCTCCCACTGAATCACCAGTTATTTAAAAAGCAGAAAGGCAAGGTACCAGGAAATCCAACGGTAACCTCAAAATAAAGAAAAGCTTCACCATATAAAGGATTCGGGATACCGAAAAGGGCGGGTGAAGCGGGGTGTGTGGCACACCGATAATATCCATTTTTCAGGTGAGTACTCACAAAATGGTATTATTCTCAGTGTGCCACACACCCCGCTTCCCTTTTAATACTTACGATCGGGACATCCAAAAGCAGTGTCCACAAGGGATGGGTATCCAAAGGTGAAGCATAACTTAAATGACTGCAGTCTGCAGAACTTTGCGGCCAAACACAGCATCCGCTGAGGCCCGCACATCAACCTTGTAAAACTTAGAAAAAGTATGAACAGAAGACCAAGTAGCGGCCTTACAAACTTGTTCAACAGAAGCTTGGTGCTGAAAAGCCCAAGACGCTCCAACGGCGCGAGTAGAATGAGCAGTGATACGAAAAGGGGGAACTTTCCCATTAGCAGAATAGGCCGCAATAATGGCCTGACGTATCAATTTGCTAATGGAAGATTTGACCGGCGCCAAACCCTTCCTAGGCCCACAGGGCATAACAAAAAAGGCATCAGTCTTACGAAAAGGAGAAGTAATAATCAAATAGTACTTAACACAGCGTACTACATCCAAACAATGCAAAACCCTCTCCTTGTCATTCTTAGGCTTAGGACACAGGGAGGGAAGAACAATATCCTGATTCAAATGAAAAGCAGAAACAACCTTAGGAAGAAAGTCTGGTTTGAACCGAAAGACCACCTTGTCCTGATGCCTCTCAAAGTAGGGCGCCTGAATAGACAAGGCCGCCAACTCCGAGACACGCCGAACCGAAGTGATAGCTACCAAGAAGACAATCTTCTGAGTCAGGGTAGACAAAGGGAGGAGCCTGAAGAACAGAAAGAACCAAATTCAAGTCCCAGACAGGGAGTAATGGTTTCCTGGGAGGCCGCACATGCGTAACCCCCTGGAAAAAAGTTTTAACTAAAGGAAGAAGCGCGAAACGCTTCTGAAAAAAGATAGATAAGGCAGACACCTGCCCTTTCAAAGTACTCAGCTGAAGACCAGAGTCCAGCCCTGATTGTAAAAACTCCAGAATCCTGGAGACCGAAAAGACCCTACAAGGCAAAGACCTAACCTCACACCAAGCGATATACGCTTGCCAAGTCCTATAGTAGGTGATAGAAGAAGACCTCTTTCGGGCAGCGATCAGAGTCTTAATAACCGACTCAGAAAGACCCTCCTCCTCCAAGATGGAGGTCTCAGCAGCCAAGCCGTCAAAACCAGCGTTGGTAAACTGGGGTAAGACAGCCGACCCTGAATGAGCAGATCGGGCCGAAGAGGCAGAACGAGCTGATTCACTTTCAGCCAAACGATGTCTGCGCACCACACTCGTCTTGGTCCTCTTGGGGCCATGAGAATGGTGGACACCCTCTCCAGAACCAGCTTCCGTACCACTCAGCCTAGCATGAGTATCGGAGGAAACAGGTACAGAAAACCCGGGTTCCCCCGGCTCAGGGATATGGCTTCTGCCGCCCGAGCCAGAGGATCCTGGGAGGGTGACGCAAAGATCGGGAGCCTGCAATTGTGGCGAAAGGAAAACAGGACCACCTCCGGTGTCCCCCACCGGAGCAGACTGCAGACTGCCGAGAGACAAGGAACATGTGTCTTCGCCCAGGTCAGGATCAGGGACTCCACTCTGAGAGCACCCAGACTGGAAGTCCCTCCCTGATGATTGAAGTAAGCAACCGCTGCTTGACTGTCCGAGCGTAGCTGAACCAGAAGGCCCAGACCATGATGGGACAAAAGAGCAAGAACCAGACGGAAGGCTCTCAGCTCCAGAACAGACGGCCGAGGATTGGAAAGAAGGATCCAAACCAACTCCTGAATCAGACAGACCTTGGACTGAGTGAGCAACACCCTGTGTTGACCGAAATCCGGCCGTATTCCCCGAAAGGACACCACCCTGGCTAGAGCAAGGGGGGACCTGGGAAGTTTGAAAAACTTCAGATGCAGGACGGGGCAAGCTGACCCGTCCTTCTAGGGGACTGTGAAGAGAATGGTGTAAAAATCGAGGCCCACCTCTAAGTGCGGCACCCGCCGGATGACCGCCATTTCCAGGAAAACCCGTGAGGGAGGGCGAGACTCGAACTCCGGCGACACTACCTCCCTGATCTATGTGTCTGGAGACTCCCGGCCTTAAACCAGGGAGGAGTGTCGCAATTGTCCCCCCACCCGCACGAGTGAGGGCAGCCCCTCATTGCTGAGCGGGCTTAGCAGTAGGTTTGGGCTTGGCGCCCCAGGACTGACCGGGACGGCCACGACCTCTTCCCCGGGACCAACCTACAGCCCCGGTAACGGGAAGGGAAGCCCCTCCGCCCGCTCTGGCTCCTCGAAAGGAGGGACTAAAGGAACTTGCACCCCTGAAGGAGCGACGAGGTTTCTTGAATTGAGGCAACTTACCATCCTTGGTAACAGCATCCAATTTCTCGCCAAAAAGGCGTAAACCTACGAAGGGTAGCGCTGTAAGCGCCTTTTTAGAATTAAGGTCCGCCGTCCACTGGCGCAGCCATATAGACCGACGAATAGCCACCAGCAATGCCGCTGTCCTGCTACTCGTCGCAAGAGCATCGTCCTGAGCAGTCAGGGCAAAAGAAACAAACAACTCACACTGCTTGAGAGAGCTAATCATATCACAAGCGGGATCAATATCTGCAAGCAGATCCCTAATCATGGATCTAACAGCCAGCAAAAGAAGCGCCGAAGCACAAATTGGCCGTAGTGTCGAGCCGGCACTGATAAAACCATGGCGAGCCAATTGATCAATCCGACGATCCTCACCATCCTTAGTGGTAGTGGTGCCAGAAAGGTGCAACGCAGCCGGGCCAGTCAACCCCAACACCGGGGTGTCGACTTCGGGGGGCACTGACCAAAGCTTCACCAAGTCCTCTGGAAAGGGATAACGCTTATCCCAATTAGGAGGAGTTTCAGCCAGGCGCGCGGGTTGTTCCCGTTCCTTAAGGACAAGCTTCTCAAAGTGCCTGGGAAACACCAAACGCGGCTGGGGTACATCAAACAACTCACCTTTTGGCAGAGGGACCACTGCAGGCGGATCCAAGGCCAAAACTTTAAACATTTGAGCCAAAATGGAAGGAGTGTCAAGGGACACCCCCACAGCCTGATCACCAGCAGTATCAAACAATAGCTGGTCTGCAGGCTCATCCGATTCCTCAAGAAGTTCCCCCTCCTCATCAGGGGGACAATCGGAATAATCCAAAAATTCAGATACCTCATCCTCCGGGGCAGGTACTGCTGGAGCAAGGTGCTTCCGCCTTGCCGTAGCCTTCTGAGCCACTGAAGCGGAGACAATTTTCTCGAGGTTGGCCAACCGCGCATGCACCTCGAAATGCGAATCCCCATTTTTAACAGTGTCACACGGGGTCCGGACTAGGTTGGGGGGATAGGAGATGACGGAAATTGCGAGGAGCCAGAAGCCGGAGCAACGGACTGGCGCGCAATGTTCTGCTGAGCACATGGAACACATAATATGACATCATCGCCTGGGAGCGGAACCCCACAGCCCCCACACAACCTGGATGGTCCCAAGGAGCCATTTCCGGTAACATTGGAAGCCTCCATATGGTGAATTTATGGTATTCGCAACAACCCAGGGTTTTACGCAATAAGCAACCCGGGATGCCCCTTTATAATTAAAGTCCCGGAAGTGGGAGGATTTTTTTTTTTTTAAACCTAGGAAAAATCCCAATTTAGAGACTAGCCAGGTATAACAGACCGGGAGAGCCACTGCAGTGAGGGGATCCCAGAATCTGTGGGGGAAAAGAGACCACAGTCAGTCCCCCAGCTACAATCATACATAACCAATAAGGCAAACATATATGGCTAGCTTAAACATCTTGAATAAATATACATGACAGACAGAGACTGCCATTTGGAAGGGAAGTATTGCTTTATATAAATAAGATTGTTTAAAGCGAGTTCAGGAGCTTTTGCGAGTTCCAGTTGTATTTTCAAGTGAGGTTGTATTATAAGTGAGGGGACTTTTTATTAAAGGAAGGTAGAGGGAAAAAAAAAAAGAGAATTGTTGTTTTTTTTTTTTCTTCTCTCTCTTTCTTTCTTGTATTGCAGGCTTTAGCCTTGCATTTGATTACATTGGTTGCTCCCATCTGATAGAAAGCAGTTACCTGAGTGGGGGTGGTCCTGCCTAATTAGCAGCCTATTTATTTCAGCTGAGCCCAGCCTTATGACTGTTTGCCAGACAAAGACTGCCATTTGGAAGGGAAGTATTGCTTCATATAAATAAGATTGTTTAAAGCGAGTTCAGGAGCTTTTGCGAGTTCCAGTTGTATTTTCAAGTGAGGTTGTATTATAAGTGAGGGGACTTTTTATTAAAGGAAGGTAGAGGGAAAAAAAAAAAGAGAATTGTTGTTTTTTTTTTTTTTCTCTCTCTTTCTTTCTTGTATTGCAGGCTTTAGCCTTGCATTTGATTACATTGGTTGCTCCCATCTGATAGAAAGCAGTTACCTGAGTGGGGGTGGTCCTGCCTAATTAGCAGCCTATTTATTTCAGCTGAGCCCAGCCTTATGACTGTTTGCCAGACAAAGGAAGGGAAGTATTGCTTTATATAAATAAGATTGTGTGAGAAGGGTATGGTTTGGGAGAACAGATATCTGCCCTTGAAATGGTTAAACTGTGAATGGTAAGCCTTGGGTGTGTCTCTGGTAACCAAAGGGTTAACACAGACACAGTATAAGCAGGATTGATAGTCTGTGTTGTCGATGTTGGCCATAGCTAACATAGACAGATTGTAAAATACGTACTGGGACCTGCTTGTTCTGGAGTGAGTGAGGTTGGTAGTGGGACGCTCACTCCACCCGGGGGTTCGGTCCGGGGCTTTCACAGCCCGCAGCTGTGGATCCTCGGGTCCTAATTTAAAGCTCACTGCCGATCTGAAGAGTGTGGCCATACCCGGAGAGCTGACTGCTGGACTAGAGGAGCTATTGAACGGGCCACACAACGCTTGTGATTGGTAACTGTGGGCCGGATAGCCAGTCCCACGTATAGCTAGGGTTTGTTACATATTAGTGAGTTGCTTAGCCGAGCAGGATTTATTTTTGTTTAAGCCTGATGTTAAGGCCCTGTGGTTGTTGGAAGCTACAAGTGTGAAATAAAAACACTTGAATTGAACTGTATCCTGGCTGTGACCCTGCTTACTGCACAGCTACCAAGTATCTACCAGAGCGGTTCCCCACATATGGTGGCTTGGAGCGGGCACAGTGCAGTGAAACATACACTGGGTGCATGTCCTGGCCTTCAACAAGCAACAAGCCACAGCCATGGATGAGCTAATTAAACAGCTGGTTCAGTCCAACTTCCAGCAACAGAAGGCACACTCTGAGGCTATGCAGGCCCAGCAACAGGCCAACTTACAGCAGCAAGAAACTAACAGGCTGCTAGCACAGCAGATGACAGCACTGGCGGCTGCACAACAAAAGCTGGGTGCAGCGATACCGGAGCGGGATGCCAGGAGAGAAGTTCGGAAAGCCATGACAAAGATGACGTCAGAGGACGATGTAGAGGCCTTCCTAACAGGCTTTGAAAGAGTGGCCACCCGTGAAAGGCTGCCTCAGGAATACTGGGCAGAGGTTCTGGCACCCTTCCTCATAGCAGAACCACAGCAGGCCTATTTTGACCTAAGCGAGCAGGAAGCCCCGGATTATGCTACTGTAAAAGCGGAGATCCTAGCCCGTTTGGGAGTTGATATATACCTTCGTGCCCAAAGAGTCCATAGCTGGAGGTTCCAAGAGGCGTTACCACCAAGGGCCCAGATGCACCACCTCATCCACCTGGTTCGCAAGTGGCTTCAGCCGGAGACATCAACCCCAGCCAAGATGGTGGAGAAGGTTGTTCTGGACCGCTTTTTGAGGGCCTTGCCAGGTGAGATACAGCAGTGGGTAGGACATGGGGACCCAGCTGACGCTAATACTTTGGTGGGGATGGTGGAGAGGTACTCAGCCACCCAAGCTCTGAGGAAAAAGGCCTCTCCCACCCCAGCCAGCCCCAAGTCCAGAAGGCCTATGGTACCTGCTAACTCCCGGGCCAGTGTAAATCCCTATGTTCAGGTGTTGCCCCAGGGGAGGAGGAGAGCGGAGGCTCCTATCTGTTGGACCTGCCAGGAACCTGGCCATATTGCAGCCAAGTGTCCCCATAAACCTGAGCCCATGGACTGCAGCTCTGCCAGGAGGGTTTCCCTTTATGCGGCCCCGGTTTATACTGCTGCTACTCCAGACTCTATGGATGAGCGCCACCTCTGCCAGGTGACAGTGGCAGGGCTCCAGGTGCTGACGCTGTTGGACTCTGGAAGTCGGATGACTCTAATTAATGGATCCCATATTAACCCTGGGACTGTCACAGGCCACACAGTTGGGGTCCGGTGTATTCATGGGGACGTGAAAGACTATCCTACTGCCATTGTGACCATCCAGACCCCCTGTGGAGAAAGTCAACATGAGGTTGGGGTTGTCATGAACTTGCCCCATGACCTTATTTTGGGACGGGATTTCCCCTTGTTTTGGACTCTGTGGCAGGGAAATCAGAGGACGGGGAGACCACCCTTAAGAGTACAACCCCAACAGAAGAGTCAAGTCTTAGACCCGGAGCCCAATGACCCAGACTCTGGGGTCCCAGCTGTAGGGGTGACCAGTGATGAAAGTAATGTAAGCACTGTATTTCCCCTAAATGTGATGGCCGGTGAGACTGAAGAGTTAGTGACTGGGCCACAATTTTCAGATTTGGAGGTATCCCATGACAACTTTGGCACAGCACAACTCCAGGACCCTACACTGGTCCGGGCTAGGGAAAATGTTGTGGTGGTGAATGGGGTGCCCCAGCACGCCAATGCTAATCAGATATTTCCCCACTTCATGGTTGACCAAGAACTTTTATATCGGGTTGACAAGATGCGGGGTGAGACCTGGGAGCAATTGCTGGTGCCCAAGCCTTATCGCCAAACCGTGCTGATGTTGGCTCATAAACATGTGCTTGGGGGACACCTAGGGGCCACAAAAACGTTGGATCGCATCCTGCAGCGGTTTTACTGGCCAGGGGTATATACTGAGGTTAAACGTTGTTGTGAATCATGCCCCGAATGTCAGTTGCGTGCTCCTATGGGTCATTTTCGGAATCCATTAGTACCTCTTCCCATCATCGAGGTCCCATTTGAAAGGATTGCCTTGGACTTGGTAGGTCCGTTGGTTAAGTCTGCCCGGGGGCATCAGCATATACTTGTAGTGATGGACTACGCTACACGGTATCCTGAAGCCATTCCCCTGCGGCACACATCGGCGAAGCTGATAGCTAAAGAGCTATTCGCCATGTTTTGCCGGGTGGGCCTGCCCAAGGAGATCCTCACGGACCAAGGTACCCCTTTCATGTCTAAAGTCACCAAGGAACTGTGTAAACTCTTTAACATAAAACAACTACGCACGTCGGTATACCATCCTCAGACGGACGGATTAGTGGAGAGATTCAACAGAACCTTAAAGAGTATGCTGAAAAAGGTGGTGGACAAAGATGGGAGGGACTGGGATGTTATGTTGCCCTCTTTAATGTTCGCAGTCCGGGAGGTACCCCAAGCTTCTACGGGGTTTTCTCCCTTTGAATTAGTCTATGGCAGACATCCCAGAGGCCTGCTGGACATTGCAAAGGAGACTTGGGAACAGGAGCCCACCCCCCACAAAAGTGTTATAGACCACATCGCCAGTATGCAGGACAGGGTGGAAGCCATTATGCCCATCGTTAAGGAGCACATGGAGGCTGCTCAGAAGGCTCAAAGCCGGGTTTATAACAGGTCAGCCACAGTAAGGACCTTTAAACCTGGTGACCGTGTTTTGGTTCTGGTTCCCACAGTGGAGAGCACGTTTCTAGCCAAGTGGCAGGGGCCGTATGAGGTATTGGAGAAGGTGGGTGAAGTAAATTACAGGGTACATCAGCTGGTAGGAGGAAGCCTAAGCAGGTGTACCATGTCAATTTACTCAAAGCTTGGAAGGACAGGGAGAGTCTGCTTACAGAGAAGTCTCCGGTTATACTCCCTTCTGTGCTACCCCCCCAGGCTACCGTTAAGCCTGCGGAGGTGGGGGCAGAAGTGACAATTGCAGATACCCTCACGAAAGGACAACGCCAAGAGGCTCTAGAATTTGTAGCTAGGAATACAGACGTGTTTTCAGAGTTACCAGGGTACACGTCCGTAATCAAGCATGACATTGTCACGGAGCCTGGGGTGAAGGTTCGGCTAAGACCATATCGAGTCCCTGAGGCTCGTCGTCAGGCCATTGCAGAGGAGGTTAAGAAAATGCTGCAGTTGGGAGTCATAGAGGAGTCCAAAAGTGAATGGGCCAGTCCCATTGTTCTGATTCCCAAGCCAGATGGTACCCTACGTTTCTGCAATGATTTCAGAAAATTAAATGAAGTTTCTAAATTTGACGCCTATCCCATGCCACGTATAGATGAGCTTATTGAGAGACTGGGAGGTGCTCGATATTTCACTACGCTCGACCTCACCAAGGGATACTGGCAAGTACCCCTGACAGAAAGCGCTAAAGAGAAGACAGCCTTCATCACCCCTGAGGGCCTATTCCACTATGTCGTGTTACCGTTCGGGCTTCACGGGGCCCCCGCGACGTTCCAACGCTTAATGGACGTAGTGCTAAAGCCTCACAGGAGATACGCCTCAGCATATTTGGATGATATTATCATCTTCAGCGATGACTGGGAGAGTCACTTGGCCAAAGTACAGGCTGTAGTGAACTCTTTAAGGGCAGCCGGCCTAACTGCAAACCCCAAGAAGTGTGCGGTCGGGATGGAGGAGACACGCTACTTGGGGTATGTGATTGGACGAGGCATAATTAAACCCCAGGTCAACAAGGTTGACGCTATCCAGGAATGGCCTCAACCTGTCAGCACCAAACAAGTCAGGGCATTCCTGGGCATTGTTGGGTATTACAGGCGGTTTATACCCAACTTTGCCACGCTGTCAGCTCCCCTGACTGACCTTTTGAAAGGAAAAGGGTCCGTCATGGTGCGGTGGAATGCACAAGCAGAAAGCGCTTTTCAGGCTTTGAAGTTGGCATTATGTGGATTCCCCATCCTCATTACGCCAAACTTCAAGAAAAAATTTATTGTGCAGACCGATGCGTCAGATATAGGGTTAGGAGCTGTCCTGTCTCAGGAGGTGAATGGAGAGGAGCACCCAGTTACCTACCTGAGCAGAAAACTCACACCAGCTGAGAAAAACTACAGCATTGTAGAAAAAGAGTGTCTGGTGATAAAATGGGCTTTAGAAGCACTAAGATACTACTTGCTGGGAAGACGGTTCCGTCTGATAACTGACCACTCGCCCCTCACCTGGATGAGTAGGTCCAAGGAGAGGAATGCCAGAGTCACAAGGTGGTTTTTGTCGTTGCAAAACTTCAGTTTCTCAGTGGAGCACCGAGCTGGGAGACTGCAAGGTAACGCGGATGCCTTATCCCGGACCCATTGTTTGATGTCAGAAGTTCGCCCCAGTGGGTCTGAACTGAGGGGGAGGGAGTGTGAGAAGGGTATGGTTTGGGAGAACAGATATCTGCCCTTGAAATGGTTAAACTGTGAATGGTAAGCCTTGGGTGTGTCTCTGGTAACCAAAGGGTTAACACAGACACAGTATAAGCAGGATTGATAGTCTGTGTTGTCGATGTTGGCCATAGCTAACATAGACAGATTGTAAAATACGTACTGGGACCTGCTTGTTCTGGAGTGAGTGAGGTTGGTAGTGGGACGCTCACTCCACCCGGGGGTTCGGTCCGGGGCTTTCACAGCCCGCAGCTGTGGATCCTCGGGTCCTAATTTAAAGCTCACTGCCGATCTGAAGAGTGTGGCCATACCCGGAGAGCTGACTGCTGGACTAGAGGAGCTATTGAACGGGCCACACAACGCTTGTGATTGGTAACTGTGGGCCGGATAGCCAGTCCCACGTATAGCTAGGGTTTGTTACATATTAGTGAGTTGCTTAGCCGAGCAGGATTTATTTTTGTTTAAGCCTGATGTTAAGGCCCTGTGGTTGTTGGAAGCTACAAGTGTGAAATAAAAACACTTGAATTGAACTGTATCCTGGCTGTGACCCTGCTTACTGCACAGCTACCAAGTATCTACCAGAGCGGTTCCCCACAATTGTTTAAAGCGAGTTCAGGAGCTTTTGCGAGTTCCAGTTGTATTTTCAAGTGAGGTTGTATTATAAGTGAGGGGACTTTTTATTAAGGGACTTTATATTGGGACTTCAAGTGTTCCTATTGCCTATGTGCTAAAATAAGAAGGTAAAAGCCAAAGTTGCTGCATCTGTGAGTACTAAAATAGTTTTTACTGCTGTATTGTAACTAGGATAATGGCTAGCAATATTGGAGGTCTACTTCAGTGCACAGTTTGTCATATGTATATGTCAGGAAACCGGGCGTCACGTGGTCCCACTACTAACCAGAGACCGCCGCACATGCCCACCGGGTTCCCCAAAACCTTGTCCGACCCTCTTATTATTAGGGTAACCAGGCAAACCGCCTTTGGACACACAAATTCCGGGTTTAAGGCAAGAAGACAGCTCAATTAAATATACGTTTTAATGGCTATAAGCACGCTAGGCAGGGTTTACAAGCATTTAACTATAAAGAAGTATGGAATATTACAGATTAAATAACTAAGTTTACCTCAAGCATGCGGCGTGGTGTGGAGCTCTTACAAGGGGGTGTGTCAAGAGCTTCTGGTTATGGTGATGGTGATGGACACCCCTGGATATGCCGGCCGCATAACCCCCTTCCGATGAGTGACACCAGCCTGGTTTTTGACCATCCAATTTATGCTGCCAGGCTATCCATCTCCCCTCCCCATTGTGGGAGGGGATGTTACCTCCCATTTTTTAGAGGGGGATTTTGCCCTAAAACCCTTTTTGGAGCTATAACTTGGAGCAGGGGGGGTCACACTGCCTTGCGAGCGGTACCAACCTATCGGCCAGGCGCACCTGAACGCGTTAAGTCCAGGGACCGGGTCTTAATTCAGTCCAGAACCTTAGTTCTCCGTTTACCGGTTTCTGTCTTGTTTCTAGGCCTGTTTTTTACTATGCTCCGGTGCGGCTTTGGGAGCCGGTTCTGGTTCTGTAACCAGTTTGGCATTAGGACACATGGCATCCGCGATACGGCCCATAAACTATCGGTGCCGTGCGTCTGCCCTGTTACATGTAGTTCTGACACAATCCCAGCAGGGGATTTCCTGAGACGTAGCCTCACTGGCAACTTCCCAGCTGGGGGTGTTATACAACAGCAGGAGGCATGCTGGCTGCAGCCTAGCTTGTGACCAAAAGGCAGGAATCAAACACCCCAGGGGGTTTGTTTAGAGCTTTCACACATCCCTGCCAAACATCTCTTCCGCATAGCTAAGGGACGTGTGCATTTGTCTCCTGACAAGGGGCACAGCTTCTTATTATTAAGGGGAAGATGGAATTAGAAGGGACCATTAAAGTCTAGAATAAAAACAGGGAGGAGAAATTTAAGGAAAATTAAGCGGGGTTCCTTCACATCTCCCTTCTTTAGAGGGTGCTAGGGGCCAGAACCTGTCGGTGCTGACCCATGCACCCACTGGCTGCCTCCCCCTGCCGGGATAGGCCATCTGCATATCCATGGTCTTGGCCCTTTCTGTGGCGGATGTCAAATTGGTACTGTTGGAGAGCCAGGCTCCACCGCAACACTCTCCCATTGGTTCCAGAAACCATGTGTAGCCAGCGGAGGGGGTTATGATCGGTCTCCACAATGAAGTGGCGACCATACAAATATGGCTGCAGCCGCTGCAGTGACCATACAATGGCGAGACACTCCTTCTCCATGACTGAATATGCCACTTCCCTGGGTAGGAGCTTGCGGCTCAAGTACAAGATGGGGTGCTCCTGACCCGTCGGGTCGACCTGGCTCAGCACGGCGCCGAGGCCAAAATCACTGGCATCCGTTTGCGATATAAACGGCGGCACAAAGTCGGCCGCTTGGAGTACGGGAGAGCTGCAGAGGGCATCTTTCAGTGCCTGGAAGGCTGTCTCACAGTCACGGATCCAATTTACCGCGGAGGGCAGCTTTTTCCTGGTGAGGTCCGTCAAAGGCTTGGCCAGGGTACTATAGTGGGGAACGAACCTCCTATAGTATCAAACGGTGCCCAAAAAGGACTGCACCTGGGTTTTGGTCCTAGGGGTTGGCCAGGAGGCGATTGCCTCCACCTTCCCCGGTTCAGGTTTCAGGGTCCCCCCTCCTACCCTATGCCCTAGGTACTGGACCTCGCCCATGCCCAACTGGCACTTTCCTGGCTTGATGGTCAAACCTGCTCGCCGGACCCGCCCGAGCACCTGCCACAGGTGCTCTAGGTGTTCCTCCCATGTGGGACTGAAGACTGCAATGTCATCCAGGTACGCAGCTGCGTACCCCTCTAGTCCCTGGAGCAAGGTGTTGACCATCCGCTGGAAAGTGGCAGGGGCATTTCTCATGCCAAACGGCATGACGGTGGATTCGTATAGTCCGAATGGGGTAATGAAGGCCGACCGCTCCCTAGCCTCGGGGGACAGCGGAATCTGCCAGTATCCCCGGCTCAGGTCCATGATGGTCAGGTACCTCGCCCCGGCCAGGAGGTCATCGATGCACGGCATGGGGTATGCATCGGCAGCCGTGACAGCATTGAGTCCCCGGTAGTCCATGCAGAACCGGAGGGTCCGGTCCTTCTTGGGGACAAGGCCCACCGGGGAGGCCCAAGCACTGCTGGATGCTTGGATGACCCCTAGCTGCAACATCTCGTCAATCTCTTGACACATTTGCTGCTGGACCTCCAGGGAGACACGGTAGGACGCCCGTCGGATCGGAGGGTGAGTCCCGGTGTCCACATGGTGGACGGCTAGCTTAGTTCGTCCGGGCTTGCTGTCGAACAAGTCTTGGAAGGGGTGCAGGGTGGCCCAGAGCTGGGCCCGTTGGTCGGCTGTCAGTTGGGGACCAATCTGGGCATCCTCAAGGGTCCCCCCCTCCTTGACCGGGGCCAGCATATCCAGGAGGGTTTCAGCTTCCCCCTCCTCTGGCAGATTGCAGATCGGGAGAACACACGCTTCCCGCTCATGATGTGCCTTCATCATGTTCACGTGGAAGGCCTTCCGCCGTCCTCGGGGCAGGGTCTAGGGTGACTAGGTACGTTACGGCATTGAGCTGCTGGTGCACGAGATAGGGACCTTCCCAGGCCGCCTGAAGCTTATCCTGGGGTACCGGGACCAGCACCCACACCTTTTGGCCCACCTGGTAGGTCCGATCACAGGTGTTCTGGTCGTACCACCTCTTCTGCTTGGCCTGGGCCTGTACCATGTTGTCGTGCACCAGCTGCGCCAAGGCCTGCATCTTGTCCCGGAAGCGCATCACATACTCGATGACTGACACCTTGGGGGGGGCCAGATCCCCCTCCCAAGCCTCCTTCACCAGGGCCAGGGGTCCCCGCACACGTCGTCCGTACAGGAGCTCGAAGGGGGAGAATCCGGTTGAGGCCTGTGGGACCTCCCTGTAGGCAAACAGTAGGTGAGGGAGATACCGCTCCCAGTCGCGCCCGTGGGCATCAACCAACATCTTAAGCATCTGCTTCAGAGTGCCGTTGAACCGTTCACAGAGACCATTGGTCTGTGGGTGGTACGGGCTGGTCACCAGATGTTGCACCTGGATCTGCTTACAGAGAGACTCCATCAGCTGTGACATGAACTGGGTTCCCCGATCGGTGAGCATTTCCTGGGGGAAGCCTACCCGAGAAAATATTTCCAGTAAGGCAGTGGCCACCTTGTCGGCCCGAATGGATGATAAGGCCACTGCCTCCGGGTACCGTGTGGCATAATCTACTACCGTTAGTATGAAGCGTTTCCCGGAGCTGCTGGGGATGGACAGGGGTCCGATCAAATCCACAGCTACCCTCCTGAAAGGCTCCTCTATAATTGGCAGAGGTACCAGAGGTGCTTTGGGGCGAGGCCCGGCCTTCCCCACCTTCTGACAGACCTCACACAAACGGCAGTAGGCGGCCACATCGGCCCCCATTTTTGGCCAGTAGAAGTGCTGGGCTAGTCTGGCTCTGGTCTTGGTGACCCCCAAGTGTCCCGCCATCAGAATCTCGTGCGCAACCAGCAGCAACTCCGCCCGGAAGGGGTAGGGGACCACCATCTGTCGGTCCCTAGGCCACTCCTCTGGTGAACCCTGCGAGACCGTCATGCGGTACAGCCGTCCTTGGTCCCAGACAACTCGTCTGTTCCTTGAGAGCATTCAGGCTGTCATCGGCTTCGAAAGCCGCCTGAAACCCTTGGCTGGACGTGGCCAGTACTGAAGAGACGGCCATGTCCTCAGACCGCTCCTCCGAATCTGTCACCTGACCTCCATCTGTCCTGGCAGCCACTTGGTTGGAAGGGAGCACACCGTCAGGCCCCTGAGGTGCCCCTGGGCCCCTAGCGCCCCCACTGCGGGTGACAGCGGCCACAGCCACGGCGGCCGCTGGTAGCGCTAGTTCCCCTTTGGCTTCCAACCAAGTCGCCAGACCAGACTGGCCGGCCTGGGCCCTTAATATCCCGGGAGTGAAGTCATCCTGCACTGTGGACTCAGCTAGGGGCCCCACATCTCCTGGGACAGCCCCTCCCTCATCTGCAGGTCCTACCACCCCCCTTGCTTGTCCCTGGCCCCTTGCGGTCGGGTTGATCTCTGGGGACAAGAGATTGCAACCGACTGGGTCGCCCTCCTCTTCCCCGAGGGAAGAAGGACACCCCACTTCACCCACACCCACATTCCCTGTAGCAGGCAGGTTATAACCATTACTCTCGACCGCACACATTGTCTCATGCATTACATTACTGTCTAGGGGACCAGACCTTGGGGGTTCAGTGGCCACATAGTGAGACACTAGCCGCCCCAAGTCTGTCCCTAGCAAAACACTGGCAGGGATATTCGGGGACACCCCCACCTCCCGCACACCCTGTCCAGCACCCCAGTCCAAATAAACCTTGGCAACAGGCAATGCTGGTTCAGTTCCTCCAATGCCGGAGACCATAAGGGTCTTCCCGGGCACCAAATCCTGTGGGGACACCAACTGTGGTCGCACCAGGGTCATCTCAGCACCAGTGTCCTTAAGTCCCATGGCCACAGCCTGGCCTACAGTGACGGGCTGTATGTTGTCCCGATATCGCCCTGCCCCCTCACCAACACATAACACAGTGGAGGGGCGCTGGGCTGCACCCCGCTGGCGCTGGGGGCAGTCGGTCCTGAAGTGTCCTGGTTGGTTGCAGTGGTGGCACAGTGGGGGTCCCCCTTGCCTGGAAAAGCGGGTGGGGGCAGGGGTCCTGGGCTGAGGGGCACGTACAACAGACGCCAGCGGCGGCTTACCCACTTTCCAGCTGGCAGGTTTCCGGGGCTCCTGGGCTCTGTTGTGACTGTACTCATCTGCAAGGGCGGCCGTTGCTGAGGCCCCCTCTGGCTTCCGGTCGCGCAGAAACTGCTGCAGCTCATCAGAGCAATTCCAGAGGAACTGCTCTATGGCAATCAGCTCCTTCAGCTGCTGGGTGGAGGTGACTCCTAAGCCGGTGGTCCACTGCTCAATTGCTCTCTGTAGCGCCCGCATGTGATCAGCCCAGCTGTCGCTGGGGCCCCGTCGCAGACCCCGCAGCTTCTTGCGATAAAATTCCGGGGTAAGGTTATATTGTCGGATCAGGGCTTGCTTGACCCCCTCGTAGCTCAGGGTGGTTTCGCTGGGCAGGTACTTAAAGATTTCCAGGGCTTTACCCCTAAGGCGGGGGGCTAGGTACCTGACCCACTGATCCTCCGGCACATGGTATTGATGACAAACGGTTTCAAAAGCCAGCAGAAATGTGTCCAGATCTGTGCCTTTGTCCAGGATGGGGAAATCCTCTGCACGCAACTTTGGGGCCTGGTTCTCAGGGGGTCCGCTGGTAGATGTGCTGGGTTGAGGGTGTTGAAGCTGTAGCCGCAAAACTTGGAGCTGGTGGTCGCGTTCAGCTTGCGCCCGGCGTTCCTCGCGTTCAGCTTGCGCCCGGCGTTCCTCGCGTTCAGCTTGCGCCCGGCGTTCCTCGCGCTCACGTTCACGGCGTTCCTCGATCTCGGCCTGCACCTGGCGTTCCTCCATGAGGAGCTGATAGGAGCCGCGGTCTCCCGCCCGGAGACTTGCCATAGCAGCATGCAGGAGAGCAGCTGAGCTTGCTTGGCTGGGGGGGCCGGCAGGCAGGGCTCGGTCCTCTGGGATGCTGAGGGCTGGTGACCGGCTTCTGGGAGAGCCCTGGTTGGGCCCCTCTGCACCCAGTATATCATCGGCAGCCACATCCCTGCTTCTGGCCCTGGTGCCACTTGCCATGCCTGCAACTGCTCTATTGCACACCGTAATCACACAACTACTGTAACCACTCTCAGAATATGCCTAGCGTTGAGCTTATCTTAAGATCCCAGCAACAGAAAAGCCGCTGCTAGTAATCTTTAGTGTATGAGAGTATGGGGCCCACACTCACTTACACTATTTGCCTTATCCCAAACCACTGCCACCAAATTGTCAGGAAACCGGGCGTCACGTGGTCCCACTACTAACCAGAGACCGCCGCACACACCCACCGGGTTCCCCAAAACCTTGTCCGACCCTCTTATTATTAGGGTAACCAGGCAAACCGCCTTTGGACACACAAATTCCGGGTTTAAGGCAAGAAGACAGCTCAATTAAATATACGTTTTAATGGCTATAAGCACGCTAGGCAGAGTTTACAAGCATTTAACTATAAAGAAGTATGGAATATTACAGATTAAATAACTATGCGATTCTGAGATGGGTTACAACAGATATGCAATACACAGAGACAATAACAAGCAAAGTTTACCTCAAGCATGCGGCGTGGTGTGGAGCTCTTACAAGGGGGTGTGTCAAG
This sequence comes from Gastrophryne carolinensis, assembly GCA_027917425.1. NCBI lineage: Eukaryota > Metazoa > Chordata > Amphibia > Anura > Microhylidae > Gastrophryne > Gastrophryne carolinensis. The sequence goes on along the minus strand of CM051241.1, from coordinate 13,957,156 downwards.
AGCTTCTGGTTATGGTGATGGTGATGGACACCCCTGGATATGCCGGCCGCATAACCCCCTTCCGATGAGTGACACCAGCCTGGTTTTTGACCATCCAATTTATGCTGCCAGGCTATCCATCTCCCCTCCCCATTGTGGGAGGGGATGTTACCTCCCATTTTTTAGAGGGGGATTTTGCCCTAAAACCCTTTTTGGAGCTATAACTTGGAGCAGGGGGGTCACACTGCCTTGCGAGCGGTACCAACCTATCGGCCAGGCGCACCTGAACGCGTTAAGTCCAGGGACCGGGTCTTAATTCAGTCCAGAACCTTAGTTCTCCGTTTACCGGTTTCTGTCTTGTTTCTAGGCCTGTTTTTTACTATGCTCCGGTGCGGCTTTGGGAGCCAGTTCTGGTTCTGTAACCGGTTTGGCATTAGGACACATGGCATCCGCGATACGGCCCATAAACTATCGGTGCCGTGCGTCTGCCCTGTTACATGTAGTTCTGACACAATCCCAGCAGGGGATTTCCTGAGACGTAGCCTCACTGGCAACTTCCCAGCTGGGGGTGTTATACAACAGCAGGAGGCATGCTGGCTGCAGCCTAGCTTGTGACCAAAAGGCAGGAATCAAACACCCCAGGGGGTTTGATCAGAGCTTTCACACATCCCTGCCAAACATCTCTTCCGCATAGCTAAGGGAGGTGTGCATTTGTCTCCTGACAAGGGGCACAGCTTCTTATTATTAAGGGGAAGATGGAATTAGAAGGGACCATTAAAGTCTGGAATAAAAACAGGGAGGAGAAATTTAAGGAAAATTAAGTGGGGTTCCTTCACAGTATACACTTCAGGAGCAGCAGTTCCCGGGTGAATACCTCTGTGGTAAATGTGAGCAAATTGCAAACCTGGAAGCTCGGGTTAGAGATCTGGAGGAGCAAAATGCAAGACTGAGGAGGATTGACAATATGGAAAAGAGTTTTCTGCTCACTGAGCAGGTAGTAAATGGGGTAGATACAGAGGGTGGAGAAATGGGTCAGGAGGAGCAGATAAGTAGCTGGGTAAATGTAGATAGAGGGAGTAGAAAGGGTGCACAGAAAAGGAAGGCCATTCCTGTGTCTGGGCACCCTAGCAAAATTGCCAAGTTGGGTAATGATGCAAGAGTGTCAGTCTCAGAAATGGCAGCCCTAGCAGATACTGTTCTCCCTAACAGCCGGGAGAACAGCCCAGCTAGTGAGCGGGTGCTTGGGACTGCAGGTAGGACTAGACAGTTAGTGGTCATAGGGGATTCTATTATCAGGCGGACTGATAGAATAATTTGTCACCAAGACCGCCTCAACCGAATGGTTTGCTGTCTCCCTGGTGCCAGGGTTCGGCATGTGGTGGAAAGGGTGGACAAATTACTGGGAGGGGCTGGGGATGACCCAGCGGTCGTGGTCCATGTGGGGACCAATGACAGAATTAATGGGAAATGGAGGATCCTTAAGAATACATTTAAGGAATTAGGCACCAAGTTGAAGGGAAGGACCTCCAAGGTTGTATTCTCTGGAATACTGCCAGTGCCATGCGCTACACATGAAAGACAGCGGGAGCTTAGAGAGTTAAACGCATGGCTCAAGTCCTGGTGCAGGGCAGAGGGATTTGGGTTCCTAGAGCACTGGGCTGACTTTTCATTGGGGTACAAACTGTATTCTAAAGATAATTTGTACCTGAATGGAAGGGGGGCTGCTGTGCTGGGTAAGAGGATACTAGAGGGGGTGGAGAGTTATTTAAACTAGTGATGAGGGGGGAGGGCAAGAGTGAAAATAAAAGTGAAGACAGGTTACTTAGGGGACAGCATATGATGGTGGGTGGAGAATTAGAAGGGGGGAGGACTGCTATGATGGATAAGGAGATCCATGAGTTGCAAACCAGCAGTAAAAAATTAGACGGATGCATTACTGCAGGAACTAATACTATACCCCAATGTGTCAAACTAGATAGGAACATAAAGTGTATGTTCACAAATGCCAGAAGTCTGGCAAGTAAAGTGGGGGAGCTTGAGGCTCTGGTGCTGGCAGAGAATATTGATGTTGTTGGTGTGGCTGAGACATGGCTGGATTCCACACATGACTGGACTGTCAATCTACAAGGTTTTGCTCTTTTTCGGAAAGACAGAGCAAAAAGGAAAGGGGGTGGCGTGTGTCTTTATGTAAAGCAAGAACTCAAAGCATATATTAATGAGGGGATACTAGCAGAAGATTGTGAGGATGTAGAATCCTTGTGGGTAGAAGTAGGGGGCGATATAAACAATGCTAAAATACAGTTTGGTGTAATCTATAGGCCCCCAAATATAACTGAGGAAATAGAGGGTCAACTGCATAAACAGATAGAGCGGGCATCACAGGCTGGTACAGTGGTGGTGATGGGGGACTTCAACTATCCAGGAATCGACTGGAGACATGGTTCTGCTTCCACTACAGGGGGAGAGCATTCCTCAGCTTGCTACAAGATAATTATATGAATCAGTTCGTGGAGGCACCAACTAGGGGTGATGCTATTCTAGATCTGGTAATATCAAATAATGATGACCTGATGGGGGCAGTAACAGTCCGTGAAAATCTTGGTAACAGTGACCACAATATAATTGTATTTAACAAACTGTAAGAAAGATTTTCTTCCTGGGAAGGCAAAAACATTAAATTTTAGAAAGGCCAACTTCCCCAGGCTCAGAGCTGCACTCAAGGACATAGACTGGGAGCATCTGTTCAGGAATAAGGATACAGATGCCAAATGGGAGTGCTTTAAATCAATTGTGAGTAGCAACGTTGCAAAATGTATTCCTACGGGTAACAAATATAAGCGGCTAAAGTTAAACCCCTCATGGCTGACACCTGCGGTTAAAAGGGCAATAAAGAACAAAAAAAGGGCATTTAAACATTACAAGGCTGAACTCTCAGCTGTAACACTTGAACAGTATAAACTAGTAAATAAAGTGTGTAAGAAAGAAATAAGGTTGGCAAAAGCACAAAATGAACGAGATGTGGCTAAAGAAAGCAAAACAAACCCTAAACAATTTTTCAAATATATTAATTCGAAGAAAACTAAATCAGAACAGGTAGGTGCCCTAATTAATGATAATGGGGAAATGGTCACTGGGGATGAGGATAAGGCAGAGCTGTAAAATGGATTCTTTAGCTCTGTGTATACAATAGAAGCGCAAGGAGCCAACACAGGAGATGCCACTGATAGTAATAGCCCAAGTATAATAATTAACAAGCTAAACGTGGATATCATCCAAGAAAAACTCAATAATTTAAATGTGAATAAGACTGGAGGACCAGATGGACTTCACCCAAGAGTTCTCAAAGAACTCAGTTCCGTTATCTCGTCACCTCTGTTGTTGATCTTTAAAGACTCACTAGCAACTGGTATAGTGCCAAGGGACTGGCGCAGGGCAAATGTGCCCATTTTTAAAAAGGGCTCTAGGTCTTCTCCGGGCAATTACAGACCTGTTAGCTTAACATCCATTGTGGGGAAATTGCTTGAGGGACTATTAAGGGACAACATACACGAATATGTAACTATCCATAATATTATAAGTGGCAACCAACACGGTTTTACTAAGGACAGAAGCTGCCAAACTAACCTGATTGGCTTCTATGAGGAGGTGAGTAGAAGCCTGGACAGAGGTGCGGCTGTGGATATAGTTTTTCTGGATTTTGCAAAAGCATTTGACACTGTCCCCCATAGCCGCTTATTGGGGAAATTGAGATCTTCAGGATTAGAAAACGCAGTTTGTAACTGGATTGAAAACTGGCTGAAGGATCGTGGGCAGAGAGTTGTGGTTAATGATACCTACTCTGAATGGTTACCAGTTGTAAGCGGTGTACCCCAGGGTTCATTGCTGGGCCCACTATTATTCAACTTGTTTATAAACGACATAGAAGATGGAATTAAAAGCACTGTCTCTATTTTTGCAGATGACACAAAGATATGTAGCACAGTGCAGTCTATTGAAGATGTTCACAAGCTTCAGGCTGACTTGGACACATTGAGTATCTGGGCATCCACTTGGCAAATGAAGTTCAATGTGGAAAAATGTAAAGTCATGCACTTGGGGTCTAATAACCCGAAGGCAACATATGTCCTCGGGGGAGTAAAACTGGGAGAGTCACTTGTTGAGAAGGATCTGGGGGTACTAGTAGATCACAGACTAAATAACAGCATGCAATGCCAAGCAGCTGCTTCCAAGGCCACCAAGATATTATCGTGCATTAAAAGAGGCATGGAATCACGGGATAGAGATGTAATTTTGCCTCTTTACAAGGCACTGGTGAGCCCTCACCTGGAATATGCCGTCCAGTTCTGGGCACCCGTTCATAGAAAGGACGCCCTGACTCTGGAAAGGGTGCAAAGGAGAGCCACCAAACTAATAAAGGGAATGAAAGATCTTAGTTATGAGGAAAGATTACGAGAATTAAATCTGTTTAGTCTTGAGAGGAGGCGATTACGGGGGGACATGATTAACTTGTATAAATATATAAATGGACCATACAAAAAATATGGGGGAACACTATTTCACGTAAAATCCTCTCTAAGGACAAGGGGGCACTGCCTTCGATTGGAAAAAAAGAAATTTAGTCTCCGGAGGCGACAATCGTTTTTTACCATAAGAACTATAAATCTATGGAATAGCCTCCCACAGAAGCTTGTTACAGCATCAACCGCTGACAGCTTCAAAAAAGGATTAGATGCTTATTTTGACGAAAATAACATTAACAGTTACTACTAGTGGTTATCAACAAAAAAAAAATTAAGACAAAAAATAAAATAAATAGCTTCCCCTATGAAATAAAAAATAACTTCCCCCTACCCCAACACCCTTGGTTGAACTTGATGGACATATGTCTTTTTTCAACCGTATTAACTATGTAACTATGTAACTATGTAATTTCAAGGAAAAAGCAGAGTGCAAAAAATCAGAGCACATACTGTGTATAAATACATGCCCCTACACATTACACATACATATATATATATACATACCTGTACATACATACACATACATATCTAAATATAAATACATATATATATATATATATATATATATATATATATATATACACATACCTACACATTAAATATATATATATATATATATATACGAATACACACCACAAAGGTAAAGTGAACAATCGCAGCCACTGGAGCACATATCCCACCTATGTGAAAAAACAACATTCCCCACAAGTAGAAATGCCCCTGGGAGAAAAATGCTGCACAAGCAGCCATAGCATAAGAACGGCCCCACGTGCGCAATGGTGGGGCCGTTTTACCTGTGTAGTTTTCAGCTGCAAGGAAGCTCTTCCCCCACCGGCTGCAGCGTCCAGGTCTCTAATGAGACCAGGGGCGAGGGGCGGGCCCCGCAAAAGGAGGGAAAAACAAACAGTCAAAAACAGGCCCCAGCAGCCCTGGCCATGCGCTGACACTTTTTCACAGTAAAGTAAAGCACTCATGCACATTACACACACCCCCCCTTTAGCGAAGGGAGAAGGGACTGAGCGGGAGAAGGTGACCTAAAGGGAACATCGGGACAGGGGCATCCCAAATCCGGATCACCAGCCGGATAGCCGCATTGCCCCACAAGTGGGGTTCGAGCGGAGGAGATAAGCTCCTAGGCACCTAAAGTGCCATCTACCTTTGCCCAGCCCGCAGCCTAGGCTGGGAGGCTTCCATTTAAAGTGGACCAACACCCAGGATTTTGACTATCCTGGGTCTTGGTCCACTTCGGTGGGGCACCCCCGATCGGGGTGCCCTGCTGTGTGAAACCCCCCCGAACCCCCCGAACAACTCACCTCTCCCCGCTCCCAGCGCCGACGGACAAGCCGCGGACAAGCGGCTCCTCCGCCGCCGCCTCCCGCGCGTCCCTCTTGACGTGCGCGTGCCCGCGCCGGCCATTCACAGACGGTCGGCGCGGGCGTGCGCACATCTAGAGGGGCGCGAGGGAGGCGGCGGCGGCCGGCCGTCGCCGAAGATAAGGTAAGGAGTTTGGGGTGTTTGGGGGGTTTCACCCCACCAATCGCCGATCTCGGATGTCCCGCGGGGAGGGAGGTGATCGGCCCGGGAATCTTATAGATTCCCGGGCCGATCACCCGTGGGTGTTGGTCCACTTTAACTAAGCATAATAAACACACAAGAACTGGGCAGAAATAGACCAAAAGGGATGCCGGATTTTACCCCGGCTACCTGCAAGCAGGAGACTTCATTCTTCTGTCTTGTCGCTTCATGCAGAGAGAAAAAACTGGTATTTCAGTGGGAGGTCCCAGGTATATAGGCCGGAAGGGGCTCATTTTCAAGACTTCTCCCTGCACGTCACCACCTGCTGGTGGAGTAACCCGATCGTAAGTATTAAAAGGGAAGCAGGGTGTGTGGCACACTGAGAATATTTTTTTTTTTTTTTTTTTTTAGCCGAGGCCTTTCTGGCCACAGAGCTAGAAATAACTTTCTGAATATTAGCCATCTGGCACACATCAGATTGCGACTCCCCAACTGTGACAACATCATCTGGGGTACGGATAAGGCGGGGTGGGGTAGGAGAAAAGGCCAGGGCCACAGACCCAGAGGCCTGGGCCCCCAACTGCTGCGTTATGGCCTGCTGAGCACAAGGTATGCAAACAAGTACATTATCCCCCACAAGGGATACCCAACAATCCACACACTGCCGGGACTGCCCCGAGGGGAGCCTAAGCCCGGTATCCTGGGAAGCCTCCATATGGTGATCTTTAAGGTAGTCGCAATGACCAGAGGGAATTACGCTGTTAAAGCTACCCAGGATGCCCCTGCCAAGTCCAAGTGGGAGGATTTTTTTTTTTTTTTAAATCCTTTAGGACTATTTAAGGGCAGACTAGATGGAGCATAAGGTCTCCTTCTGCCATCAACCTTCTATGTTTCTATGTTGTTGGTCTTTAACACATAGAGCCAGGTAACATGAATCCAGGTCCACCTTAAAGTGGAACACAAAACCTGAACATAAGGGCAGGAGGACACACACTCAAAACCAATACATATATCTGTGTATCTATAAGACAGATTTTCTTCAGTAGTCAAAACCCAGCATATCCAGAGTCAAGGCTCCAAAGAAGGCTAGACAACAGGCCAGCTACTCCAGCCACAAGTAATGGCTTTAGCAGCAGTTAGGCTTGCACACAAGTGTAGGTGAGGCAGCTCAGCACAGGGGAGTGTTTACAAAGAAACTCCAGCCTGTGCAATCAAAGTGTTGTCTCTCTAGACAGAGCTGGAGCTAGCTACTGAAAAATACCATTGAGTGAATAACCAGCTGAAAATCAACAATGGCCGAATTTGAAGATTACACCATCTATTTTAAAAGCAAAGACTTGCCACAAGCTGAGCTTCCTGCGATACTTGTGCTGTTGAACAGTGCTAAAACACACACAGACACACACACACTTTTCCCATGAGATTTTTTAGCTTTATTATGGGAGAAAGGCCACCCCCCTCCCCCCAAGGGGCACAAAGAGACACTGCAGGGGGGGGAGCCCACACCAATAGGTGAAAGGGCAAGAGGGACAGGGCATCCCAAGCCGGGGATCACCAACCCGGACACCACCTACCCCTTAGTATGGGGTCTCACGGAGGGAAGCTAGCTCCCCTATGCACCCAGAGGTGCTGCTACCATTGCCCGAGCCTGCAGCCTAAGCTAGGAGGCATATTGTTGTAGCTTAATTTTTAAAAGAAAAAGAGGGCCGGGCAGAAATAGACATAAAAAATGTCGGGAGTTACCCCGACTACCTGCAAGGAGGCGAGAGTCATCTTCTGACTTGCTTCGCCGACTGCAGAGACGAAAAGACTGAGGAATAGTGGGAGGAACCCGGTACTTATGGACCAGGAGGGGCTCCTTTTTCCATGTCATCTCTGCAAGATCGCACTCTACAGACCGGTTTCCCAAGTGTCATGTATCTTTGGAAGTGGGGTGTGTGACATACTAGGAACAACTGGGGGCCACAGAAACTGGGGGCCTCTGGGGGCCACAGACTCTGGGGGCCTCTGGGGGCCCACAGACTCTGGGGGCCTCTGGGGGCCCACAGACTCTGGGGGCCTCTGGGGGCCCACAGACTCTGGGGGCCTCTGGCGGGCCACAGACTCTGGGGGCCTCTGGCGGGCCACAGACTCTGGGGCCAGTGACTCTGGGGGCCAGTGACTCTGGGGGCCAGTGACTCTGGGGGCCAGTGACTCTGGGGGCCAGTGACTCTGGGGGCCTCTGGGGAACACAGACTCTGGGGGCCAAATACTCTAGGGGCCAAAGACTGTGGGGGCCTCTGGAGGCCACAGACTCTGAGATCCAAAGACTCTGGGGGCCTCTGGCGGGCCACACACTCTGGCGGGCCACACACTCTGGCGGGCCACACACTCTGGCGGGCCACACACTCTGGCGGGCCACACACTCTGGCGGGCCACACACTCTGGCGGGCCACACACTCTGGCGGGCCACACACTCTGGCCCCTCGTGAGCCGAGGTGGGGACCGCTAACCTGTTACTGCTGCTGAAGACTGAACACAGTACTCCTGGAAACGCACTTTCCCCATCTCAGCCCCAGCACCTGTCTCCATGATGAGGCAGAGGAAGGAAGGCGGGCCCGGGCTCAGTGAGCTCCGGCCACGCCCCCCGCCAGTGAATCACACAGCGAGGGCCGAAAAGTGGCAGCCCCGCCCCCAAGACCCGAACAACGCGGCCAAAGACGCCCTCAGTCCCTCAAGCCAGCCAAGCGGGGGAAGTTAAAACACATGTAAAAGGAGCCCCAGCAGCTCAGGACACGCGCCCGCATGCCGCGGCGCAGACCGTGGGGCCAGACTCTGGGGCTGGGGGGCCACAAACTCTTGGAGCCAGGGACTCTGGGGGCCAAAGACTCTGGGGGCCTCTGGGGAAAACAGACTCTGGGGTCCAAATACTCTGGGGGCCTCAGGGGGCCAAATACTCTAGGGGCCAAAGACTCTGGGGGCCTCTGGGGGCCAACGACTTTGGAGGACAAAGACTCTATGTGCCATGGACTCTGGGGGCCACAACCTCTGGGGGCCACAGACTATGCGGGCCACAGACGCTGGCGGGCCACAGACGCTGGCGGGCCACAGACGCTGGCGGGCCACAGACGCTGGCGGGCCACAGACGCTGGCGGGCCACAGACGCTGGGGGTAGGGGTGGGGGGGCAGACCGTGGGGCCAGACTCTGGGGCTGGGGGGCCACAGACTCTTGGAGCCAGGGCCTCTGGGGGCCTCTGGGGAACACAGACTCTGGGGTCCAAATACTCTGGGGGCCTCTGGGGAACACAGACTCTGGGGTGCAAATACTCTGGGGGCCAAAGACTCTAGGGGCCAAAGACTCTAGGGGCCAAAGACTCTAGGGGCCAAAGACTCTAGGGGCCAAAGACTCTGGGGGCCAAAGACTCTGGGGGCCAAAGACTCTGGGGGCCTCTGGGGGCCAAAGACTCTGGGGGCCTCTGGCGGGCCACACACTCTGGCGGGCCACACACTCTGGAGGCAGGGGTGGGGGGCAGACTCTGGGGGCCAGACTCTGGGGCTAGGGGGGAAGACCGTGGGGCCAATGACTCTGGGGCTGGGGGTCACAGACTCTGGGGGCCTATGGGGGCCAAAGACTCTGGGGGCCTATGGGGGCCACAGGCTCTGGGGGCCAAAGACTCTGGGGGGGCTCTGGGGGCCAAAGACTCTGGGGGGGCTCTGGGGGCCAAAGACTCTGGGGGGGGGGCTCTGGGGGCCAAAGACTCTGGGGGGGGGCTCTGGGGGCCAAAGACTCTGGGGGGGGCTCTGGGGGCCAAAGACTCTGGGGGGGGCTCTGGGGGCCAAAGACTCTGGGGGGGGCTCTGGGGGCCAAAGACTCTGGGGGGGGCTCTGGGGGCCAAAGACTCTGGGGGGGGCTCTGGGGGCCAAAGACTCTGGGGGGGGCTCTGGGGGCCAAAGACTCTGGGGGGGGCTCTGGGGGCCAAAGACTCTGGGGGGGGCTCTGGGGGCCAAAGACTCTGGGGGGGCTCTGGGGGCCAAAGACTCTGGGGGGGCTCTGGGGGCCAAAGACTCTGGGGGGGCTCTGGGGGCCAAAGACTCTGGGGGGGCTCTGGGGGCCAAAGACTCTGGGGGGGCTCTGGGGGCCAAAGACTCTGGGGGGGCTCTGGGGACCAAAGACTCTGGGGGGGGCTCTGGGGACCAAAGACTCTGGGGGGGGCTCTGGGGACCAAAGACTCTGGGGGGGCTCTGGGGACCAAAGACTCTGGGGGGGCTCTGGGGGCCAAAGACTCTGGGGGGCTCTGGGGGCCAAAGACTCTGGGGGGCTCTGGGGGCCAAAGACTCTGGGGGGCTCTGGGGGCCAAAGACTCTGGGGGGCTCTGGGGGCCAAAGACTCTGGGCGGGCTCTGGGAGCAAAAGACTCTGGGGGCCTCTGGGGGCCTCTGGGGGCCAAAGACTCTGGGGGCCTCTGGGGGCCAAAGACTCTGGGGGCCTCTGGGGGCCAAAGACTCTGGGGGCCTCTGGGGGCCAAAGACTCTGGGGGCCTCTGGGGGCCAAAGACTCTGGGGGCCTCTGGGGGCCAAAGACTCTGGGGGCCTCTGGGGGCCAAAGACTCTGGGGGCCTCTGGGGGCCAAAGACTCTGGGGACCAAGGACTCTGGGGGTCTCTGCGGGCCACAGATTCTGGGGGCCAAAGACTCTGGGGGTCTCTGGGGGCATCGGGGGGGCGACAGATTCTGGGGGCCACAAACTCTGGGAGCCACAAACTCTGGGGGCCTCTTGGGGCCACAGACTCTGGGCGTCTCTGGGAGCCACAGACTCTGGGGTCGCTGGGGGCCACAGACTCTGGGGTCGCTGGGGGCCACAGACTCTGGAGGCCGGGGTGGGGGGGCAGACCGTGGGGCAAGACTCTGGGGCTGGGGGGCAGACCATGGGGCCAGACTCTGGGGCTGGGGGCACAGACTCTTGGAGCCGGGGCCTCTGGGGGCCACAGGCTCTGGCGGGCCTCTGGGGGCCACAGACTCTGGGGCCCACAAACTCTGGGGCCTCTGGGGGCCACAGACTCTGGGGGCCTCTGGGGGCCACAAGCTCTAGGGGCCTCTGGGGGCCACAAGCTCTAGGGGCCACAAACTCTGGGGGTCTCTGGGATCACAGTCTCTAGGGACCTTTGGGGGCCACAGACTCGGGGGCCACAGACTCGGGGGGGCCACAGACTCGGGGGGGCCACAGACTCGGGGGGGCCACAGACTCGGGGGGCCACAGACTTTGGGGGGCCACAGACTCTGGGGGCCTTTTGGGGCCCCAAACTCTGGGGCCACAGACTTCGGGGGCCTCTGGGGGCCAAAGACTCTGGGGGCCTCTGGGGGCCAAAGACTCTGGGGGCCTCTGGGGGCCAAAGACTCTGGGGGCCTCTGGGGGCCAAAGACTCTGGGGACCAAGGACTCTGGGGGTCTCTGCGGGCCACAGATTCTGGGGGCCAAAGACTCTGGGGGCCACAGACTCTGGGGGGCCACAGTCTCTGGGGGCCACGACTCTGGGGGCCATGACTATGGGGGTGACGACTATGTGGGCCATGACTATGGGGGCCATAAACTCTGGGAGCCACAAACTCAGGGGGCCTCTGGGGGCCACAGACTCTGGTGGGCCACAGACTCTGGAGGCCGGGGTGGGAGGGCAGACCATGGGGCCAGACTCTGGGGCTTGGGGGAAGACCATGGGGCCAGACTCTGGGGCTGGGGGCACAGACTCTTGGAGCCAGGGACTCTGGGGGCCTCTGGGGACCAAAGACTCTGGGGGCCTCTGGGGACCAAAGACTCTGGGGGCCTCTGGGGACCAAAGACTCTGGGGGCCTCTGGGGACCAAAGACTCTGGGGGCCTCTGGGGACCAAAGACTCTGGGGGCCTCTGGGGACCAAAGACTCTGGGGGCCTCTGGGGACCAAAGACTCTGGGGGCCTCTGGGGACCAAAGACTCTGGGGGCCTCTGGGGACCAAAGACTCTGGGGGCCTCTGGGGACCAAAGACTCTGGGGGCCTCTGGGGACCAAAGACTCTGGGGGCCTCTGGGGACCAAAGACTCTGGGGGCCTCTGGGGACCAAAGACTCTGGGGGCCTCTGGGGACCAAAGACTCTGGGGGCCTCTGGGGACCAAAGACTCTGGGGGCCTCTGGGGACCAAAGACTCTGGGGGCCTCTGGGGACCAAAGACTCTGGGGGCCTCTGGGGACCAAAGACTCTGGGGGCCTCTGGGGACCAAAGACTCTGGGGGCCTCTGGGGACCAAAGACTCTGGGGGCCTCTGGGGACCAAAGACTCTGGGGGCCTCTGGGGACCAAAGACTCTGGGGGCCTCTGGGGACCAAAGACTCTGGGGGCCTCTGGGGACCAAAGACTCTGGGGGCCTCTGGGGACCAAAGACTCTGGGGGCCTCTGGGGACCAAAGACTCTGGGGGCCTCTGGGGACCAAAGACTCTGGGGGCCTCTGGGGACCAAAGACTCTGGGGGCCTCTGGGGACCAAAGACTCTGGGGGCCTCTGGGGACCAAAGACTCTGGGGGCCTCTGGGGACCAAAGACTCTGGGGGCCTCTGGGGACCAAAGACTCTGGGGGCCTCTGGGGACCAAAGACTCTGGGGGCCTCTGGGGACCAAAGACTCTGGGGGCCTCTGGGGACCAAAGACTCTGGGGGCCTCTGGGGACCAAAGACTCTGGGGGCCTCTGGGGACCAAAGACTCTGGGGGCCTCTGGGGACCAAAGACTCTGGGGGCCTCTGGGGACCAAAGACTCTGGGGGCCTCTGGGGACCAAAGACTCTGGGGGCCTCTGGGGACCAAAGACTCTGGGGGCCTCTGGGGACCAAAGACTCTGGGGGCCTCTGGGGACCAAAGACTCTGGGGGCCTCTGGGGACCAAAGACTCTGGGGGCCTCTGGGGACCAAAGACTCTGGGGGCCTCTGGGGACCAAAGACTCTGGGGGCCTCTGGGGACCAAAGACTCTGGGGGCCTCTGGGGACCAAAGACTCTGGGGGCCTCTGGGGACCAAAGACTCTGGGGGCCTCTGGGGACCAAAGACTCTGGGGGCCTCTGGGGACCAAAGACTCTGGGGGCCTCTGGGGACCAAAGACTCTGGGGGCCTCTGGGGACCAAAGACTCTGGGGGCCTCTGGGGACCAAAGACTCTGGGGGCCTCTGGGGACCAAAGACTCTGGGGGCCTCTGGGGACCAAAGACTCTGGGGGCCTCTGGGGACCAAAGACTCTGGGGGCCTCTGGGGACCAAAGACTCTGGGGGCCTCTGGGGACCAAAGACTCTGGGGGCCTCTGGGGACCAAAGACTCTGGGGGCCTCTGGGGACCAAAGACTCTGGGGGCCTCTGGGGACCAAAGACTCTGGGGGCCTCTGGGGACCAAAGACTCTGGGGGCCTCTGGGGACCAAAGACTCTGGGGGCCTCTGGGGACCAAAGACTCTGGGGGCCTCTGGGGACCAAAGACTCTGGGGGCCTCTGGGGACCAAAGACTCTGGGGGCCTCTGGGGACCAAAGACTCTGGGGGCCTCTGGGGACCAAAGACTCTGGGGGCCTCTGGGGACCAAAGACTCTGGGGGCCTCTGGGGACCAAAGACTCTGGGGGCCTCTGGGGACCAAAGACTCTGGGGGCCTCTGGGGACCAAAGACTCTGGGGGCCTCTGGGGACCAAAGACTCTGGGGGCCTCTGGGGACCAAAGACTCTGGGGGCCTCTGGGGACCAAAGACTCTGGGGGCCTCTGGGGACCAAAGACTCTGGGGGCCTCTGGGGACCAAAGACTCTGGGGGCCTCTGGGGACCAAAGACTCTGGGGGCCTCTGGGGACCAAAGACTCTGGGGGCCTCTGGGGACCAAAGACTCTGGGGGCCTCTGGGGACCAAAGACTCTGGGGGCCTCTGGGGACCAAAGACTCTGGGGGCCTCTGGGGACCAAAGACTCTGGGGGCCTCTGGGGACCAAAGACTCTGGGGGCCTCTGGGGACCAAAGACTCTGGGGGCCTCTGGGGACCAAAGACTCTGGGGGCCTCTGGGGACCAAAGACTCTGGGGGCCTCTGGGGACCAAAGACTCTGGGGGCCTCTGGGGACCAAAGACTCTGGGGGCCTCTGGGGACCAAAGACTCTGGGGGCCTCTGGGGACCAAAGACTCTGGGGGCCTCTGGGGACCAAAGACTCTGGGGGCCTCTGGGGACCAAAGACTCTGGGGGCCTCTGGGGACCAAAGACTCTGGGGGCCTCTGGGGACCAAAGACTCTGGGGGCCTCTGGGGACCAAAGACTCTGGGGGCCTCTGGGGACCAAAGACTCTGGGGGCCTCTGGGGACCAAAGACTCTGGGGGCCTCTGGGGACCAAAGACTCTGGGGGCCTCTGGGGACCAAAGACTCTGGGGGCCTCTGGGGACCAAAGACTCTGGGGGCCTCTGGGGACCAAAGACTCTGGGGGCCTCTGGGGACCAAAGACTCTGGGGGCCTCTGGGGACCAAAGACTCTGGGGGCCTCTGGGGACCAAAGACTCTGGGGGCCTCTGGGGACCAAAGACTCTGGGGGCCTCTGGGGACCAAAGACTCTGGGGGCCTCTGGGGACCAAAGACTCTGGGGGCCTCTGGGGACCAAAGACTCTGGGGGCCTCTGGGGACCAAAGACTCTGGGGGCCTCTGGGGACCAAAGACTCTGGGGGCCTCTGGGGGCCAAGGACTCTGGGGGCCTCTGGGGGCCAAGGACTCTGGGGGACTCTGGGGGCCAAGGACTCTGGGGGCCAAGGACTCTGGGGGCCAAGGACTCTGGGGGTCTCTGCGGGCCACAGATTCTGGGGGCCAAAGACTATGGGGGCCTCTGGGGGCATCTGGGGGTGACAGATTCTGGGGGCCACAAACTCTGGGAGCCACAAACTCCGGGGGCCTCTTGGGGCCACAGACTCTGGGCGTCTCTGGGAGCCACAGACTCTGGGGGTCTCTGGGGGCCACAGACTCTGGAGGCCAGGGTGGGGGGGCAGACCGTGGGGCCAGACTCTGGCGCTGGGGGGCAACCATGGGGCCAGACTCTGGGGCTGGGGTCACAGACTCTTGGAGCCAGGGACTCTGGGGGCCACAGACTCTGATGGCCTCTGGGGGCCTCTGGGGACCAAAGACTCTGGGGACCAAAGACTTTGGGGGCCTCTGGGGGCCAAAGACTCCAGGGGCCTCTGGGGGCCACAGACTCTGGGGGCCAAAATCTCTGGGGGCCACAAACTCCGGGGGCCTCTGGGGGCCACAGACTCTGGGGGCCACAGACTCTGGGGGCCTTTTGGGGCCACAGACTCCGGGGGCCTCTGGGGGCCACAGACTCTGGGGCCAAAATCTCTCGGGGCCACAAACTCCGGGGGCCTCTGGGGGCCACAGAATCTGGGGGCAACAAAATCTGGGGGCCACAGACTCTGGGGGCCACAGACTCTGGGGGCCACAGACTCTGGGGGCCACAGACTCTGGGGGCCACAGACTCTGGGAGACACAAACTCTGGCGGCCTCTTGGGGCCACAGACTCTGGGGAGCCACAGTCTCTGGGGGCCATGACTATGGGGGCCATAAACTCTGGGAGCCACAAACTCGGGGGGCCTCTGGGGGTCACAGACTCTGGTGGGCCACAGACTCTTGAGGCCGGGGTGGGGGGGGGGCAGACCGTGGGGCCAGACTCTGGGGCTGGGGGCACAGACTCTTGGAGCCAGGTACTCTAGGGGCCACAGACACTGGGGGCCAAAGACTCTGGGGGTCTCTGGGGACCAAAGACTCTGGGGGCCTCTGGGGGCCAAGGACTCTGGGGGCCTCTGGGGGCCACAAACTGGGAGCCTCTGGGGGCCACAGACTCTGGGGGCCTCTGGGGGCCACAGACTCTGGGGGCCTCTGGGGGCCAAAGACTCTGGGGGCCTCTGGGGACCAAAGACTCTGGGGGCCTCTGGGGACCAAAGACTCTGGGGGCCTCTGGGGACCAAAGACTCTGGGGGCCTCTGGGGACCAAAGACTCTGGGGGCCTCTGGGGACCAAAGACTCTGGGGGCCTCTGGGGACCAAAGACTCTGGGGGCCTCTGGGGACCAAAGACTCTGGGGGCCTCTGGGGACCAAAGACTCTGGGGGCCTCTGGGGACCAAAGACTCTGGGGGCCTCTGGGGACCAAAGACTCTGGGGGCCTCTGGGGACCAAAGACTCTGGGGGCCTCTGGGGACCAAAGACTCTGGGGGCCTCTGGGGACCAAAGACTCTGGGGGCCTCTGGGGACCAAAGACTCTGGGGGCCTCTGGGGACCAAAGACTCTGGGGGCCTCTGGGGACCAAAGACTCTGGGGGCCTCTGGGGACCAAAGACTCTGGGGGCCTCTGGGGACCAAAGACTCTGGGGGCCTCTGGGGACCAAAGACTCTGGGGGCCTCTGGGGACCAAAGACTCTGGGGGCCTCTGGGGACCAAAGACTCTGGGGGCCTCTGGGGACCAAAGACTCTGGGGGCCTCTGGGGACCAAAGACTCTGGGGGCCTCTGGGGACCAAAGACTCTGGGGGCCTCTGGGGACCAAAGACTCTGGGGGCCTCTGGGGACCAAAGACTCTGGGGGCCTCTGGGGACCAAAGACTCTGGGGGCCTCTGGGGACCAAAGACTCTGGGGGCCTCTGGGGACCAAAGACTCTGGGGGCCTCTGGGGACCAAAGACTCTGGGGGCCTCTGGGGACCAAAGACTCTGGGGGCCTCTGGGGACCAAAGACTCTGGGGGCCTCTGGGGACCACAGACTCTGGGGGCCACAGACTCTGGGGGCCACAGACTCTGGGGGCCACAGACTCTGGGGGCCACAAACTCTGGGAGACACAAACTCTGGCGGCCTCTTGGGGCCACAGACTCTGGGGAGCCACAGTCTCTGGGGGCCATGACTATGGGGGCCATAAACTCTGGGAGCCACCAACTCGGGGGGCCTCTGGGGGTCACAGACTCTGGTGGGCCACAGACTCTGGGGGCCACAGACTCTGGGGGCCACAAACTCTGGGAGACACAAACTCTGGCGGCCTCTTGGGGCCACAGACTCTGGGGAGCCACAGTCTCTGGGGGCCATGACTATGGGGGCCATAAACTCTGGGAGCCACCAACTCGGGGGGCCTCTGGGGGTCACAGACTCTGGTGGGCCACAGACTCTTGAGGCCGGGGTGGGGGGGGGCAGACCGTGGGGCCAGACTTTGGGGCTGGGGGCACAGACTCTTGGAGCCAGGTACTCTAGGGGCCACAGACACTGGGGGCCAAAGACTCTGGGGGTCTCTGGGGACCAAAGACTCTGGGGGCCTCTGGGGGCCAAGGACTCTGGGGGCCTCTGGGGGCCAAGGACTCTGGGAGCCTCTGGGGGCCACAGACTCTGGGGGCCTCTGGGGGCCACAGACTCTGGGGGCCTCTGGGGGCCAAAGACTCTGGGGGCCTCTGGGGACCAAAGACTCTGGGGGCCTCTGGGGACCAAAGACTCTGGGGGCCTCTGGGGACCAAAGACTCTGGGGGCCTCTGGGGACCAAAGACTCTGGGGGCCTCTGGGGACCAAAGACTCTGGGGGCCTCTGGGGACCAAAGACTCTGGGGGCCTCTGGGGACCAAAGACTCTGGGGGCCTCTGGGGACCAAAGACTCTGGGGGCCTCTGGGGACCAAAGACTCTGGGGGCCTCTGGGGACCAAAGACTCTGGGGGCCTCTGGGGACCAAAGACTCTGGGGGCCTCTGGGGACCAAAGACTCTGGGGGCCTCTGGGGACCAAAGACTCTGGGGGCCTCTGGGGACCAAAGACTCTGGGGGCCTCTGGGGACCAAAGACTCTGGGGGCCTCTGGGGACCAAAGACTCTGGGGGCCTCTGGGGACCAAAGACTCTGGGGGCCTCTGGGGACCAAAGACTCTGGGGGCCTCTGGGGACCAAAGACTCTGGGGGCCTCTGGGGACCAAAGACTCTGGGGGCCTCTGGGGACCAAAGACTCTGGGGGCCTCTGGGGACCAAAGACTCTGGGGGCCTCTGGGGACCAAAGACTCTGGGGGCCTCTGGGGACCAAAGACTCTGGGGGCCTCTGGGGACCAAAGACTCTGGGGGCCTCTGGGGACCAAAGACTCTGGGGGCCTCTGGGGACCAAAGACTCTGGGGGCCTCTGGGGACCAAAGACTCTGGGGGCCTCTGGGGACCAAAGACTCTGGGGGCCTCTGGGGACCAAAGACTCTGGGGGCCTCTGGGGACCAAAGACTCTGGGGGCCTCTGGGGACCAAAGACTCTGGGGGCCTCTGGGGACCAAAGACTCTGGGGGCCTCTGGGGACCAAAGACTCTGGGGGCCTCTGGGGACCAAAGACTCTGGGGGCCTCTGGGGACCAAAGACTCTGGGGGCCTCTGGGGACCAAAGACTCTGGGGGCCTCTGGGGACCAAAGACTCTGGGGGCCTCTGGGGACCAAAGACTCTGGGGGCCTCTGGGGACCAAAGACTCTGGGGGCCTCTGGGGACCAAAGACTCTGGGGGCCTCTGGGGACCAAAGACTCTGGGGGCCTCTGGGGACCAAAGACTCTGGGGGCCTCTGGGGACCAAAGACTCTGGGGGCCTCTGGGGACCAAAGACTCTGGGGGCCTCTGGGGACCAAAGACTCTGGGGGCCTCTGGGGACCAAAGACTCTGGGGGCCTCTGGGGACCAAAGACTCTGGGGGCCTCTGGGGGCCAAGGCCTCTGGGGGCCAAGGCCTCTGGGGGCCAAGGACTCTGGGGGCCAAGGACTCTGGGGGCCAAGGACTCTGGGGGCCAAGGACTCTGGGGGTCTCTGCGGGCCACAGATTCTGGGGGCCAAAGACTATGGGGGCCTCTGGGGGCATCTGGGGGTGACAGATTCTGGGGGCCACAAACTCTGGGAGCCACAAACTCCGGGGGCCTCTTGGGGCCACAGACTCTTGGCGTCTCTGGGAGCCACAGACTCTGGGGGTCTCTGGGGGCCACAGACTCTGGAGGCCAGGGTGGGGGGGCAGACCGTGGGGCCAGACTCTGGCGCTGGGGGGCAACCATGGGGCCAGACTCTGGGGCTGGGGTCACAGACTCTTGGAGCCAGGGACTCTGGGGGCCACAGACTCTGATGGCCTCTGGGGGCCTCTGGGGACCAAAGACTCTGGGGACCAAAGACTTTGGGGGCCTCTGGGGGCCAAAGACTCCAGGGGCCTCTGGGGGCCACAGACTCTGGGGGCCAAAATCTCTGGGGGCCACAAACTCTGGGGGCCTCTGGGGGCCACAGACTCTGGGGGCCACAGACTCTGGGGGCCACAGACTCTGGGGGCCTTTTGGGGTGCCAAACTCTGGGGCCACAGACTCCGGGGGCCTCTGGGGGCCACAGACTCTGGGGCCAAAATCTCTCGGGGCCACAAACTCTGGGGGCCTCTGGGGGCCACAGACTCTGGGGGCAACAAAATCTGGGGGCCACAGACTCTGGGGGCCACAGACTCTGGGGGCCACAGACTCTGGGGGCCACAGACTCTGGGGGCCACAAACTCTGGGAGACACAAACTCTGGGAGACACAAACTCTGGCGGCCTCTTGGGGCCACAGACTCTGGGGAGCCACAGTCTCTGGGGGCCATGACTATGGGGGCCATAAACTCTGGGAGCCACAAACTCGGGGGGCCTCTGGGGGTCACAGACTCTGGTGGGCCACAGACTCTTGAGGCCGGGGTGGGGGGGGGGGCAGACCGTGGGGCCAGACTCTGGGGCTGGGGGGCAGACCATGGGGCCAGACTCTGGGGCTGGGGGCACAGACTCTTGGAGCCAGGTACTCTAGGGGCCACAGACACTGGGGGCCAAAGACTCTGGGGGTCTCTGGGGACCAAAGACTCTGGGGGCCTCTGGGGGCCAAGGACTCTGGGGGCCTCTGGGGGCCAAGGACTCTGGGGGCCTCTGGGGGCCACAAACTGGGAGCCTCTGGGGGCCACAGACTCTGGGGGCCTCTGGGGGCCAAAGACTCTGGGGGCCTCTGGGGGCCAAAGACTCTGGGGGCCTCTGGGGGCCAAAGACTCTGGGGGCCACAAGCTCTGGGGGCCACAAACTCTTGGGGCCGGGGCCTTTAAGGGCCAAAGACTCTGGGGGCCAAAGACTCTGGGGGCCTCTAGGGGCCACAAACTCTGGGGGACACAGACTTTAGGGGCCACAGAAAATGGGGGCCTCTGGGGGCCATGGAAACTGGGGGCCTCTGGGGGCCTCTGGGGACCAAAGACTCTGGGGACCAAAGATTCTGGGGGCCTCTGGGGCCAAAAACGTTGGGGGCCTCTGGGGCCCACAGACTCTGGGGGCCACAAACTCTGGGGCCACAAACTCTGGGGGCATCGGGGGGCCACAGAAACTGGGGGCCACAGACTCTGGGGGCCTTTGGGGGCCTCTGGGGACCAAAGATTCTGGGGGCCTCTGGGGCCAAAGACTCTGGGGGCCTCTGCGGCCTCTGGGGGCCAAAGACTCTGGGGGCCACAGAAACTGGGGGCCTTTGGGGGTCACAGACTCTGGGGGCCTTTGGGGGGCCTCTAGGGGCCACAGACTTTGGGGGCCAAAGAGCATTGTTCCTTCGTGGGCCAAAGACTGTGGGCGCCTCTTGTGGCCACAGACTCTGGGGGCCTCTGGCGGGCCACAGACTCTGGCGGGCCACAGACTCTGGCGGGCCACAGACTCTGGCGGGCCACAGACTCTGGCGGCAGGGGTGGGGGGAGCAGACCGTGGGGCCAGACTCTGGGGCTGGGGAGGCAGACCGTGGGGCCAGACTCTGGGGCTGGGGGGGCAGACCGTGGGGCCAGACTCTGGGGCTGGGGGGGCAGACCGTGGGGCCAGACTCTGGGGCTGGGGGGCCACATACTCTTGGAGCCAGGGACTCTGGGGGCAAAAGACTCTGGGGGCCACAGAATATGGGGGCCTCTGGGGGCCACAGACTCTGGGGGGCCTCTGGGGGCCACAGACTCTGGGGGGGTCTCTGGGGGCCACAGACTCTGGGGGGGCCTCTGGGGGCCACAGACTCTGGGGGGGCCTCTGGGGGCCACAGACTCTGGGGGGGCCTCTGGGGGCCACAGACTCTGGGGGGGCCTCTGGGGGCCACAGACTCTGGGGGGCCTCTGGGGGCCACAGACTCTGGGGGGGCCTCTGGGGGCCACAGACTCTGGGGGGCCTCTGGGGGCCACAGACTCTGGGGGGCCTCTGGGGGCCACAGACTCTGGGGGGCCTCTGGGGGCCACAGATTCTGGGGGGCTCTGGGGGCCACAGATTCTGGGGGCCTCTGGGGGCCAAAGATTCTGGGGGCCTCTGGGAGCCTCTGGGGGCCAAAGACTCTGGGGGCCTCTGGGGGCCAAAGACTCTGGGGGCCTCTGGGGGCCAAAGACTCTGGGGGCCTCTGGGGGCCAAAGACTCTGGGGGCCTCTGGGGGCCTTTGGGGGGCCTCTGGGGGCCAAAGACTCTGGGGGCCAAAGACTCTGGGGGCCAAAGACTCTGGGGGCCAAAGACTCTGGGGGCCAAAGACTCTGGGACCACATACTTTGGGGGCTACAGAAACTTGGGGCCTCTGGGGGCCACATACTATGGGGGCCACATACTATGGGGGCCACATACTATGGGGGCCACTGGGGGCCACTGGGTGCCACAGACTATGGGGAGCACAGACTATGGGGGCCACAAACTCTGGGGGCTTCTGAGGGGCAACAAACTCTGGGGGCCACAGACTCTGGGGCCTCTGGGGGCCACAGACTCTGGGGGCCTCTGGGGGCCACAGACTCTGGGGGCCTCTGGGGGCCAAAGACTCTGGGGGCCTCTTGGGGCCACAGACACTCGGGACCACAAACTCTGGGGGCCTCTGGGGGCCACAGACTCTGGGGGCCTCTTGGGGCCACAAGCTCTGGGGCCTCTGGGGCCACAGACTCTGGGGGGGCCACAGACTCTGGGGGGGCCACAGACTCTGGGGGGGCCACAGACTCTGGGGGGGCCACAAACTCTGGGGGGGCCACAAACTCTGGGGGGGCCACAAACTCTGGGGGGGCCACAAACTCTGGGGGGGCCACAGACTCTGGGGGGGCCACAGACTCTGGGGGGGCCACAGACTCTGGGGGGGCCACAGACTCTGGGGGGGCCAACGACTCTGGGGGCCAACGACTCTGGGGGCCAACGACTCTGGGGGCCAACGACTCTGGGGGCCAACGACTCTGGGGGCCAAAGACTCTGGGGGCCAAAGACTCTGGGGGCTACAGAAACTGGGGGAATCTGGGGGCCACATCTCTGGGGGCCACATACTCTGGGGCCACAGACTCTGGGGGCCTCTGGGGGCCACAGACTCTGGGGGCCTCTGGGGGCCACAGACTCTGGGGGCCTCTGGGGGCCACAGACTCTGGGGGCCTCTGGGGGCCACAGACTCTGGGGGCCTCTGGGGGCCACAGACTCTGGGGGCCTCTGGGGGCCACAGACTCTGGGGGCCTCTGGGGGCCAAAGACTCTGGGGGCCTCTGGGGGCCAAAGACTCTGGGGGCCACAAACTCTGGGGGCCTCTGGGGGCCACAGACTCTGGGGGCCACAAACTCTGGGGGCCTCTGGGGGCCACAGACTCTGGGGGCCAAAGACTCTGGGGCCACATACTTTGGGGGCTACAGAAACTGGGGGCAGACCGGGGGGGCCAGACTCTGGGGCTGGGGGGGCAGACCGTGGGGCCAGACTCTTGGGCTGGGGGGAGACCGTGGGGACAGACTCTTGGGCTGGGGAGGAGACCGTGGGGCCAGACTCTGGGGCTGGGGGGCCACAGACTCTTGGAGCCAGGGACTTTGGGGGCCACAGACTCTGGGGGCCACAGACTCTGGGGGCCACAGACTCTGGGGGCCAAAGACTCTGGGGCCACATACTTTGGGGGCTACAAAAACTGGGGGCCTCTGGGGGCCACATTCTATGGGGGCCACATACTATGGGGGCCTCTGGGGACCTCTTGGGGCCACAAACTCTGGGGGCCACAGACTATGGAGGCCTCTGGGGACCACAGACTCTGGGGGCATCAGTGGGCCACAGACTCTGGGGGCCTCAGACTCTGGGGGCCTCTTGGGGCCACAGACACTGGGGGCCACAAACTCTGGGAACCTCTGGGGGCCACAGACTCTGGGGGCTTCTGGGGGCCTCTGGGGCCACAGACACTGGGGGGCCTCTGGGGGCCACAGACTCTGGGGGCTTCTGGGGGCCACAGACTCTGGGGGCTTCTGGGGGCCACAGACTCTGGGGGCTTCTGGGGGCCACAGACTCTGGGGGCTTCTGGGGGCCACAGACTCTGGGGGCTTCTGGGGGCCACAGACTCTGGGGGCTTCTGGGGGCCACAGACTCTGGGGGCTTCTGGGGGCCACAGACTCTGGGGGCTTCTGGGGGCCACAGACTCTGGGGGCTTCTGGGGGCCACAGACTCTGGGGGCTTCTGGGGGCCACAGACTCTGGGGGCTTCTGGGGGCCACAGACTCTGGGGGCTTCTGGGGGCCACAGACTCTGGGGGCTTCTGGGGGCCACAGACTCTGGGGGCTTCTGGGGGCCACAGACTCTGGGGGCTTCTGGGGGCCACAGACTCTGGGGGCTTCTGGGGGCCACAGACTCTGGGGGCTTCTGGGGGCCACAGACTCTGGGGGCTTCTGGGGGCCTCTGGGGGCTTCTGGGGGCCTCTGGGGGCCAAAGACTCTGGGGGCCTCTGGGGGCCAAAGACTCTGGGGGCCTCTGGGGGCCAAAGACTCTGGGGGCCTCTGGGGGCCAAAGACTCTGGGGGCCTCTGGGGGCCAAAGACTCTGGGGGCCTCTGGGGGCCAAAGACTCTGGGGGCCTCTGGGGGCCAAAGACTCTGGGGGCCTCTGGGGGCCAAAGACTCTGGGGGCCTCTGGGGGCCAAAGACTCTGGGGGCCTCTGGGGGCCTTTGGGGGGCCTCTGGGGGCCAAAGACTCTGGGGGCCAAAGATTCTGGGGGCCAAAGATTCTGGGGGCCAAAGACTCTGGGGGCCAAAGACTCTGGGGGCCAAAGACTCTGGGGGCCAAAGACTCTGGGACCACATACTTTGGGGGCTACAGAAACTTGGGGCCTCTGGGGGCCACATACTATGGGGGCCACATACTATGGGGGCCACATACTATGGGGGCCACTGGGGGCCACTGGGTGCCACAGACTATGGGGAGCACAGACTATGGGGGCCACAAACTCTGGGGGCTTCTGAGGGGCAACAAACTCTGGGGGCCACAGACTCTGGGGCCTCTGGGGGCCACAGACTCTGGGGGCCTCTGGGGGCCACAGACTCTGGGGGCCTCTGGGGGCCAAAGACTCTGGGGGCCTCTGGGGGCCAAAGACTCTGGGGGCCTCTGGGGGCCAAAGACTCTGGGGGCCTCTTGGGGCCACAGACACTCGGGACCACAAACTCTGGGGGCCTCTGGGGGCCACAGACTCTGGGGGCCTCTTGGGGCCACAAGCTCTGGGGCCTCTGGGGCCACAGACTCTGGGGGGGCCACAGACTCTGGGGGGGCCACAGACTCTGGGGGGGCCACAGACTCTGGGGGGGCCACAGACTCTGGGGGGGCCACAGACTCTGGGGGGGCCACAGACTCTGGGGGGGCCAACGACTCTGGGGGCCAACGACTCTGGGGGCCAACGACTCTGGGGGCCAAAGACTCTGGGGGCCAAAGACTCTGGGGGCCAAAGACTCTGGGGGCCAAAGACTCTGGGGGCTACAGAAACTGGGGGAATCTGGGGGCCACATCTCTGGGGGCCACATACTCTGGGGCCACAGACTCTGGGGGCCTCTGGGGGCCACAGACTCTGGGGGCCTCTGGGGGCCACAGACTCTGGGGGCCTCTGGGGGCCACAGACTCTGGGGGCCTCTGGGGGCCACAGACTCTGGGGGCCTCTGGGGGCCACAGACTCTGGGGGCCTCTGGGGGCCAAAGACTCTGGGGGCCTCTGGGGGCCAAAGACTCTGGGGGCCACAAACTCTGGGGGCCTCTGGGGGCCACAGACTCTGGGGGCCACAAACTCTGGGGGCCTCTGGGGGCCACAGACTCTGGGGGCCAAAGACTCTGGGGCCACATACTTTGGGGGCTACAGAAACTGGGGGCAGACCGGGGGGGCCAGACTCTGGGGCTGGGGGGGCAGACCGTGGGGCCAGACTCTTGGGCTGGGGGGAGACCGTGGGGACAGACTCTTGGGCTGGGGGGGAGACCGTGGGGCCAGACTCTGGGGCTGGGGGGCCACAGACTCTTGGAGCCAGGGACTTTGGGGGCCACAGACTCTGGGGGCCACAGACTCTGGGGGCCACAGACTCTGGGGGCCACAGACTCTGGGGCCACATACTTTGGGGGCTACAAAAACTGGGGGCCTCTGGGGGCCACATTCTATGGGGGCCACATACTATGGGGGCCTCTGGGGACCTCTTGGGGCCACAAACTCTGGGGGCCACAGACTATGGAGGCCTCTGGGGACCACAGACTCTGGGGGCATCAGTGGGCCACAGACTCTGGGGGCCTCAGACTCTGGGGGCCTCTTGGGGCCACAGACACTGGGGGCCACAAACTCTGGGAACCTCTGGGGGCCACAGACTCTGGGGGCTTCTGGGGGCCTCTGGGGCCACAGACTCTGGGGGCTTCTGGGGGCCACAGACTCTGGGGGCTTCTGGGGGCCACAGACTCTGGGGGCTTCTGGGGGCCACAGACTCTGGGGGCTTCTGGGGGCCACAGACTCTGGGGGCTTCTGGGGGCCACAGACTCTGGGGGCTTCTGGGGGCCACAGACTCTGGGGGCTTCTGGGGGCCACAGACTCTGGGGGCTTCTGGGGGCCACAGACTCTGGGGGCTTCTGGGGGCCACAGACTCTGGGGGCTTCTGGGGGCCACAGACTCTGGGGGCTTCTGGGGGCCACAGACTCTGGGGGCTTCTGGGGGCCACAGACTCTGGGGGCTTCTGGGGGCCACAGACTCTGGGGGCTTCTGGGGGCCACAGACTCTGGGGGCTTCTGGGGGCCACAGACTCTGGGGGCCTCTGGGGGTCACAAACTCTGGGGGACACAGACTCTGGGGGCCTCTGGGGGACACAGACTCTGGGGGCCTCTGGGGGACACAGACTCTGGGGGCCTCTGGGGGACACAGACTCTGGGGGCCTCTGGGGGACACAGACTCTGGGGGCCTCTGGGGGACACAGACTCTGGGGGCCTCTGGGGGACACAGACTCTGGGGGCCTCTGGGGGACACAGACTCTGGGGGCCTCTGGGGGACACAGACTCTGGGGGACACAGACTCTGGGGGCCTCTGGGGGACACAGACTCTGGGGGCCTCTGGGGGACAAAGACTCTGGGGGATACAGACTCTTGTGGCCACAAACTCTGGGTGCCTTTTGGGGCCACAGACTCTGGAGGCCACAGACTCTGGGGGCCTCTGGGGGCCACAGACTCTGGGGGCCTCTGGGGGACACAGACTCTGGGGGCCTCTGGGGGACACAGACTCTGGGGGACACAGACTCTGGGGGACACAGACTCTGGGGGACACAGACTCTGGGGGACACAGACTCTGGGGGCCTCTGGGGGACACAGACTCTGAGAGCCTCTGGGGGATACAGACTCTGGGGGCCACAAAATTTGGGGGCAACAAACTCTTGGGGCCACAAACTCTGGGGGCCTTTTGGGGCCACAGACTCTGGAGGCCACAGACTCTGGGGGCCTCTGGGGGCCACAGACTCTGGGGGCCTCTTGGAGCCACAGACTCTGGGGGCCTCTTGGAGCCACAGACTCTGGCGGGCCACAGACTCTGGCGGGCATCTTGGAGCCACAGACTCTGGCGGCATCTTGGAGCCACAGACTCTGGCGGGCCACAAACTCTGGCGGGCCACAGACTCTGGCGGGCCACAGACACTGGGGGCCACAGACACTGGGAACCTCTGGGGGCCACAGACTCTGGGGGCTTCTGGGGGCCACAGACTCTGGGGGCCTCTGGGGGTCACAAACTCTGGGGGACACAGACTCTGGGGGCCTCTGGGGGACACAGAATCTGGGGGCCTCTGGGGGACACAGACTCTGGGGGCCTCTGGGGGACACAGACTCTGGGGGCCTCTGGGGGACACAGACTCTGAGGGCCTCTGGGGGACACAGACTCTGGGGGATACAGACTCTTGTGGCCACAAACTTTGGGGGCCACAAACTCTAGGGGCCTTTTGGGGCCACAGACTCTGGAGGCCACAGACTCTGGGGGCCACAGACTCTGGGGGCCTCTGGGGGCCACAGACTCTGGGGGCCTCTGGGGGACACAGACTCTGGGGGCCTCTGGGGGACACAGACTCTGGGGGCCTCTGGGGGACACAGACTCTGGGGGCCTCTGGGGGACACAGACTCTGAGGGCCTCTGGGGGATACAGACTCTGGGGGCCACAAACTTTGGGGGCAACAAACTCTGGGGGCCTTTTGGGGCCACAGACTCTGGGGGCCTCTGGGGGCCACAGACTCTGGGGGCCTCTTGGAGCCACAGACTCTGGGGGCCTCTTGGAGCCACAGACTCTGGCGGGCCACAGACTCTGGCGGGCATCTTGAAACCACAGACTCCGGGGGCATCTTGGAGCCACAGACTCTGGTGGGCCGCAGACTCTGGTGGGCCACAGACTCTGGAGGCAGGGGTGGGGGGGGGCAGACCGTGGGGCCACACTCTGGGGCTGGGGGGCAGACCATGGGGCCAGACTCTGGGGCTGGGGGGGAGACTGGGGGGCCACATACTCTTGGAGCCAGGGGCTCTGGGGGCCACAGGCTCTGGGGGGCCAAAGACTCTGGGGGCCTCTGGGGGGCCAAAGACTCTGGGGGCCTCTGGGAAGCCAAAGACTCTGGGGGCCTCTGGGGGGGCCAAAGACTCTGGGGGCCTCTGGGGGGGCCAAAGACTCTGGGGGCCTCTGGGGGGGCCAAAGACTCTGGGGGCCTCTGGGGGGGCCAAAGACTCTGGGGGCCTCTGGGGGGGCCAAAGACTCTGGGGGCCTCTGGGGGGGCCAAAGACTCTGGGGGCCAAAGACTCTGGGGGCCTCTGGGGGGGCCAAAGACTCTGGGGGCCTCTGGGGGGGCCAAAGACTCTGGGGGCCTCTGGGGGGGCCAAAGACTCTGGGGGCCTCTGGGGGGGCCAAAGACTCTGGGGGCCTCTGGGGGGGCCAAAGACTCTGGGGGCCTCTGGGGGGGCCAAAGACTCTGGGGGCCTCTGGGGGGGCCAAAGACTCTGGGGGCCTCTGGGGGGGCCAAAGACTCTGGGGGCCTCTGGGGGGGCCAAAGACTCTGGGGGCCTCTGGGGGGGCCAAAGACTCTGTGGGCCAAAGACTTTGGGGTCTCTGGGGGCGAAAGACTCTGGGGGGCCAAAGACTCTGGGGGCCTCTGGGGGCCATGACTCTGGGGGCCTCTGGGGGGGCCAAAGACTCTGGGGGCCTCTGGGGGGGCCAAAGACTCTGGGGGCCTCTGGGGGGGCCAAAGACTCTGGGGGCCTCTGGGGGGGCCAAAGACTCTGGGGGCCTCTGGGGGGGCCAAAGACTCTGGGGGCCTCTGGGGGCCATGACTCTGTAGGCCAAAGACTTTGGGGACTCTGGGGGGCCAAAGACTCTGGGGGCCTCTGGGGGGCCAAAGACTCTGGGGGCCTCTGGGGGGCCAAAGACTCTGGGGGCCTCTGGGGGGCCAAAGACTCTGGGGGGCCAAAGACTCTGGGGGGCCAAAGACTCTGGGGGCCTCTGGGGGGCCAAAGACTCTGGGGGCCTCTGGGGGGCCAAAGACTCTGGGGGCCTCTGGGGGGCCAAAGACTCTGGGGGCCTCTGGGGGGCCAAAGACTCTGGGGGCCTCTGGGGGGCCAAAGACTCTGGGGGCCTCTGGGGGGCCAAAGACTCTGGGGGCCTCTGGGGGGCCAAAGACTCTGGGGGCCTCTGGGGGGCCAAAGACTCTGGGGGCCTCTGGGGGGCCAAAGACTCTGGGGGCCTCTGGGGGGCCAAAGACTCTGGGGGCCTCTGGGGGGCCAAAGACTCTGGGGGCCTCTGGGGGGCCAAAGACTCTGGGGGCCTCTGGGGGGCCAAAGACTCTGGGGGCCTCTGGGGGGCCAAAGACTCTGGGGGCCTCTGGGGGGCCAAAGACTCTGGGGGCCTCTGGGGGGCCAAAGACTCTGGGGGCCTCCGGGGGGCCAAAGACTCTGGGGGCCTCCGGGGGGCCAAAGACTCTGGGGGCCTCCGGGGGGCCAAAGACTCTGGGGGCCTCCGGGGGGCCAAAGACTCTGGGGGCCTCCGGGGGGCCAAAGACTCTGGGGGCCTCCGGGGGGCCAAAGACTCTGGGGGCCTCCGGGGGGCCAAAGACTCTGGGGGCCTCCGGGGGGCCAAAGACTCTGGGGGCCTCCGGGGGGCCAAAGACTCTGGGGGCCTCCGGGGGGCCAAAGACTCTGGGGGCCTCCGGGGGGCCTCAGACTATGGGGGCCTCTGGGGGGCCTCAGACTCTGGGGGCCTCTGGGGGGCCTCAGACTCTGGGGGCCTCTGGGGGGCCTCAGACTCTGGGGGCCTCTGGGGGGCCTCAGACACTGGGGGCCTCTGGGGGGGCCTCAGACTCTGGGGGCCTCTGGGGGACACAGACTCTGGGGGCCTCTGGGGGACACAGACTCTGGGGGCCTCTGGGGGACACAGACTCTGGGGGCCTCTGGGGGACACAGACTCTGGGGGCCTCTGGGGGACACAGACTCTGGGGGCCTCTGGGGGACACAGACTCTGGGGGCCTCTGGGGGACACAGACTCTGGGGGCCTCTGGGGGACACAGACTCTGGGGGCCTCTGGGGGACACAGACTCTGGGGGCCTCTGGGGGACACAGACTCTGGGGGCCTCTGGGGGACACAGACTCTGGGGGCCTCTGGGGGACACAGACTCTGGGGGCCTCTGGGGGACACAGACTCTGGGGGCCTCTGGGGGACACAGTCTCTGGGGGCCTCTGGGGGACACAGACTCTGAGGGCCTCTGGGGGAAACAGACTCTGAGGGCCTCTGGGGGAAACAGACTCTGAGGGCCTCTGGGGGATACAGACTCTGGGGGCCACAAACTTTGGGGGCAACAAACTCTGGGGGCCTTTTGGGGCCACAGACTCTGGGGGCCTCTGGGGGCCACAGACTCTGGGGGCCTCTGGGGGCCACAGACTCTGGGGGCCTCTGGGGGCCACAGACTCTGGGGGCCTCTTGGAGCCACAGACTGTGGCGGGCCACAGACTCTGGCGGGCATCTTGAAACCACAGACTCCGGGGGCCTCTTGGAGCCACAGACTCTGGTGGGCCGCAGACTCTGGCGGGCCACAGACTCTGGAGGCAGGGGTGGGGGGGGCAGACCGTGGGGCCAGACTCTGGGGCTGGGGGGGCAGACCATGGGGCCAGACTCTGGGGCTGGGGGGAGACTGTGGGGCCAGACTCTGGGGCTGGGGGGGGAGACTGTGGGGCCAGACTCTGGGGCTGGGGGGGAGACTGTGGGGCCAGACTCTGGGGCTGGGGGGGAGACTGTGGGGCCAGACTCTGGGGCTGAGGGGCCACATACTCTTGGAGTAAGGGACTCTGGGGGCCACAGACTCTGGGGGCCTCTGGGGGGCCAAAGACTCTGGGGGCCTCTGGGGGGGCCAAAGACTCTGGGGGCCTCTGGGGGGCCAAAGACTCTGGGGGCCTCTGGGGGGCCAAAGACTCTGGGGGCCTCTGGGGGGCCAAAGACTCTGGGGGGGCCATGACTCTGGGGGCCTCTGGGGGGCCAAAGACTCTGGGGGCCTCTGGGGGGCCAAAGACTCTGGGGGCCTCTGGGGGGCCAAAGACTCTGGGGGCCTCTGGGGGGCCAAAGACTCTGGGGGCCTCTGGGGGGCCAAAGACTCTGGGGGCCTCTGGGGGGCCAAAGACTCTGGGGGCCTCTGGGGGGCCAAAGACTCTGGGGGCCTCTGGGGGGCCAAAGACTCTGGGGGCCTCTGGGGGGCCAAAGACTCTGGGGGCCTCTGGGGGGCCAAAGACTCTGGGGGCCTCTGGGGGGCCAAAGACTCTGGGGGCCTCTGGGGGGCCAAAGACTCTGGGGGCCTCTGGGGGGCCAAAGACTCTGGGGGGCTAAAGACTCTGGGGGCCTCTGGGGGGCCAAAGACTCTGGGGGCCTCTGGGGGGCCAAAGACTCTGGGGGCCTCTGGGGGGCCTCAGACTCTGGGGGCCTCTGGGGGGCCTCAGACTCTGGGGGCCTCTGGGGGGCCTCAGACTCTGGGGGCCTCTGGGGGGCCACAGACTCTGGGGGCCTCTGTGGGGCCACAGACTCTGGGGGCCTCTGTGGGGCCACAGACTCTGGGGGCCTCTGTGGGGCCACAGACTCTGGGGGCCTCTGTGGGGCCACAGACTCTGGGGGCCTCTGTGGGGCCACAGACTCTGGGGGCCTCTGTGGGGCCACAGACTCTGGGGGCCTCTGTGGGGCCACAGACTCTGGGGGCCAAACACTCTGGGGGCCAAACACTCTGGGGGCCAAACACTCTGGGGGCCAAACACTCTGGGGGCCAAACACTCTGGGGGCCAAACACTCTGGGGGCCAAACACTCTGGGGGGCCAAACACTCTGGGGGGCCAAACACTCTGGGGGCCTCTGGGGGCCACAGAAACTGGGGGCCTCTGGGGGCCACAGACTCTGGCGCGCCACAGAAACTGGGGGCCACAAAAATACCATTTTGTGAGTACTCACCTGTAAAATGGTTTTTACGAGTATGTCACACACCCCACTTCTAAAGATACATGACACTTGGGAAACTGGCCTGTAGAGGGCGATCTTGCAGAGATGACATGGAAAAAGGTGCCCCTCCTGGTCCATAGGTACGGGGTTCCTCACACTATTCCTCAGTCTTATTAAAAAGCAGTGAGAACCAGGAAGAGCCAATTATATTCAATAATAATCACCATATAAAGGATCCGTAGAACAAAAAGGGCGGGGGAAGTGGGGTGTGTGACATACTCGTAATAACCATTTTACAGGTGAGTACTCACAAAATGGTATTATTCCTAGTATGTCACACACCCCACTTCCAAAGATACATGACACTTGGGACATCCAATAGCAGTGTCTATAATGGGTGGGGATCCCCAAGGAATAATGCATAACTTAAATTACTGCAGCTTGCAGAATTTTGCGGCCAAAGGCAGCATCCACTGAGGCCTGCACATCAACCTTGTAAAACTGTATGCACAGAAGACCAAGTGTAAAATATCATTATTTGTGATATTTCTTTCCCTTAACAAGGACTGTTTTGGGCCATCCAGAATCTGATCTCAGCTATAGTAATTTAAGCAAAGTATTGGCCGAAACCAAAAAACAATAAATGGATTTAATATAAAATAAAGCTGATTACATTACAGAAATATAATATGAATGGTGTAAATATGATATGAAGTTGCAAAGCAGAAATGTAAGCAGTGTCCATAGGAAAATCAAACTAGGGTCTTTGTCTCTCTCGCCCAACCCCCACCATACTAGCCATGTGGCAATCTCCTACAGGTCTCATATTTGTTTTTAGCTGCCTTTTTTCGCTATGGAGATATTTTTTAACTGTCTACATTAAAGCATTTGAATTTTATAAGGAGTGCTGACACAACTTTTTTTCTTGCATGTAACACTATGCCTTACATATGGATACACTTAAATAGTTGAAGTTAATAGTAATTACTAGAAGAACCTAACCCAAACATTACTTGAGTCTGCGCTTACACATATACATATATCTCTACATACACATATATATATATATATATACATATAATGAACATTTAGGCAATTCACCAAAATAAACCTTATATTATATTATATGTGCATCAGCCAGCCCTGGATCAGAATCATAATAACCAGGTAAAATCCACAGACTCCATTCATCCAAGTTACCTATTTTCCAGTAATATTAGTGATTTAATAATAATTAATAACTGAGATCCTAAACATTTTATTCCTCTGGAACCTTCTTACACCAAGTTGCAGCCTTGCAAACTTGTTCAACAGAAGCCTGGTGCTGAAAAGCCCAAGAAGCTCCAATAGCACGAGTAGAATGAGCGGTGACACGAAAAGGGGGAACCTTCCCCTTAGCCATATAGGCCCCAATGATGGCCTGACGTATCCACTTACTAAGGAAAGATTTGGCAGGAGCAAAACCCTTCTTGGGCCCAGAAGACACAACAAAAAAGGCATCCGTCTTGCGGAAGGCCGGGGTAGTAACTAAATAATACTTAACACAACGAACTACATCCAAAGAATGTATGACCCTTTCCTTGTCGTTACCAGATTTAGGACACAAGGAAGGAAGAACTATATCCTGATTTAGGTGGAAAGCAGACACCACCTTAGGAAGGAAATCCGATTTAAAAGGGAAAATAACCTTATCTTGATGCCTCTCAAAATAAGGGGCTAGAATAGACAAAGCCGCCAGTTCAGAAACTCGGCGGACAGAAGTAATAGCAACCAAAAAGGCAACCTTCTGAGTAAGAATAGGAAGAGGAATATCCTGCAAAGGCTCAAAGGGAGCAGCCTGCATAGCTGAAAGCACCAGCTTAAGGTCCTAAACAGGAAGTATAGGCTTTCTGGGAGGCCGCACATCCGCGACTCGTTGGAAATAGGTCTTAACCAAAGGATGAAGAGCGAACGACCTTTGAAAGAAAATAGCCAAGGCAGAGACTTGCCCT
Source organism: Gastrophryne carolinensis (assembly GCA_027917425.1). Classification (NCBI taxonomy): domain Eukaryota; kingdom Metazoa; phylum Chordata; class Amphibia; order Anura; family Microhylidae; genus Gastrophryne; species Gastrophryne carolinensis. Next base: position 13,923,526 of record CM051241.1, on the reverse strand, counting down.
TTCAAAGTACTAATCTGGAATCCCATATCCAGACCTCGTTGCAGATATTCCAGAATTCTAGGAATAGAAAATGCTCTACAGGGCAAAGCCCTGGATTCACACCAATCAATATAGGACTTCCAAGTCCTGTAATAAATGACAGAGGAAGACATCTTCCTAGCTCTAATAAGAGTCTGAATAACCGCATCAGAAAGACCTTCTTCTTTCAAGATGGAGACTTCAGCATCCATGCCGTCAAAGCCGGCGTTCGTAAATTGGGGTAACAAAGTTGTCCCTGAGTGATGAGATCTGGAAGAAGAGGCAGATGGAACCGATCCACTGCCAGTCTTGCGACATCTGTGTACCACAGACGTCTTGGCCACCTTGGCGCCACCAGAATTGCTGGCGCCTCCTCCAGTGCTAACTTGTGCACCACCTTGCTGATCATGGAGAATGGGGGAAACAGATATAGGAACCCCAGATCCTTCCAGGCCAGAGACATGGCATCCGCTGCCACTGCCAGAGGATCCTGGGATAGAGACACAAAAGCTGGCAGCTTGTGATTGTGACGAGAAGCCAACAGGCCCAACCGTGGAGTCCCCCACTTGTGACAGAGGAACTGAAAGACCCTTGGATTGAGAGACCATTCTCCCTGGCGAGAACATCCCCTGCTCAGGGAGTCCGCCTCCACATTCTCTATCCCCGGAATGTAAACTGCTGATATGCAGGGAACATTTTTCTCTGCCCACTGAAGGATCAGAGACACTTCCCGGAGGGCACCCGAACTGCGAGTCCCTCCCTGGTGATTGATGTATGCAACAGCTGTTCGGTTGTCTGACCGAATCTAAACTGGCAGACCCTGTAAGAAATGGGTCAGTCGAAGTAGAACAAGGCGTATGGCCCGAAGCTCTAATACATAGATTGGCGAATGAGCCTCCTGAGGCTCCCACAATCCTTGGAACTGATGCCTCTTCCAGAAGCCCCCCCAGCCTACCAGGCTGGTATCCGTGGTAACCAGTTCCCAATGCGGAGTCAGAAATGACTTGCCCATCTGGAGGTTGTGCGATATTAACCACCACTGAATGGACTGCAAAATGTGGGGAGACAATAGACAAGTCTGATTTAATGATAGTGGGCACCTGTCCCACTTTGCCAAGAGGAAGAGCTGAAGCGTCCTTATGTGAAACTGGGCAAATGGGACTGCCTCGAATGTAGCTACCATCAATCCCACTAGTCTCAATGCTAGACAGATAGACTGACGAGGGTTGGACAAGAATAGACGAATCAAGTCCTGAATCAGAACCATTCCAGAATCAGGCCCAGGAAGGGAATTTCCCTGGACGGACAGAGAGGATTTGGGGTAACTTATTACCCATTCGAACCTCTCTAGCATAGAGACCACCATCCTGGTGTCCAACTCGGATTGTTCGAGGGAGGAGGCCGCAATAAGAAGATCGTCCAGAAAAAACACAATGCGGATTCCCTGGACCCTGAATATAGCCATCACTCCTGCCAGCATCTTGGTAAAGACTCTTGGGGCTGAGGTAAGGCAGAATGGCAGGGCCACAAATTGATAATGATGGTCTTCTATCGAGAACCTGAGAAATCTCTGGTGACCCGGAAAATAGAAATGTGCAAATAAGCATCCTTGATGTCTATGGATGTCATGAAGTCCCCCTGACGGAGAGCATCGATCGTTGATCGCAGAGACTGCCATCTTCTGGAACGGATAAAATGATGGAGTCTCCTTAGTTCTAGGATAGGCCGAATAGAGCCGGTCTTCTTGGGGTACCGTGAATAGGTTGGAGTAAAACCCCAAACCCCTTTCCGCCAGAGGCTCTAGGCAGATGTCAGCCATGTTTAACAAATTCGATACTGCTGCCCGCAGTCTCTGCGCAATTGCCGGATCTGACGGCATCTGGGACATGAAAAATCTGGGAGGAGGCCGGGACTCGAATTCCAGTTTGTAACCAGAAGAAACTACTTCCAGAACCCAAATTTTCTCCAAATAGGCGCAATCCCACAAACGGAAGCGCTGTAAGCGACTTCTTGGCTACAACATCCGCCGCCCACTGCCGCAACCATACTGACCGCCGAATGGCGATTAACAAGGCAGAGGTTCTGCTGCACATGAGTAGAGTATCATCTAAAGCAGAAAGTACAAAAGATGCAAACATCTCACAACGCTTAAGAGCGGCGTACTCATCAGAGGCCGGATCAAGCCCTGAGGTATTCATTTGGTCTCTCACAACAGACCTAATAGCCACCGACATAAGCGCTGAAGCGCCAACAGGCCGCAAGGCCGAGCCTACACTGGAAAAAGCGTGGCACGCCATTTGATCAATACGTTTGTCCTCTCCATCCTTGAGTGTAAGTGGAGTCAGGAAGTACAGGGGCATCCACCTCAGGAGGTGATGACCAACGTTTAACCGTATCAGCTGGAAAGGGATACTTTTTTGTCCCAGCCCAAGGGAATGCCATGAAGCCGCGCAGGCTACTCCCATTCTTTAAAAATAATATCATCAAAATGCTTTTGATTTGGAAATTCCAAACGAGGTTTAGAGGCTCCAAAGAATTCCCCTCTCTTGAGAGGGACTACTTCAGGAGGAGTAATAACAAAAACCTCAAATAACTGGGCAAGAGCTTTTGGGGTAACCACAACACTCTCTTCACCCGGCTCACTTTCAGTACCAACAAATTGCGGTTCATCAGAAACCTCTGAATCCTCATATAATTCCCCTTCTTCTAACTGAGAAGGGTCAGACCAATCAAGCAATTCGCAATTGTCCAACTCACTTGCCAAGACGGCATGAGTCAAATGCTTTCTTTTAGCTGAGGCCTTCTTAGCCACAGAGGTAGACATAAATCCTTCAAGATGAGCCAATCTGGCACATAAATCAGAATGCGACTCACCACCCATGACAATATCAGTGGGGGTACTGACAAGATACGGCGGAGTAGGAGAAGAGGCAGTAGCCGCAGACCCTGAAGCCTGGGCCCCAGTTTGCTGCATAATGGTTAATTGTGCACAAGGGACGCAAGAACTGCGTTATCCCAAACAAGGGATGCCCCACATCCTATAACATTGCCGAGTCTGTGCCAAGGGAATTGCAAGGCCATTAACCTGAAATGCCTCCATATGATGCTTTAGTATTATACTTATAATTGATTATAGTCGCCAAGTATATCTGGGTTTTACGCAATTGCTACCCGGGATGACCCTTCAAGTCCCAAGTGGGAGGTTTTTTTTGTTTTTTTTTTTCAAAAAATACCATTTTGTGAGTACTCACCTGAAAAATGGATATTATCGGTGTGCCACACACCCCGCTTCCCTTTTAATACTTACGATCGGGTTACTCCACCAGCAGGTGGCGACGTGCAGGGAGAAGTCTTGAAAACGAGCCCCTTCCGGCCTATATATACCTGGGACCTCCCACTGAATCACCAGTTATTTAAAAAGCAGAAAGGCAAGGTACCAGGAAATCCAACGGTAACCTCAAAATAAAGAAAAGCTTCACCATATAAAGGATTCGGGATACCGAAAAGGGCGGGTGAAGCGGGGTGTGTGGCACACCGATAATATCCATTTTTCAGGTGAGTACTCACAAAATGGTATTATTCTCAGTGTGCCACACACCCCGCTTCCCTTTTAATACTTACGATCGGGACATCCAAAAGCAGTGTCCACAAGGGATGGGTATCCAAAGGTGAAGCATAACTTAAATGACTGCAGTCTACAGAACTTTGCGGCCAAACACAGCATCTGCTGAGGCCCGCACATCAACCTTGTAAAACTTACAAAAAGGAGGAACAGAAGACCAAGTAGCGGCCTTGTTCAACAGAAGCTTGGTGCTGAAAAGCCCAAGATGCTCCAACGGCGCAAGTAGAATGAGCAGTGATACGAAAAGGGGGGACTTTCCCATTACCAGAATAGGCCGCAATAATGGCCTGACGTATCAATTTGCTAATGGAAGATTTGACCGGCGCCAAACCCTTCCTAGGCCCACAGGGCATAACAAAAAAGGCATCAGTCTTACGAAAAGGAGAAGTAATAATCAAATAGTACTTGTCTCTCCTTGTCATTCTTAGGCTTAGGACACAGGGAGGGAAGAACAATATCCTGATTCAAATGAAAAGCAGAAACAACCTTAGGAAGAAAGTCTGGTTTGAACCGAAAGACCACCTTGTCCTGATGCCTCTCAAAGTAGGGCGCCTGAATAGACAAGGCCGCCAACTCCGAGACACGCCGAACCGAAGTGATAGCTACCAAGAAGACAATCTTCTGAGTCAGGGTAGACAAAGCAATATCTTGCAAAGGCTCAAAGGGAGGAGCCTGAAGAACAGAAAGAACCAAATTCAAGTCCCAGACAGGGAGTAATGGTTTCCTGGGAGGCCGCACATGCGTAACCCCCTGGAAAAAGTTTTAACTAAAGGAAGAAGCGCGAAACGTTTCTGAAAAAAGATAGATAAGGCAGAAACCTGCCCTTTCAAAGTACTCAGCTGAAGACCAGAGTCCAGCCCTGATTGTAAAAACTCCAGAATCCTGGAAACCGAAAAGACCCTACAAGGCAAAGACCTAACCTCACACCAAGCGATATACGCTTGCCAAGTCCTATAGTAGGTGATAGAAGAAGACCTCTTTCGGGCAGCGATCAGAGTCTTAATAACCGAGTCAGAAAGACCCTCCTCCTCCAAGATGGAAGTCTCAGCAGCCAAGCTGTCAAAACCAGCGTTGGTAAACTGGGGTAAGACAGCCGACCCTGAATGAGCAGATCGGGCCGAAGAGGCAGAACGAGCTGATTCACTGTTAGCCAAACGATGTCTGCGCACCACACCCGTCTTGGTCCTCTTGGGGCCATGAGAATGGTGGACACCCTCTCCAGAACCAGCTTCCGTACCACTCAGCCTAGCATGAGTATCGGAGGAAACAGGTACAGAAAACCCGGGTTCCCCCGGCTCAGGGATATGGCTTCCGCCGCCCGAGCCAGAGGATCCTGGGAGGGTGACACAAAGATCGGGAGCCTGCAATTATGGCGAAAGGAAAACAGGACCACCTCCGGTGTCCCCCACCGGAGCGGACTGCAGACTGCCGAGAGACAAGGAACATGTGTCTTCGCCCAGGTCAGGATCAGGGACTCCACTCTGAGAGCACCCAGACTGGAAGTCCCTCCCTGATGATTGAAGTAAGCAACCGCTGCTTGACTGTCCGAGCATAGCTGAACCAGAAGGCCCAGACCATGATGGGACAAAAGAGCAAGAACCAGACGGAAGGCTCTCAGCTCCAGAACAGACGGCCGAGGATTGGAAAGAAGGATCCAAACCAACTCCTGAATCAGACAGACCTTGGACTGAGTGAGCAACACCCTGTGTTGACCGAAATCCGACCGTATTCCCCGAAAGGACACCACCCTGGCTAGAGCAAGGGGGGACCTGGGAAGTTTGAAAAACTTCAGATGCAGGATGGGGCAAGCTGACCCGTCCTTCTAGGGGACTGCGAAGAGAATGGTGTAAAAATCGAGGCCCACCTCTAAGTGCGGCACCGGCCGGATGACCGCCATTTCCAGGAAAACCCGTGAGGGAGGGCGAGACTCGAACTCCGGTCTGTAACCGGGCGACACTACCTCCCTGATCTATGTGTCTGGAGACTCCTGGCCTTAAACCAGGGAGGAGTGTCGCAATTGTCCCTCCACCCGCACGGGTGAGGGCAGCCCCTCATTGCTGAGCGGGCTTAGCAGTAGGTTTGGGCTTGGCGCCCCAGGACTGACCGGGACGGCCACGACCTCTTCCCCGGGACCAACCTACAGCCCCGGTAACGGGAAGGGAAGCCCCTCCGCCCGCTCTGGCTCCTCGAAAGGAGGGACTAAAGGAACTTGCACCCCTGAAGGAGCGACGAGGTTTCTTGAATTGAGGCAACTTACCATCCTTGGTAACAGCATCCAATTTCTCGCCAAAAAGGCGTAAACCTACGAAGGGTAGCGCTGTAAGCGCCTTTTTAGAATTAAGGTCCGCCGTCCACTGGCGCAGCCATATAGACCGACGAATAGCCACCAGCAATGCCGCTGTCCTGCTACTCGTCGCAAGAGTATCGTCCTGAGCAGTCAGGGCAAAAGAGACAAACGACTCACACTGCTTGAGAGAGCTAATCATATCACAAGCGGGATCAAGATCTGCAAGCAGATCCCTAATCATGGATCTAACAGCCAGCAAAAGAAGCGCCGAAGCACAAATTGGCTGTAGTGTCGAGCCGGCACTGATAAAACCATGGCGAGCCAATTGATCAATCCGACGATCCTCACCATCCTTAGTGGTAGTGGTGCCAGAAAGGTGCAATGCAGCCGGGCCAGTCAACATCAACACCGGGGTGTCGACTTCGGGGGCACTGACCAAAGCTTCACCAAGTCCTCTGGAAAGGGATAACGCTTATCCCAATTAGGAGGAGTTCCAGCCAGGCGCGCGGGTTGTTCCCGTTCCTTAAGGACAAGCTTCTCAAAGTGCCTGGGAAACACCAAACGCGGCTGGGGTAAATCAAACAACTCACCTTTTGGCAGAGGGACCACCGCAGGCGGATCCAAGGCCAAAACTTTGAACATTTGAGCCAAAATGGAAGGAGTGTCAAGGGACACCCCCACAGCCTGATCACCAGCAGTATCAAACAATAGCTGGTCTGCAGGCTCATCCGATTCCTCAAGAAGTTCCCCCTCCTCATCAGGGGGACAATCGGAATAATCCAAAAATTCAGATACCTCATCCTCCGGGGCAGGTACTGCTGGAGCAAGGTGCTTCCGCCTTGCCGTAGCCTTCTGAGCCACTGAAGCGGAGATAATTTTCTCGAGGTTGGGCAACCGCGCATGCACCTCGGAATGCGAATCCCCATTTTTGACAGTGTCACACGGGGTCCGGACTAGGTTGGGGGGGATAGGAGATGACGGAAATTGCGAGGAGCCAGAAGCCGGAGCAACGGACTGGCGCGCAATGTTCTGCTGAGCACATGGAACACATAATATGACATCATCGCCTGGGAGCGGAACCCCACAGCCCCCACACAACCTGGATGGTCCCGAGGAGCCATTTCCGGTAACATTGGAAGCCTCCATACGGTGAATTTATGGTATTCGCAACAACCCAGGGTTTTACGCAATAAGCAACCCTGGATGCCCCTTTATAATTAAAGTCCCGGAAGTGGGAGGATTTTTTTTTTTTTTAAACCTAGGAAAAATCCCAATTTAGAGACTAGCCAGGTATAACAGACCGGGAGAGCCATTGCAGTGAGGGGATCCCAGAATCTGTGGGGGAAAAGAGACCACAGTCAGTCCCCCAGCTACAATCATACATAACCAATAAGGCAAACATATATGGCTAGCTTAAACATCTTGAATAAATATACATGACACATGTAATTTCAAGGAAAAAGCAGAGTACATGCCCCTACACATACATATATATATATACATACCTGTACATACATACACATACATATATAAATATAAATACATATATATATATATATATATATACACATACCTACACATTAAATATATATATATATATATATATATATATATATATATATATATATATATATGAATACACACCACAAAGGTAAAGTGAACAATCGCAGCCACTGGAGCACATATCCCACCTATGTGAAAAAACAACATTCCCCACAAGTAGAAATGCCCCAGGGAGAAAAATGCTGCACAAGCAGCCATAGCATAAGAACGGCCCCACTTGCGCAATGGTGGGGCCGTTTTACCTGTGTAGTTTTCAGCTGCAAGGAAGCTCTTCCCCCACCGGCTGCAGCGTCCAGGTCTCTAATGAGACCAGGGGCGAGGGGCGGGCCCCGCAAAAGGAGGGAAAAACAAACTAACAGTCAAAAACAGGCCCCAGCAGCCCTGGCCATGCGCTGACACTAAGACCTTTTCACAGTAAAGTAAAGCACTCATGCACATTACACACACCCCCCCTTTAGCGGAGGGAGAAGGGACCGAGCGGGAGAAGGTGACCTAAAGGGAACATCGGCATCCCTAATCCGGATCACCAGCCGAATAGCCGCATTGCCCCACAAGTGGGGTTCGAGCGGAGGAGATAAGCTCCTAGGCACCTAAAGTGCCATCTACCTTTGCCCAGCCCGCAGCCTAGGCTGGGAGGCTTCCATTTAAAGTGGACCAACACCCAGGATTTTGACTATCCTGGGTCTTGGTCCACTTCGGTGGGGCACCCCCGATCGGGGTGCCCCGCTGTGTGAAACCCCCCCGAACCCCCCGAACAACTCACCTCTCCCCGCGCCGACGGACAAGCCACGGACAAGCCGCGGACAAACGGCTCCTCCGCCGCCGCCTCCCGCGCGTCCCTCTTGACGCGCACGTGCCCGCGCCAGCCATTCACAGACGGTCGGCGTGGGCGCGCGCACATCTAGAGGGGCGCGAGGGAGGCGGCGGCGGCCGGCCGTCGCCTAAGATAAGGTAAGGAGTTTGGGGTGAGATCTCGGATGTCTTATAGATTCCCGGGCCGATCACCCGTGGGTGTTGGTCCACTTTAACTAAGCATAATAAACACACAAGAACTGGGCAGAAATAGACCAAAAGGGATGCCGGATTTTACCCCGGCTACCTGCAAGCAGGAGATTTCATTCTTCTGTCTTGTCGCTTCATGCAGAGAGAAAAAACTGGTATTTCAGTGGGAGGTCCCAGGTATATAGGCCGCACGTCGCCACCTGCTGGTGGAGTAACCCGATCGTAAGTATTAAAAGGGAAGCGGGGTGTGTGGCACACTGAGAATATTTTTTTTTTTTTTTTTAGCCGAGGCCTTTCTGGCCACAGAGCTAGAAATAACTTTCTGAATATTAGCCACCTGGCACACATCAGATTGCGACTCCCCAACTGTGACAACATCATCTGGGATACGGATAAGGCGGGGTGGGGTAGGAGAAAAGGCCAGGGCCACAGACCCAGAGGCCTGGGCCCCCAACTGCTGCGTTATGGCCTGCTGAGCACAAGGTATGCAAACAAGTACATTATCCCCCACAAGGGATGCCCCACAATCCACACACTGCCGGGACTGCCCCGAGGGGAGCCTAAGCCCGGTATCCTGGGAAGCCCCCATATGGTGATCTTTAAGGTAGTCGCAATGACCAGAGGGAATTACGCTGTTAAAGCTACCCGGGATGCCCCTTCCAAGTCCCAAGTGGGAGGATTTTTTTTTTTTTTTAAATCCTTTAGGACTATTTAAGGGCAGACTAGATGGAGCGTAAGGTCTCCTTCTGCCATCAACCTTCTATGTTTCTTTGTTGTTGGTCTTTAACACATAGAGCCAGGTAACATGAATCCAGGTCCACCTTAAAGTGGAACACAAAACCTGAACATAAGGGCAGGAGGACATAAGCCAAACATACACATCACTCAAAACCAATACATATATCTGTGTATCTATAAGACAGATTTTCTTCAGTAGTCAAAACCCAGCATATCCAGAGTCAAGGCTCCAAAGAAGGCTAGACAACAGGCCAGCTACTCCAGCCACAAGTAATGGCTTTAGCAGCAGTTAGGCTTGCACACAAGTGTAGGTGAGGCAGCTCAGCACAGGGGAGTGTTTACAAAGAAACTCCAGCCTGTGCAATCAAAGTGTTGTCTCTCTAGACAGAGCTGGAGCTAGCTACTGAAAAATACCATTGAGTGAATAACCAGCTGAAAATCAACAATGGCCGAATTTGAAGATTACACCATCTATTTTAAAAGCAAAGACTTGCCACAAGCTGAGCTTCCTGCGATACTTGTGCTGTTGAACAGTGCTAAAACACACACAGACACACACACACACACACACACACACACACACACACACACACACACACACTTTTCCCATGAGATTTTTTAGCTTTATTATGGGAGAAAGGCCACCCCCCCTCCCCCCAAGGGGCACAAAGAGACACTGCAGGGGGGGAGCCCACACCAATAGGTGAAAGGGCAAGAGGGACAGGGCATCCCAAGCCGGGGATCACCAACCCGGACACCGCCTACCCCTTAGTATGGGGTCTCACGGAGGGAAGCTAGCTCCCCTATGCACCCAGAGGTGCTGCTACCATTGGCCGAGCCTGCAGCCTAAGCTGGGAGGCATATTGTTGTAGCTTAATTTTTAAAAGAAAAAGAGGGCCGGGCAGAAATAGACATAAAAAATGTCGGGAGTTACCCCGAGTACCTGCAAGGAGGCGAGAGTCATCTTCTGACTTGCTTTGCCGACTGCAGAGACGAAAAGACTGAGGAATAGTGGGAGGAACCCGGTACTTATGGACAGGAGGGGCTCCTTTTTCCATGTCATCTCTGCAAGATCGCACTCTACAGACCGGTTTCCCAAGTGTCATGTATCTTTGGAAGTGGGGTGTGTGACATACTAGGAATAACTGGGGGCCACAGAAACTGGGGGCCTCTGGGGGCCACAGACTCTGGGGGCCTCTGGGGGCCCACAGACTCTGGGGGCCTCTGGGGGCTCACAGACACTGGGGCCTCTGGGGGCCCACAGACTCTGGGGGCCTCTGGGGGCCTCTGGGGGCCCACAGACTCTGGGGGCCTCTGGCGGGCCACAGACTCTGGGGGCCTCTGGCGGGCCACAGACTCTGGTGGGCCACAAACTCTGGAGGCAGGGGTGGGGGGGCAGACCGTGGGGCCAGACTCTGGGGCTGGGGGGCCAGGGACTCTGGGGGCCAAAAACTCTGGGGGCCAAAGACTCTGGGGGCCTCTGGGAGCCAAAGAATCTGGGGGCCACAGACTCTGGGGGCCTCTGGGGGCCAAAGACTCTGGGGGCCTCTGGGGGCCACAAGCTCTGGGGGCCACAAACTCTGGGGGCCGGGGCCTCTGGGGGTCAAAGACTCTGGGGGCCTCTAGGGGCCACAAACTCTGGGGGGCACAGACTTTAGGGGCCACAGAAAATGGGGGCCATGGAAACTGGGGGCCTTAGGCTCTGGGGGCCACAAACTCTGGGGGCCTCTGGGGGCCACAAAGTCTGGGGGCCTCTGGGGGCCACAAACTCTTGGGGCCTATGGGGGCCACAAACTCTGGGGGCCTCTTGGGGCCCCAAACTCTGGGGGCCACAAACTCTGGGGACTCTGGGTGCCACAGACTATGGGGGCCACAGAATCTGGCGGGCCTCTGGTGGGCCACAGAGTCTGGGGGGCCACAGACTCTGGAGGCAGGGGTGGGGGGGGCAGACCGTGGGGCCAGACTCTGGGGCTGGGGGAGCAGACCGTGGGGTCAGACTCTGGGGCTGGGGGCACAGAATCTTGGAGCCAGGGACTCTGGGGCCACAGACTCTGGGAGCCACAAACTCCGGGGGACTCTTGGGGCCACAGACTCTAAGGGCCCCTGGGGGCTACAAACTCTGGGGGCCAAAGACTCTGGGGGTCTCTGGGGGCCACAGAGTCTGGGGGCCAAAGACTCTGGGGGCCTCTGGGGACCAAAGACTCTGGGGGCCAAAGACTCTGGGGGCCTCTGCGGCCTCTGGGGGCCACAGATTCTGGGGGCCACAGAAACTGGGGGCCTTTGGGGGGCCTCTGGGGGCCACAGACTCTGGGGGTCACAGACTCTGGGGGCCTTTGGGGGGCCAAGGACTATTGTTCCTCTGGGGGCCAAAGACTGTGGGTGCTTCTTGTGGCCACAGACTCTGGGGGCCACAAGGGGCCTCAGACTATGGGGCCACTGGGGTCCACAGATTCTGGGGCAACAGACTCTAGGGGCCTCTGGGGGCCACAGACTCTGGGGGCCTCTGGGGGCCTCGGGGGGCCACAGACCCTGGGGGCCTCTGGGGGCCACAGACTCTGGGGGCCTCTGGGGGCCACAGACTCTTTGGGCATCTGGGGGCCACAGACTCTTTGGGCCTCTGGGGGCAACAGACTCTGGGGGCCACAAACATTGGGGGCCTCTGGGGCCCACAGACTCTGGGGGCCACAGACTCGGGGGGCCTCTGGAGGCCAAAGACTCTGGGGGCCTCTGGGAGCCAAAAAATCTGGGGGCCACAGACTCTGGGGGCCTCTGGGGGCCTCTGGGGGCCAAAGAATCTGGGGGCCTCTGGGGGCCACAAACTCTGGGGGCCGGGGCTCTGGGGGCCAAAGACTCTGGGGGCCTCTAGGGGCCACAAACTCTGGGGGGCACAGACTTTAGGGGCCACAGAAAATGGGGGCCATGGAAACTGGGGGCCTCAGGCTCTGGGGGCCTCAGGCTCTGGGGGCCACAAACTCTGGGGGCCACAAACTCTGGGGGCCTCTGGGGGCCTCTGGGGGCCACAAACTCTTGGGGCCTCTTGGGGCCACAAACCCTGGGGGCCTCTGGGGGCCACAAACTCTGGGGGCCACAAACTCTGGGGGACTCTGGGTGCCGCAGACTATGGGGGCCACAGAATCTGGCGGGCCTCTGGCGGGCCACAGAGTCTGGGGGGCCACAGACTCTGGAGGCAGGGGTGGGGGGGGGGGCAGACTGTGGGGCCAGACTCTGGGGCTGGGGGAGCAGACCGTGGGGTCAGACTCTGGGGCTGGGGGCACAGAATCTTGGAGCCAGGGACTCTGGGGCCACAGACTCTGGGAGCCACAAACTCTGGGGGCCTCTTGGGGCCACAGACTCTAAGGGCCCCTGGGGGCTACAAACTCTGGGGGCCAAAGACTCTGGGGGTCTCTGGGGGCCAAAGACTATTGTTCCTCTGGGGGCCAAAGACTGTGGGTGCCTCTTGTGGCCACAGACTCTTGGGGCCTCTGGGGGCCTCAGACTATGGGGCCACTGGGGGGGGCCAAGAGGGACAGGGCATCCCAAGCCGGGGATCACCAACCCGGACACCGCCTACCCCTTAGTATGGGGTCTCACGGAGGGAAGCTAGCTCCCCTATGCACCCAGAGGTGCTGCTACCATTGCCCGAGCCTGCAGCCTAAGCTGGGAGGCATATTGTTGTAGCTTAATTTTTAAAAGAAACAGAGGCCCGGGCAGAAATAGACATAAAAAATGTCGGGAGTTACCCCGAGTACCTGCAAGGAGGCGAGAGTCATCTTCTGACTTGCTTCGCCGACTGCAGAGACGAAAAGACTGAGGAATAGTGGGAGGAACCCGGTACTTATGGACAAGAGGGGCTCCTTTTTCCATGTCATCTCTGCAAGATCGCACTCTACAGACCGGTTTCCCAAGTGTCATGTATCTTTGGAAGTGGGGTGTGTGACATACTAGGAATAACTGGGGGCCACAGAAACTGGGGGCCTCTGGGGGCCCACAGACTCTGGGGGCCCACAGACTCTGGGGGCCTCTGGGGGCCTCTGGTGGGTCACAGACTCTGGGGCCTCTGGGGGCCACAGACTCTGGGGGCCTCTGGGGGCCTCTTGGGGCCATAGACTCTGGGGGCCTCTGGGGGCCACAGAGTCTGGGGGCCTCTGGGGACCAAAGACTCTGGGGACCAAAGATTCTGGGGGCCTCTGGGGCCAAAGACTCTTGGGGCCAAAGACTCTGGGGGCCTTTGGGGGGCCTCTGGGGGTCACAGACTCTGGGGGCCTTTGGGGGGCCTCTGGGGGCCACAGACTTTGGGGGCCAAAGACTATTGTTCCTCTGAGGGCCAAAGACTGTGGGCGCCTCTTGTGGCCACAGACTCTGGGGGCCTCAGACTCTGGGAGCCTCTGGGGGCCTCTTGGGGCCACAGACTCTGGGGGCCTCTGGGGGCCACAAACTCTGGGGGCCACAGACTCTTTGGGCCTCTGGGGGCCACAGACTCTTTGGGCCTCTGGGGGCCACAGACTCTTTGGGCCTCTGGGGGCCACAGACTCTGGGGGCCTCTGGGGGCCAAAGACTGTGGGGACCTCTGGGGGCCTCAGACTGTGGGGCCACTGGGGGCCAAAGATTCTGGGGGCCACAGACTCTGTGGGCCTCTGGGGGCCACAGACTCTGTGGGCCTCTGGGGGCCACAGACTCTGGGGGCCTCTGGGAGCCACAGACCCTGGGGGCCTCTGGGGGCCACAGACTATGGGGGCCTCTGGGGGCCACAGACTCTTTGGGCATCTGGGGGCCACAGACTCTTTGGGCCTCTGGGGGCAACAGACTCTGGGGGCCACAAACATTGGGGGCCTCTGGGGCCACAGACTCGGGGGGCCTCTGGGGGCCACAGACTCTGGGGCCTCTTGGGGCCACAAACTCTGGGGGCCTCTTGGGGCCTCTGGGGGCCACAAACTTTGGGGGCCACAAACTCTGGGGGCCAAAGACTCTGGGGCCAAAGACCCCGGGGGCCACAAACTCTGGGGGCCACAAACTTCAGGGGCCACAGAAAATGGGGGCCTCTGGGGGCCATGGAAACTGGGGGCCTCTGGGGGCCACAGACTCTGGGGGACTCTTGGGGCCACAAACTCTGGGGGCCGGGGCCTCTGGGGGCCAAAGACTCTGGGGGCCTCTAGGGGCAACAAACTCTGGGGGCCGGGGCTTCTGGGGGCCACAAACTCAGGGGGCCACAAACTCTGGGGTCTCTGGGTGCCACAGACTATGGGGGCCACAGACTCTGGCGGGCCACAGACTCTGGAGGCAGGGGTGGGGGTGGCAGACCATGGGGCCAGACTCTGGAGCTGGGGAAGCAGACCGTGGGGCCAGACTCTGGGGCGGGGGGCACAGAATCTTGGAGCCAGGGACTCTGGGGCCACAGACTCTGGGGGCCACAGACTCTGGGGGCCACAGACTCTGAGGGCCACAGACTCTGAGGGCCACAGACTCTGAGGGCCACAGACTCTGAGGGCCTCTAGGGGCCACAGAAACTGGGGGCCAAAGACTCTGGGGGCAACAGAAACTGGGGGCCACAGAGTCTGGGGGCCTCTGGGGGCCACAGAGTCTGGGGGCCTCTGGGGGCCTCTTGGGGCCACAGACTCTGAGGGCCCCTGGGGGCCAAAGACTCTGGGGGCCTCTGGGGACCAAAGACTCTGGGGACCAAAGATTCTGGGGGCCTCTGGGGCCAAAGACTCTTGGGGCCAAAGACTCTGGGGGCCAAAGACTCTGGGGGCCAAAGACTCTGGGGCCTTTGGGGGGCCTCTGGGGGCCACAGACTTTGGGGGCCAAAGACTATTGTTCCTCTGAGGGCCAAAAACTGTGGGCGCCTCTTGTGGCCACAGACTCTGGGGGCCTCTGGGGGCCTCA
Source organism: Gastrophryne carolinensis (assembly GCA_027917425.1). NCBI lineage: Eukaryota > Metazoa > Chordata > Amphibia > Anura > Microhylidae > Gastrophryne > Gastrophryne carolinensis. The sequence continues at coordinate 13,908,416 of CM051241.1, read as the reverse complement.
GACTCTGGAGGCCACAAACTCTGAAGGCATCTGGGGGCCACAAACTCTGGGAGCCTCTGGGGGCCTCTTGGGGCCACAGACTCTGGGGGCCTCTGGGGGCCACAAACTCTGGGGGCCTCTGGGGGCCACAGACTCTTTGGGCCTCTGGGGCCACAGACTCTTTGGGCCTCTGGGGGCCACAGACTCTGGGGGCCTCTGGGGGCGACAGACTCTGAGGGCCTCTGTGGGCCACAAACATTGGGGGCCTCTGGGGCCCACAGACTCGGGGGGCCTTGGGGGCCACAAACTCTGGGGGCCTCTTGGGGCCACAGACTCGGGGGGCTTCTGGGGGTCCCAAACTCTGGGGGCCACAACCTCTGGGGGCCACAAACTCTTGGGGCCACAAACTCTAGGGGCCACAAACTCTAGGGGCCACAAACTCTGGGGGGCACAAACTCTGGGGGGCACAAACTCTGGGGGGCACAGACTCTAGGGGCCACAAACTCTAGGGGCCACAGACTCTAGGGGCCACAGACTCTAGGGGCCACAGACTCTAGGGGCCACAAACTCTGGGGCCACAGACTCTGGGGGCCTCTGGGGGCCACGGATTCTGGGGGCCTTTGGGGGCAAGGGACTCTGGGGGCCACAGACTCTGGGGGCCTCTGGGGGCCACAGTCTCTGGGGGCCAAAGACTCTGGAGGCCTCTAGGGGTCACAAACTCTGGGGGACACAGACTTTAGGGGCCCCAGAAAATGGGGGCCTCTGGGGGCCACGGAAACTGGGGGCCTCTGGGGGCCACAGACTCTGGGGGCCTCTGAGGGCCACAGACTCTGGGGGCCTCTTGCGGTCACAAACTCTGGGGGCCTCTTGGGGCCACAAACTCTGAGGGCCTCTTGGGGCCTCTGGGGGCCACAAACTCTGGGTGCCACAGACTCTGGCGGGCCTCTGGCGGGCCACAGACTCTTGGGGGGCCACAGACTCTGGGGGGCTACAGACTCTTGAGGCAGGGGTGGGGGGGCAGACCGTGGGGCCAGACTCTGGGGCTGGGGGGCCACAGACTCTTGGGGCCACAGACTCTGGGGGCCAAAGACTCTGAGGGCCTCTGGGGGCCAAAGACTCTGGGGGCCTCTGGGGGCCAAAGACTCTGGGGGCCTCTGGGGGCCAAAGACTCTGGGGGCCAAAGACTCTGGCGGGCCAATGACTCTGGGGGCCTCTGGGGGCCAAAGAATCTGGGAGCCTCTGGGGGCCACAGACTCTGGGGGCCTCCTGGGGCCACAGACTCTGGGGACCTCTGGGGGCCACAGACTCTGAGGCCTCTTGGGGCCACAGACTCTGGGGGCCTCTTGGGGCCACAGACTCTGGGGGCCTCTTGGAGCCATAGGCTCTGTGGGACTCTGGGGACACGGATTCTGGGGGCCTCTGGGTCCACGGATTCGGGAGGCCTTTGGGAGCCTCAGACTCTGGGGTCCTCAGACTCTGTGGGCAACATACTCTGTGGGCCACATACTCTTGGGGGGGCCACAGACTCTGGTGGGCCACAGACTCTTGAGGCAGGGGTGGGGGGGGCAGACCGTGGGGCCAGACTCTGGGGCTGGGGGGCCACAGACTCTTGGGGCCACAGACTCTGGGGGCCACAAACTCGGGGGGCCTCTGGGGGCAACAGACTCTGGGGGCCACAAAATCTGGCGGGCCACAGACTCTTGGGGGGCCACAGACTCTGGTGGGCCACAGACTCTTAGGCAGGGGTGGGGGGGCAGACCATGGGGCCAGACTCTGGGGCTGGGGGGCCACAGACTCTGGGGGCCAAAGACTCTGAGGGCCTCTGGGGACCAAAGACTCTGGGGGCCTCTGGGGGCCAAAGACTCTGGGGGCCTCTGGGGGCCAAAGACTCTGGCGGGCCATTGACTCTGGGGGCCTCTGGGGCCAAAGACTCTGGGGGCCTCTGGGGACTAAAGACTCTGGGGACCTCTGGGGGCCAAAGACTCTGGGGGCCAAAGACTCTGGGGGCCTCTGGGGGCCAAAGACTCTGGGGGCCTCTGGGGGCCAAAGACTCTGGGGGCCTCTGGGGGCCAAAGACTCTGGGGGCCTCTGGGGACTAAAGAGTCTGGGGGCCTCTGGGGGCCTCTGGGGACTAAAGAGTCTGGGGACCTCTGGGGCCCAAAGACTCTGGGGGCCAAAGACTCTGGGGGCCTCTGGGGGCCAAAGACTCTGGGAGCCTCTGGGGGCCTCTGGGGGCCAAAGACTCTGGGAGCCTCTGGGGGCCTCTGGGGGCCAAAGACTCTGGGGGCCTCTGGGGGCCAAAGACTCTGGGGGCCTCTGGGGGCCAAAGACTCTGGGGGCCTCTGGGGGCCAAAGACTCTGGGGGCCTCTGGGGGCCAAAGACTCTGGGGGCCTCTGGGGGCCAAAGACTCTGGGGGCCTCTGGGGGCCAAAGACTCTGGGGGCCTCTGGGGGCCAAAGACTCTGGGGGCCTCTGGGGGCCAAAGACTCTGGGGGCCTCTGGGGGCCTCTGGGGGCCAAAGACTCTGGGGGCCTCTGGGGGCCAAAGACTCTGGGGGCCTCTGGGGGCCAAAGACTCTGGGGGCCTCTGGGGGCCAAAGACTCTGGGGGCCTCTGGGGGCCAAAGACTCTGGGGGCCTCTGGGGGCCAAAGACTCTGGGGGCCTCTGGGGGCCAAAGACTCTGGGGGCCTCTGGGGGCCAAAGACTCGGGGGGCCTCTGGGGGCCTCTGGGGGCCAAAGACTCTGGGGGCCTCTGGGGGCCAAAGACTCTGGGGGCCTCTGGGGGCCAAAGACTCTGGAGGCCTCTGGGGGCCTCTGGGGGCCAAAGACTCTGGGGGCCTCTGGGGGCCAAAGACTCTGGGGGCCTCTGGGGGCCAAAGACTCTGGGGGCCTCTGGGGGCCAAAAACTCTGGGGGCCTCTGAGGGCCAAAAACTCTGGGGGCCTCTGGGGGCCAAAGACTGGGGGCCAAAGACTCTGGGGACCAAAGACTGGGGGCCAAAGACTCTGGGGACCAAAGACTGGGGGCCAAAGACCGTGGGGGCCTCTGGGGACTAAAGACTCTGGGGACCTCTGGGGGCCAAAGACTCTGGGGGCCTCTGGGGGCCAAAGACTCTGGGGGCCTCTGGGGGCCAAAGACTCTGGGGGCCTCTGGGGGCCAAAGACTCTGGGGGCCTCTGGGGGCCAAAGACTCTGGGGGCCTCTGGGGGCCAAAGACTCTGGGGGCCTCTGGGGACTAAAGAGTCTGGGGTTCTCTGGGGACCTCTGAGGGCCAAAGACTCTGGGGTCCTCTGGGGCCCAAAGACTCTGGGGGCCAAAGACTCTGGGGGCCTCTGGGGGCCAAAGACTCTGGGAGCCTCTGGGGGCCTCAGGGGGCCAAAGACTCTGGGGGCCTCTGGGAGACAAAGACTCTGGGGGCCTCTGGGGGCCAAAGACTCTGGGGGCCTCTGGGGGCCAAAGACTCTGGGGGCCTCTGGGGGCCAAAGACTCTGGGGGCCTCTGGGGGCCAAAGACTCTGGGGGCCTCTGGGGGCCAAAGACTCTGGGGGCCTCTGGGGGCCAAAGACTCTGGGGGCCAAAGACTCTGGGGGCCTCTGGGGGCCAAAGATTCTGGGGGCCTCTGGGGGCCAAAGACTCTGGGGGCCTCTGGGGGCCAAAAACTCTGGGGGCCTCTGGGGGCCAAAGACTCTGGGGGCCTCTGGGGGCCAAAGACTCTGGGGGCCTCTGGGGGCCAAAGACTCTGAGGGCCAAAGACTGGGGGCCAAAGACTCTGGGGGCCTCTGGGGGCCAAAGACTCTGGGGGGCCTCTGGGGGCCAAAGACTCTGGGGGGCCTCTGGGGGCCAAAGACTCTGGGGGGCCTCTGGGGGCCAAAGACTCTGGGGGCCTCTGGGGGCCAAAGACTCTGGGGCCCTCTGGGGGCCAAAGACTCTGGGGGCCTCTGGGGGCCAAAGACTCTGGGGGCCTCAGGGGGACAAAGATTCTGGGGGCCAAAGACTCTGGGGGCCTCTGAGGGCCTCTGGGGGCCAAAGACTCTGGGGGCCTCTGGGGGCCAAAGACTCTGGGGGCCAAAGACTCTGGGGGCCTCTGGGAGCCAAAGACTCTAGGGGCCTCTGGGGGCCAAAGACTCTGGGGGCCTCTGGGGGCCAAAGACTCTGGGGGCCTCTGGGGGCCAAAAACTCTGGGGGCCTCTGGGGGCCAAAGACTCTGGGGGCCAAAGACTCTGGGGGCCTCTGGGGGCCAAGACTCTGAGGGCCAAAGACTGGGGGCCAAAGACTCTGGGGGCCTCTGGGGGCCAAAGACTCTGGGGGGCCTCTGGGGGCCAAAGACTCTGGGGGCCTCTGGGGGCCAAAGACTCTGGGGGCCTCTGGGGGCCAAAGACTCTGGGGGCCTCTGGGGGCCAAAGACTCTGGGGGCCTCTGGGGGCCAAAGACTCTGGGGGCCTCAGGGGGACAAAGATTCTGGGGGCCAAAGACTCTGGGGGCCTCTGGGGGCCTCAGGGGGACAAAGATTCTGGGGGCCAAAGACTCTGGGGGCCTCTGGGGGCAAAAGACTCTGGGGGCCTCTGAGGGCCTCTGGGGGCCAAAGACTCTGGGGGCCTCTGGGGGCCAAAGACTCTGGGGGCCAAAGACTCTGGGGGCCTCTGGGAGCCAAAGACTCTAGGGGCCTCTGGGGACTAAAGACTCTGGGGACCTCTGGGGGCCAAAGACTATGGGGGACTCTGGGGGCCAAAGACTCTGGGGGCCTCTGGGGGCCAAAGACTCTGGGGGCCTCTGGGGACTAAAGATTCTGGGGGCCTCTGGGGACCTCTGGGAAGCAAAGACTCTGGGGACCTCTGGGGACCAAAGACTCTAGGGGCCTCTGGGGCCCAAAGACTCTGGGGGCCAAAGACTCTGGGGGCCTCTGGGGGCCAAAGACTCTGGGGGCCTCTGGGGGCCAAAGACTCTGGGGGCCTCTGGGGGCCAAAGACTCTGGGAGCCTCTGGGGCCTTAGGGGGCCAAAGACTCTGGGGGCCTCTGGGAGACAAAGACTCTGGGGGCCTCTGGGGGCCAAAGACTCTGGGGGCCTCTGGGGGCCAAAGACTCTGGGGGCCTCTGGGGGCCAAAGACTCTGGGGGCCTCTGGGGGCCAAAGACTCTGGGGGCCTCTGGGGGCCAAAGACTCTGGGGGCCTCTGGGGGCCAAAGACTCTGGGGGCCTCTGGGGGCCAAAGACTCTGGGGGCCTCTGGGGGCCAAAGACTCTGGGGGCCTCTGGGGGCCAAAGACTCTGGGGGCCTCTGGGGGCCAAAGACTCTGGGGGCCTCTGGGGGCCAAAGACTCTGGGGGCCTCTGGGGGCCTCAGACTCTGGGGGCCTCTGGGGGCCTCAGACTCTGGGGGCCTCTGGGGGCCAAAGACTCTGGGGGCCTCTGGGGGCCAAAGACTCTGGGGGCCTCTGGGGGCCAAAGACTCTGGGGGCCTCTGGGGGCCAAAGACTCTGGGGGCCTCTGGGGGCCAAAGACTCTGGGGGCCTCTGGGGGCCAAAGACTCTGGGGGCCTCTGACGGGCCACAGACTCTGGGGGGCCACAGACTCTGGGGGGGCACAGACTCTGGGGGGGGGCACAGACTCTGGGGGGGGGGCACAGACTCTGGGGGGGGGGCACAGACTCTGGGGGGGCACAGAATCTGCAGGCAGGGGTGGGGGGGCAGACCATGGGGCAAGACTCTGGGATGGGGGGCAGACCGTGGGGCCAGACTCTGGGGCTGGGGGGGACCGTGGGGCCAGACTCTGGGGCTGGGGGGCCAAAGACTCTGGGGGCCACAGACTCTGGGGGCAACAGACTCTGGGGGCAACAGACTCTGGGAGCCTCTGGGGGCCTCAGACTCTGGGGGCCTCAGACTCTGGGGGCCAAAGACTCTGGGGGCTTCTGAGGGCCAAAGACTCTTGGGGCCTCTGTGGGCCTCAGACTCTGGGGGCCTCTGGGGGCCTCAGACTCTGGGGGCCTCTGGGGGCCAAAGACTCTGGGGGCCTCTGGGGGCCAAAGACTCTGGGGGCCTCTGGGGGCCAAAGACTCTGGGGGCCTCTGGGGGCCAAAGACTCTGGGGGCCTCTGGGGGCCTCTGGGGGCCTCTGGGGGCCAAAGACTCTGGGGGCCTCTGGGGGCCTCTGGGGGCCTCTGGGGGCCTCTGGGGACCAAAGACTCTGGGGGCCTCTGGGGGCCAAAGACTCTGGGGGCCTCTGGTGGCCAAAGACTCTGGGGGCCTCTGGGGGCCAAAGACTCTGGGGGCCTCTGGGGGCCAAAGACTCTGGGGGCCTCTGGGGGCCAAAGACTCTGGGGGCCAAAGACTCTGGCGGCCAAAGACTCTGGGGGCCTCTGGGGGCCAAAGACTCTGGGGGCCTCTGGGGGCCAAAAAATCTGGGGGCCTCTGGGGGCCAAAGACTCTGGGGGCCTCTGTGGGCCAAAGACTCTGGGGGGCCTCTGGGGCCAAAGACTCTGGGGGGCCTCTGGGGGCCAAAGACTCTGGGGGGCCTCTGGGGGCCAAAGACTCTGGGGGCCTCTGGGGGCCAAAGACTCTGGGGGCCTCTGGGGGCCAAAGACTCTGGGGGCCTCTGGGGGCCAACGACTCTGGGGGCCTCTGGGGGCCAAAGACTCTGGGGGCCTCTGGGGGTCAAAGACTCTGGGGGCCTCTGGGGGCCTCAGACTCTGGGGGCCAAATACTCTGGGGGCCTCTGGGGGCCAAAGACTCTGGGTGCCTCTGGGGGCCAAAAACTCTGGGGGCCTTTGTGGGCCAAGGACTCTGGGGGGCCTCTGGGGCCAAAGACTCTGGGGGGCCTCTGGGGGCCAAAGACTCTGGGGGGCCTCTGGGGGCCAAAGACTTTGGGGGGCCTCTGGGGGCCAAAGACTCTGGGGGCCATAGGTTCTGGGGGAATCTGGGGGCCTTTTGGGGCCCAGACTCTGGGGGTCTCTGGGGGCCTCTGGGGGCCACAGACTCTGGGGGCCAAAGACTCTCTGGGCCAAAGACTCTCTGGGCCAAAGACTCTGGGGGCCTTTGGGGGCCTCTGGGGGCCACAGACTCTGGGGGACACAGACTCTGGGGGACAAAGACTCTGGGGGACAAAGACTCTGGGGGACAAAGTCCCTGGGGGCCAAAGACTCTGGGGGCCACAAACTCTGGGGGCCTCTGGGGCTACGGATTCTGGGGGCCATAGGCTCTGGGGGATTCTGGGTGCCACGGATTCTGGGGGCCTCTGGGGGCCTCTGGGGGCCACAGACTCTCTGGGCCAAAGACTCTCTGACTCTCTGGGCCAAAGACTCTCTGACTCTCTGGGCCAAAGACTCTCTGACTCTCTGGGCCAAAGACTCTCTGGGCCAAAGACTCTCTGGGCCAAAGACTCTCTGGGCCAAAGACTCTCTGGGCCAAAGACTCTGGGGGCCTCAGACTCTGGGGGCCTCAGACTCTCTGGGCCAAAGACTCTCTGGGCCACAGACTCTGGGGGCCTCTGGGGGACACAGACTCTGGGGGACACAGACTCTGGGGGACACAGACTCTGGGGGACACAGACTCTGGGGGACACAGACTCTGGGGGACAAAGACCCTGGGGGACAAAGACCCTGGGGGCCAAAGACCCTGGGGGCCAAAGACTCTGGGGGCCTCTGGGGCTACGGATTCTGGGGGCCTTTGGGGGCCACAAACTCTGGGGGCCACAAACTCTGGGGGCCACAAACTCTGGGGGCCTCTTGGGGCCATAGGCTCTGGGGGATTCTGGGGGCCACGGATTCTGGGGGCCTCTGGCGGGCCACAGAGTCTAGGGGCCTCTGGGGGTCACAGACTCTGGGGGCCACAGACTCTGGGGGTCAGAAACTCTGGGGGCCTCTGGGGGCCACAAACTCTGGGGGCCTAAGACTCTGGGGGCCTCTGGGGGCCCCAGACTCTGGGGACCTCTGGGGTCATAGGCTGTAGTGGCCTCTGGGGGCCACAGACTCTTGGGGCCTCTGGGGGCCACAGACTCTTGGGCCCTCTGGGGGCCACAGACTCTTGGGGCCTCTGGGGGCCACAGACTCTTGGGGCCTCTGGGGGCCACAGACTCTTGGGGCCTCTAGGGGCCACAGACTCTGGGGGCCACAAACTCTGGGGGCCTCTTGGGGCCACAAACTCTGGGGGCCTCAGGCGGCCATGGATTCTGGGGGCCTTTGGGGGCCTCAGACTCTGGGGGCCACAAACTCTGGGGGCAACAAACTCTGGGGGTCTCTAGGGGCCACAGACTCTGGGGGCTTCTGGGGGCCAGAAACTCTGGGGGCCAGAAACTCTGGGGGCCTCTTGGGGCCACAGACTCTGGGGGCCACAGACTCTGGGGGAATCTGGGGGCCTTTTGGGGCCCAGACTCTGGGGGTATCTGGGGGCCAAAGACTCTCTGGGCCAAAGACTCTCTGGGCCAAAGACTCTGGGGGCCTTTGGAGGCCTCTGGGGGCCACAGACTCTGGGGGACACAGACTCTGGGGGACACAGACTCTGGGGGACAAAGACTCTGGGGGACAAAGACTCTGGGGGACAAAGACCCTGGGGGACAAAGACCCTGGGGGACAAAGACTCTGGGGGCCACAAACTCTGGGGGCCTCTGGGGCTACGGATTCTGGGGGCCATAGGCTCTGGGGGATTCTGGGGGCCACGGATTCTGGGGGCCTCTGGCGGGCCACTGAGTCTAGGGGCCTCTGGGGGTCACAGACTCTGGGGGCCACAGACTCTGGGGGTCAGAAACTCTGGGGGCCTCTGGGGGCCACAAACTCTGGGGGACTAAGACTCTGGGGGCCTCTGGGGGCCCCAGACTCTGGGGGCCTCTGGGGTCACAGGCTGTAGGGGCCTCTGGGGGCCATAGACTCTTGGGGCCTCTGGGGGCCACAGACTCTTGGGGCCTCTGGGGGCCACAGACTCTTGGGGCCTCTGGGGGCCACAGACTCTTGGGGCCACAACCTCTGGGGGCCTCTGGGGGCCTCAGGGGGCCATGGATTCTGGGGGCCTTTGGGGGCCTCAGACTCTGGGGGCCACAAACTCTGGGGCAACAAACTCTGGGGGTCTCTAGGGGCCACAGGGGCCACAGACTCTGGGGGCTTCTGGGGGCCACAAACTCTGGGGGCCACAAACTGTGGGGGCCTCTTGGGGCCACAGACTCTGGGGGCCACAGACTCTGGGGGCCATAGGCTCTGGGGGAATCTGGGGGCCTTTTGGGGCCCAGACTCTGGGGGTCTCTGGGGGCCTCTGGGGGCCAAAGACTCTGGGGACCAAAGACTCTGGGGACCTCTGGGGGCCACAGAAACTGGGGGCCACAAAAATACCATTTTGTGAGTACTCACCTGTAAAATGGTTTTTACAGGGTGATCTTGCAGAGATGACATGGAAAAAGGAGCCCCTCCTGGTCCATAAGTACCGGGATCCTCACACTATTCCTCAGTCTTATTAAAAAGCAGTGAGAACCAGGAAGAGCCAATTATATTCAATAATTATAGCCAATTATATTCAATAATAATCACCATATAAAGGATCCCTAGAACAAAAAGGGCGGGGGAAGTGGGGTGTGTGACATACTCGTAATAACCATTTTACAGGTGAGTACTCACAAAGTTGGTATTATTCCTAGTATGTCACACACCCCACTTCCAAAGATACATGACACTTGGGACATCCAATAGCAGTGTATAATGGGGATCCCCAAGGAATAATGCATAACTTAAATTACTGCAGCTTGCAGAATTTTGCGGCCAAAAGCAGCATCCGCTGAGGCCCGCACATCAACCTTGTAAAACTTAGAAAAAGTATGCACAGAAGACCAAGTGTAAAATATCATTATTTGTGATATTTCTTTCTCTTGTTTTCCTTAACAAGGACTGTTTTGGGCCATCCGGAATCTGATCTCAGCTATAGTAATTTAAGCAAAGTATTGGCCGAAACCAAAAAACAATAAATGGATTTAATATAAAATAAAGCTGATTACATTACAGAAATATAATATGAATGGTGTAAATATGATATGATATGCAAAGCAGAAATGTAAGCAGTGTCCATAGGAAAATCAAACTAGGGTCTTTGTCTCTCTCGCCCAACCCCCACCATACTAGCCATGAGGCAATCTCCTACATGTTGTCTGTTCAGAGACCCAAAGCAAAGAGACCCGAAAGACTCTGTGCTTTGTCCTTAAAATGTTATCCTGTCTCGCCATACCTTTTCCCCTCCCCCCAAAGGGGGAGGCATGTAACACTATGCCTTACATATGGTGTAATGCGCCGAACACCCTTCTCTCCTAAGCCAGGTAATCCCCAATCTCCACCGCCTCTTCTGCCTTTAGACAAGTCCCCGCTCGCAGGAGACGCGGATTATGCCTCTCCAGACTTGGTTACCCCCAGGACTTAGTTGGCGCAAAGATTACTGGCTTAAGGTGGAGACGGATGTTTGGCGGGGTATCCCGAATATGGACGCCGGGATTTAGATAGGATAACAGGTGGAGAATCAATCAGGAGGGTCCAAAAACAAGCCGAGGTCAAGCCGGGTGATCACAGAGCGCGGTATCCAAGGGGTCAAGCGAAGAGTAGTCAAAACGAGCCGAGGTCAAACCAGGTGAGCACCAAAACGCGGTATCAGAGGGGTCGGGCAGAAGCGAAGTCAGGACAAGCAAAAAGGTTAGGACGGGCAGCAGACAGGGATGGTCAGAGACGAAGCCGAGTAGTAACTAATCAAAGCAGACTAACAAGCACACCCTATTAACCAAAGGCTATAACGGGCACTAATGGACGGAACCGAACCATATTTAAAGGGGAACTGGCCAATGGGAAGGGGGAACTGGTGATTGGTGCAACTGATTTGAGGGGGAAATGTAGTGTTTGGTGCAACTTAGGATGTAGCTCCCTATTGGAGCAGCCCCAGGGACTGGACCGCCCTGGCCAGTCAGGCTGTCCAGTCCCTGGGTTCATTCCCACCCAGGCTATGGACCTGACTGGTCTATTTGAATCTGCCCCCTGCGAATGCGCAGGGAGCAGCGCCGCCGAGGGGCATATTGGAAACGTGACAGAGGGCCGGGCGCGCTCCCCGAGACGGAAGGGGAAGACGCGCCGGCCACAGAGGAGACGGAGGCAGCAGAAGAGGCGGAGGGAGGCCCCGCGATGCCGGCCACCCCCGCCAAGGCAGAAGTAGCGGCGGCGGGCGAGACCGCCGCAGTCGCGGCGGCAGCTGTCCGGCGCGGCCGCCCAAAGACTGGAGCTGCGCGCCGCCGCACAGAGACGCCGCGGGACCGGGCGCCAGGAGAAGGTAAGAACCTAACATTACCCCCCCCCTGAGGAGGCGCCACTGGACCCTCCAACCTGGGTTTCTGAGGGTTTTCCTTGTGGAACCTTCTAATCAACCTCTCCGCGTGAACCTCTCTGGCTGGAACCCAAGACCTTTCTTCCGGACCGTAACCCATCCAATCTATCAAATACTGAAGAGAATTTCGGGAAAATCGTGAGTCCAAAATCCGGGCAACCTCAAATTCTTGCTGCCCATCAACTAAAATGGGCTCCGGAAGATTATCAGGCTCAATACTTCTGGCAGGTTTCAATAGGGACACATGGAAGGAGTTACAAATCCTCATAGAGGGCGGGAGATCCAGGCGATAGGTAACCCGATTAATTCTCTGCAGAATGGAAAAGGGACCAATAAATCTCGGACCCAACTTAGCAGAGGGTTGGCGTAAGGCCAGATTTTTGGTCGAAAGCCAAACCAAATCGCCGACCAAATAATCAGGATTATTATATCGCCTACGATCGGCAAAACTTTTTTGTTGGAGCACAGCCTTAGACAGGTGTTGCTGAATCTTATCCCATAACTTCGGCCACTGGGACATCCATTCATCAAGAGAAGGCACTCTAGTAGGCTGGTCCGACAAGGCCGAAAATTTCAAATCTTTACCGTAAACACAACGAAACGGAGATACCCCGGTGGAGGAATGTGTGGCATTATTAAGGGCAAATTCAGCAAATGGAAGAAACAACACCCAATCCGTCTGGACATCAGAAATGAAACAGCGTAAATATTGCTCCAAGGATTGGTTCGTTCTTTCCGTTTGCCCATTGGACTGAGGATGAAATGCAGAAGATAGGGAGACAGTGAACCCTAACTTGGCACAAAAAGCCCTCCAAAAACGGGAAACAAACTGGACCCCCCTATCCGACACAACATCCTCAGGGATACCATGGATTTTAAATATGTGTGTCACAAAAAGTTGAGCCAGGACATGAGCTGTAGGTAGTTTTTTCAATGGAATAAAGTGAGCCATTTTACTAAACCGATCTACCACCACCCAAATGACAGTGCACCCTTGGGAAGGTGGAAGATCAGTGATAAAGTCCATGGCCAAATGGGTCCAGGGGCGGGAGGGAATGGGCAATGGAAGTAGAGAACCCTCAGGAGAGTGTCTTAATGATTTACTCCGGGCACAAACTTTACAGGCTCGCACGTACTCTTGTGCGTCTTTTCTGAGGGACGGCCACCAGACCTGGCGAGACAGCAAGGAGATGGTTTTCTTGAAACCGGGATGACCCGCCGTCTTAGAGTCATGAAACTGATGCAAAACAGCAGCCCGATAGGCAGTTGGCACAAACTGGGCATAGCTGGGTTTTTCGGGCGGAGCTTCCGACTGGAACTGGGTTAAATCAGGAAGCTCTGGCTGGATAGCAGCTACTACCAGAGCCTGGGGCAAAATGGGCAGATTTTTCCCTTCGGGTAGAGTAGAAGAGGAAAAACTACGTGACAAAGCATCAGCCTTCACATTCTTGGACCCCGGTTTGTAAGTAATGGAAAAATTGAACCGAGAGAAAAACAGAGACCAGCGAGCCTGCCTTGGAGTCAATCTCTTAGCAGATTGAATATACTCTAAATTCTTATGGTCGGTAAAGACAGTAACGGGAAATTGAGCCCCTTCCAGCCAATGTCTCCATTCTTGAAACGCCAATTTAACTGCCAATAATTCCCGATTCCCAATATCGTAATTTCTCTCAGCAGAGGTAAATTTTTTGGAGAAGAAGGCACAGGGATGAAGGCGCTCAGGTGAACCGCTATATTGCGAAAGCACTGCTCCCACACCAAGTTCAGAGGCATCAACTTCCACAATAAAGGGTAACTGGCAATCCGGGTGCACTAATACAGGGGCGGAACTAAAAACTTCTTTTAATTTCCTGAAAGCCAAGACGGATTGTTCTGGCCAGACAGCAGGATACTCCCCTTTCTTGGTGAGATTAGTGAGGGGGGCTACCAGGGTGGAGAAATTTTTAATAAATCTTCTATAGAAGTTGGCGAACCCCAAAAATCTCTGTAACCCCTTTAGATCTTTGGGTCGTTCCCACTCCAGTACCGCTTTAACCTTGGATTGATCCATGGAGAGACCGGTATTAGAAATAATGTAACCCAAAAAAGGAACTTCAGTAACCTCAAATTGACATTTTTTCAGCTTGGCAAATAAATGATTCTCCCTGAGCTTCTGTAAAACTAGACGAACATGTTTACGATGTTCTGATAGTGAGGAGGAAAAAATCAGAATATCATCCAAGTAAACTACAACAAAACGACCCAGGTATTCTCTAAAGATTTCGTTCACAAAATCCTGAAAGACTGCGGGAGCGTTGCACAAGCCAAACGGCATCACCAAGTATTCATAATGCCCCTCGTGGGTATTAAACGCAGTTTTCCATTCATCTCCCTGCCGAATCCTAATAAGATTATAAGCCCCGCGGAGATCTAATTTGGAAAACACTTGGGCCCCTACCACCTGAGTAAACAACCCATCAATTAAAGGCAGGGGATACTTGTTTTTAACCGTTATTTTGTTCAAACCCCGGTAATCGATACAAGGACGGAGTCCCCCATCTTTTTTTTCGACAAAGAAAAACCCTGCTCCTGCCGGAGACGAGGAGGCCCGTATAAAACCCTTCTTTAGGTTTTCTGCGATATACTCCCGCATAGCAAGATTTTCAGCTCGTGTTAAATTGAAGATTTTCCCCCTGGGCGGCATAGAACCCGGAAGGAGCTCGATGGGGCAATCCCAAGGTCTATGGGGGGGAAGTTTGTCAGCCGCTTTTTCAGAAAATACATCAGAAAAATCTAGATATGGGCTAGGCACTTCTTCAGGGGATAATTGAGTGGCTCGCACAGGAAGTTCCAGACAGGAATGAAAGCACTGAGGGCCCCATTTAACTATTTGCCTAGCTACCCAATCGATTTGGGGGTTATGTTTCTGTAGCCAAGGTAACCCAAGAACTAGAGGGGTAGAAGGCATTTTTAGAACTAGAAGGGAAATTAGTTCAGAATGCCCTGCTCCCACCCTAAGCAAAATTGGTGGGGTTTTATAATGAACGAGCCCCCCAGCTATTGGTGTGTCGTCAATGGCAGAGACCCGAATGGCTACAGGAAGGGATTGGAGCGGAATTCCTAGGCCTTGAGCTAAATCAAAGTCAAGGAAGTTCCCAGCTGCACCACAATCTAAGAGGGCTTCCAGATTTATACATTCTCGTTCAACTTTTACCTGGACCGGAATCATAAATGGAGATAATACACGAGGAGATACCTTACAGCCTAGGTGGGTCCCCTCGATTCCCCCTAGGCTCTGAAGTTTCCCGACGGCTTCTTGGGGCAGGCTCTGACCATGTGACCTGTACCACCACAGTAAAGGCAAAGACCCTCTGACAGTCGCCGACGTCTCTCAGCTTCAGTGAGCCTGGTAGCACCCAACTGCATGGGCTCCTCAGAGGAAGGCAAGGCTGGGACTTCGGCTCTCGAGCTGGAGTCGGGATGTGACCCTCTTTCCAGGCGTCTCTCCCGCAGACGTCGGTCAATGCGGATGGCTAAATGCATCGTGTCGTCCAAGGTCTGAGGAACTGGATAGTTCACTAGAATGTCCTTGATGGAGTCAGACAAGCCTAGCCTGAACTGACCACATAGCGCTGGATCGTTCCAACGTGAATCGACCGCCCATCGTCGGAACAGTATTCCTCGGCTGGCCGTCGTCCTTGGCGTAAGGTGCGAAGCTTAGCGTCTGCTGTGGCACCTCTGTCAGGATCATCATATAAAATCTCCATAGCAGAGAAGAAACTATCCACCGAAAGACGTGCCGGATCCTGGGGCGACAGACTGAAGGCCCATGATTGTGGATCCCCTTGAAGGAGGGAAATGACCAGACCCACGCGTTGCTCCTGAGACCCGGACGAGGCTGGACGAAGTTGAAAGAAGAGCTTGCATGAATCCCGAAAATTAGCAAATTTGGTTCTGTCTCCAGAAAACTTATCTGGAAGTGGGATTTTGGGTTCCACTGGTGATGCGGCCGAAGCCCCTTGAGGGCTGGTGTTGATAGGAGCTGGACGGTTCTCCTGGGCCGCCACGCGATGAGCTAGGTGCTCCACGGCCGCGGTTAAGGCCTGCACCTGCTCCAATATCTGGTCCATTCTTTTCTGGCCCGTTATACTGTAATGCGCCGAACACCCTTCTCTCCTAAGCCAGGTAATCCCCAATCTCCACCGCCTCTTCTGCCTTTAGACAAGTCCCCGCTCGCAGGAGACGCGGATTATGCCTCTCCAGACTCGGTTACCCCCAGGACTTAGTTGGCGCAAAGATTACTGGCTTAAGGTGGAGACGGATGTTTGGCGGGGTATCCCGAATATGGACGCCGGGATTTAGATAGGATAACAGGTGGAGAATCAATCAGGAGGGTCCAAAAACAAGCCGAGGTCAAGCCGGGTGATCACAGAGCGCGGTATCCAAGGGGTCAAGCGAAGAGTAGTCAAAACGAGCCGAGGTCAAACCAGGTGAGCACCAAAACGCGGTATCAGAGGGGTCGGGCAGAAGCGAAGTCAGGACAAGCAAAAAGGTCAGGACGGGCAGCAGACAGGGATGGTCAGAGACGAAGCCGAGTAGTAACCAATCAAAGCAGACTAACAAGCACACCCTATTAACCAAAGGCTATAACGGGCACTAATGGACGGAACCGAACCATATTTAAAGGGGAACTGGCCAATGGGAAGGGGGAACTGGTGATTGGTGCAACTGATTTGAGGGGGAAATGTAGTGTTTGGTGCAACTTAGGATGTAGCTCCCTATTGGAGCAGCCCCAGGGACTGGACCGCCCTGGCCAGTCAGGCTGTCCAGTCCCTGGGTTCATTCCCACCCAGGCTATGGACCTGACTGGTCTATTTGAATCTGCCCCCTGCGAATGCGCAGGGAGCAGCGCCGCCGAGGGGCATATTGGAATCGTGCTCGCGCGCACGCGCGAGCACGTGACAGAGGGCCGGGCGCGCTCCCCGAGACGGAAGGGGAAGACGCGCCGGCCACAGAGGAGACGGAGGCAGCAGAAGAGGCGGAGGGAGGCCCCGCGATGCCGGCCACCCCCGCCAAGGCAGAAGTAGCGGCGGCGGGCGAGACTGCCGCAGTCGCGGCGGCAGCTGCCCGGCGCGGCCGCCCAAAGACTGGAGCTGCGCGCCGCCGCACAGAGACGCCGCGGGACCGGGCACCAGGAGAAGGTAAGAACCTAACATATGGATTCACTTAAGTAGTTGAAGTTAATAGTAATTACTAGGAGAACCTAACCCAAACATTACTTGAGTCTGTGCATACACATATACATATATCTCTACATACACACATATATTGTATATATATATATATATATATATATATTGTAGGGATCTTCCCGGGGAATGGTGTGTTTGGACACAGTTCACGACAGACTTAGGTGTTATAAAAGCAGGTCTTGGCGTTTATTCACGGCATAAACAGTCCAGCAAACAAAACATACAGCAGCAGCGTGCTTCTTTAGTGTACAAAACAAAATAAAGACCTAGCCCGTCTGGGCGCTTACTAGCAGGTTCTTCTCACCTAGCTGACACTTTCAAAATACAGCGTTCGCCTGGACATCGCAGGGTGAGTTTTTAGCTCCAGCAGTGGCTGCGTTCGCAGCTTCCTTCACACACACACACAGGCTGTTCATTTCAGGCTGAGAGCAATAGCCTGCAGTCTCTGCAGAGCTTTTACCTCCCAGGCTAATTAGGATCAGAGCTCACCTGATTCAAAACCCAAACTGGATCGGGGAGGTGTGGAATGACAGGTCCCTCTACCAAACCTACCTGCCATTCCATATAAATCCAGGCCCGGCAAAATTTAAACAACACCTCAGCAGCATATCACTGCTGGGAAACAAATCAATCCTGGACTTACCATCTCACCCAGCGTAGTAACCTAGGTGAAATGTACACCCCCTCGATCACTTCTCCATTGACATGTCTACATATCCCCCCCCTCTTCTTCAGACCGGAGGGCTGAGCATTTTGTCCCCACAGACAATGTACCCTCGACAATGCGTCAGCATTTGCCTGTAATTTCCCTGGCCTGTGTTCCACAGTGAAATTAAAGTT
Organism: Gastrophryne carolinensis; assembly: GCA_027917425.1. Taxonomy (NCBI): domain Eukaryota; kingdom Metazoa; phylum Chordata; class Amphibia; order Anura; family Microhylidae; genus Gastrophryne; species Gastrophryne carolinensis. The sequence goes on along the minus strand of CM051241.1, from coordinate 13,891,046 downwards.
TTGTAGGGACAGAAACCATCTAGTCACTCTTGCGTTTCTCTCCTTATTTAACTTCATCCATGTTAGGGGGGCATGGTCTGTCACTAACTTGAATTTCCTTCCTAGCAAGTAATATTTTAGGGATTCGAGGGCCCACTTCACTGCCAAACATTCTCGCTCCACAATGGCATAATTTTTTTCGGCCGGGGTTAGCTTTCTACTCAAGTACATCACCGGATGCTCCTCACCATTTACTACTTGCGAGAGTACTGCACCTAAGCCTGTGTTAGAAGCATCTGTCTGGACCAGAAATTCTCGCCTGAAATCGGGGGTAACTAACACAGGTTGTTGGCACAAGGCAGATTTAAGGCTTTGGAAAGCCTTCTCGGCCTCTGGAGTCCACGTGATCATGGCTCTCTTTCCGCCCTTGGTCAAGTCAGTTAGGGGAGCAGCAACTGAGGCAAAGTTCGGCACAAATCTACGGTAATAGCCCGTAATACCAAGGAAAGCTCTGACCTGTTTCTTTGTCAGGGGTCTAGGCCAATTCTGTATTGCCTCCACTTTATTAAGCTGTGGCTTAATCAACCCTCTTCCAATAATGTAGCCCAGATACTTGGCCTCTTCTAGGGCTATTGCACACTTCTCGGCATTTATGGTCAACCCCGCATCACTTATGGTATCCAATACAGCCTGTACCTTACAGAGGTGACTTTCCCAATCAGGGCTAAAAATGACCACATCATCGAGGTAGGCAGCTGAGTAATCACGATGTGGTCGCAAAATCAAGTCCATCAACCTCTGGAAAGTCGCAGGTGCTCCATGTAACCCGAACGGCATCACTACATACTGGAATAGCCCATCAGGGGTGGAGAATGCAGTTTTCTCTTTAGCCTCATTAGTAAGTGGAATCTGCCAATAGCCCTTTGTGAGATCGAGGGTGGTTATGTATCTGGCATTACCCAACTTCTCAATCAACTCATCTACCCTGGGCATAGGATAGGCATCGAATTTTGAGATCTCATTCAACTTTCTGAAATCGTTACAGAACCTCCAAGTTCCATTAGGCTTTGGGATTAATACAATCGGGCTGGACCATTCACTCTGTGACACCTCAATTACTCCCAGATCAAGCATACGCTTTACCTCGGCAGATACGGCTTCCCTACGGGCTTCTGGGATCCTATAGGGCTTGAGGTTTACTCTGCTTCTAGGCTCAGTTTCAATGTGATGACAGATGAGGTGTGTACGCCCTGGAAGGTCAGAAAACTTGTCTTTGTTTTTCTGTAAAAATTCCTGAGCCTCCTGTTTCTGTGACACTGATAGGGTATCACCAACCTTGACTGGAGGGATTGGTTGTGACAAATTACTAACAGTATTTGTCGCCCCCAAGGATTCCCTGTCTTTCCAGGGCTTAATCAAGTTTACGTGGTAAACTTGGAAAGGCTTCCTTCTACCTGGTTGGTGCACCTTGTAGTTCACCTCACTGACCTTTTCCACAATTTCATAGGGACCTTGCCACTTCGCCAGGAATTTACTCTCAACAGTGGGAACTAGTATAAGGACCCTATCGCCTGGGTTAAATGTCCTGATTCTTGCAGACCGGTTGTAAATTCTACTTTGGGCCTCTTGCGCCCTCTGGAGGTGTTCCCTTACTAGGGGCATTACAGCGGCTATACGGTCCTGCATTTGTGCTACATGCTCAATAACGCTCTTGTATGGGGTGGACTCGCTCTCCCATGTCTCTTTTGCAATGTCCAGTAGACCCCTAGGGTGACGACCATAGACCAACTCGAATGGTGAGAACCCTGTGGACGCTTGGGGCACTTCCCTAATAGCAAACATGAGGTAGGGTAACAAATGATCCCAGTCACGGCCATCTTTTTCCACCACTTTTTTCAGCATATGTTTCAAAGTTTTGTTAAATCTCTCCACCAATCCGTCCGTCTGGGGGTGGTATACAGAGGTACGGATGGGTGAGATTTTAAATAGTTTGCATAACTCCTTCATCACCTTTGACATAAAGGGTGTACCTTGGTCAGTTAGGATTTCTTTGGGGATTCCAGTCCTAGAGAACATATAAAACAACTCACGTGCAATTGTTTTAGATGCGGTGTTTCTTAAGGGCACAGCTTCAGGATAGCGGGTCGCATAATCCATGACCACCAGAATATATTGGTGTCCTCTAGCGGATTTTACAATGGGACCCACTAAATCCATGGCTATACGCTCAAAAGGCACCTCTATAATAGGGAGCGAAACCAAAGGACTGCGAAAATGTGACACTGGGGCACTAAGCTGACATGTGGGGCACGACTCGCAGTGCTTTTTAATATCATTATATATCGCCGGCCAGTAGAACCTCTGGAGAACCCTCTCCTGCGTTTTGTCAGTCCCCAAGTGTCCCCCAAGAACATGGTTATGTGCCATGTCCAGCACCTGACGCCGGTACGGCTTAGGCACCAGAAGCTGTTCCACAATCTCATCCTTAACCTTAGTGACTCTATAGAAAAGATCATTAGTCACAGAAAAATGTGGAAATCTTTTCTCAGCATCTGGTTCCTGAGGTACCCCATTCATGACAGCAACCTGCTCTCTCGCATTTTTGAGAGTGGGGTCCTGTAACTGTGCAGTCCCAAAATTATCCCTAGACACCTCTAAGTCGGGTATATTTTGCTCAGTGGGAGGAGCCTCCTCCTCTCCAGCCAGGACCTGCAAAGGAAAACAATTATTTTCATCCTGCACACTTTTATCATTTACAGGGGGTAACGCAACAACCTTAGGAGTTTCCTCACTCCTTTCGGGGGATTTTCTTTTTCCCCAGAGAGCCCAGAATAGTGGAAAATCGCGCCCCAGTATTACGTTGTGCATGAGATTTTTAACCACACCCACTTCATATTGTACGGTGCCTTGTTTAGTCCCGACTTCAGCCAGCACTATAGGGTACACTTTTGTATCCCCATGTATACAAACAACACTCATATGCTTTTTACACTCAAAGTCCCCAGCCACCAGGCTGGCATGCACCAAGGTTACGAGGCTTCCTGAGTCCAGCAACGCCTTAACAGGAAAGTCATTAATTGTAATGTCGCAGATTTGCGGTTCAGTCTCTAGTCCAGGAACTGCAACACAAGATGGTTCCGCAAATAGCGACTGACGCCGACTAACCTCACAGTCCATGGGCTCAGTGGTAAGAGGGCAATGGGCAGACACGTGTCCCGTCTTATGGCATCTCCAGCACTGGATAGAGCCTGTTCTCCTTGGCCAGGAGTCCTTTTTAGGGCTACTTAGCCACCCGGGACCATCTCCAGTCTTTTGCCCCTGAGACACCACTTGAGCCCTTTTTCCTCCCTCAGCACCCCTCCACACTCCCCCAATAGATGGAAGTCTCTTACCAGCTGATGGCACAGATCTGGCACTCCGGGGAGGTGAGGGGGCTGCAGAAACATCACGGAGGTAGTCCTCAGTCGCCTGGAATCTCTCCACAAGGTTGACAAGTTCGTTTGCATTCTTAGGGTCACCTTGTCCCACCCAGCGTTGCAGGTCAGCAGGAAGTGCTCGGAGGTTCCCCTGTTAAATAGGGCGCAATTACCTCTGCCCACTCAGCGACGGGTAACTTCTCTCGCTCAGCCGCACGCTCAAACCCAGTTAGGAAGGCCTCAACATCATCCTCAGCAGTCATCTTTTGCAGCGCTCGCTGCACAGCTCTTTTCACATCAAAAGTCTCTGGAGCGGCTCGCACCACTGTGTGGGGGTTAGCAACCACAGGCGCCTCTTGTTTTGCAATCAGGTGTTCAATAAGTTGTTGTTGGGCAGCCATGGTCTGTTCATGGCGTCTATTAGCCTCTATCTGGGCCTGTTGTTGTTGCAAACTTACTTGCATAAACTGCTTCAGCATCTCCTCCATGTTGCCCGACTGTTCTTGGAGTGTAGTTGCAGCTTTCACCCAAGACATAGGCAGCTGTAGCCAAGTCTGTCCACACCGTTGCCCCTAGCAACCGTTTTGCCCGCTCCGCAGCACCAATTGTAGGGATCTTCCCGGGGAATGGTGTGTTTGGACACAGTTCACGACAGACTTAGGTGTTATAAAAGCAGGTCTTGGCGTTTATTCACGGCATAAACAGTCCAGCAAACAAAACATACAGCAGCAGCGTGCTTCTTTAGTGTACAAAACAAAATAAAGACCTAGCCCGTCTGGGCGCTTACTAGCAGGTTCTTCTCACCTAGCTGACACTTTCAAAATACAGCGTTCGCCTGGACATCGCAGGGTGAGTTTTTAGCTCCAGCAGTGGCTGCGTTCGCAGCTTCCTTCACACACACACACAGGCTGTTCATTTCAGGCTGAGAGCAATAGCCTGCAGTCTCTGCAGAGCTTTTACCTCCCAGGCTAATTAGGATCAGAGCTCACCTGATTCAAAACCCAAACTGGATCGGGGAGGTGTGGAATGACAGGTCCCTCTACCAAACCTACCTGCCATTCCATATAAATCCAGGCCCGGCAAAATTTAAACAACACCTCAGCAGCATATCACTGCTGGGAAACAAATCAATCCTGGACTTACCATCTCACCCAGCGTAGTAACCTAGGTGAAATGTACACCCCCTCGATCACTTCTCCATTGACATGTCTACAATATATATTATATATATATATTTATTGTGATAAGTGTCCGGGATCGCATTCTTCTGATGTCGAGGGTCACGAATTTTGTCTTTATCCAATCAGGCAGTAGAACAGTAGAAAGTTCATTCAAGCTGACTCGAGGTCAGTTTTATTTGTAAAGGTTGCAAATAAAAAATAAAGATAACACAGGAACAAAAGTAAATCCTCGCCTGTCCGGCACTTAACTATACAAGTGAAAACCCTCACTACTAGCTGGAGAGCTTCTCTCTGCCAACTTTAAAAACTACTTCCAGCAACCTTTACTCACATGAGTCTCTCCACAGTCCTGGGCTGTGTCCTTCGCCCGAGAGAGAGAGAACTCCTCCTTTATTCAGCCTCTCATTCCCCCTAATTAATTACCTGACAGGTGAGAGGCTCAGCTATTACCTCACATAGGAAAGGAACCTGGGAGAAATATACCTGTCCTCTACTATCAGACCTGCATGAATGTCACATATCCCCCCCCCCTCTGCTCAGGCCACCGGGAATGAGCATTTGTAACCAGAAGGTAGTACACACGTGACAGTGCATCTGCATTTCCTTGCAGTCGCCCGGCCCTGTGCTCTACTGTAAAGTTGTAGGCCTGCAGAGCTAGAAACCACCTTGTTACTCTGCTATTTTTCTCTTTATTAAGGTACATCCATTTCAGAGGGGCGTGGTCAGTGACTAGCCGGAACTTTCTTCCCAACAAATAATATTTGAGGGACTCGAGGGCCCATTAAATAGCTAAACATTCCCTTTCTACAACTGCATAATTTATTTCGTGTTTATTCAGCTTCCTGCTTAAATAAAGCACAGGATGTTCCTCTCCATCCCGGATTTGTGACAAGACAGGCCCTATTCCTGTCTCAGAAGCGTCTGTCTGGACCACAAATTCTTTCATGAAATCTGGTGTGATCAATATTGGCAGGGAACAAAGGGCCAATGTTAAGGTTCGAAACGCTTTTTCAGCCTGAGGGTTCCATCTTATCATCACTAAGTCTTTTCCCTTGGTGAGATCAGTCAGGGGATTTGCTATGGAAGCAAAATTGGGTATAAATCGCCTATAATACCCTGTAATTCCGAGGAATGCCCTCACCTGTTTTTTATTTAACGGTTGAGGCCACTTCTGGATTGCTTCAATTTTATCTACCTGGGGTTTAATTACGCCTCTTCCAATAATATAACCCAAATATGTGGCTTCTTCTAACCCAATACAACACTTTTTTGGATTAGCGGTCAAACCTGCAGCTTGTAAGCTGTCAACGACTGCCTGAACGTCAGAAAGGTGTGTCTCCCAGTCAGGACTATGTATCACTATGTCGTCATAATAGGCCGAAGTATATTTCCTATGTGGTTTTAACACTCTATCCATCAACCGTTGGAAGGTTGCAGGAGCCCCATGTAAGCCGAAGGGCATATTTACATAATGAAATAAACCGTCCGGTGTGGAAAATGCTGTCTTTTCTTATAATCTTCAATAATCTTTTGTCAGATCTAGTGTTGTGATGTAGCGAGCTGTACCCTTGGCATAGGATAGGCATCAAATTTAGACACAGAGTTTAACTTCCTGAAGTCATTACAAAACCGTATAGTACCGTCTGGTTTTGGAATTAACACAATTGGGCTGGACCACTCACTATGGGATTCCTCAATTACTCCTAACTCCAGCATGTCTTTCACTTCTGTAGAAACTGCCTCACGCCTAGCTTCAGGGATTCTATAGGGCTTAACATGTACCTTTACTCCAGGTTCGGTCACAACGTCGTGTTTTACCAGTGGAGTCTGTCCTGGTTTGTCAGAAAAGAAACGTATGTTATGAATTATCAGTTGTCTAGCCTCTTTCTTTTGTGTGTCAGACAGAATCTCAGCTATAATAACATTAGGTATTAGAGGACCATCACCGGTTGGCCACGCGACCTTCGCAGCCAGAATTTGCCTGTCTTTCCAAGGTTTGATCAGATTCACATGGTAAATCTGCTCAGGCTTTCTGGTTGGTGGATTTTATAATTCACCTCTCCTACTCTTTCTATAATGGAGTAGGGACCCTGCCATTTGGCCAAGAACTTACTCTCTATAGTAGGAACCAGTACTAACATCCGATCTCCTGGTGCAAAGGTACGTACCTTAGCACCCCTATCATAGATTCTTTTTTGCATACCTTGAGCCTATTCCATGTGGGTTTCTACAATTGGCATCACAGCTGAAATTCTGTCCTGCATTTGTGAAATATGTTCTATTAGACTTCTGTAGGGAGTGACCTGCCCTTCCCAGCTTTCCTTTGCCACATCTAACAAACCCCGGGGATTTCTACCATATACCAATTCAAACGGAGAAAACCCGGTGGACGATTGAGGCACCTCCCTTACGGCAAACAACAGATATGGAAGCAACAAATCCCAGTTTTTTCCGTCCTTGTCCACGACTTTCCTTAACATCTGCTTTAGAGTCTTGTTAAATCTTTCAACTAGGCCATCGGCCTGAGGGTGATAGACCGATGTGCGTAGTTGATTCACCTTAAACAATTTACAAAGTTGCTTCATCGCATTCGACATAAAGGGTGTGCCTTGATCGGTGAGTATTTCTTTTGGGATGCCCACCCTACTAAACACCTGCACTAACTCCTTTGCGATAGTATTTTGACGATGTGTTTCGCAAAGGTAGGGCCTTCGGATAACGTGTAGCGTAATCCATTATAACTAAAATATGTTGGTGACCACAAGCTGACTTTATCAGGGGCCCGACCAAATCCATCCCAATCCGGTCAAATGGTACCTCAATAATTGGTAATGGGACTAGAGGGCTGCGGAAATGAGGCCTAGGGGCAGACAACTGACAGTCTGGGCAGGATTCACAATACTCTTTAACATCATGATGTACCCCAGGCCAGAAGAATCTGAGCAAAATTCTCTCTGTAGTTTTCTGGACTCCCAGATGACCACCCAATATGTGCGCGTGTGCCAGATCTAAAACTGTTCTCCTGAAGGCTTTGGGAACCACTAGCTGGTGTATGTTTTCCTCGCCCTTTTTATCAACCTGGTACAGTAAGTCATTCTCTAGAATCATATATGGGTAAGCAAGCCTAGCCCCGGGCTCCACAGGTATTCCATTGACTATTTTTAGATTTTCTCTGGCTCGGGTAAGGGCAGGGTCTTTTAACTGCTCACTTTGAAAATCATCTTTTCAGACCTCTAAATCAGGTATACACTGTCGAGAAGCCCCCAGAGTTTCTGTCCCTGTTAGGAGTTCTCCAGAATCCCCTGCCATAACAGAAAATGGGTAAGTTAAAGGCTTTTCTACATAAACCCCAACCACATCTTTCCTTGGGGTACTATCAAATGGTTCAGGGCTTAAGTTGGAGGCTGTGGGCCTATCAGGTGTACCCTATTTAACCCCCAGATTGTCTTCCCACAACTTCCAAAAATGTGGAAAGTCTCTGCCAAGAATGACATCCTGCATTAAGGCGGGAACTATCCCCACCCTGTGACATACAGAACCATAAGAAGTTGAAATATAAGCAATAGCAGTTTGGTATTCACGTGTGTCCCCATGCACACAAGTTACCGTGTAAGTGTCAGGACACCTGTTAGCAGCACTTATAAGATTGGCGCTTACCAGACTGACCACACTCCCAGAGTCTAGTAAAGCCACCACCTTGTTATCTTCTACTGTTAATTCATACAGGTGGTTTTTAGAACTGTCAGAACTGACAGCAGTACACAATACTTGGGCAAACATGGACATACGTTTTTTCAAAAAGGCCGCATCACATTGCATAGGTTCAACAGTCATCGGACAGTTCATGGCAATATGGCCCAACTCATGGCAACAAAAACATCGGATATTTTCTCTACCTAGACCAAAGTCTCGCATTTCAGGCTTCCTTGAGCCCACAGTCTCATCTTTTCATTGTAAAATATTTACATTTTTCCCAACTCCCACAAACCCCAGAACAGTCTTACCGGGAACTTTGGCTGACCGGTTGGTTAAGGCCTGGGGCTGGGAGTTACTTAAGAGCTCTTCCGCTGTAGAGTACCGCTCAACAAGATCCACAAGCTGATCTGCAGTTTTTGGGTCCCCGTGGCTTACCCACTTCCTTAACGCTGGAGGTAGGGCCCTTAGATATCGGTCCATAACCACACGTTGAACCACCTCCGGTGCGGACAGAGCTTCTGGTTGTAGCCACTTCCTGGTCAGATGGATGAGGTCAAACATCTGGGAACGGGGTGGCTTACCCACGTTATATGTCCACTGGTGTACTCTCTGGGCTCTGACTGCTATGGTTACACCCAGGCGTGCCAGAATCTCTGCCTTGAGTTTGTTAAAGTCCTGAGCCGCATCCTGTTCCAGATCATAGTAAGCCTTTTTTGCTTCTCCTATGAGGAATGGGGCCACCAAGCCGGCCCAACTTTCTTTCGGCCAGGCCTCCCGTGTAGCTATCCTCTCAAAGGTTGCAAGGAAGGCCTCTACATCATCTGCCGGCGTCATCTTTTGCAGATATTGGTTTGCATGGATATCTCTTTGCGGTGTCGGCAGCTGCCCGCTTGGCAGATTGGCCATACTTTGCATCAGCTCCTGCAGCGTCTGTCGGTCTTTATTTGCAGCCTCTGCTAAAGCAGTCAACTGTGCTGCCAGCAGGTGATTGGTGTGTTGTTGCTCTCTGACAGCCTCTTGCTGCGCAGCGACCGACTGCACCAAGGCTTTTACCACGTCATCCATTTTGGCACAGGGCTGTTGCCCCTAGCAACGGCTTTGCACCAGACACAGTCCTGCTCTTGCACTCCACTTGCAACAGGCACGGTAGATTGCCCCTAGCAACGTGCTGCCCGCATCCTCCACCACATGTGATAAGTGTCCGGGATCGTCCTCTTCTGATGTCGAGGGACACGAATTTTGTCTTTATCCAATAAGGCAAACAGCAGAAAGTTCATTCAAGCTGACTCGAGGTCAGTTTTATTTGTAAAGGTTGCAAATAAAAAATAAAGATAACACGGGAACAAAAGTAAATCCTTGCCTGTCCGGCACTTAACTATACAAGTGAAAACCCTCACTACTAGCTGGAGAGCTTCTCTCTGCCAACTTTAAAAACTACTTCCAGCAACCTTTACTCACATGAGTCTCTCCACAGTCCTGGGCTGTGTCCTTCGCCCGAGAGAGAGAGAGAGAGAGAGAGAGAGAGAGAGAGAACTCCTCCTTTATTCAGCCCCTCATTCCCCCTAATTTATTACCTGACAGGTGAGAGGCTCAGCTATTACCTCACATAGGAAAGGAACCTGGGAGAAATATACCTGTCCTCTACTATCAGACCTGCATGAATGTCACAATATATATATATATATATATATATATATATATATATATATATATATATATATATATATATATATACACATATAATGAACATTTAAGCATTCATCAAAATAAACCTTATATTATATTATATGTGCATCAGCCAGCCCTGGATCAGAATCATAATAACCAGGTAAAAATCCACAGACTCCATTCATCCAAGTTACCTATTTTCCAGTAATATTAGTGATTTAATAATAATTCATTATTAACATTTTATTCCTCTGAAACCTTCTTACACCAAGTTGCAGCCTTGCAAACTTGTTCAACAGAAGCCTGGTGCTGAAAAGCCCAAGAAGCTCCAATAGCACGAGTAGAATGAGCGGTGACACGAAAAGGGGGAACTTTCCCCTTAGCCATATAGGCCCCAATGATGGCTTGACGTATCCACTTACTAAGGGAAGATTTGGCAGGAGCAAAACCCTTCTTGGGCCCAGAAGGCACAACAAAAAAGGCATCCGTCTTGCGGAAGGCCGAGATAGTAACTAAATAATACTTAACACAACGAACTACATCCAAAGAATGTAAGACCCTTTCTTTGTCATTACCAGATTTAGGACACAAGGAAGGAAGAACTATATCCTGATTTAGGTGGAAAGCAGACACCACCTTAGGAAGGAAATCCGGTTTAAAATGGAAAACAACCTTATCTTGATGCCTCTCAAAATAAGGGGCTAGAATAGACAAAGCCGCCAGTTCAGAAACTCGGCGGACAGAAGTAATAGCAACCAAAAAGGCAACCTTCTGAATAAGAATAGGAAGAGGAATATACTGCAAAGGCTCAAAGGGAGCAGCCTGCATAGCTGAAAGCACCAGGTTAAGGTCCTAAACAGGAAGTATAGGCTTTCCGGGAGGCCGCACATGCGCAACTCGTTGGAAAAAGGTCTTAACCAAAGGATGAAGAGCGAACGACCTTTGCAAGAAAATAGCCAAGGCAGCGACTTGCCCTTTCAAAGTACTAATCTGGAATCCCATATCCAGACCTCGTTGCAGATATTCCAGAATTCTAGGAATAGAAAATACTCTACAGGGCAATTGGATTCACACCAATCAATATAGGACCTCCAAGTCCTGTAATAAATGACAGAGGAAGACATCTTCCTAGCTCTAATAAGAGTCAGAATAAACGCATCAGAAAGACCTTCTTCTTTCAAGATGGAGACTTCAGCATCCATGCCGTCAAAGCCGGCGTTTGTAAATTGGGGTAACAAAGTTGTCCCTGAGTGATGAGATCTGGAAGAAGAGGCAGATGGAACCGATCCACTGCCAGTCTTGCGACGTCCACAGACGTCTTGGCCACCTTGGCGCCACCAGAATTGCTGGCGCCTCCTCCAGTGCTAACTTGTGCACCACCTTGCTGATCATGGAGAATGGGGGAAACAGATATAGGAACCCCAGATCCTTTCAGGCCAGAGACATGGCATCCGCTGCCACTGCCAGAGGATCCTGGGATAGAGACACAAAAGCTGGCAGCTTGTGATTGTGACGAGAAGCCAACAGGCCCAACCGTGGAGTCCCCCACTTGTGACAGAGGAACTGAAAGACCCTTGGATTGAGAGACCATTCTCCCTGGCGAGAACATCCCCTGCTCAGGGAGTCCGCCTCCACATTCTCTATCCCCGGAATGTAAAATGCTGATATGCAGGGAACATTGATCTCTGCCCACTGAAGGATCAGAGACACTTCCCGGAGGGCACCCCAACTGCGAGTCCCTCCCTGGTGATTGATGTATGCAACAGCTGTTCGGTTGTCTGACCGAATCTAAACTGGCAGACCCTGTAAGAAATGGGTCAGTCGAAGTAGAACAAGACGTATGGCCCGAAGCTCTAATACATAGATTGGAGAATGAGCCTCCTGAGGCCCCCACAATCCTTGGAACTGATGCCTCTTCCAGAAGCCCCCCCCAGCCTACCAGGCTGGTATCCGTGGTAACCAGTTCCCAACGCGAAGTCAGAAATAACTTGCCCATCTGGAGGTTGTGCGATATTAACCACCACTGAATGGACTGCAAAATGTGGAGAGACAATAGACAAGTCTGATTTAATGATAGTGGGCACCTGTCCCACTTTGCCAAGAGGAAGAGCTGAAGCGTCCTTATTTGAAACTGGGCAAACGGGACTGCCTCGAATGTAGCTACCATCGATCCCACTAGTCTCAATGCTAGACAGATAGACTAACGAGGGTTGGACAAGAATAGACGAATCAAGTCCTGAATCAGAACCATTCCAGAATCAGGCCCAGGAAGGGAATTTCCCTGGATGGACAGAGAGGATTTAGGGTAACTTATTACCCATCCGAACCTCTCTAGCGTAGAGACCACCATCCTGGTGTCCAACTCTGATTGTTCGAGGGAGGAGGCCGCGATAAGAAGATCGTCCAGAAAAGGCACAATGCGGATGCCCTGGACCCTGAATATAGCCATCACTCCTGCCAGCATCTTGGTAAAGACTCTTGGGGCCGAGGTAAGGCCGAATGGTAGGGCCACAAATTGATAATGATGGTCTTCTATCGAGAACCTGAGAAATCTCTGGTGACCCGGAAAATAGGAATGTGCAAATAAGCATCCTTGATGTCTATGGATGTCATGAAGTCCCCCTGACAGAGAGCATCGATCGCTGATCGCAGAGACTCCATGCGGAATCTTCTGAAACTGATAAAATGATGGAGTCTCCTTAGGTCTAGGATAGGCCGAACAGAGCCGTCCTTCTTGGGTACCGTGAATAGGTTGGAGTAAAACCCCAAACCCCTTTCCGCCGGAGGCACTAGGCAGATGACAGCAATGTTTAACAAATTCGCTACTACTGCCCGCAGTCCCTGCACCATTGCCGGATCTGACGGCATCCGGGACTTGAAAAATCTGGGAGGAGGCCGGGACTCGAATTCCAGTTTGTAACCAGAAGAAACTACTTCCAGAACCCAGATTTTCTCCAAATAGGCGCAATCCCACAAACGGAAGCGCTGTAAGCGACTTCTTGGCTACAACATCCGCCGCCCACTGCCGCAACCATACTGACCGCCGAATGGCGATTAACAAGGCAGAGGTTCTGCTGCACATGAGTAGAGTATCATCTAAAGCAGAAAGTACAAAAGATGCAAACATCTCACAACGCTTAAGAGCGGCGTACTCATCAGAGGCCGGATCAAGCCCTGAGTTATTCATTAGGTCTCTCACAACAGACCTAATAGCCACCGACATAAGCGCCGAAGCGCCAACAGGCCGCAAGGCCGAGCCTACAATGGAAAAAGTACCATTTTGTGAGTACTCACCTGTAAAATGGATATTGTCAGTGTGTCACACACCCCGCTTCCCCTTTAATTCTTACGACCGGGTTACTCCACCAGCAGGTGGCGACGTTGCAGAGAGAAGTCTTGAAAACGAGCCCCTTCCGGCCTATATATACCTGGGACCTCCCACTTAACACCCAGTGAATTCAAACAGCAGTAAGACAAGGTACCAGGAAATCCAACGGTAACCTCAAAATAAAAATAAAGGAAAGCTTCACCATATAAAGGATCCAGGATACCAAAAAGGGCGGGTGAAGCGGGGTGTGCGACACACTGACAATATCCATTTTACAGGTGAGTACTCACAAAATGGTACTATTCTCAGTGTGTCACACACCCCGCTTCCCCTTTAATTCTTACAATCGGGACATCCAAAAGCAGTGTCCACAAGGGATGGGTATCCGAAGGCAAAATGAAGCATAACTTAAATGACTGCAGTCTGCAGAACCTTGCGGCCAAACACGGCATCCGCTGAGGCCAGCACATCAACCTTGTCAAACTTAGAAAAAGTATGAACAGAAGACCAAGTAGCAGCCTTACAAACTTGTTCAACAGAAGCTTGGTGCTGAAAAGCCCAAGACGCTCCAACGGCGCGAGTAGAATGAGCAGTGATACGAAAAGGGGGAACTTTCCCCTTAGCAAAATAGGCCTCAATAATGGCCTGACGTATCCATTTGCTAATGGAAGACTTGGCCGGAGCCAAACCCTTCCTAGGCCCACAGGGCACAACAAAAAAGGCATCAGTCTTACGAAAAGGAGAAGTAGTAATCAAATAGTACTTAACACAGCATACTACATTCAAACAATGCAAAACCCTCTCCTTGTCATTCTTAGGCTTAGGACACAAGGAGGGAAGAACAATATCTTGATTCAAATGAAAAGCAGAAACAACCTTAGGAAGAAAGTCCGGTTTGAAACGAAAGACCACCTTGTCCTGATGCCTCTCAAAGTATGGCGCCTGAATCAACAAGGCCGCCAACTCCGAGACACGCCGAACCGAAGTGATAGCTACCAAGAAGGCAGTCTTCTGAGTCAAGGTAGACAGAGCGATATCCTGCAAGGGCTCAAAGGGAGGAGCCTGAAGAGCAGAGAGAACCAAGTTCAAGTCCCAAACAGGGAATAATGGTTTCCTGGGAGGCCACACATGCGTAACCCCCTGGAAAAAGGTTTTAACTAAAGGATGAAGCGCAAAACGCTTCTGAAAAAAGATAGATAAGGCAGAAACCTGCCCTTTCAAAGTACTCAGCTGAAGACCAGAGTCCAGCCCTGATTGTAAAAACTCCAGAATCCTGGAAACCGAAAAGACCCTACAAGGCAAAGCTCTAACCTCACACCAAGCGATATAGGCTCTCCAAGTCCTATAGTAGATGGTAGAAGGCACAGATCAGAGTCTTAACAACCGAGTCAGAAAGACCCTCCTCCTTCAAGATGAAGGTTTCAGCAGCCAAGCCGTCAAACCCAGCGTTGGTAAATTGGGGTAACACAGCCGGCCCTGAGTGAGCAGATCGGGCCGAAGAGGCAGAGCGATCTGATCCACTGCCAGCCGAACGATGTCTGCGAACCATACTCGCCTTGGCCACCTTGGAGCCATGAGGATGGCGGACACCCTTTCCAAAGCCAGCTTCCGTACCACCTTGCCTAGCATGGGTACCGGAGGAAAAAGGTACAGAAACCCCAGATCCCCCCAGCTCAGGGACATGGCGTCCATGCGAGTCCCTCCCTGATGATTGATGTAATCAACCGCTGTTCGATTGTCCGAGCGAACCTAAACCGGAAGGCCCAGAACATGTTGAGTCAAAAGAACAAGAACCCGACGGATGGCTCTCAGTTCCAGAACATTGATGGGCAAGTGGGCCTCTCGAGGTCCCCACTGCCCTCGAAACTGAAAATCCTTCCAGAATCCTCCCCATCCCGAAAGACTGGCGTCCGTGATGACAATTTCCCAAAGAGGAGTCAGGAAAGACCTGACCCTCAAGAGATTGGTCGAGACCAACCACCATTGAAGGGACTGCCGGACCCGGGAGGACAACTGGAAGGGCCGATCCAACGACCGTGGTCGCCGGTCCCAAGATGCCAACAGATGAAGCTGAAGTGTCCTCGTGTGAAATTGAGCAAAAGGAACTGCCTCGAACGAGGCAACCATCAACCCTACCAGTCTCATCCCCAAACGGATGGACAGTCGAGGATTGGAAAGAAGGACCCGAGCCAACTCCTGAATCAGACAAATCTTGGATTGAGGCAGAAACACCCTGTGTTGACAAGAATCCAACCGCATTCCCAGAAAGGACACCACCCTGGCCGGAGCGAGGGAGGACTTGGGAAAGTTGATCACCCAACCGAAGCTTTCCAGCGTGGAGACCACCGTCCTGGTGTCCGTCTCTGATTGATTGAGAGAAGGAGCCATGATGAGAAGGTCGTCCAGATAAGGTACAACATGAATGCCCCGAGATCTGAGAATGGCCATCACCCCTGCCAGCACCTTGGTGAACACTCTTGGAGCCGAAGTAAGGCCATACGGAAGTGCCACGAATTGAAAATGCCGATCCTTCATCACGAACCGAAGAAAACTTTGATGAGCCTGGCAGATGGGAACATGAAGGTAAGCATCCTTGATATCTATGGACGTCATGAAGTCCCCCTGCCGAAGAGAACCGATGGCCGACCGCAGAGTTTCCGTGCGAAACTTCCGAGTACGGATGAACCTGTTGAGGAACTTCAGATCCAGGACGGGGCAAACCGACCCGTCCTTCTTGGGGTGCCAACCAATTGCTGGTCTGCAGGCTCATCCGACTCCTCAAGGAGTTCCCCCTCCTCATTAGGGGGACAATCGGACCAATCCAATATTTCAAACACCTCATCCTCCGGAACAGGCGCTGCCGGAGAAAGGTGCTTCCGCTTCGCCGTAGCCTTCTGAGCTACCATGGTGGAAATTATCTTCTTGAGGTTGGCCAATCGCGCACACACCTCGGATTGCGAATCCCCACCTTTGACAATGTCACAGGGGGTCCGGAATAGGGGAGGGGGGGTAGGAGATGACGGAAGTTGCGAGAAGCCAGAAGCCGGAGTGTCGGACTGGCGTGCAATATTCTGCTTTGCGCATGGAACGCATAATATGACATCATCGCCTGGGAGGGGAGCCCCACAACCCCCACACAGCCTGGATAGCCCCGAAGAGCCATTTCCGGTAATGTCGGAAGCCTCCATATGGTGAAATTATGGTATTCGCAACAACCCAGGGATTTACGCATTAAGCAACCCGGGATGCTCCTTTTAAAATTAAAGTCCCGGGAGTGGGAGGATTTTTAAGCCTAGGAGAATCCCAATTTGCAGAATAAGACTAGCCAGGTATATCAGACCGGGAGAGCCACTGCAGTGAGGGGATCCCAGAATCTGAAAGGGAAAAGAGACCACAGTCAGTCCCCCAAGAAAATTTGCCGGCATGCACCACACACATACATCAAACATAAAATAATGGTAAAATATATAAGCAATATATACACCATGAAGACAAATTGATATATATAGATATATATATAAGACGGGGCCACAGACTCTGGGGGCCTCTGGGGGCCACAGACTCTGGGGGCCATAGGCTCTGGGGGCCTTTTGGGGCCCAGACTCTGGGGGTCTCTGGGGGCCTCTGGGGGCCACAGACTCTGGGGGCCAAAGACTCTCTGGGCCAAAGACTCTCTGGGCCAAAGACTCTCTGGGCCAAAGACTCTGGGGGCCTCTAGGGGCCACAAACTCTGGGGGACAGACTTTAGGGGCCCCAGAAAATGGGGGCTTCTGGGGGCCACGGAAACTGGGGGCCTCTGGGGGCCACAGACTCTGGGGGCCTCTTGGGGCCACAAACTCTGGGGGCCTCTTGGGGCCTCTGGGGGCCACAAACTTTAGGGGCCACAAACTCTGGGGGCCGGGGCCTCTGGGGGCCAAAGACTCTGGGGGCCAAAGACTCTGGGGGCCAAAGACTCTGGGAGCCTCTAGGGGCCACAAACTCTGGGGGACACTAGAGGAGACTTTAGGGTCCACAGAAAATGGGGGCCTCTGGGGGCCACAGAAACTGGGGGCTTCTGGGGGCCACAGACCCGGGGGCCACAAACTCTGGGAGCCACAAACTCTGGGAGCCACAAACTCTGGGGGCCTCTGGGGGCCACAAACTCTGGGGGCCTCTTGGGGCCACAAACTCTGGGGGTTTCTGGGGGCCACAGACAATGGGGGCCACAGACTCTGGCGGGCCACAGACTCTGGGGGGCCACAGACTCTGGGGGCAGGGGTGGGGGTTGCAGACCATGGGGCCAGACTCTGGGGCTGGGGGCACAGAATCTTGGAGCCAGGGACTCTGGGGCCACAGACTCTGGGGGACTCTGGGGGCCACAGACTCTGGGGGCTTTTAGGGGGCCTCTGGGGGCCACAAACTCTGGGGGCCTCTGGGGGTCTCTTGGGGCCACAGACCCTGAGGGCCCCTGGGGGCCACAAACTCTGGGGGGCAAAGACTCTGGGGGCCTCTGGGGGCCACAGAGTCTGGGGGCCTCTGGGGACCAAAGACTCAGGGGACCAAAGATTCTGGGGGCCTCTGGGGCCAAAGACTCTTGGGGCCAAAGACTCTGGGGGCCTCTGTGGCCTCTGGGGGCCACAGATTCTGGGGGCCAAAGACTCTGGGGGGCCACAGACTCTGGGAGGGCACAGACTCTGTGGGGGCACAGACTCTGGGAGCAGGGGTGGGGGTTGCAGATCGTGGGGCCAGACTCTGGGGCTGGGGGCACAGAATCTTGGAGCCAGGGACTCTGGGGCCAGAGACTCTGGGGGCCTAAAACTCTGGGGGACTCTGGGGGCCACAGACTCTGGGGGCCTTTAGGGGGCCTCTGGGGGCCACAAACTCTGGGAGCCTCTTGGGGCCACAGACTCTGGGGGCCTCTTGGGGCCACAGACCCTGAGGGCCCCTGGGGCCACAAACTCTGGGGGCCACAGAGTCTGGGGGCCTCTGGGGACCAAAGACTCTGGGGACCAAAGATTCTGGGGGCCTCTGGGGCCAAAGACTCTTGGGGCCAAAGACTCTGGGGGCCTCTGCGGCCTCTGGGGGCCACAGATTCTGGGGGCCAAGGACTCTGGGGGCCAAAGACTCTGGGGGCCTTTGGGGGGCCTCTGGGGGTCACAGACTCTGGGGGCCTTTGGGGGGCCACAGACTTTGGGGGCCAAAGACTGTGAGCGCCTCTTGTGGCCACAGACTCTGGGGCCTCTGCGGGCCACAAACTCTGGGGGCCACAAACTCAGGGAGACTCTGGGGGCCACAGAATCTGGGGGCCTCTGGGGGCCACAGACTCTGGGGGCCTCTGGGGGCCACAGACTCTGGGGGCCACAAACGTTGGGGCCTCTGGGGCCCACAGACCTGGGGGGCCTCTGGGGGCCACAAACTCTGGGGGCCACAGAATCTGGGGGCCTCTACGGGCCTCTTGGGGCCTCTGGGGGCCACAGACTCTAGGGGCCATTGGGGGCCACAGACTCTGGGGGCCTCTTTGGGCCTCTGGGGGCCACAGACTCTGGGGGCCAAAGACTCTGGGGGCCAAAGACTCTGGGGGCCTCTAGGGGCCACAAACTCTGGGGGACACAGACTTTAGGGGCCCCAGAAAATGGGGGCATCTGGGGGCCAAAGACTCAGGGGGCCTCTAGGGGCCACAAACTCTGGGGGACACAGACTTTAGGGTCCCCAGAAAATGGGGGCCTCTGGGGGCCACGGAAACTGGGGGCCACAGACTCTGGGGGCCACAAACTCTGGGAGCCACAAACTCTGGGGGCTTCTGGGGGCCACAAACTTTGGGAGCCACAAACTCTGGGGGCCAGGGCCTCTAGGGGCCACAAACTCTGGGGGACACAGGCTTTAGGGGCCACAGACTCTGGGGGCTTCTGGGGGCCATGGAAACTGGGGGCCTCTTGGGGCCACAGACTCTGGGGGCCTCTTGGGGCCTCTGGGGGCCACAAACACGGGGCCAGGGCCTCTGGGGGCCAAAGACTCTGGGGGCCAAATACTCTGGGGGACACAGACTTTAAGGGCCACAGAAAATGGGGGCCTCTGGGGGCCACGGAAACTGGGGGCCTCTGGGGGCCACAGACTCTGGGGTCCTCTGGGGGGCACAGACTCTGGGGGCCACAGACTCTAGCGGCCTCTGGGGCCACGGATTCTGGGGCCTCTTTGAGCCTCTGGGGGCCACAGACTCTGGGGCCTCTGGGGGCCTCTGGGGGCCACGGATTCTGGGGGCCTTTGGGGGCAAGGGACTCGGGGCCACAGACTCTGGGGGCCAAAGACTCTGGGGGCCAAAGACTCTGGGGGCCTCTAGGGGCCACAAACTCTGGGGGACACAGACTTTAGGGGCCACAGAAAATGGGGGCCTCTGGGGGCCACGGAAACTGGGGGCCTCTGGGGGCCACAAACTCTGGGAGCCACAAACTCTGGGAGCCACAAACTCTGGGAGCCACAGACTCTGGGGGCTTCTGGGGGCCACAAACTCTGGGGGCCTCTTGGGGCCACAAACTCTGGGGGCCACAAACTCTGGGGTCTCTAGGGGCCACAGACTATGGGGGCCACAGACTCTGGGGGCCTCTGGGGGCCAAAGACTCTGGGGGCCTCTGGGGGCCAAAGACTCTGGGGGCCTCTGGGGGCCAAAGACTCTGGGGGCCTCTGGGGACCAAAGACTCTGGGGGCCTCTGGGGGCCAAAGACTCTGGGGGCCTCTGGGGGCCAAAGACTCTGGGGGCCTCTGGGGGACAAAGACTCTGGGGGCCTCTGGGGGCCAAAGACTCTGGGGGCCAAAGACTCTGGGGGCCTCTGGGGGGCCACAGACTCTGGCGGGGCAAAGACTCTGGGGGCCTCTGGGGGCCACAAATTCTGGGGGCCTCTTGGGGCCACAGACTCTGGGGGCCTCAGACTCTGGGGGCCTCTGGGAGCCTTTGAGGGGCCTCTGGGGGCCATGACTCTGGGGGCCATGACTCTGGGGGCCTTTGAGGGGCCTCTGGGGGCCATGACTCTGGGGGCCTTTGGGGGGCCTCTGGGGGCCATGACTCTGGGGGGCCACTGGGGCCAAAGACTCTGGGGGGCCAAAGACTCTGGGGGAAACAGATTCTGGGGGCCTCAGACCCTGGGGGCCACAAACTCTGGGGGCCACAGACTCTGGGGGCCACAGACTCTGGGGGTCTCTGCGGCCTCTGGGGGCCACAGATTCTGTGGGCCAAAGACTCTGGGGGCCACAGAAACTGGGGGCCTTTGGGGGGCCTCTGGGGGCCACAGACTCTGGGGGCCAAAGAAAATTGGGCCTCTGGGGGCCCCAGACTCTGGGCGCCTCTTGTGGCCACAGACTCTGGGGGCCTCTGGGGGCCTCAGACTCTGGGGGCCTCTGGGGGCCTCAGACTCTGGGGGCCTCTTGGGGGCCTTAGACTCTGGGGGCCTCTGGGGGCCTCTTGGGGCCACAGACTATGGGGGCCACAAACTATGGGGGCCACTGGGGGCCACAAACTATGGGGGCCACTGGGGCCCACAGACTCTTGGGGCAACTGGGGGCCAAAGACTCTAAAGGCCTCTGGGGCCACAGACTCTGGGGGCCACAAGCTCTGGGGGCCTCTGGGGGCCACAAGCTCTGGGAGCCACAACTATGGGGGCCACAAACTATGGGGGCCACAAACTCTGGGGGCCACAGACTCTGGGGGCCACAAACTATGGGGGCCTCTGGGGGCCACAGACTCTGGCGGGCCACAGACTCTGGAGGCAGGGGTGGGGGGGCAGACTCCTGGGGCCAGACTCTGGGGCTGGGGGGCAGACTCTGGGGGCCAGACTCTGGGGCTGGGGGGGGCAGACTGTGGGGCCAGACTCTGGGGCTGGGGGGGCAGACTGTGGGGCCAGACTCTGGGGCTGGGGGGGCAGACTGTGGGCCCAGACTCTGGGGCTGGGGGGGCAGACTGTGGGGCCAGACTCTGGGGCTGGGGGGGCAGACTGTGGGGCCAGACTCTTGGACTGGGGGCCACAGACTCTGGGGGCAAAAGGCTCTGGGGGCCACAGGCTCTGGGGGCCAAAGACTCTGGGGGCCTCTGGGGGCCACAGACTCTGGCGGGCAACAGGCTCTTGCAGGCCACAAACTCTGGGGGCCACAAACTCTGGGGGCCAAAGACTCTGGGGGCCACAGGCTCTGGGGGCCAAAGACTCTGGGGGCCAAAGACCCTGGGGGCCTCTTGGGGCCACAGACTCTGGGGGCTTCTGGGGGCCAAAGACTCTGGGGGCCTCTGGGGGCCAAAGACTCTGGGGGCCTCTGGGGGCCAAAGACTCTGGGGGCCACAGACTCTGGCAGACTCTGGCGGGCCACAGACTCTGGCGGACTCTGGCGGGCCACAGACTCTGGCGAGCAACAGACTCTGGGGGCCTCTGGGAGCCACAAACTCTGGGGGCCCCTGGGGGCCTCTTGGGGCCACAGACTCTGGGGGCCTCTTGGGGCCACAGGCTCTGGGGGCCTCTTGGGGCCACAGTCTCTGGGGGCCTCTTGAGGCCACAGACTCTGGGGGCCTCTGGGGGCCACAGACTCTGGGGGCCACAGACTCTGGCGGGCCACAGACTCTGGCGGGCCACAGACTCTGGCGGGCCACAGACTTTGGGGGCCTCTGGGGGCCAAAGACTCTGGGGGCCTCTGGGGGCCTCTGGGGGCCTTGGGGGGCCAAAGACTCTGGGGGCCTCTGGGAGCCACAAACTCTGGGGGCCCCTGGGGGCCATAGACTCTGGGGGCCTCTTGGGGCCACAGACTCTGGGGGCCTCTGGGGGCCACAGACTCTGGGGCCTCTGGGGGCCACAAACTCTGGGGGCCACAAATTATGGGGGCTTCTTGGGGCCACAAAATCTAGGGGCCTCTGGGGCCACAGACTCTGGGGGCCAATGACTCTGGGGCCTCTGGGGGCCACAGACTCTGGGGGGGGCGGGGGGCCACAGACGCTGGGGGCCTCAAACTCTGGGGGCCATTTGGGGCCACAGACTCTTGGGCTGGAGGGGCAGACCGTGGGGCCAGACTCTGGGGCTGGGGGTCCAGGGACTCTGGGGGCCAAAGACTCTGGCGGGGCCAAAGACTCTGGCGGGGCCACAGACTCTGGCGGGGCCACAGACTCTGGCGGGGCCACAGACTCTGGCGGGGCCAAAGACTCTGGCGGGGCCAAAGACTCTGGCGGGGCCAAAGACTCTGGCGGGGCCAAAGACTCTGGCGGGGCCAAAGACTCTGGCGGGGCCAAAGACTCTGCGGGGCCAAAGACTCTGGAGGCAGGGGTCGGGGGCAGACCGTGGGGCCACAGACTCTTGGGCTGGAGGGGCAGACCGTGGGGCCAGACTCTGGGGCTGGGGGGCCAGGGACTCTGGGGGCCACAGACTCTGGCGGGCCACATACTCTGGGGGACTCTGGCGGGGCCAAAGACTCTGGCGGGGCCAAAGACTCTGGGGGCCTCGGGGGGCCAAAGACTCTGGGGGCCTCGGGGGGCCAAAGACTCTGGGGGACTCGGGGGGCCAAAGACTCTGGGGGCAAAAGGCTCTGGGGGCCACAGGCTCTGGGGGCCAAAGACTCTGGGGGCCTCTGGGGGCCACAGACTCTGGCGGGCAACAGGCTCTTGCGGGCCACAAACTCTGGGAGCCACAAACTCTGGGGGCCACAAACTCTGGGGGCCACAAACTCTGGCGGCCACAAACTCTGGCGGCCACAAACTCTGGCGGCCACAAACTCTGGGGGCCAAAGACTCTGGGGGCCAAAGACTCTGGGGGCCAAAGACTCTGGGGGCCAAAGACTCTGGGGGCTTCTGGGGGCCAAAGACTCTGGGGGCCAAAGACTCTGGGGGCCTCTGGGGGCCAAAGACTCTGGGGGCCTCTGGGGGCCAAAGACTCTGGGGGCCTCTGGCGGGCCACAGACTCTGGTGGGCCACAGACTCTAGTGGGCCACAGACTCTGGCAGACTCTGGCGGGCCACAGACTCTGGCGGGCCACAGACTCTGGCGAGCCACAGACTCTGGGGGCCTCTAGGAGCCACAAACTCTGGGGGCCCCTGGGGGCCTCTTGGGGCCACAGACTCTGGGGGCCTCTTGGGGCCACAGGCTCTGGGGGCCTCTTGGGGCCACAGGCTCTGGGGGCCTCTTGGGGCCACAGACTCTGGGGGCCTCTGGGGGCCACAGACTCTGGGGGGCCACAGACTCTGGCGGGCCACAGACTCTGGCGGGCCACAGACTTTGGGGGCCTCTGGGGGCCAAAGACTCTGGGGGCCTCTGGGGGCCAAAGACTCTGGGGGCCTCTGGGGGCCTCTTGGGGCCTTGGGGGGCCAAAGACTCTGGGTGCCTCGGGGGACCACAGACTCTGGGGGCCTCTGGGAGCCACAAACTCTGGGGGCCCCTGGGGGCCATAGACTCTGGGGCCTCTGGGGGCCACAAACTCTGGGGGCCTCTTTGGGCCACAAAATCTAGGGGCCTCTGGGGCCACAGACTCTGGGGGCCAATGACTCTGGGGCCTCTGGGGGCCACAGACTCTGGGGGGGGGGCGGGGGGCCACAGACGCTGGGGGCCTCAAACTCTGGGGGCCTTTTGGGGCCACAGACTCTTGGGCTGGAGGGGCAGACTGTGGGGCCAGACTCTGGGGCTGGGGGCCAGGGACTCTGGGGGCCAAAGACTCTGGCGGGGCCAAAGACTCTGGCGGGGCCACAGACTCTGGCGGGGCCACAGACTCTGGCGGGGCCACAGACTCTGGCGGGGCCACAGACTCTGGCGGGGCCACAGACTCTGGCGGGGCCACAGACTCTGGCGGGACCAAAGACTCTGCGGGGCCAAAGACTCTGGAGGCAGGGGTGGGGGGCAGACCGTGGGGCCACAGACTCTTGGGCTGGAGGGGCAGACCGTGGGGCCAGACTCTGGGGCTGGGGGGCCAGGGACTCTGGGGGCCACAGACTCTGGCGGGCCACAGACTCTGGGGGACTCTGGCGGGGCCACAGACTCTGGCGGGACCAAAGACTCTGCGGGGCCAAAGACTCTGCGGGGCCAAAGACTCTGGAGGCAGGGGTGGGGGGCAGACCGTGGGGCCACAGACTCTTGGGCTGGAGGGGCAGACCGTGGGGCCAGACTCTGGGGCTGGGGGGCCAGGGACTCTGGGGGCCACAGACTCTGGCGGGCCACAGACTCTGGGGGACTCTGGCGGGGCCAAAGACTCTGGCGGGGCCAAAGACTCTGGGGGCCTCGGGGGCCAAAGACTCTGGGGGCCTCGGGGGGCCAAAGACTCTGGGGGCCTCGGGGGGCCACAGACTCTGGGGGCCTCGGGGGGCCACAGACTCTGGGGGCCTCGGGGGGCCACAGACTCTGGGGGCCTCGGGGGGCCACAGACTCCGGGGGCCTCGGAGGGCCACAGACTCTGGGGGCCTCGGGGGGCCACAGACTCTGGCGGGCCACAGACTCTGGTGGGCCACAGACTCTAGAGGCAGGGGTGGGGGGGCAGACCATGCGGCCAGACTCTGGGGGCCTCTGGGGGCCAAAGACTCTGGGGGCCTCTGGCGGGCCACAGACTCTGGTGGGCCACAGACTCTAGTGGGCCACAGACTCTGGCAGACTCTGGCGGGCCACAGACTCTGGCGGGCCACAGACTCTGGCGAGCCACAGACTCTGGGGGCCTCTAGGAGCCACAAACTCTGGGGGCCCCTGGGGGCCTCTTGGGGCCACAGACTCTGGGGGCCTCTTGGGGCCACAGGCTCTGGGGGCCTCTTGGGGCCACAGGCTCTGGGGGCCTCTTGGGGCCACAGACTCTGGGGGCCTCTGGGGGCCACAGACTCTGGGGGGCCACAGACTCTGGCGGGCCACAGACTCTGGCGGGCCACAGACTTTGGGGGCCTCTGGGGGTCAAAGACTCTGGGGGCCTCTGGGGGCCAAAGACTCTGGGGGCCTCTGGGGGCCAAAGACTCTGGGGGCCTCTGGGGGCCTCTTGGGGCCTTGGGGGGCCAAAGACTCTGGGTGCCTCGGGGGACCACAGACTCTGGGGGCCTCTGGGAGCCACAAACTCTGGGGGCCCCTGGGGGCCATAGACTCTGGGGCCTCTGGGGGCCACAAACTCTGGGGGCCTCTTTGGGCCACAAAATCTAGGGGCCTCTGGGGCCACAGACTCTGGGGGCCAATGACTCTGGGGCCTCTGGGGGCCACAGACTCTGGGGGGGGGCGGGGGGCCACAGACGCTGGGGGCCTCAAACTCTGGGGGCCTTTTGGGGCCACAGACTCTTGGGCTGGAGGGGCAGACTGTGGGGCCAGACTCTGGGGCTGGGGGCCAGGGACTCTGGGGGCCAAAGACTC
The DNA here is from genome assembly GCA_027917425.1 of Gastrophryne carolinensis. Lineage (NCBI taxonomy): Eukaryota > Metazoa > Chordata > Amphibia > Anura > Microhylidae > Gastrophryne > Gastrophryne carolinensis. The sequence continues at coordinate 13,865,474 of CM051241.1, read as the reverse complement.
TGGCGGGGCCAAAGACTCTGGCGGGGCCACAGACTCTGGCGGGGCCACAGACTCTGGCGGGGCCACAGACTCTGGCGGGGCCACAGACTCTGGCGGGGCCACAGACTCTGGCGGGACCAAAGACTCTGGCGGGACCAAAGACTCTGCGGGGCCAAAGACTCTGGAGGCAGGGGTGGGGGGCAGACCGTGGGGCCACAGACTCTTGGGCTGGAGGGGCAGACCGTGGGGCCAGACTCTGGGGCTGGGGGGCCAGGGACTCTGGGGGCCACAGACTCTGGCGGGCCACAGACTCTGGGGGACTCTGGCGGGGCCACAGACTCTGGCGGGACCAAAGACTCTGCGGGGCCAAAGACTCTGGAGGCAGGGGTGGGGGGCAGACCGTGGGGCCACAGACTCTTGGGCTGGAGGGGCAGACCGTGGGGCCAGACTCTGGGGCTGGGGGGCCAGGGACTCTGGGGGCCACAGACTCTGGCGGGCCACAGACTCTGGGGGACTCTGGCGGGGCCAAAGACTCTGGCGGGGCCAAAGACTCTGGGGGCCTCGGGGGGCCAAAGACTCTGGGGGCCTCGGGGGGCCAAAGACTCTGGGGGCCTCGGGGGGCCACAGACTCTGGGGGCCTCGGGGGGCCACAGACTCTGGGGGCCTCGGGGGGCCACAGACTCTGGGGGCCTCGGGGGGCCACAGACTCCGGGGGCCTCGGAGGGCCACAGACTCTGGGGGCCTCGGGGGGCCACAGACTCTGGCGGGCCACAGACTCTGGTGGGCCACAGACTCTAGAGGCAGGGGTGGGGGGGCAGACCATGCGGCCAGACTCTGGGGGCCTCTGGGGGCCAAAGACTCTGGGGGCCAAAGACTCTGGAGGCCACAAGAACTGGGGGTCCCAAAAATACCATTTTGTGAGTACTCACCTGTAAAATGGATATTGTCAGTGTGTCACACACCCCGCTTCCCCTTTAATTCTTACAATCGGGACATCCAAAAGCAGTGTCCACAAGGGATGGGTATCCGAAGGCAAAATGAAGCATAACTTAAATGACTGCAGTCTGCAGAACCTTGCGGCCAAACACAGCATCCGCTGAGGCCCGCACATCAACCTTGTAAAACTTAGAAAAAGTATGAACAGAAGACCAAGCAGCAGCCTTACAAACTTGTTCAACAGAAGCTTGGTGCTGAAAAGCCCAAGACGCTCCAACGGCGCGAGTAGAGTGAGCAGTGATACGAAAAGGGGGAACTTTCCCCTTAGCAGAATAGGCCCCAATAATGGCCTGACGTATCCATTTGCTAATGGAAGACTTCCTAGGCCCACAGGGCACAACAAAAAAGGCATCAGTTTTACAAAAAGGAGAAGTAGTAATCAAATAGTACTTAACACAGCGTACTACATCCAAACAATGCAAAACCCTCTCCTTGTCATTCTTAGGCTTAGGACACAAGGAGGGAAGAACAATATCTTGATTCAAATGAAAAGCAGAAACAACCTTAGGAAAAAAGTCCGGTTTGAAGTGAAAGACCGCCTTGTCCTGATGCCTCTCAAAGTAGGGTGCCTGAATCGACAAGGCCGCCAACTCCGAGACACGCCGAACCGAAGTGATAGCTACCAAGAAGGCAGTCTTCTGAGTCAAGGTAGACAGAGCAATATCCTGCAAGGGCTCAAAGGGAGGAGCCTGAAGAGCAGAGAGAACCAAGTTCCAGTCCCAAACAGGGAGCAATGGTTTCCTGGGAGGCCGCACATGCTAACTCCCTGGAAAAAGGTTTTAACTAAAGGATGAAGCGCAAAACGCTTCTGAAAAAAGATAGATAAGGCAGAAACCTGCCCTTTCAAAGTACTCAGCTGAAGACCAGAGTCCAGCCCTGATTGTAAAAACTCCAGAATCCTGGAAACCGAAAAGACCCTACAAGGCAAAGCTCTAACCTCACACCAAGCGATATAGGCTCTCAAAGTCCTATAGTAGATGGTAGAAGAAGACCTCTTCCGAACACAGATCAGAGTCTTAACAACCGAGTCAGAAAGACCCTCCTCCTTCAGGATGAAGGTTTCAGCAGCCAAGCCGTCAAACCCAGCGTTGGTAAATTGGGGTAACACAGCCGGCCCTGAGTGAGCAGATCGGGCCGAAGAGACAGAGCGAACTGATCCACCGCCAGCCGAACGATGTCTGCGAACCATACTCGCCTTGGCCACCTTGGAGCCACGAGGATGGCAGGCACCCTTTCCAGAGCCAGCTTCCGTACCACCTTGCCTAGCATGGGTACAGGTACAGAAAACCCAGATCCCCCATCTCAGGGACATGGCGTCCACCGCCAGAGCCAGAGGATCCTGGGAGAGCGACATGACGGTTGGAAGCCTACAATTGTGACGAGAGGCAAACAGGTCCACCTCCGGTGTCCCCCACCGGGGACACAGTGACCGAAAAACTTGAGGATGGAGAGCCCATTCTCCCAGGCAGGAAAAGCACCTGCTCAACAGATCCGCTTCCCTGTTTTCCACACCAGGAATGTAAACTGCTGAGAGGCAAGGTACATGGGCCTCCGCCCAGGTCAGGATCAGGGACACCTCTCTGAGGGCACCCAGACTGCGAGTCCCTCCCTGATGATTGATGTAAGCAACCGCTGTTCGATTGTCCGAGCGAACCTGAAGGCCCAGAACATGTTGAGTCAAAAGAACAAGAACCCGATGGATGGCTCTCAGTTCCAGAACATTGATGGGCAAGTGGGCCTCTCGAGGTCCCCACTGCCCTCGAAACTGAAAATCCTTCCAGAATCCCCCCATCCCGAAAGACTGGCGTCCGTGGTGACAATTTCCCAAAGAGGAGTCAGGAAAGACCTGCCCCTCAAGTGATTGGTCGAGACCAACCACCATTGAAGGGACTGCCGGACCCGGGAGGACAACTGGAAGGGCCGATCCAACGACCGTGGTCGCCGGTCCCAAGACGCCAACAGATGAAGCTGAAGTGTCCTTGTGTGAAATTGAGCAAAAGGAATTGCCTCGAACGAGGCAACCATCAACCCTACCAGTCTCATCCCCAAACGGATGGACGGTCAAGGATTGGAAAGAAGGACCCGAGCCAACTCCTGAATCAGACAAATCTTGGATTGAGGCAGAAACACCCTGTGTTGACAAGAATCCAACCGCATTCCCAGAAAGGACACCACCCTGGCCGGGGCAAGGGAGGACTTGGGAAAGTTGACCACCCAACCGAAGCTTTCCAGTGTGGAAACCACCGTCCTGGTGTCCGTCTCTGATTGATTAAGAGAAGGAGCCATGATGAGAAGGTCGTCCAGATAAGGTACGACACGAATGCCCCGAGATCTGAGAATGGCCATCACCCCTGCCAGCACCTTGGTGAACACTCTTGGAGCCGAAGTAAGGCCAAACGGAAGTGCCACGAATTGAAAATGCCGATCCTTCATCACGAACCGAAGAAAACGCTGATGAGCCTGGCCTGCCAAAGAGAACCGATGGCCGACCGCAGAGTTTCCATGCGAAACTTCCGAGTACGGATGAACCTGTTGAGGAACTTCAGATCCAGGATGGGGCGAACTGACCCGTCCTTCTTGGGGACTGTGAAAAGATTGGAGTAAAAACCGAGGCCCACCTCTATAAGCGCGGCACCGGTCCGATGACCGCCATTTCCAGAAGATTCCTTACCGACGTCAGGAGCCCCTGCGCGGCCAAAGGATCGGTGGGCACCCGAGACCGGAAAAAGCGTGAAGGAGGGCGAGACTCGAACTCCAGCTTGTAACCGGACGACACCACCTCCCGGATCCATCTGTCTGGAACCTCCTGGTCCCAATCCTGGGAGAAGTGTCGCAATCGTTCCCCCACCCGCACGGGTGAGGGCAGCCCCTCATTGCTGAGCGGACTTACCAGCAGGCTTGGGCTTGGCGCCCCAGGACTGACCGGGATGGCCACGGCCCCTCCCCCGGGTCCAACCTGCACCCCTGGTAGCGGGAAAGGAAGCCCCTCTGCCCGCTCTGACTCCCCGAAAGGAGGGACTAAAGGAAGTCGCACCCCGAAAGGAACGACGAGGCCTCTTGCGTTGAGGTAACTTACTACCTGTCAGGGCCGAGGAGTTCTCTAATGTGAACTCTCGGCCAGGGAGCAGACAGTTTGGCCAGAGCAATGACAACACTACCAAAATGTATTTAAAGGTTTTAATAAAGGAAAAAACAACAAAAATATCTTAATTTCAGATACAAAATAAGGCTCACTAACAAAAAACCTAATAACAAAAAACAGATACCCCAAGGGCCTATGACAGATGCCGGCAGTCTCCAGACTCCGGTAGGAATGGGTACAGACTTAAGTTCAGAACTCCAGACACAAGTAACCAAACAAACAAAATCCTGCTGCACCAGGTGGAGGGCCGATCTTAGCAGCAGATGATGGGGAGAGAGCATCCAGGGCTCTGCTGACACCCGCTGGTGGCTGATGGGACTGCAGCCAGAGCTCTGCTGACACCCGCTGGTGGCAGGTGGATCTGCAGATTGGGTGAGCAGCCAGAGCTCTGCTGAGACCCACTGGTGGCTACCGATACCGCAGATGGGGTAATAGACCCCAGCCACCAGCCGGGCATCAGCCAATCCCGGGGTTCTGACATTACCCCCTCTCTCAGGAGCGGGCTCCTGAACGCGAAGCGAAAAAATGTGCTGATCCAAGACAGGGCCCGGGTGCGGATCCAAGACAGGGCCCGGGTGCGGATCCAAGACAGGGCCTGGGTGCGGATCCAAGACAGGGCCCGGGTGACGGCTGGTGGCAGAGCCCGGGTGACGGCTGGTGGTGGGACCCGGGTGACGGCTGGTGGCGGGACCCGGGTGACAGCTGGTGGCGGGACCCGGGTGACGGCTGGTGGCGGGACCCGGGTGACAGCTGGTGGCGGGACCCGGGTGCAGGGTCAAGGCGGGACCCGGGTGCAGGGTCAAGGCGGGACCCGGGTGCAGGGTCAAGGCGGGACCCGGCTGCAGCCTCGCTCTGGGCCCCGGCTGCAGCCTCGCTCTGGGACCCGGCTGCAGCCTCGCTCTGGGACCCGGCTGCAGCCTCGCTGTGGGACCCGGCTACAGCCTCGCTGTGGGACAGAGACAAGGTAGATTTTAAAAAGACATTCAGTGGCGGCTGACTCGCGGTGGGGCCCAGCGGTGGCTGACTCACGGTGGGGCCCAGCGGCGGCTGACTCGCGGTGGAGCCCAGCGGCGGTTGACTCGCGGTGGGGCCCAGCGGCGGCTGACTCGCGGCGGGGCCCAGCGGCGGCTGACTCGCGGCAGGGGCCCAGCGGCGGCTGACTCGCGGCGGGGCCCAGCGGCGGCTGACTCGCGGCGGGGCCCAGCGGCGGCTGACTCGCGGTGGGGCCCAGCGGCGGCTGGCATCGACCATGGGACGCTCTGGTGGCAGGCTGGCATCGACCATGGGACGCTCTGGTGGCAGGCTGGCATCGACCACACCATCTTCATCAGAAAAATCGGTCCAAGCATCATCAGAATCAGTGGCATGGATCTCAAAGACAGGATCATCATCGTCAGATTCTTCATAGAGCCAGGAATCAGGGTCCTGGCTTCTAGCAGTAAGCACAGGTTGGCTCCATGAGGAAGCAGCAGGCCCCTGAGTCAAGGCCCCAGGTGAAGCACACAGCACCTCAGAGTAACCTCTAGACCCTACAAATCTAACTAAAGGGACAGGAGATGGGGGAATCTGATCAGGGACACTGGGTTCAATGGAACAGGTCAGTTTAACCTGTGGCAAAGGAGTATTTATTTAGAAAGCTACATCCACCAGGATCTTAATGAGGGGTTGAGCAGCTGGGAAATCAAAATCTCCTTGATCAATCAAAGAATGAATAAAATTGATCATGTCTAGCGGCTGGCTGACTCGCGGCGGGGCCCAGCGGCGGCTGACTCGCGGCGGGGCCCAGCGGCGGCTGACTCGCGGCGGGGCCCAGCGGCGGCTGACTCGCGGCGGGGCCCAGCGGCGGCTGACTCGCGGCGGGGCCCAGCGGCGGCTGACTCGCGGCGGGGCCCAGCGGCGGCTGACTCGCGGTGGGGCCCAGCGGCGGCTGGCATCGACCATGGGACGCTCTGGTGGCAGGCTGGCATCGACCATGGGACGCTCTGGTGGCAGGCTGGCATCGACCACACCATCTTCATCAGAAAAATCGGTCCAAGCATCATCAGAATCAGTGGCATGGACCTCAAAGACAGGATCATCATCGTCAGATTCTTCATAGAGCCAGGAATCAGGGTCCTGGCTTCTAGCAGTAAGCACAGGTTGGCTCCATGAGGAAGCAGCAGGCCCCTGAGTCAAGGCCCCAGGTGAAGCACACAGCACCTCAGAGTAACCTCTAGACCCTACAAATCTAACTAAAGGGACAGGAGATGGGGGAATCTGATCAGGGACACTGGGTTCAATGGAACAGGTCAGTTTAACCTGTGGCAAAGGAGTATTTATTTAGAAAGCTACATCCACCAGGATCTTAATGAGGGGTTGAGCAGCTGGGAAATCAAAATCTCCTTGATCAATCAAAGAATGAATAAAATTGATCATGTCTAGACACATGGATTTAGAGTATCCCACAAATAATGCTTGCACAGTATCAGCATGGCTTTCCGTTAATGAAAGAAACATTTTGATCACTCCAGGATCCATTTAGGGGGCTAGGAACGGACTTTGGCAAAAGCTAGAGGGACTACAGGTCCCAGGATGCGCAATGCTCTGGCCAGGTGGGTGGCAGCAGGATTCGGTCAGGGCCGAGGAGTTCTCTAATGTGAACTCTCGGCCAGGGAGCAGACAGTTTGGCCAGAGCAATGACAACACTACCAAAATGTATTTAAAGGTTTTAATAAAGGAAATAACAACAACAAAAATATCTTAATTTCAGATACAAAATAAGGCTCACTAACAAAAAACCTAATAACAAAAAACAGATACCCTAAGGTGCTGGAGCACTCACCCAAGGGCCTATGACAGATGCCGGCAGTCTCCAGACTCCGGTAGGAACGGGTACAGACTTAAGTTCAGAACTCCAGACACAAGTAACCAAACAAACAAAATCCTGCTGCACCAGGTGGAGGGCTGATCTTACTTAAATAGCTCCTCACACTAGGTGCAGCAGATGATGGGGAGAGAGCATCCAGGGCTCTGCTGACACCCGCTGGTGGCTGATGGGACTGCACATGGGGTGTGCAGCCAGAGCTCTGCTGACACCCGCTGGTGGCAGGTGGATCTGCAGATTGGGTGAGCAGCCAGAGCTCTGCTGACACCCGCTGGTGGCTACCGATACCGCAGATGGGGTAATAGACCCCAGCCACCAGCCGGGCATCAGCCAAACCCGGGGTTCTGACACTACCCTTGGTAACTGAATCCAATTTATCGGCAAACAGGCGCAAACCTACAAAAGGAAGCGCTGTAAGCGCCTTCTTAGACTTAGAGTCCGCCGTCCACTGGCGCAGCCACACTGACTGACGAATAGCAACCAACAGTGCCGCTGTCCTGCTACTCATCGCAAGTGCATCGTCCTGGGCGGTCATGACAAAGGAAATAAACGACTCACACTGCTTGAGAGAACTGGACTCAGTGGGAGTGGGATCAAGACGAGCGTACAAATCTCTAATAACGGACCTAACTGCCATCAGAAGAAGCGCCGAAGCACACACCGGCCGCAGTGCCGATCCAGCACTGATAAAACCATGGCGAGCCAAATGATCAAGCCGACGATCCTCACCATCTTTAATGGTAGTAGTGTCAGGGGAGTGCAACACAGCCGTGTTCGACAGCCCTAACACAGGGGCATCGACGTGAGGGGGAACCGACCAAAGCTTCACCAAATCCTCTGGAAAGGGATAACGTTTATCCCAACTAGGAGGAACTCCAGCCAGGCGCGTGGGTTGTTCCCATTCCTTAAGGACAACCCTCACAAAGTGTTGTTGCCTGGGAAACACCAAACGTGGCTGGGGCACATCAAACAACTCACCCTTTGGCGGGGGGACCACCACGGGCGTATCCAAAGCCAAAATTTCAAACATTTGAGCCAAAATGGAAGGAGTGTCAAGGGACACCCCTGCAGCCTGATCGTCAGCGGTGCCAACCAATTGCTGGTCTGCAGGATCATCCGACTCCTCAAGGAATTCCCCCTCCTCATCAGGGGGACAATCGGACCAATCTAATATTTCAAACACCTCATCCTCTGGAACAGGTGCTGCCGGAGAAAAGTGCTTTTGCTTCGCCGTAGCCTTCTGAGCTACCGTGGCGGAAATTATCTTCTCGAGGTTGGCCAATCGCGCACACACCTCGGATTGCGAATCCCCACCTTTGACAATGTCACACGGGGTCCGGAATAGGGGAGGGGGGTAAGAGATGATGGAAGTTGCGAGGAGCCAGAAGCCGGAGTGCCGGACTGGCGCGCAATATTCTGCTTTGCACATGGAACGCATAATATGACATCATCGCCTGGGAGTGGAGCCCCACAACCCCCACACAGCCTGGATAGCCCCGAAGAGCCATTTCCGGTAATGTCGGAAGCCTCCATATGGTGAAATTATGGTATTCGCAACAACCCAGGGATTTACGCATTAAGCAACCCGGGATGCCCCTTTATAATTAAAGTCCCGGGAGTGGGAGGATTTTTAAGCCTAGGAGAATCCCAATTTGGAGAATAAGACTAGCCAGGTATATCAGACCGGGAGAGCCACTGCAGTGAGGGGATCCCAGAATCTGTAAGGGAAAAGAGACCACAGTCAGTCCCCCAAGAAAATTAGCCAGCATGCGCCACACACATACATCAAACAAAAAGTAATGGTAAAATATATAAGCAATATATACACCATGAAGACAAATATATATATATACATATATATACCAATCAAAACAACAAGTGCCTCCAGGAGCTATGTGTCAGGAACCGCTTACCTGATCCCCGTTCCAGCGACGTCTCCAGACGGCCAGCTGCAGCTGGCCTCGAGCGGTGCCCAGCTCAGCCACGCCCCCCGCTTCCTCCTCCAGTAGTAGTGTCTGTTATGCGCGCAGCACAGTGCCGCCGGAGGATCAATTAAAGGGTTAATGAGCCCTAGGGGATTGAGGGCTTCGCCCTCTTCTGCTCTGCAGGCCAATCAGCCCCATTGATATCTTGGCCTTACCTCCTCCCTTGTTGCCAGCCAATTACCCTTGGAATCCTACGTGCTCCAATCAGTACACTGCTTCCCTCAGACCCTATAAAGGCAATTCCCTCTCAGTTGTGAATTGCCTGTGATAGCGCCTTGTACCTTGCTTTGACTCGTGTTATTCATTGATCTGATCACCGTTGCCGACCCCTGCCTGAACCGACTATTCTCAATCTGATCTCCGTTGCCGACCTCTGCCTGAACCGACTATTCTGATCTCTGTTGCCGACCTCTGCCTGAACCGACCAATCTCGATCTGATCTCCGTTGCCAACCTCTGCCTTGTACCTAGACCTCGAGCTGTCTCACCCCTCTGTACCGCTGCGAACTCTGACTCCCCGTGTTAACCTCTGGCCTGTCTCTGGACTTCCGCTACACTCGCTCTTAGCCATTGGTTCTTCAGACCTCTATACCTGTAAGCTCTCCTTTGAGCCATTGAAGTCCTGGGGGCAACTGATCCCGGGCAGGCGTATTCTGCGTCCCGGCAAGCGGGGGCTCCTACAGGTGAAGCTGGCTGCGGAGATTGGGGGTTGAGGGCTTACCTAGAGGGCTGGAGTTACCAGAGCGTGACATTATCACAGGCCAAAAAGATGGATGACCTGGTACAGCAGGTGCAAGCTATGGCCACAGGGATCAACCAACTCGCTCAAAGGGTGGCCACTCAGGAGTCTGGAGGTACCGGCTACCTCTGTATCACCTCATATCACTGAACCCAAGATTCCACTGCCTGAAAAATTTTTTGGAGAGCGAGCAAAATTTTCCAATTTCAAGAATGCCTGTGAACTGTATTTCAAGCTGAGACCTATCTCCTCTGGCAATGAGACCCAACGAGTAGGCCTAGTCATTTCTCTGCTTCAAGGAGACCCGCAGTCCTGGGCCTTTAGTTTGCCGAGTCATGATATTGCCTTACAATCAGTAACTGCATTCTTCAACGCTATGGGCGTTCTATACGCGGATCCTGATTTACAGTCTACTGCTGAGAATAGGCGTCGGGCCTTAAAACAAGGGCGGAATTCGGCTGAAGATTAAAGTGCTGAATTCCGCCGCTGGGCTATCGAAGCTAGGTGGAACGACCCCGCTCTGTGTAGTCAGTTCAGGTTGGGGCTGTCGGAAAGCATCAAGGATGCCTTAGTCAATTTTCCCCCGCCAGCGGACCTAGATCAATTATTGCAGGTCTCCATTAAAATAGACCGACGTCTTAGAGAAAGGGCCAGGGAGAGAGTCAGGGTTCCCACGTCCTTCAGACCAGTCCAGAGTCATAGATCCCCGGTTCCCCGTGGAGAAAATACCTCATCATCTTCCCAGGAAGAACCTATGCAATTAGGGAGAACCCGCTTATCCCAAGAGGAGAAACAGCGTAGGCGATCCGAGGGGTTATGCCTGTATTGCAGGAATTCTGGTCATTTTGCAGGGTCCTGTCCCAACAAGGGGAAACCGGCGGAAAACTTCCGCACCCAGACCAGGTAGAGAGTACTGATCTGGGTGAGTCAGTTTGTTTACTCTCGCCAGAATAAGATGCTTGTACCTATCGATTTGTCTTGGGGGTCCTCTAAGCAGACAGTTTCCGCCTTTATAGACAGTGGTGCGGCTGGAAACTTTTTGGACAGGAGCATGATCTCCACCTTAGGGATCCCTGTAGTTCCTCTTGAAAGATCCCTACAAGTTTTAGCTATCAATGGGAAGGCAATCCAGGGAGGTCCTATAAATACCAAGACCCCACCTCTCAGACTAATTGTCGGCTCTTCCCACTCTGAATTCTTAGAATTCTTTATTTTTGATTGTCCGGAAACTCCGGTGGTTTTGGGATACCCCTGGTTGCAACTCCATAACCCGGTGTTAGATTGGTGGGCTGGGGAGTTGGTCAAGTGGAGTGACCACTGTAAACGTCACTGTTTTAATTCAGGCCTCAGAAGCGTTCAAGTCTTACCACAGGAATTACCTCAGCCATACGCTGATTGGATCGATGTATTCTCTGAACGCTCTGCTGATACTCTTCCTCCACATCGGTCCTATGACTGCCCCATTGACTTGCTGCCTGGCACTATTCCCCGGAGGGGAAAGATCTATAACCTTACCCTGCCCGAGGAGCAAGCAATGAGGGAGTATATTACCGAAAATCTTAGGAAAGGATTTATCCGTCCCTCTACCTCGCCTGCTGGGGCCGGGTTCTTTTTTGTAGAGAAAAAAGATGGTGGCTTGAGACCGTGCATAGATTATCGAGCCTTGAATAAGATCACTGTAAAAAATCGATACCCCTTACCCTTGATTGGGGATCTGTTCAATCAAGTCACAGGAGCTCGAATTTTCTCCAAATTGGATTTGAGAGGGGCTTACAATCTGATTCGCATCTGGCGGGGGACGAGTGGAAAACTGCATTTAATGTGAAGGATGGGCACTATGAGTACCTGGTCATGCCCTTCGGTCTTTGTAATGCGCCAGCCGTTTTCCAAGATTTTGTTAATGATATATTCAGGGAATATCTCGGTAGATTTGTAGTCATCTACTTGGATGATATTCTCATTTTTTCTAATTCTTTACCGGAGCACAGACACCATGTTAAGTTGGTGCTACAAAAATTAAGAGAGAACAACTTATTTGCTAAACTGTCTACGTGTGTGTTTGAAGTCACTACAGTTCCCTTCCTAGGGTATGTTATTACCAACCAGGGTTTGGAGATGGACGCGGGGAAGGTTTCAGCAGTTCAGGATTGGGTCCAACCCAAAACTTTAAAGGAATTGCAACGTTTTCTAGGTTTTGCAAATTTTTATCGGCGTTTCATAAAAGGGTTTTCCCATGTTGTTGCACCCCTTACCAACCTTACCCGCAAGGGGGCTTTTACTGCTAACTGGTCCCCCTCTGCCTGTGAGGCCTTTCTAACCTTGAAACGGGCCTTTACTTCGGCACCTGTGTTAATTCATCCAGATATTCATAAAGCCTTCGTTATAGAAGTAGATGCTTCTGAGCTGGGAGTGGGTGCAGTTTTGTCACAATATTCTGGTAACCCTGAGCGTCTCCATCCTTGCGCTTATTTTTCGCGTAAATTCAGTACCGCGGAACAAAATTATGATGTTGGCAATAGGGAACTATTAGCTATTAAACTGGCATTTGAAGAATGGCGACACTGGTTGGAGGGTTCATTACATCCTATAACTGTGTATACCGATCATAAAAATCTCGAATACATAGGTTCTGCCAAGAGGCTGAACTCTCGCCAGGCACGTTGGGCATTATTCTTCTCGCGCTTTAATTTTATTATTACTTTCAAGCCGGGTGTAAAAAATACTAAAGCTGATGCTCTATCTCGCATGTTCGGTGAATGTAAGGATCGGGGTGATTCTGGTGAACCAATTTTACCCACAGGTTGTGTGGTCGGGGCGTTACTTCCTGATCTCTCCAATACCTTGGCGCCGTTTCAAGATGAATCTCCTAGTGATGTACCCTTGGGGTGCCAGTTTGTTCCACCGCACCTGCGTTCGGATGTAATTCGCGAATTTCACGATGCCAAAACTGCTGGTCATTTGGGTAACCGTAAGACGTTTATGCTTGCCCGTCGTCATGTATGGTGGCCTACCATGAGACGCGATATCACTGCCTTTATCGACGCTTGTGCTATTTGTGCTCGAAGTAAAGGAGTTCACAAGGCTCCTAGTGGCGGTTTGGTTCCTCTTGAAATTCCTGCTGAGCCATGGACCCATATTTCTATGGATTTTATTGTAGATTTGCCTCTCTCACATGGTAATACTGTAATTTGGGTGGTTGTAGATCGTTTCAGTAAGATGGCACATTTCGTTCCTTTGGCCAAACTTCCTTCTGCACCTGAGCTTTCGCGGCTGTTTACTTCGCATATTTTTCGTATTCATGGTATTCCGTCCAATATAGTCTCTGATCGGGGTGTTCAATTTACTTCCCGTTTTTGGAAACACTTCTGTTCGCGGTTGGGAATACAGATCTCTCTTTCTTCTGCCTACCATCCCCAGACTAATGGGCAGACGGAAAGAACTAATCAAACTTTGGAACAATACTTAAGGTGTTATGTTTCTGATGCCCAAGAACAATGGGCGGAATTTATTGATTTCACCGAATTTGCTTACAATAACGCGCCTAGTGAGAGTACCAAGGTATCTCCTTTTTATTGTAACTTAGGGAAAAATCCTAGAGCTTCTTCCCTTTCAGGGTCACCTTCCAATCTGCCGGTGTTGGAGGAGTGGCTTCAAGAATGGAAGAATATCTGGACACACGTTCAGGAGATTCTATAGACCACTGGTTTGAGGTATAAGAAATTTGCCGACCGCCGCAGATCACAGGAACCTACTCTTCGAGTAGGCGATCTAGTTTGGGTCTCCACTAAAAAAATTGCGCTCCGTCAGCCATCTAGCAAATTAGGTCCAAAATTTATTGGTCCTTTTCTGATCATCAAGAAGTTGAATAATGTGTCTTTTAAAGTTCAACTCCCGCCGACTATGAAAATACCTAATTCCTTTCACGTTTCACTGTTAAAACCGGCGAAGAATGCTCCTCTTGCTGGTCCTGCACCAATCCTTCTTGATAATGAGCCCAAGTATGAAGTGAATAAGATCTTGGATTCACGTAAAGTGCGTAATTCTTTACAGTATTTGGTGGATTGGGTTGGCTATGGTCTGGAGGAAAGATGCTGGGTGGCAGCGAGGAATGTTCATGCCAAGGCTCTTGTAAGAAGGTTCCATCGTGACAATCCAGGGAAACCGGGTGAGGGTCCGGAGGCCCCTCGTGAAGGGGGGGTAGTGTCAGGAACCGCTTACCTGATCCCCGTTCCAGCGACGTCTCCAGGCGGCCAGCTGCAGCTGTCACTGTGCGGCGGCCGCGCCGGGGGGTGTCGGCTCGAGCGGCGCCCAGCTCAGCCACGCCCCCCGCTTCCTCCTCCAGTAGACGTGCTCGTGACCGGCCGCGAGCACATGTCTGTTATGCCCTCCGGCGGCGCTGTGCTGTGCGCACCCGCCGGAGGATCAATTAAAGGGTTAATGAGCCCTAGGGGATTGAGGGCTTCGCCCTCTTCTGCTCTGCAGGCCAATCAGCCCCATTGATATCTTTGCCTTACCTCCTCCCTTGTTGCCAGCCAATTACCCTTGGAATCCTACGTGCTCCAATCAGTACACTGCTTCCCTCAGACCTGTCCCTATAAAGGCAATTCCCTCTCAGTTGTGAATTGCCTGTGATAGCGCCTTGTACCTTGCTTTGACTCGTGTTATTCATTGATCTGATCACCGTTGCCGACCCCTGCCTGAACCGACTATTCTCAATCTGATCTCCGTTGCCGACCTCTGCCTGAACCGACTATTCTGATCTCTGTTGCCGACCTCTGCCTGAACTGACCAATCTCGATCTGATCTCCGTTGCCGACCTCTGCCTTGTACCTAGACCTCGAGCTGTCTCACCCCTCTGTACCGCTGCGAACTCTGACTCCCCGTGTTAACCTCTGGCCTGTCTCTGGACTTCCGCTACACTCGCTTTTAGCCATTGGTTCTTCAGACCTCTATACCTGTAAGCTCTCATCCTTTGAACCATTGAAGTCCTGGGGGCAACCGATCCTGGGCAGGCGTATTCTGCGTCCCGGCAAGCGGGGGCTCCTACAGGTGAAGCTGGCTATGGAGATTGGGGGTTGAGGGCTTACCTAGAGGGCTGGAGTTACCAGAGCGTGACACTATGCTAAAGTGCCAGGGAACACTCACAAGCACAAGCACTACACAGCCACAATGTGAGACTAAACAACACAGCTTAAATGACGGCCCCTCGTGAGCCGAGGTGGGGACCACTAACCCGTTACTGCTGCTGAAGACTGAACACAGTACTCCTGGAAATGCACTTTCCCCATCTCAGCCCCAGCACCTGTCTCCGTGATGAGGCAGAGGAAGGAAGGCGAGCCTGGGCTCAGCGAGTGACGCGCTCCGGCCACGCCCCCACCAGTGAATCACACAGTGAGGGCCGAAAGAGAGTGCGGCCCCGCCCCCAAGACCCGAACAACGCGGCCCGCCGAATGGCGGCGCCGCGTGCAAACTGGCGCCACAGACGCCCTCAGTCCCTCAAGCCAGTCAAGTGGGGGAAGTTAAAACACATGTAAAAGGAGCCTCAGCAGCTCAGGACACGCGCCCGCACGCCGCGGCGCTGCCCTGCGGCTGCCAGCGCTCCCCACACACACACATTACATAAGTAAAAAGCACCCCATGCAAAACCACCCCCCCAAAGTGAAGGGAGAAGGGACCAAGCGGGAGAAGGTGGCCAAGGGGAACATCGGGACAGGGGCATCCCAAATCCGGATCACCATGCCGGATAGCCGCATTGCCCCACGCGTGGGGTCAAGCGGAGGAGATAAGCTCCTAGGCACCATATAGTGCCATCTACCGTTGCCCAGCCAGCAGCCTGGGCTGGGAGGCTTCCACTAACTATCAAGGCATATAAACAATTGACTGGCCAGAAATAGACCAAAAGGGGGGTGCCGGGGTTTGACCCCAGCTACCTGCAAGCAGGAGACTTCTTTCTTCTGTCTTGTCGCATCTTGCAGAGAGAAAACACTGGGTGTTAAGTGGGAGGTCCCAGGTATATATAGGCCGGAAAGGGCTCGTTTTCAAGACTTCTCTCTGCAACGTCGCCACCTGCTGGTGGAGTAACCCGATCGTAAGAATTAAAGGGGAAGCGGGGTGTGTGACACACTGAGAATAACTGGGGGCCTCTGGGGGCCACAGAAACTGGGGGCCTCTGGGGGCCACAGACTCTGGGGGCCTCTGGGGCCACAGACTCTGGGGACCACAAACTCTGGGGGCCTCTTTGGGCCTCTGGGGGCCACATACTCTGGGTGCCATGGATTCTGGGGGCCTCTGGGGGCCACGGATTCTGGGGGCCTTTGGGGGCCAGGGACTCTGGGGGCCAAAGACTCTGGGGGCCTCTGGGGGCCACAAACTCTGGGGGCCTCTGGGGGCCACAGACTCTGGGGGCCTCTGGCGGCTACAGCCTCTGGGGGCCACAAACTCTGGGGGCCTCTGGGGGCCAAAGACTCTGGGGGCCTCTGGGGGCCAGTGACTCTGGGGGCCAGTGACTCTTGGGGCCAGTGACTCTTGGGGCCAATGACTCTTGGGGCCTCTGGGGAACACAGACTTTGGGCGCCAAATACTCTAGGGGCCAAAGACTGTGGGGGCCAAAGACTGTGGGGGCCTCTGGAGGCCACAGACTCTTATGTCCAAAGACTCTGGGGGCCTCTGGCGGGCCACACACTCTGGCGGGCCACACACTCTGGCGGGCCACACACTCTGGCCCCTCGTGAGCCGAGGTGGGGACCGCTAACCTGTTACTGCTGCTGAAGACTGAACACAGTACTCCTGGAAACGCACTTTCCCCATCTCAGCCCCAGCACCTGTCTCCATGATGAGGCAGAGGAAGGAAGGCGGGCCCGGGCTCAGCAAGCAACGCGCTCCGGCCACGCCCCCCGCCAGTGAATCACACAGCGAGGGCCGAAAAGTGGCAGCCCCGCCCCCAAGACCCGAACAACGCGGCCCGCCGAATGGCGGCGCCGCGTGCAAACGGGCGCCAAAGACGCCCTCAGTCCCTCAAGCCAGCCAAGCGGGGGAAGTTAAACACATGTAAAAGGAGCCCCAGCAGCTCAGGACATGCACCCGCACGCCGCGGCGCTGCCCTGCGGCTGCCAGCGCTCCCCACACACACACATTACATAAGTAAAAAGCACCCCATGCAAAACCACCCCCCCCAAAGTGAAGGGAGAAGGGACCAAGCGGGAGAAGGTGGCCAAGGGGAACATCGGGACAGAGGCATCCCAAATCTGGATCACCATGCCGGATAGCCGCGAGCCACAGACTCTGGCCGGCCACAGACTCTGGGGGCAGGGGTGGGGGGGCAGACCGTGGGGACCAGACTCTGGGGCTGGGGGCACAGGCTCTGGCACGCCACACACTCTGGCGGGCCACACACTCTGGCGGGCCACACACTCTGGAGGCAGGGGTGGGGGCAGACTCTGGGGGCCAGACTCTGGGGCTCGGGGGGCAGACCATGGGGCCAATGACTCTGGGGCTGGGGGCCAATGACTCTGGGGGCCTATGGGGGCCAAAGACTCTGGGGGCCTCTGGGGCCAAAGACTCTGGGGGCCTCTGGGGGCCACAAACTCTGGGGGCCTCTGGGGGCCACAGACTCTTTGTGCCATAGGCTCTGGGGGACTCTGGGGGCCACAACCTGTGGGTGCCACAGACTATGCAGGCCACAGACGCTGGCGGGCCACAGACGCTGGGGGCAGGGGTGGGGGGGCAGACTCTGGGGCTGGGGGGCCACAAACTCTTGGAGCCAGGGACTCTGGGGGCCAAAGACTCTGGGGGCCTCTGGGGAAAACAGACTCTGGGGTCCAAATACTCTGGGGGCCTCAGGGAGCCAAATACTCTAGGGGCCAAAGACTCTGGGGGCCTCTGGGGGCCTCTGGGGGCCAAAGACTTTGGGGGCCAAAGACTCTGGGGGCCACAGACTCTATGTGGCATGGACTCTGGGGGAATCTGGGGGCCACAACCTCTGGGTGCCACAGACTATGCGGGCCACAGACACTGGCGGGCCACAGATGCTGGCGGGCCACAGATGCTGGGGGTAGGGGTGGGGGGGGAAGACCGTGGGGCCAGACTCTGGGGCTGGGGGGCCACAGACTCTTGGAGCCAGGGGCACTGGGGGCCTCTGGGGAACACAGACTCTGGGGTCCAAATACTCTGGGGGCCTCTGGGGAACACAGACTCTGGGGGCCAAAGACTCTGGGGGCCTCTGGGGGCCACAAACTCTGGGGGCCTCTGGGGGCCACAGACTCTTTGTGCCATAGGCTCTGGGGGACTCTGGGGGCCACAACCTGTGGGTGCCACAGACTATGCAGGCCACAGACGCTGGCGGGCCACAGACGCTGGGGGCAGGGGTGGGGGGGCAGACTCTGGGGCTGGGGGGCCACAAACTCTTGGAGCCAGGGACTCTGGGGGCCAAAGACTCTGGGGGCCTCTGGGGAAAACAGACTCTGGGGTCCAAATACTCTGGGGGCCTCAGGGAGCCAAATACTCTAGGGGCCAAAGACTCTGGGGGCCTCTGGGGGCCTCTGGGGGCCAAAGACTTTGGGGGCCAAAGACTCTGGGGGCCACAGACTCTATGTGGCATGGACTCTGGGGGAATCTGGGGGCCACAACCTCTGGGTGCCACAGACTATGCGGGCCACAGACACTGGCGGGCCACAGATGCTGGCGGGCCACAGATGCTGGGGGTAGGGGTGGGGGGGGAAGACCGTGGGGCCAGACTCTGGGGCTGGGGGGCCACAGACTCTTGGAGCCAGGGGCACTGGGGGCCTCTGGGGAACACAGACTCTGGGGTCCAAATACTCTGGGGGCCTCTGGGGAACACAGACTCTGGGGGCCAAAGACTCTGGGGGCCAAAGACTCTGGGGGCCTCTGGGGGCCTCTGGCGGGCCACACACTCTGGCGGGCCACACACTCTGGCGGGCCACACACTCTGGAGGCAGGGGTGGGGGGCAGACTCTGGGGGCCAGACTCTGGGGCTAGGAGGGGCAGACCGTGGGGCCAATGACTCTGGGGCTGGGGGTCACAGACTCTGGGGGCCTATGGGGGCCAAAGACTCTGGGGGCCTATGGGGGCCACAGGCTCTGGGGGCCAATGACTCTGGGGGGGCTCTGGGGGCCAAATACTCTGGGGGGGGCTCTGGGGGCCAAAGACTCTGGGGGGGCTCTGGGGGGCTCTGGGGGCCAAAGACTCTGGGGGGGCTCTGGGGGCCAAAGACTCTGGGGGGGCTCTGGGGGCCAAAGACTCTGGGGGGGGCTCTGGGGGCCAAAGACTCTGGGGGGGCTCTGGGGGCCAAAGACTCTGGGGGGGCTCTGGGGGCCAAAGACTCTGGGGGGGCTCTGGGGGCCAAAGACTCTGGGGGGGCTCTGGGGGCCAAAGACTCTGGGGGGGCTCTGGGGGCCAAAGACTCTGGGGGGGTCTGGGGGCCAAAGACTCTGGGGGGGCTCTGGGGGCCAAAGACTCTGGGGGGGCTCTGGGGGCCAAAGACTCTGGGGGGGCTCTGGGGGCCAAAGACTCTGGGGGGGGCTCTGGGGGCCAAAGACTCTGGGGGGGCTCTGGGGGCCAAAGACTCTGGGGGGCTCTGGGGGCCAAAGACTCTGGGGGGGCTCTGGGGGCCACAGACTCTGGGGGGGCACTGGCGGCCAAAGACTCTGGGGGGGGCTCTGAGGGCCAAAGACTCTAGGGGGGCTCTGAGGGAAAAAGACTCTGGGGGCTCTGGGGGACAAAGACTCTGGGGGGGGCTCTTAGGGCCTAAGACTCTGGGGGCCTCTGGGGACCAAAGACTCTGGCGGCCTCTGGGGACCAAAGACTCTGGGGGCCCCTGGGGGCCAAAGACTCTGGGGGCCCCTGGGGGCCAAAGACTCTGGGGGGGCCAAAGACTCTGGGGGGGCCAAAGACTCTGGGGGCCTCTGGGGCCACAGATTTTGGGGGCCACAGACTCTGGGGGCCATGACTCTGAGGGTCTTTGGGGGGCCTCTGGGGGCCATGACTCTTGGGGCCTTTGGGGGGCCTCTGGGGGCCATGTCTCTGGGGGCCATGACTCTGGGGGCCATGACTCTGGGGGCCATGACTCTGGGGGGGCTCTGGGGGCCAAAGACTCTGGGGGGGCTTTGGGGGCCAAAGACTCTGGGGGGGGCTCTGGGGGCCAAAGACTCTGGGGGGGGCTCTGGGGGCCAAAGAATCTAGGGGGGCTCTGAGGGCCAAAGACTCTGGGGGGCTCTGAGGGCCAAAGACTCTGGGGGGGCTCTGAGGGCCAAAGACTCTGGGGGGGCTCTGGGGACCAAAGACTCTGGGGGCCCCTGGGGGCCAAAGACTCTGGGGGCCTCTGGGGCCACAGAATTTGGGGGCCACAGACTCTGGGGGCCTTTGGGGGGCCTCTGGGGGCCATGACTCTGAGGGTCTTTGGGGGCCTCTGGGGCCATGACTCTGGGGGCCTTTGGGGGCCTCTGGGGGCCATGACTCTGGGGGCCACAGACTCTGGGGGCCTCTGGGGCCACAGAATCTGGGGGCCACAGGCTCTGGGGGCCATGACACTGGGGCCACAATCTCTGGGAGCCACAAACTCTGGGAGCCACACACTCTGGGGGCCTCTTGGGGCCACACACTCTGGGGGCCTCTTTGGGGCCACAGACTCTGGGGGCCTCTTGGGGCCACAGACTCTGGTGGGCCCTTGGGGCCACAGACTCTGGGGGCCTCTTGGGGCCACAGACTCTGGGGGCCTCTTGGGGCCACAGACTCTGGGGGCCTCTTGGGGCCACAGACTCTGGGGGCCTCTTGGGGCCACAGACTCTGGGGGCCTCTTGGGGCCACAGACTCTGGGGGCCTCTTGGGGCCACAGACTCTGGAGGACTCAGACTTTGGGGGCCTCTTGGGGCCACAGAATCTGGGGGCCTCTTGGGGCCACAGACTCAGAGGGCCTCTGGGGGCCACAGACTGTGGGGGCCAAAGACTCTGGGGGCCTCAGACTCTGGGGCCAAAGACTCTGGGGGCCTCTGGGGGCCAAAGACTTTGGGGGCCTCTGGGGGCCAAAGACTCTGGGGGCCTCTGGGGGCCAAAGACTCTGGGGGCCAAAGACTCTGGGGGCCATGACTCTGGGGGCCATGACTCTGGGGGGGCTCTGGGGGCCAAAGACTCTGGGGGGGGCTCTGGGGGCCAAAGACTCTGGGGGGGCTCTGGGGGCCAAAGAATCTAGGGGGGCTCTGAGGGCCAAAGACTCTGGGGGGCTCTGAGGGCCAAAGACTCTGGGGGGGCTCTGAGGGCAAAAGACTCTGGGGGGGCTCTGGGGACCAAAGACTCTGGGGGCCCCTGGGGGCCAAAGACTCTGGGGGCCTCTGGGGCCACAGACTTTGGGGGCCACAGACTCTGGGGGCATCTGGGGGGCCTCTGGGGGCCATGACTCTGAGGGTCTTTGGGGGCCTCTGGGGCCATGACTCTGGGGGCCTTTGGGGGGCCTCTGGGGGCCATGACTCTGGGGGCCACAGACTCTGGGGGCCTCTGGGGCCACAGACTCTGGGGGCCACAGACTCTGGGGGCCATGACACTGGGGCCACAATCTCTGGGAGCCACAAACTCTGGGAGCCACACACTCTGGGGGCCTCTTTGGGGCCACAGACTCTGGGGGCCTCTTGGGGCCACAGACTCTGGTGGGCTCTTGGGGCCACAGACTCTGGGGGCCTCTTGGGGCCACAGACTCTGGGGGCCTCTTGGGGCCACAGACTCTGGGGGCCTCTTGGGGCCACAGACTCTGGGGGCCTCTTGGGGCCACAGACTCTGGGGGCCTCTTGGGGCCACAGACTCAGGGGGCCTCTGGGGGCCACAGACTGTGGGGGCCAAAGACTCTGGGGGCCTCAGACTCTGGGGCCAAAGACTCTGGGAGCCTCTGGGGGCCAAAGACTTTGGGGGCCTCTGGGGGCCAAAGACTCTGGGGGCCTCTGGGGGCCAAAGACTCGGGGGGCCTCTGGGGGCCAAAGACTTGGGGGCCAAAGACTCTGGGGGCTCTGGGGACCAAAGACTCTGGGGGCCCCTGGGGGCCAAAGACTCTGGGGGCCTCTGGGGCCACAGACTTTGGGGGCCACAGACTCTGGGGGCCTTTGGGGGGCCTCTGGGGGCCATGACTCTGAGGGTCTTTGGGGTCCTCTGGGGCCATGACTCTGGGGGCCTTTGGGGGGCCTCTGGGGGCCATGACTCTGGGGGCCACAGACTCTGGGGGCCTCTGGGGCCACAGACTCTGGGGGCCACAGACTCTGGGGGCCATGACACTGGGGCCACAATCTCTGGGAGCCACAAACTCTGCCAGCCACACACTCTGGGATCCACACACTCTGGGGGCCACAGATTCTGGGGGCCTCTTTGGGGCCACAGATTCTGGGGGCCTCTTTGGGGCCACAGACTCTGGGGGCCTCTTGGGGCCACAGACTCTGGTGGGCTCTTGGGGCCACAGACTCTGGGGGCCTCTTGGGGCCACAGACTCTGGGGGCCTCTTGGGGCCACAGACTCTGGGGGCCTCTTGGGGCCACAGACTCTGGGGGCCTCTTGGGGCCACAGACTCTGGGGGCCTCTTGGGGCCACAGACTCTGGGGGCCTCTTGGGGCCACAGACTCTGGTGGGCTCTTGGGGCCACAGACTCTGGTGGGCTCTTGGGGCCACAGACTCTGGGGGCCTCTTGGGGCCACAGACTCAGGGGGCCTCTGGGGGCCACAGACTGTGGGGGCCAAAGACTCTGGGGGCCTCAGACTCTGGGGCCAAAGACTCTGGGGGCCTCAGACTCTGGGGCCAAAGACTCTGGGAGCCTCTGGGGGCCAAAGACTTTGGGGGCCTCTGGGGGCCAAAGACTCTGGGGGCCTCTGGGGGCCAAAGACTCTGGGGGCCAAAGACTCGGGGGGCCTCTGGGGGCCAAAGACTTGGGGGCCAAAGACTCTGGGGGCTCTGGGGACCAAAGACTCTGGGGGCCCCTGGGGGCCAAAGACTCTGGGGGCCTCTGGGGCCAGAGACTTTGGGGGCCACAGACTCTGGGGGCCTTTGGGGGGCCTCTGGGGGCCATGACTCTGAGGGTCTTTGGGGTCCTCTGGGGCCATGACTCTGGGGGCCTTTGGGGGGCCTCTGGGGGCCATGACTCTGGGGGCCACAGACTCTGGGGGCCTCTGGGGCCACAGACTCTGGGGGCCACAGACTCTGGGGCCACAATCTCTGGGAGCCACAAACTCTGGGAGCCACACACTCTGGGATCCACACACTCTGGGGGCCACAGATTCTGGGGGCCTCTTTGGGGCCACAGATTCTGGGGGCCTCTTTGGGGCCACAGACTCTGGGGGCCTCTTGGGGCCACAGACTCTGGTGGGCTCTTGGGGCCACAGACTCTGGGGGCCTCTTGGGGCCACAGACTCTGGGGGCCTCTTGGGGCCAAAGACTCTGGGGGCCTCTTGGGGCCACAGACTCTGGGGGCCTCTTGGGGCCACAGACTCTGGTGGGCTCTTGGGGCCACAGACTCTGGGGGCCTCTTGGGGCCACAGACTCAGGGGGCCTCTGGGGGCCACAGACTGTGGGGGCCAAAGACTCTGGGGGCCTCAGACTCTGGGGCCAAAGACTCTGGGAGCCTCTGGGGGCCAAAGACTTTGGGGGCCTCTGGGGGCCACAGACTATGGGGGAAACAGATTCTGTAGGCCACAGACTCTGGGTGCCAAAGACTCTGGGGGCCACAAACTCTGGGGGCCGGGGCCCCTAAGGGCCACAGACTCTGCCACGCCACAGACGCTGGGGGCAGGGGTGGGGGGGCAGACCGTGGGGCCAGACTCTGGGGCTGGGGGGCCACAAACTCTTGGAGCCAGGGACTCTGGGGGCCAAAGACTCTGGGGGCCTCTGGGGAAAACAGACTCTGGGGTCCAAATACTCTGGGGGCCTCAGGGGGCCAAATACTCTAGGGGCCAAAGACTCTGGGGGCCTCTGGGGGCCAAAGACTTTGGGGGCCAAAGACTCTGGGGGCCACAGACTCTATGTGGCATGGACTCTGGGGGACTCTGGGGGCCACAACCTCTGGGTGCCACAGACTATGCGGGCCACAGACGCTGGCGGGCCACAGATGCTGGCGGGCCACAGACGCTGGGGGTAGGGGTGGGGGGGCAGACCATGGGGCCAGACTCTGGGGCTGGGGGGCCACAGACTCTTGGAGCCAGGGGCACGGCACTCCAAATACTCTGGGGGCCTCTGGGGAACACAGACTCTGGGGCCAAAGACTCTGGGGGCCAAAGACTCTGGGGCCAAAGACTCTGGGGGCCAAAGACTCTGGGGAACAAAGACTCTGGGGGCCAAAGACTCTGGGGGCCTCTGGCAGGCCACACACTCTGGCGGGCCACACACTCTGGCGGGCCACACACTCTGGCGGGCCACACACTCTGGAGGCAGGGGTGGGGGGCAGACTCTGGCGGGCCAGACTCTGGGGCTGGGGGGGCAGACCGTGGGGCCAATGACTCTGGGGCTGGGGGTCAAAGACTCTGGGGGCCTATGGGGGCCAAAGACTCTGGGGGCCTATGGGGGCCACAGGCTCTGGGGGCCAATGACTCTGGGGGGGCTCTGGGGGCCAAAGACTCTGGGGGGGCTCTGGGGGCCAAAGACTCTGGGGGGGCTCTGGGGGCCAAAGACTCTGGGGGGCTCTGGGGGCCAAAGACTCTGGGGGGGCTCTGGGGGGGCTATGGGGGCCAAAGACTGTGGGGGGCTCTGGGGGCCAAAGACTGTGGGGGGGCTCTGGGGGCCAAAGACTGTGGGGGGGCTCTGGGGGCCAAAGACTGTGGGGGGGGCTCTGGGGGCCAAAGACTGTGGGGGGGGCTCTGGGGGCCAAAGACTCTGGGGGGGCTCTGGGGGCCAAAGACTCTGGGGGGGGCTCTGGGGGCCAACGACTCTGGGGGGGCTCTGGGGGCCAACGACTCTGGGGGGGCTCTGGGGGCCAAAGACTCTGGGGGGGCTCTGGGGGCCAAAGACTCTGGGGGGGCTCTGGGGGCCAAAGACTCTGGGGGGGCTCTGGGGGCCAAAGACTCTTGGGGGGCTCTGGGGGCCAAAGACTCTGGGGGGCTCTGGGGGCCAAAGACTCTGGAGGGGCTCTGGGGGCCAAAGACTCTGGGGGGGCTCTGGGGGGCTCTGGGGGCCAAAGACTCTGGGGGGGCTCTGGGGGCCAAAGACTCTGGGGGGGCTCTGGGGGCCAAAGACTCTGGGGGGGCTCTGGGGGCCAAAGACTCTGGGGGGCTCTGGGGGCCAAAGACTCTGGAGGGGCTCTGGGGGCCAAAGACTCTGGGGGGGCTCTGGGGGCCAAAGACTCTGGAGGGGCTCTGGGGGCCAAAGACTCTGGGGGGGCTCTGGGGGGCTCTGGGGGCCAAAGACTCTGGGGGGGCTCTGGGGGCCAAAGACTCTGGGGGGCTTTGGGGCCAAAGACTCTAGGGGGGGCTCTGGGGGCCAAAGATTCTGGGGGTGGGGCTCTGGGGGCCAAAGACTCCGGGGGGGGCTCTGGGGGCCAAAGACTCTGGGGGGGCCTCTGGCGGCCAAAGACTCTGGGGGGCTCTGAGGGCCAAAGACTCTAGGGGGGGCTCTGAGGGAAAAAGACTCTGGGGGGCTCTGGGGGACAAAGACTCTGGGGGGGCTCTTAGGGCCTAAGACTCTGGGGGCCTCTGGGGGCCAAGGACTCTGGGGGCCTCTGGGGCCACGGATTTTGGGGGCCACAGACTCTGGGGGCCATGACTCTGAGGGTCTTTGGGGGGCCTCTGGGGGCCATGACTCTTGGGGCCTTTGGGGGGCCTCTGGGGGCCATGACTCTGGGGGCCATGACTCTGGGGGGGCTCTGGGGGGGCTCTGGGGGCCAAAGACTCTGGGGGGGCTTTGGGGGCCAAAGACTCTGGGGGGGGCTCTGGGGGCCAAAGACTCTGGGGGGGGCTCTGGGGGCCAAAGAATCTAGGGGGGCTCTGAGGGCCAAAGACTCTGGGGGACTCTGAGGGCCAAAGACTCTGGGGGGGCTCTGAGGGCCAAAGACTCTGGGGGGGCTCTGGGGACAAAAGACTCTGGGGGCCCCTGGGGGCCAAAGACTCTGGGGGCCTCTGGGGCCACAGACTTTGGGGGCCACAGACTCTGGGGGCCTTTGGGGGGCCTCTGGGGGCCATGACTCTGAGGGTCTTTGGGGGCCTCTGGGGCCATGACTCTGGGGGCCTTTGGGGGGCCTCTGGGGGCCACAGACTCTGGGGGCCTCTGGGGCCACAGACTCTGGGGGCCATGACACCGGGGCCACAATCTCTGGGAGCCACAAACTCTGGGAGCCACACACTCTGGGGGCCTCTTGGGGCCACAGATTCTGGGGGCCTCTTTGGGGCCACAGATTCTGGGGGCCTCTTTGGGGCCACAGATTCTGGGGGCCTCTTTGGGGCCACAGACTCTGGGGGCCTCTTTGGGGCCACAGACTCTGGTGGGCCCTTGGGGCCACAGACTCTGGGGGCCTCTTGGGGCCACAGACTCTGGTGGGCCCTTGGGGCCACAGACTCTGGGGGCCTCTTGGGGCCACAGACTCTGGGGGCCTTATGGGGCCACAGACTCTGGGGGCCTCTTGGGGCCACAGACTCAGGGGGCCTCTGGGGGCCACAGACTGTGGGGGCCTCTGGGGGCCACAGATTGTGGGGGCCTCAGACTCTGGGGCCAAAGACTCTGGGGCCTCTGGGGGCCAAAGACTTTGGGGGCCTCTGGGGGCCAAAGACTCTGGGGGCCTCTGGGGGCCAAAGACTCTGGGGGCCAAAGACTCTGGGGGCCTCTGGGGCCACGGATTTTGGGGGCCACAGACTCTGGGGGCCATGACTCTGAGGGTCTTTGGTTGGCCTCTGGGGGCCATGACTCTTGGGGCCTTTGGGGGGCCTCTGGGGGCCATGACTCTGGGGGCCATGACTCTGGGGGGGCTCTGGGGGGGCTCTGGGGGCCAAAGACTCTGGGGGGGCTTTGGGGGCCAAAGACTCTGGGGGGGGGCTCTGGGGGCCAAAGACTCTGGGGGGGGCTCTGGAGGCCAAAGAATCTAGGGGGGCTCTGAGGGCCAAAGACTCTGGGGGACTCTGAGGGCCAAAGACTCTGGGGGGGCTCTGAGGGCCAAAGACTCTGGGGGGGCTCTGGGGACAAAAGACTCTGGGGGCCCCTGGGGGCCAAAGACTCTGGGGGCCTCTGGGGCCACAGACTTTGGGGGCCACAGACTCTGGGGGCCTTTGGGGGGCCTCTGGGGGCCATGACTCTGAGGGTCTTTGGGGGCCTCTGGGGCCATGACTCTGGGGGCCTTTGGGGGGCCTCTGGGGGCCACAGACTCTGGGGGCCTCTGGGGCCACAGACTCTGGGGGCCACAGACTCTGGGGGCCATGACACCGGGGCCACAATCTCTGGGAGCCACAAACTCTGGGAGCCACACACTCTGGGGGCCTCTTGGGGCCACAGATTCTGGGGGCCTCTTTGGGGCCACAGATTCTGGGGGCCTCTTTGGGGCCACAGACTCTGGGGGCCTCTTTGGGGCCACAGACTCTGGTGGGCCCTTGGGGCCACAGACTCTGGGGGCCTCTTGGGGCCACAGACTCTGGGGGCCTCTTGGGGCCACAGACTCAGGGGGCCTCTGGGGGCCACAGACTGTGGGGGCCAAAGACTCTGGGGGCCTCAGACTCTGGGGCCAAAGACTCTGGGGCCTCTGGGGGCCAAAGACTTTGGGGGCCTCTGGGGGCCTCTGGGGGCCAAAGACTCTGGCGGCCTCTGGGGGCCTCTGGGGGCCTCTGGGGACCTCTGGGGGCCAAAGACTCTGGGGGCCTCTGGGGGCCAAAGACTCTGGGGGCCAAAGACTCGGGGGGCCTCTGGGGGCCAAAGACTCGGGGGCCAAAGACTCGGGGGGTCTCTGGGGGCCACAGACTATGGGGGAAACAGATTCTGTAGGCCACAGACTCTGGGGGCCACAAACTCTGGGGGCCGGGGCCCCTAAGGGCCACAGACTCTGGAGGCAGGGGTGGGGGGGCAGACCGTGGGGCTAGACTCTGGGGCTGAGGGGGCAGACCGTGGGGCCAGACTCTGGTGCTAGGGGGCCACAGACTCTTGGAGCCAGGGACTCTGGGGGCCTCAGACTCTGGGGGCCAAAGACGCTGGGGGCCTTTAGGGGCCACAGACTCTGGGGGAAACAGATTCTGTGGGCCAAAGACTCTGGGGGCCAAAGACTCTGGGTGCCTCTGGGGCCCAAAAACTCTGGGGGCCTCTGGGGGTCTCTTGGGGCAACAGACTCTAGGGGCCTCTGGGAGCCACAGCCTCTGGGGGCCACAGCCTCTGGGGGCCATAGACTCTGGGGGCCTCTGGGGGTCTCTGGGGGCCAAAGACTCTGGGGGGGCTCTGGGGGCCAAAGACTCTAGGGGTCTCTGAGGGCCAAAGACTCTAGGGGGCTCTGAGGGCCAAAGACTCTGGGGGCCAAAGACTCTGGGGGCCTCTGGGGGCCACAGACTATGGGGGAAACAGATTCTGTAGGCCACAGACTCTGGGGGCCACAGACTCTGGGGGCCACAACTCAGGGGGCCGGGGCCCCTAAGGGCCACAGACTCTGCCACGCCACAGACTCTGGAGGCAGGGGTGGGGGGGCAGACCATGGGGCCAGACTCTGGGGCTGAGGGGGCAGACCGTGGGGCCAGACTCTGGTGCTGGGGGGCCACAGACTCTTGGAGCCAGGGACTCTGGGGGCCTCAGACTCTGGGGTCCAAAGACTCTGGGGGCCTCTAGGGGCCACAGACTCTGGGGGAAACAGATTCTGTGGGCCAAAGACTCTGGGGGCCTCTGGGGCCACATACTCTGGGGGCCAAAAACTCTGGGGGCCTCTGGGGGTCTCTTGGGGCAACAGACTCTAGGGGCCTCTGGGGGCCACGGCCTCTGGGGGTCTCTGGGGGCCAAAGACTCTAGGGGGGCTCTGAGGGCCAAAGACTCTGGGGGGGGCTCTGAGGGTCAAAGACTCTGGGGGGGCTCTGGGGACCAAAGACTCTGGGGGGGCTCTGGGGGCCCCTAGGGGCCAAAGACTCTGGGGGCCTCTGGGGCCACAGACTTTGGGGGCCATGACTCTGGGGGCTTTTGGGGGGCCTCTGGGGGCCATGACTCTGAGGGTCTTTGGGGGCCTCTGGGGCCATGACTCTGGGGGCCTTTGGGGGGCCTCTGGGGGCCATGACTCTGGGGGCCACAGACTCTGGGGGCCACAGACTCTGGGGGCCTCTGGGGCCACAGACTCTGGGGGCTATAGACTCTGGGGGCCTCTGGGGGTCTCTGGGGGCCACAGACTCTGGGGCCAAAGACTCTGGGGGCCTCTGGGGGCCAAAGACTCCGGGGGCCTCTGGGGGCTAAAGACTCCGGGGGCCTCTGGGGGCCAAAGACTCTGGGGGCCTCTGGGGGCCAAAGACTCTGGGGGCCTCTGGGGGCCAAAGACTCTGGGGGCCTCTGGGGGCCAAAGACTCTGGGGGCCTCTGGGGGCCAAAGACTCTGGCGGCCTCTGGGGGCCAAAGACTCTGGGGAAACAGATTCTGTAGGCCAAAGTGTTACAGCCATTGGATTTTAAAGGCACTGTTTTTGCATAGACCCATTACTTTCATTTTCTTGAGCATGTCCCAGACAGACTGCCATGGTATTGTTGATTGTATTACAGACTGCTATTGTTATACTGATTGTGCTACAGACTGCTATTGTTCTACTGATTGTGTTACAGACTACTATTGTTATACTGATTGTGTT
This sequence comes from Gastrophryne carolinensis, assembly GCA_027917425.1. Lineage (NCBI taxonomy): Eukaryota > Metazoa > Chordata > Amphibia > Anura > Microhylidae > Gastrophryne > Gastrophryne carolinensis. The sequence continues at coordinate 13,836,022 of CM051241.1, read as the reverse complement.
ACCGGCAGAGTTGAGGGATTGTGTGCCCTGCTCCCATTGGTCCGTGTGTTTGTCATGCAGTTCTCCATCAGGTCCACGGGGGAGGTCCCCTTGCATGGAGCCTTGCATATAAGGCACAGGGTGGCACTAATAAAGTGAAGTTCGTCTTCACCCTCAATACTGAGTTCTGTCTCTTATTGGGGGAAACGCTACATTACAATTCACTAGCCCTTGTAAGGGCTGTTCCTGTTTCCCCACGGATGACTCTGGAATTCCTGCAGCACCTCTCACCATTGGGAAAAGGACGTCTCTGGCGGGGAAGCCCTCTGGCGATAAAGGTTATCGCTACAATTGGTGGCAAGCGGCGGGATGGCCCTTTCTACCCAGAGAGAGTACTACCCTGATGGAGAGTCAGTATGACAAGTTGAAAAGTCTGACCCTGAAGGATCTACTCAAGAGCCGGGGAAGGTCAGCTAGCAACCGCCCACGTCAGGAACTGGTAGCCGAGCTGATCGAAATGGATCGTGCAGCAGTGAGGACCGAAACCAATATAGAGGCCGATGAAGACGCTACTCTCGTTCAAGCGGTTCAGAACAGATTGTCGGTCTATGGCCCGAATCCATCACAGGAACTGATCGACCGAGTCTTCGCCGCAGCGGAGGCAGAGGCCAGTAAGCGAAGGGAAGATCGTCGACTTTCAACCCAGCAGCCTCTCAGCCTCAGTTACACTGGGGGGGAGAAAGATTCCATTTGCAGCATTTAAGTCCTTCCAGGAAAGTGACGACGAGATTGATGGATTTTTGGCCGATTTTGAATGGCAGTGCGCTTTACACCGGGTACCCACGGAGGAATGGGTCACCATATTATCAGGAAAACTATCTGGGAAAGCTTCCGATGCTTTCCGGGCCATCTCTGATGCGGACTTACCACACTACCATCTAACATAGTAACATAGTATGTAAGGCTGAATAAAGACTTTAGTCCATCCAGTTCAGCCTGTTTAACTCCTTCCAGTGGTCTAGTAGCCATAGCCGGAAATGTTATTACATGCCAGGAAGGCATCAAGGCCACTTTTGAACATTTTTAATGTATCCCTCATTACTACCTCCTCTGGCAGCGAGTTCCATAGTCTCACTGCTCTTACAGAGAAGAATCCCCTCCTATGTCGGTGGAGAAAGCACCTTTCCTCTAACCTTAGTGGATGCCCCCGGGTTATGGTTACACTCCGGGGTATAAATAGATTGTGGGACAGATCCTTGTATTGACCCCGAATATATTTATACATAGTTATTAGATCACCCCTCAATCGTCTTTTTTCTAGACTAAATAAGCCTAACTTGGACAATCTTTCCGGGTACTCTAGCCCCCGCACTCCTTTTATTAACTTTGTTGCCCTTCTTTGAACGCGCTCCAGTTCTGATATGTCCTTCTTAAGCACAGGTGCCCAGAACTGTACACAGTATTCCATATGGGGTATGACCAGTGACTTGTACAGGGGTAAAATGATGCTCTGGTCATGAGCACCCATGCCCCTCCTGATGCACCCCATGATCCTGTTTGCCTTGGCAGCAGCTGCCTGGCATTGATTACTACAGTTGAGCTTATTGTCAACTAAAACCCCTAGGTCCTTTTCCATTGTTGTTTTACCAAGTGTTTCTTTATTTAGTGTGTAATCATGACACAGATTTCTCCTTCCCATGTGCATAACCTTACATTTATCTGTGTTAAACTTCATTTGCCATTTAACTGCCCATGCTTCCAATTTATCTAAATCTGTTTGTAGTTGCCTGTTGCCCTCCTTTGTTTTAATTACTTTACTCAGCTTAGTATCATCTGCAAAGATTGAGACTTTACTGTTTAATCCATACCCAATGTCATTTATATATATATTGAAGAGAATTGGTCCCAGAACTGACCCTTGTGGTACTCCACTAGTAACAGTGACCCAATCTGAGTGTGTACCATTGATAACCACCCTCTGCTTCCGATCACTAAGCCAATTTCCCACCCATCTGCACACGTTTTCCCCCAGTCCAAGCATTCTCATCTTTTGTACCAGCCTTTTATGTGGCACAGTATCAAATGCTTTAGAAAAGTCAAGATATATGATATCCAATGACTCCCCCTGATCCAATCTTGAACTTACCTCCTCATAAAAGCTGATCAGGTTTGTCTGGCAGGAGCGATTCCTCATAAATCCATGCTGATATGGAGTAATAAGGTAATTTTCCCCAAGGTGCTCCAGGATAGTATCCCTTAAGAAACCTTCAAACAGCATGCCCACCACAGATGTTAAGCTTACCAGTCTGTAGTTCCCAGGTTCCCCCCTAGATCCCTTTTTGAATATTGGCACCACATTTGCCAAGCGCCAATCCATCGGAACAAACCCTGTAGTTATGGAATCCACAAATATTAGAAATAACGGCTTGTCTATTACTGTACATAACTCCCTTAAAACACGAGGATGTATGTCATCTGGTCCCAGTGATTTATCGATTTTCATCTGCTTGAGACGGTGCCGGACTTCTTCCTTGGTTAGACCAGTGACATTTAATGGAGGGTTTCGGTTATTCCCCTGCATTTCACTGGGCATGTCAAATTCTTTTGTGAATATAGAAGCAAAGAAGTTGTTAAGCAAATTAGCTTTCTCCTCATTTCCCTCTATAGGGGTCCCATCCTTGCTTTTCAGGGGGCCCACACCCTCAGGTTTGTACCTTTTACGGTTTATGTAGCTAAAGAATAATTTGGGGTTAGTTTTACTCTCTTTCGCGACCAGTCTTTCTGTCTCCAGCTTAGCTGCCCTTATCTGTTGTTTACATTGTTTATTTTCTTCTTTATAGTTTTTTAACGCTTCCGCTGTCCCTTCCTGCTTTAAACGTTTAAATGCCTTTTTTGTTGTTGTGGTTTACATGTGTGTCTAATAGTTTTATTCCTGTAAGGTATATATCTGTCACACTGAAAATTAAGTATTCCTTTGAAAGTATCCCATTTAGCGTCCATGCTTTTGTTCTTAAGGACATTTTCCCAGTCAATGCAGTGTAGGACATCTCTAAGTTGGTCAAACTTTGCCTTTTTGAAGTCCCGCGTTTTTGTGACTCCTTGATAAGGCACCCTAGTGACTGCTAATTGGAAATTAATGATATTATGATCACTGCTTCCAAGGTGTCCCCCAACCTGTACCTTTATTACTTTGTCTGGTACATTGGTTAGTATTAGGTCCAATATGGCTTTCCCCCTTGTTGGAGCTTGTACTTGTTGGGAAAGGTAGCCATCTTTTGTTTTAGATAAAAAACTATTACTTTTCTGCGAAACACATGTTTCAGCATCCCAGTCTATATCTGGGTAGTTAAAGTCCCCCATAATCACTACCTCATTTATTTTAGCGGCTATATCTATTTGCCTTAGCATCATATTTTCTATGGATTCGGATATATCTGGAGGTTTATAGCAAACCCCCATCAGTATTTTATGTTTGTTTCTCCCTCCATGTATTTCTACCCATACCGACTCCACATGGTCATTCCCCTCGCATATATCCTCCCGCAGAGCAGGCTGTAGAGAGGATTTTACAATTAAGCAGACTCCACCCCCTTTGCGTTTGTTACGGTCCCTCCTAAACACACAGTATCCCTGTAAATTTACTGCCCAGTCATAGCTTTCATCCAGCCAGGTCTCTGTTACCCCCACTTTCCCCTCGATTCAAAGAGCAAAAGTTAATTGATTTCGGATCGAGAATCGTAAGTTTGGGTGGGTGTTTGTCATTTTTTCTTGTTTTTTTGCCCATTTCGTATTCGCACGATCGTTCGCGCATAGACGTATATGAACATACGCATTTCGTACGGGAATCGTATATTTTGCGTTAGTTCGTGTCTTTTTCCCGTCAAAATCGTATTATTTGCGTCAGATCCTATTTTTTACGTCCTTCACATGGGCTTGCGACCAATTCAGAGAGGTGATTGCTAATTGTTTTGAAGCCCATTAAAGAGCTGCTTTACGAAATGTTTGCCGGCAGCTATTTGGCCTCGGGAGTAGGATGGAGAGGAGCGAGTTTGTGGCACATCAAGGGCTTATGCTTTTTGGCATTGAGTTGATCCAGATGTCTGAGAGCAGATTGCCCCTGCGTCGTCGCATGAACATCGATAGCATGAATGATGTTGAGCTGTTCGAGCTGACCAGGCTTAATCGCGCTTCCCTGCATAAATTATATAGTGAGCTGCGGCCATGGTTAGCCCGCACCACAAGGAAGGGGCAAGCAATTTCAGGTATGACCAAGATGCTTGGCTGCCTGCAATTTTTGGCGAACGGCTCGTTCCAGAGGCTGGGTGCCCTCTCCGTGGGGATGTCCCAGCCTACGCTGAGCCGCGCACTATCTAAATTTTTGGAAGGCATGGCTGCCATAACTCCAAAATATATTTTTTTTCCTGATGATATGGCAGCCAGAAACGCCATTAAGCTTGGTTTTTATAATGTGGCCGACATGCCAAACGTTATTGGTGCTGTTGACTGCACACATGTGGCACTTGTACCTAGGGCAGCCGACGAGTATATATATATAGGTATTGATATTTTGTTTTAGCTTATTATGTTGCCCAACGTGTAATGTAACCTTTTTTCCTTTGCGGCAGCATATTTTTTTTGGCCTCATTTGTGTACATGCCTTATTTAGGCTTTTCATTAGTAGTTTCCAATAGAGTGCAGACATGTTTTAAATTTTTGATCCTTTTTTCAATTATCAATTTTTGTATGCTTTTCCCTTAAGGAATCGAAAAATGGGACACTCCCTTAATGTCCAGGCCGTGGTTGGGCCGGACATGCGTTTTCTGAGTGTCCTTGCCGGCTACCCCGGATCGTCGCACGACTCCTATATACTCAGACGATCTGGGTTGTTTCGGAGATTTGAGTCAGGTGAATTTTCGGGTGCATGGCTGCTTGGTAAGTGTGTCCTATTTATTTGGTATTACATTTCAGACTAATCTGTTATTTGTGGATATTTCTGTTTTGGTATTCTTTACATAAGCCTGAAACTGCATTTTAGTTGGGTCTTCTTTTCTGAACTCCCAACCAAAATGCTTGCCTCACTTTGTCCTTCAGAATGTTTTCCCTTTAGTTAGGATGTCTGTAAGTTTCATGTCCCAAAATATATTGGTTGTGAGTTGATCCCCAAGTATCTGTTAGTTTAGGTTCCTTTTGTAGTATTGGTCTTTAAATGTCAAAGTGGACTTAAACTGCATACATTGTATTCTTTAGATAAATGTTGAGTGGCCCTCAGCAGCATCCTAATTGTTAAATGTCCGAAAACCCAAAATATCGGTAAATTCTAACTGCCCTTGCCCGTGTATATTGTATATTTAAGCGGCATTTTTATTTATGTACTCCATTAGTGGCAATAGTTATTTTGCAAATGTGCCCTGGGTGTATTTTTACGCCCTTTACCTTACATCATTTGGATATATGTCAAATTCTTTGTGTTTGTTCTCTTGCCTTTTTAATGTTTATGAAATTTCATTGTCTTGTTAAGGTGATTCCGGGTACCCACTTCTCCCCTGGCTCATGACGCCTGTGCTGCGGCCCCAGGATGCCTCTCAGGAAGCGTACAACCGTGCGCACCGCAAGACCAGGGCTGTTGTGGAGAGGGCCTTTGGGCTGTTGAAGAACCGTTTTCGTTGTTTGGACCATACTGGGGGCGCCCTGCAAAATGATCCCAAAAAAGTGATCGACATCATCATGGCATGTGCTGTTTTGCACAATTTTGCTATACTCGAACGTGTACCACGTTATGTGGATAGTCTGCCCTCTACAGCCCTAGAGGATGATGTGGAAAATTATGTTGGCCCACCCAGTGAGTCTGGACAATCAGTTCGAGCAAACTTGATATTGCAGCATTTTAGTTAATTTAGTTTCGTTTTGCAACATTCTGTGTGTCTGTCTTAGCCTTTTGGTTCAATATGTTGGTTTGCCGTAATGTGGCATTACCTTAAATAAAAAATTTTTTCCCTTAATTGTTGCCTAATGTATTTCATGTTGTTTATTTAGCTTGATATTTGCATTGTTACACCTCTTAAACCAAAAAGGATCTGGTTTAGCCCAAGCTGATTTAAACTGTGTTTCCAGTAAAAACGCCACAAGTATAGTAAATTTAAATTTTGTTTTACTTTGTATAATTATAGTTATTTGGCTTAACATAAAACATTCCACATACAACTGTGGTTAAAAAGGCATGAGATAACCAAACAAAAAAAAACCACATCTACACCTGGAAGTGAGTGGCACAACCAAACAAGGACACCCAGTCCAAAGGCCAGCCTAGTCCAGTCATTAATATTGCCTGTGCCCAGGGATATTTGGGCATGGCCATAATGTCACACAAACATGTCTGCAAACAGGAGGAGCACAAACCAAATACATATTTAAAGCCATAAGTGGCCAGATACACTCCACATAGACCTATGGCATTGGCTAGTGGCCTTAATCATTACTCTAAGGAGCTATATGGGAGCAAATACAAAACACAACCTGCATGAGCAACACAAAATGGATTGTTTGAAACCTCAAAGGACAAGTAAATACAGTGGGGGGTAAGAGAAAAGATGTCCCACACAATCATGGCTTAATATGGTGGCTGCCCATAATACCCAGGTGGAGGTCCAGGTGGAGGTCCATGTGGATGGGACCTAGCCTGGGCCATGGCAGCATTGTGAATTTGAAACTGCTCCACAATGTTTCTCTGCATATTGGTCATCTCAGCCATGGCTGACTGGATGCCATTACTTGCAGTTACCATGTTGCTTTTGAGGGTACGCAACTCCGCGAGGATGCCCTGTAAGCTGGTATTGATGGTGACCATGTCGGCATGCCTTTCCTCACGCTCTGTAACGAGCTGTGCCTCATAAGAGTCCCTTTCTTGGGTCCATAATTGAAGCAGGGCACTCTGCCTCCCCTGGGAAATTGTGGGGCGGCGTAATGGAGTCCGCCCCACAATTACCCTGGCTCTTGGGCGTGCCCTGCCGCGTGGTGTCGTCCCCTCAACAGCAACAGGCCTGCTTTGCAAATCCTCAGCAGCAGAGTGAACACTGGGGACTGTTGTGTCAGTCTCCCCATGTGCCTGCACAATGGATGGAGATTCACTCTGCTGCTGAGGATTGGCCAGAGAAACATTAGGGAGCAGTTCCAGATTGGGACCCAGGGGGAGGTCATCGGACGTGCCCTGCAGGGAGACATCAGCTTCCTCCATTTCCATGATATCTTCCATGATTGTGCGGGTCTGTAGGGACATATAAAAAAAAAGGGTAAGTTGGCGTCCAAATTTGGGATTCCATCAGTTTAACACATGCATAAGCACTTGGTAGTATTTATGGGACTAAATTAACTTACCGGAAATCTCGGATCTGGGCTCCTATGCTGTACGGACCTGGTAGGCATAAGCAAACTGGGGGGTGAGTTTACCCTTGCTGAGGGATCATGCTGGGCTGAAGAAGAGAAAACCAAACAAGGTAAACACACACATAAGCATTGTTTTTGTAGTTAATCAAAAAAACCACTATTTGTAATATTAAGCAACTCTACAGCAATGGGGACATTTGTTAAAAGACACGCAATTTTAGATAGGTGCAATGGCTCGAGAAAACTGCTAACTGACCTCATTTCTAAGTCAGGAAGTGTACCCAGTCAGCATACTACTTGCACAGCAACTATTTGGAATTTGACTACCATTCTCTAGGTCAGGGGTACTCAAACACTTCTTCTAAAGGTGCATTTAAAGGTATGTGGTGAGAGGTGAATGTCTGGCCATGGGGCTGTCGCAGGGGGTGTCTAGTTAGAAATAAACACACGGGTGGAGGGGCTGGAGATTGCCAAGTGCAAACTAATAAAGGCTGCTTGCCCTTGCTGGGCTGGATGGGGCAGAGCTGAGGGGACAGGGATTGGATGGCTAAAGGGGGGAGTTCACGAATTGATGGTGATGGGATGGATGGAGCAAATCTGTTACAAATGTATGGGGCTTATGTGGGGGGGGGGGCACATGGGGGGACTGTGGCAGATGGGGCAGAGCTGGGGCAGCGGGACACGATTGGACCAAGAGAAAGATGCACCAAGTTACTGTGTACCTTGCAATGCCACTTCCTGTGGGTACTTCATATTGCAATGCTATGTTTCAGGGAGCCATGACATTGGGCAGGAGAACAACCACTACATCGCCGATCAAGGGGGCAGCTCTGAGCACGTCAACATAGAAGTAACTGAGTGCAGGGCTGTCTGGCCAGGGGTCCTGGAATCTGGTGCCAAGGTCCGCATTGGTACCCCGGGCCGCCAGTTGAGTCTCGCTGCTCTAGGTCAGATATGTTTGGGGGTGGGTAATTAAATTGTTACCTCAAACACAACTCACACAACAAATAGCCAACCCATCCATAATGATGTGTGTTTTGTGATTGCGTCAAAATATATCACTTTTCAGGATAAACTTCGTTACTTGACCAATAATTTTGGAAAATTGATCTTTTACATAATGGATGTGGTCCTAAATGTGTGATTCACAGGGACCAAAACAGGACACAAACAGGCACAGTAGTGCGAGGCCAAGCAAGGCAAACCATAGGGCCATCCCGTCATCTTGGTACTAGTGAACTTTAGATTATTTACCAAACAGGCAAACATGCAGATTTAAGAGTACTCACCGTGGGTACGGGTCGGTGAGTCTGTGTCCCTTAGACCCGCATGGCCACCGACCGCGACCGGATGGAGAAGTCCCAGCACAATCTCCTCAGCAGGGGTAAACTCCAGTTTTGTAGGAAAGCCACCTTCAGTTTGCATGCTGAAACGAGAAAATTGTTTGGTACTCAGAAAAGGTGCATATAGTACATCCTAATCCTTATATTTGGAGACATCATTTATTTACCTGTAATTATGCCTTTTAATTTCTTTTTGACGTACAGCATATTTCAGATCCGAGATTTTCTTCTGAATTTGGGACACATCTTACCTCTCTCCCCCCGCTGCATTTACTTGTCGTAGGATGGTTTCAAACAATTCCATCTTGCGCTGCTTTGTGGTGTGTTTTGATTTGCTCCCATAGAGCTCGTCATAGTATAATGTAAGGCCACTAGCCAATGCCATATTTTGGTCATGGGAGAATCTCCCACTCAACTGGCCGCGGCGCAATGTGCGGCCAGATGGTTGGCTTGGCTGCTCCTCCATGTGTGCAGACACATGTGGTGACATTATGGCCTGGGGCTGGGTAGGGGAATGGACGGATTGTTGGCTTCCCAATGACTGGACTGGACTGGCCAAGGGACTGGGTGTTCTTGCGTGGCTGGCCACCGAACTTCCAGGTGTAGATGTGGTCAGGGTGGCCATTCTTTGGCCTCTTGGGGGGCTATGTTCCCGGCTGGTGCCAGGTCGGGGGCTCTGTTCCCGGCTGGTGCCAGGTCATGGGCTTCTGGCCCTGCTGCGGGGCCTGTCTTGGCTTCTGGCCCTGCTTCTTTCCCTTTCTGGGGTTCGGGCCCTGCTGCGGGGCCTGTAGGGGCTTCTGGCCCTGCTTCGGGGCCTTGCTGGGGTTCTGGGCATCCGTTCTCGCCTTTCTGGGCTTCTGGCCCTGCTTTTGTGGCTGTAGGGGCTTCTGGCCCTGCTTCTGGGCCTTTCTGGGGTTCGGGCCCTGCTTGTGTGGCTGTAGGGGCTTCTGGCCCTGCTTCTGGGCCTTTCTGGGGTTCGGGCCCTGCTTGTGTGGCTGGACGGGCTTCTGGCCCTGCTGCGGGGCCTGTAAGGGCTTCTGGCCCTGCTTCTGGGCCTTTCTGGGGTTCGGGCCCTGCTGCGGGGCCTGTAGGGGCTTCTGGCCCTGCTTCGGGGCCTTGCTGGGGTTGTTGCCCTGCTGCGCGGCCTTGCTGGGGTTCTGGGCCTCCTGTCTCGCCTTTCTGGGCTTCTGGCCCTGCTTGTGTGCCTGGACGGACTTCTGGCCCGGGATGGGCTTCTGGCCCTGGATGGGGTTCTGGCCCTGCTGCGGGGCCTGGGTTGGCGAACTGCCCTGCTTGAACCCATGGGCGGTGTGTCCTCCCTTGGGCGGCCTCTTCTGGGGGCAGAGGTGGTGGGTGCTGCTGTGGCCTGTTTTTTTGCCGCAGGGGCACGTGCCTTGGGGCCCCTTTTTTGGCTAACGGAGGGTCCAGTGTCCCTTGGTGGGGCAGAGGTAGTACTTGCCATCTTGGATCGGAGTTTTTTCCTTCCTTGCTGGGACCTGGTGGTTGGGCCCTCCGAGGTCTGGCTTTGCTGGGCGCGTTTGGATGCTGGCTTTTTTGGTGCCATTTTCCACAAATGCTCAAAGAGAATGAGCTTTGGGTGCAGGGACCTTTAAATAATGAGCCCAGCGTGTGACGCCTATGCGCACGACTACGCGCTCGTACGGACGTACGTTCGAGCGGAACCAGGAAACCGCTGGGGTTTCACTTATCTGCTGCCTTGAAGAAGCATAAAGATGGCGCCCACTATCTTCACCCGTCAACAGGAAGAGATCCTCATGCTGGTAAGTGCCTGCCTCTGCATTTTAATCTAATAGTCAATGATGGCCTAAATGTAAATGATGCGTTTGTAACTAGTTTTGGGTCTCTTAATGTTTAAGAACTGGCTCCTCACACTTCATCCTCAAGGGCCGAGCCTGGCCACGTTTTCACCTGTCTATGCTGATGTCCGAATTAGGGCAATTGCTCTGGCTTAGCACCAGTTAATTAACCTGTGGAGTAGCGGGGCTAGCTGTCAAACCTGGCCTGTCTCGGACCTTGATGCGGATGTTTGAGGAACACTGTTTGCCTAAGCCCGCAAAACACAACGGGAAGCCACACACGTGGGCCAAAAGCCTAAGCATAAGCCTACATCTTGGATGTTTAAACCATCCTAACATGCCATAGATGCAGGTGGCCTGATTTTTAATGTTGGCTATTATCTGTATGTACATGGTGTGTGAAACATATAACATAAGACCAGACTCTCATTCACAGTCAACGTCCGCTTTAAGGCACTCCCCAAAAATGGCTGGCACTCTAAATGTGTGTGTTAATGACATGAAATTCTCAACTTGTGATGCAACACATATGGGTCTGTGTGTAAAAGTAAAAGCTCTGTGTCCATTATGTTTTTCAGATCATGCTTCAGCGCGGGTATGACTTCGCGCCCAATGTGTGCGAAAAAAGGGACATCGCCCGGGAGATCATCACGGAAATCCACCGTGTCACCAGCACCACCTTCACTCACACCCAGATAATGCAGCATTGGTCGGACCTGAAACGTCTGCACATGGCCCGGGTGCGGAGGTTTTTTGGGATCCATTTCCCAAGTAAGTACCAAGCGATAGCATGTGATATGTAGGAAATGTATAAGCTATACCTTTATTTATAATGACTTTTCTTTGCTAGTGTTGGAAATGGATTTCAGAATTCGCCGCACCCGGAGGCGCACAGGCCGACCAGTGCTGCATGAGTCTGCATCTGTGAGTGAAGGTGGTGGATCTCCCGGGCGACGGACCTACCCCTCCTCTGTGGCCTCCTCAGACCAGCCCCTGGACCTTACCACAGAGGAGGGGCCCAACCGCGTGGGCGTGGAGTCATGCCCGGCCAGGCATGGGGAAGGCTCTGGTATGTCACTCTTCATGTATAGGCACAAAGATATACATGGCAGGCCAAAAACTAAGTTCTCCTTTATTATGTATTTGTAGAATCTTCGGGAGCGGGTGAAATAGTGGAGGACGAGGCAGCAGAGATGCTGGAAGGAGATCCTGACGAAGGTGAGTGATGTCAGCCAGCCTGGGAGCCAGATCTGTTTGGAATAGTGACTCTATACAACTACTAACCAAATGTCACATGTTTCTCCAGGGACTTCTTCACAGCATAGCCAGGACCAAGGGCAGCCTGTTGGCCCCAACCAGCCATCTGTCGGCCACCAACTCCGTAAGTCTACATGCCATTATTCATATTAATGTTTTGTTAGCTAATAACACACACATAACTAAAGGCGTAGCCAATGTGTAGTTAACACTTTCATGTGGCCACTTCGTTAGCTTAAAGCGGACCCTAACTTGTATTAAGAACATAGCTAATAATTAGCCAACACACTGTACCTACAGATTTGAAACATTGAAAAACAGCCTACAGCCATCTAATGCATGTTAGGAGCCTGAAAACATCCAATGTTGCGGAATATGGAATGCGCAATATTTACAGGCAGCATGGGATACAGATTTAAAAAAGTAAGGTGCTGCAATGCATTGTGGGAGTGATGACCTTTCCCTCAACCCAGCTATGCTCTGGCTTCCCAACGCACCACTGTAACCTACTCCCCTGTACTTTATCCAACTCTCCACTCCTCATGAAGTGTTATGCTTCAGAGTCCAGATGGCGGCGCTGTAATCAAAAAACCTCCAAAATGTACTTTGATCTGGTGCAGAATCATTTGGGAATAGTTATTGGTTTTCATTAAATAATGTTGAAGGTCCGGTTTAAGGAGTTTAAATACTTACCTGTGGGAAAAGCATTAACTTTATCCCTTGGAAGAATGACATATGTCATGCATTTACATTTATTTGATTAACCCCAAATCGATTTCCAGCATACAAACCGGTCTGGTACTCCTATTTATGTTTATTTCTCTATTGCTTACAGGGATTATCCCAAAAACCGTGGCAGAAAAAAAAAAAAGAATCAAGGAGTTGGTGGCCGAGCTGCTGGCCATACAGGCGACGTTGGGGCCAACAGATGAAGAAGAGGAGGATGATTAGTGCCCTTGGTCCTGGCTACTTTTGTTAAATGGTTTTAAAAGTTTTTTATTGTTAAAAATTTTTTAGGTTTTAAAAAACCAAAAATAAAACTAAAAAATTTTACTATGTTTTAAACAAAAAAATAAAAAATTTAATATGTTTGTCCAAAAAAAAAGCAAATAAATTTTACTATGTTTTAAACAAAACCAAAAACAAAAAAGTTACTATGTTTTAAAAAAAAACAAAAACAACCAAACCAAATAATTTAAATAAATTATATTTTAAGCCTTCATAAATGTGTCTTTTCTAATATGCGCACCAAAAAACAATTACACAAACAAGAAAAAACACGCTTATAAACATATAGACATATGTACATTATGTGGTTTAGGTAAGTTTTAGGGACCGAGAAATGAAGAAGGATGCAAGCGCTAAGGGGTTTAGGTAAGTTTTAGGGACCGAGAAATGAAGAAGGATGCAAGCGCTAAGGGGTTTAGGTAAGTTTTAGGGTCGTCAACATGAAGAAGGATGCAAGCGCTAAGGGGTTTAGGTAAGTTTTAGGGACCGAGAAATGAAGAAGGATGCAAGCGCTAAGGGGTTTAGGTAAGTTTTAGGGTCGTCAACATGAAGAAGGATGCAAGCGCTAAGGGGTTTAGGTAAGTTTTAGGGTCGTCAACATGAAGAAGGATGCAAGCGCTAAGGGGTTTAGGTAAGTTTTAGGGACCGAGAAATGAAGAAGGATGCAAGCGCTAAGGGGTTTAGGTAAGTTTTAGGGTCGTCAACATGAAGAAGGATGCAAGCGCTAAGGGGTTTAGGTAAGTTTTAGGGTCATCAACATGAAGAAGGATGCAAGCGCTAAGGGGTTTAGGTAAGTTTTAGGGTTGTCAACATGAAGAAGGATGCAAGCGCTAAGGGGTTTAGGTAAGTTTTAGGGTCGTCAACATGAAGAAGGATGCAAGCGCTAAGGGGTTTAGGTAAGTTTTAGGGTCGTCAACATGAAGAAGGATGCAAGCGCTAAGGGGTTTAGGTAAGTTTTAGGGACCGAGAAATGAAGAAGGATGCAAGCGCTAAGGGGTTTGGATGGGGTGCGGGATGAGGGTGCGCATGCGCAAGATCTTATATACATACGAACGCACGAATCTAAGAGGCCAAAAACCAATGAAAACCAGAGGCAAACGCAAGTAATTGGAAGAGGTGGACGATGGAAGCAGCAGAAAAAACAGGCTGCCGCCGCAACAAGTGAGCACATGAACGTGAAGTTTACGATTGTCAACTGACTGAGGCAAGTTCGGGAGATAACATACGAACGGACGTATATTTTAGGATAGAAACGTATTTGCTTATAGAATCACTCGCAAGTTCATACGAACGCACGAGCGGACGTGAAAAATAGGATGATCGGCACCCAAATCCAAGCTGTTACATGTTTCTTTGAATCGACCCTTATGTCATATTGTTCTTCTGTTATTATCAGTTCTAGTTCATCCATTTTATTAGTCAAGCTTCTAGCATTTGTAAGCATGCATTTCAAATGCTTATGACAATTTTGATAATTTTGTATATTGCCCTTATTCCTGCTAGATGTGCTAACCCCTCCCCCCTCTCCACCCCCAGTTTCATGTCTACACCCACTGTCACTTTCTTTCCTAACTTCCCCTTTGTAATAGCTTTTACCCTCCCCCCCAATGCTCAGTTTAAACACTCCTCTAACCTTTTAGCCATCCTCTCCCCCAGAACAGATGCACCCTCCCCATTGAGGTGCAACCCATCCCTGCCAAAGAACCTGTAGCCCACTGTGAAGTCGGCCCAGTTCTCTAAGAACCCAAACCCCTCCTTTTTACTCCAATTTTTGAGCCACCTGTTTACATCTCTAATCTCCCGCTGCCTCTCTGGTGTGGCTCTTGGTACTGGTAGTATTTCTGAGAATACTACAGTTGAGGTCCTTGCCTTAAGCTTACGGCCTAAGTCCCTGAAATCATTTTTTAAGTCCCTGTTCTCCCATTTCCCCTCCCTTTCTTACTGGAGCCGACAGATGTGTCTTGCTGCAGCTGTGCCATCCCTGAGCTAGCATCCTCCTCATCTGCCAACCGGGCAAACTTGTTTGGAGGTGCCTGTTCAGGGCTAGCCTCCCTGTAACTTTTACCCCTACCCCGCCTTCTAACTGTTATCCAGCTAGCTGCCTCATTTTCCTGCTTTTCCTCTCCCCCCATACTACCACCCTCCCCTGACCCTGAGCCATGTAGTGCCAGATCAGTGAGATCCAGACTCTTTTGCATGATAACAATTTCTCTCAGTGTTGCCAATCGCTTATTTAGATCGTGAATCACGGCTTTCAAATCAGAGATTCGCAGGCATCCGGGGCATATATATTCACCATCGACCGATTGATCAAGAAGTGCATACATAGCACTAGATACACATAGATGTACACTGAACAGCATTGTTAGGCATGGAACCCATTGTATGAATTTGTGGGAACACCAAGTGTAGAATTTACAACACTTAAAATAACAATATGAAATCAAGGCAGATACTTACAGCTTCCGAAATTCTGCTTGTAACTTCTTCTTTTAACTCCTGCTTTAACTCACCACTTCCAAGCAGCCACTTACAGAGTCAGCCAAAAGAGCTGTGTGTGTGGCCTTATAACACACCTGCTTCAATTAGGCCTCAATTAGGCCTCAGCAGGAATCCAGGAAAGAGAAAAAAAAAAACTTTTTTTTTTCTTTGGTTTAAATTTGTGCCAGCATTAACACACTGATTCACAAAAATAAAACAAACACAGTTTCCTATATTTTACTTACCCAATGAGCTCAGTTTCCCAAAACTTACCACAGGAGATCCTGCTTTAACTCACCACTTCCAAGCAGCCACTTACAGAGACAGCCAAAAGAGCTGGTAAAGGAGGCTTTGTTAGCCCGGTACGCTGTCACCCCGGAAGCCTACAGGCGACGATTTTGGGAATCCCAAAAGAAGGGAGGGGATTCTTACACGGAGTGGGCATGTCGCCTCCATCGTACAGCATCACACTGGGTCACTGCATGCCAAGCCACAACCGCTGAGGAGGTACTACAGTTGTTTTTACTAGAACATTTTCTCGATGCCCTGCAACCAGAGCTAAGAGAGTGGGTACGTGACCGGAGGCCTCTAACGCTACCTGAGGCTGCTCGTCTAGTCGACGAGTACACCGATGCTCGCCGGACAGAACAGTCCGGTCCAAAACCACCACCTCCCATCAAAGTTCAAGCACCTGTGGCTTCAGCGCTAACTCGTGACTCTGGGCCACATAGGCCAGAGCAGCAACCGAACCTCTCCACAGTTCTGGACTTAGTTCTGACCAATGGGGATCTGGTGTCCGAGGTCAGGGTTGAAGAAAATCTGGGTTCCAGTGACCATCAATGCTTATGGTTCAGAATAAAAACAGACATGGTGCAATCACACACCAGAACCAAAGTGCTAGACTTTAGGAAGACAAACTTTAAGGAAATGGCGGAGTATGTAGAAAGAAAATTAGGTGAGTGGAACAGAGTAGCAGAAGTGAGTGCCCAGTGGTCACTATTAAAAATGGCCATCTTAAAGGCAACTAAACAATATGTGAAACAAACTAGCAAGAATAAAAGGAAGAAGAAACCATTATGGTTTACTAGGGAAGTCAGCACTATCATAAAAGATAAGAAGTCTGCCTATAAGAAGTATAAAGTAAGTGGAAGTGTAGCTGACAGAGAGGCATATAAAATTAAACAGAGGGAAGCAAAACTAATTATAAGGACTGCTAAAGGGCAAAAGGAGGAAGAAATGGCCAAATCTATGAAGAGGGGAGATAAAACCTTTTTTCGATATATTGGTGACAGAAAGAAGAAAAACAATGCAGTCTCAAAAATTAGAAATAGGGAAAATAATTATATTGACGGAGATAAGGCTGTGGCTGACCATCTGAATAGCTACTTTTGTTCGGTATTTTCAGATAGTAGCAGGCATTGCCATAGCACAGCATCCAGCTGGGAGGGCACAGCTCCGGAGTTTCTGGAGGCTGATGTCTTAGCCGAGCTGGCACAGCTAAAGGTAAGTAAGGCGATGGGTCGAGATGGAATCCACCCCAGAGTTCTAAGGGAACTTAGGTTTGTGATTGCAGCCCCTCTGACTGATTTACTTAACCATTCCCTTTCAACTGGCGAGGTTCCAAATGATTGGAGAATGGCCAATGTCATACCGATCCATAAAAAGGGGAGTAGAGAAGAAGCCAGTAATTACAGGCAAGTTAGTTTAACATCTATAGTGGTCAAATTAATGGAAACACTCTTAAAAAAACAGATAATTTCCCATCTAAAAATTAATGACCTATTGGACCCAAAACAGCACGGCTTTGCTGAGGGCAGATCATGTCAGACCAATCTTATTGATTTCTTTGACAATGTCACTAAAGTGTTAGATGAAGGTGGTGCTGTGGATATCGCCTATCTGGATTTTAGCAAAGCCTTTTGACACTGTACCACATAAGGAGCTCATAGATAAGTTATTGAAGGTAGGACTCAATCCCTGGATAGGTCAGTGGATTTCCAGTTGGCTGAGGGATCGGTATCAGAGCGTTGTTGTAAATGGTGTGCAATCTGAACAAAGGCGAGTTACAAGTGGTGTGCCGCAGGGCTCTGTCCTGGGCCCCATTCTTTTTAATATCTTTGTAAGTGACATAGGAGAAGGCTTGGTAGGAAAAGTTTGTCTGTTTGCTGATGATACAAAGGTTAGTAATAGGGTGGATATTCCGGGAGGTGTCTGCAACATGGAAAATGATTTAGCTTTACTGGATAGATGGTCAAAACTGTGGAAACTAGAGTTTAATGTCTCTAAATGTAAAATCATGCACTTGGGTAGAAGGAATCCCTGCTCTGAGTACCGTATGGGCAGCACTGTGTTAGCCAGGACCTCGGAGGAGAGAGATTTAGGGGTACTGATTACTGATAGCTGCAAGATGAGTGGACAGTGTAGCCAGGCAGTGGGAAAAGCAAGCAGGATGCTCGGCTGCATAGCTCGAGGCATCACCAGTAGGAAGAGGGAGGTTGTGATGCCGCTGTATAGAGCCCTGGTGAGGCCACAGCTAGAATACTGTGTGCAGTTCTGGAGACCTTACCTGCAAAAAGACATTATTCAAATAGAACGGGTCCAAAGGCGGGCAACGAAAATGGTGGAAGGATTTAAACTTAAAACTTATCAGGAGAGACTTAAAGAACTTAATTTGTACAGTCTGGAGGAAAGAAGGGAGAGGGGGGACATGATTGAGACCTTTAAATATGTGAAAGGATTGAATAAGGTTCAGGAGGGAAGTGTTTTTAAGAAGAAACTTAATGATAGAACACGGGGGCACAACCTGAAGCTAGTCGGGGGGAAGATCAGGAGCAATGTTAGAAAATATTATTTTACAGAAAGAGTAGTAGATGCTTGGAACAAACTTCCAGCAGAGGTAGTTGAAAAATCAACAGTTAATGAATTTAAACATGCCTGGGATAAGCACACATCTATCCTAAGATAAAGAGTACATACAGTATACACATAAGGGCAGACTAGATGGACCGTATGGTCTCCTTCTGCCGTCAACCTTCTATGTTTCTATGTTTCAGTGCCATCGTTGCAAACAACGGGGACATTATCGCAGGGATTGCGCCCTAGAGCCTCCCCGAAACACGTGGAGGCAAAAACAACCCTCACCCTCCCGTACCCCTGCGGCACACTGTTTGGAAGCTGAGAGCAGTTCGGAAGAGTACCTGGGGGTACTGTACGAAGCTGATCCCGTACAAGCGGCCATCCAAGACAACCGACAGCACCATCGCCAGGAGGTACGAGTCAATGGGCGCACCGCGCAAGGATTACGCGACACCGGAGCCACACTTACCTTGCTCCAACCTCATTTGGTCAAGAACAAAGACCGCACCGGACACACCGTTGCAGTAAGGGTGGCGGGAGGAGCTGTGTTTCGACTCCCAACTGCCCGAGTACATCTTGACTGGGGCGCTGGATCCGGCAGGGTACATGTGGGACTTATAGACAACTTACCCGCAGAAGTACTATTGGGAAATGATCTAGGACCAATGACTTCTGCCTACGCTACCTCTGTGCCAGCCAGCATCAACCCTGTTACAGCCCGAGCTGCCGACTCCAGCCCACTGGTCGGGGAGACCCAGGGGTTTCGTCTGCATCACGTCATGTCTGTTACAAGAGGCCAAGAAGAGGATCAGCCATCAGGTTACGTCCTTCCAGAAGGGAAACTTATGCCAAACGCTGTTTTTGTTTGGGGCATTGACCGTCGGATTGATCAGCCTGAAATTAAGTATTTTTTTTCAAAGTATGGCGCTGTAAAGAATGTCAAAATAATTAGGGATGCCTCTGGCATTTCTAAGGGTTATGGTTTTGTCTCCTTTTACGATGATATAGATGTGCAGAAGATTGTGGATTCTCCGATCAGCTTCCATGGAAAGAGATTGAAACTTGGACCAGCTATAAGAAAGCAAAGCACCTGTGCACACATCCAACCAAGGACTTTGGTGCTGAACTCACCAACGCCACAATATCCCAGTGTTTGGACCCCACCCATGACCGATTCCTATGTACAGCCCACGCCAATGTTTAGTCCTGTTACTCACTATTTGCAGACTTGTCCTTACACAGAACTCTGCCCATAACAAGAGTCCGGACAGCCCCAAGTTAACCCGAACAGGGTCAATCCGGGTCTGCCGGGTGTTCCACAAAAAGGGGGCATTGTAACAGACTCTGCCTTTGGATTTTAAAGGCACTGTTTTTGCATAGACCCATTACTTTCATTTTCTTGAGCATGTCCCAGACAGACTGCCATGGTATTGTTGATTGTATTACAGACTGCTATTGTTATACTGATTGTGCTACAGACTGCTATTGTTCTACTGATTGTGTTACAGACTGCTATTGTTCTACTGATTGTGTTACCGGCAGAGTTGAGGGATTGTGTGCCCTGCTCCCATTGGTCCGTGTGTTTGTCATGCAATTCTCCATCAGGTCCACGGGGGAGGTCCCCTTGCATGGAGCCTTGCATATAAGGCACAGTGTGGCACTAATAAAAAAAGTTCATCTTCACCCTCAATACTGAGTTCTGTCTCTTATTGGGGGAAACGCTATATTACAATTCACTAGCCCTTGTAAGGGCTGTTCCTGTTTCCTCACGGATGACTGGAATTCCTGCAGCACCTCTCACCATTGGGAAAAGGACGTCTCTGGCGGGGAAGCCCTCCGGCGATAAAGGTTATTGCTACACAAAGACTCTGGGGGCCAAAGACTCTGGGGGCCAAAGACTCTGGGGGAAACAGATTCTGTAGGCCAAAGACTCTGGGGGCCACAGACTCTGGGGGCCACAGACACTGGGGGCCTCTGGGGGCCACAAACTCTGGGGGCCTCTGGGGGCCACAGACTCTGGGGGAAACAGTTCTGTAGGCCACAGACTCTGGGGGCCACAGACACTGGAGGCCAAAGACTCTGGGGGCCTCTGTGGGCCTCGGAGGGCCACAAACTCTAGGGGCCACAAACTCTGGGGGCCACAGACTCTGGGGGCCGGGGCCTCTAAGGGCCACAGACGCTGGGGGCCACAGACTCTGGGGACCAAACACTCTGGGGGCCAAACACTCTGGAGGCCAAACACTCTGGAGGCCAAACACTCTGGAGGCCAAACACTCTGGAGGCCAAACACTCTGGGGGCTACAAAAACTGGGGGCCACAGAAACTGGGGGCCTCTGGCGCGCCACAGACTCTGGCGCTCCACAGACTCTGGCGCGCCACAGACTCTGGCGCGCCACAGAAAATGGGGGCCACAGAAAATGGGGGCCTCTGGGGGCCACGACTCTGGGGGGCCAAGACTATGGGGGGCCAAGACTATGGGGGGCAAGCCTATGGGGGGCCAAGACTCTGGGGGGCCAAGACTCTGGGGGGCCAAGACTCTGGGGGCCTCAGGGGGCCAAAGACTCTGGTGGCCTCTGGGGGCCTCTTGGGGCCACAGACTCTGGGGGCCACTGGGGGCCACAGACTCTGGGGACCACAGACTATGGGGGCCACAGACTCTGGGGGCCTCTGGGAGCTGCAGACTCTGGGGGCCACAGACTCTGGGGGCCACAGACTCTGGGAACCTCTGGGGGTCACAGACTCTGGGGGCCTCTGGGGGCCACAGACTCTGGGAACCTCTGGGGGCCACAGACTCTGGGGGCCTCTGGGGGCCACAAACTCTGGGGGCCTCTGGGGGCCACAGACTCTGGGGGCCTCTGGGGGCCACAGACTCTGGGGGCCTCTGGGGGCCACAGACTCTTGGGGCCTCTGGGGGCCACAGACTCTTGGGGCCTCTGGGGGCCACAGACTCTTGGGGCCTCTGGGGGCCACAGACTCTTGGGGCCTCTGGGGGCCACAGACTCTGGGGGCCTCTGGGGGCCACAGACTCTGGGAGCCACTAACTCTGGGGGCCACAGACTCTGGGGGCCTCTGGGGGCCACAGGCTCTGGGGGCCTCTGGGGGCCACAGGCCCTAGGGTCTTCTGGGGGCCACAGGCTCTGGCGGGCCTCTGGGGGCCACAGGCTCTGGGGCCCACAAACTCTGGGGGCTTCTGGGGGCCACAGGCTCTAGGGGCCTCTGGGGGCCACAGACTCTGGGGCCCACAAACTCTGGGGGCCTCTGGGGGCCACAGACTCTGGGGGCCTCTGGGATCACAGTCTCTAGGGACCTCTGGGGGCAGGGGGCCACAGACTCTGGGGGCCACAGACTCTGGGGGCCTTCTGGGGCCACAGACTCCGGGAGCCACAGACTCTGGGGGCCACAGACTCTGGGGGCCACAGACTCTGGGGGCCACAGACTCTGTCGGCCTCTTGGGGCCACAGACTCTGGGGGGCCATGACTCTGGGGGCCATGACTCTGGGGGCCATAAACTCTGGGAGCCACAAACTCGGGGAACCTCTGGGGGGCCACAGAATCTGGGGGCCTCTGGGGGCCACAGACTCTGGCGGGCCACAGACTCTGGTGGGGCACAGACTCTGGAGGCCAGGGTGGGGGGGCAGACCGTGGGGCCAGACTCTGGGGCTGGGGGGCAGACCATGGGGCCAGACTCTGGGGCTGGGGGCACAGACTCTTGGAGCCGGGGCCTCTGGGGGCCACAGGCTCTGGCGGGCCTCTGGGGGCCACAGACTCTGGGGCCCACAAACTCTGGGGCCTCTGGGAGCCACAAACTCTGGGGGCCTCTGGGGGCCACAAGCTCTAGGGGCCTCTGGGGGCCACAGACTCTGGGGCCCACAAACTCTGGGGGCCTCTGGGATCACAGTCTCTAGGGACCTTTGGGGGCCACAGACTCTGGGGGCCACAGACTCTGGGGCCACAGACTCGGTGGGCCACAGACTCGGGGGGCCACAGACTCGAGGGGGGCACAGACTCGGGGGGCCACAGACTCGGGGGGGCCACAGACTCGGGGGGGCCACAGACTCGGGGGGGCCACAGACTCAGGGGGGCCACAGACTCTGGGGGGGCCACAGACTCTGGGGGCTTTTTGGGGCCCCAAACTCTGGGGCCACAGACTTCGGGAGCCTCTGGGGGCCACAGACTCTGGGGGCCAAAATCTCTGGGGGCCTCTGGGGGCCACAGACTCTGGGGGCAACAACATCTGGGGGCCAAAGACTCTGGGGGCCACAGACTCTGGGGGCCACAGACTCTGGGGGCCACAGACTCTGGAGGCTGGGGTGGGGGGGCAGACCATGGGGCCAGACTCTGGGGCTTGGGGGCAGACCATGGGGCCAGACTCTGGGGCTGGGGGCACAGACTCTTGGAGCCAGGGACTCTGGGGGCCACAGACTCTGGGGGCCAAAGTCTCTGGGGGCCTCTGGGGACCAAAGGCTCTGGGGGCCTCTGGGGACCAAAGACTCTGGGGGCCTCTGGGGGCAAAAGACCCTGGGGGCCAAAGACTCTGGGGGCCAAGGACTCTGGGGGTCTCTGCGGGGAGACACAAACTCTGGGAGACACAAACTCTGGCGGCCTCTTGGGGCCACAGACTCTGGGGGGCCACAGTCTCTGGGGGCCATGACTCTGGGGGCCACGACTATGGGGGCCATGACTATGGGGGCCATAAACTCTGGGAGCCACAAACTCGGGGGGGCTCTGGGGGCCACAGACTCTGGCGGGCCACAGACTCTGGCGGGCCACAGACTCTGGCGGGCCACAGACTCTGGAGGCCGGGGTGGGGGGGCAGACCGTGGGGCCAGACTCTGGGGCTTGGGGGCAGACCATGGGGCCAGACTCTGGGGCTGGGGGCACAGACTCTTGGAGCCAGGGACTCTGGGGGCCACAGACTCTGGGGGCCACAGACTCTGGGGGCCAAAGACTCTGGGGGCCAAAGACTCTGGGGGCCACAGACTCTGGGGACCTCTGGGGACCAAAGACTCTGGGGGCCTCTGGGGACCAAAGACTCTGGGGGCCTCTGGGGACCAAAGACTCTGGGGGCCTCTGGGGACCAAAGACTCTGGGGGCCTCTGGGGACCAAAGACTCTGGGGGCCTCTGCGGGCCACAGATTCTGGGGGCCAAAGAGTCTGGGGGGCTCTGGGGGCATCTGGGGGTGACAGATTCTGGGGGCCACAATCTCTGGGAGCCACAAACTCTGGGGGCCTCTTGGGGCCACAGACTCTGGGCATCTCTGGGAGCCACAGACTCTGGGGGTCTCTGGGGGCCACAGACTCTGGAGGCCAGGGTGGGGGGGCAGACCGTGGGGCCAGACACTGGTGCTGGGGGGGAACCATGGGGCCAGACTCTGGGGCTGGGGCACAGACTCTTGGAGCCAGGGACTCTGGGGGCCACAGACTCTGGGGGCCTCTGGGGACCAAAGACTCTGGGGGCCTCTGGGGGCCAAAGACTCTGGGGGCCAAAATCTCTGGGGGCCACAGACTCTGGGGGCCACAGACTCTAGGGGCCACAGACTCTGGGGGCCTTTTGGGGCCCCAAACTCTGGGGCCACAGACTCCCGGGACCTCTGGGGGCCACAGACTCTGGGGGCCAAAATCTCTCGGGGCCACAAACTCTGGGGGCCTCTGGGGGCCAAAGACTCTGGAGGCAACAAAATCTGGGGGCCACAGACTCTGGGGGCCAAAGACTCTGGGGGCCACAGACTCTGGGGGCCACAGACTCTGGGGGCCACAGACTCTGGGGGCCACAGACCCTGGGGGCCACAAACTCTGGGAGACACAAACTCTGGGAGACACAAACTCTGGGAGACACAAACTCTGGCGGCCTCTTGGGGCCACAGACTCTGGGGAGCCACAGTCTCTGTGGGTCATGACTCTGGGGGCCATGACTATGGGGGCCATAAACTCTGGGGGCCATAAACTCTGGGGGCCACAGACTCTGGGGGCCTCTGGGGGCCACAGACTCTGGTGGGCCACAGACTCTTTAGGCCGGGGTGGGGGGGCAGACCGTGGGGCCAGACTCTGGGGCTGGGGGGCAGACCATGGGGCCAGACTCTGGGGCTGGGGGCACAGACTCTTGGAGCCAGGGACTCTGGGGGCCACAGACTCTGATGGCCTCTGGGGGCCTCTGGGGACCAAAGACTCTGGGGACCAAAGACTCTGGGGACCAAAGACTCTGGGGGCCTCTGGGGGCCACAGACTCTGGGAGACACAAACTCTGGGGGCCTCTTGGGGCCACAGACTCTGGGGGGCCACAGTCTCTGGGGGCCATGACTATGGGGGCCATAAACTCTGGGGGCCTCTGGGGGCCACAGACTCTGGGGGCCTCTGAGGGCCACAGACTCTGGCGGGCCACAGATTCTGGAGGCCGGGGTGGGGGGGCAGACCGTGGGGCCAGACTCTGGGGCTGGGGGGCAGACCATGGGGTCAGACTCTGGGGCTGGGGGCACAGACTCTTGGAGCCAGGGACTCTGGGGGCCACAGACTCTGGGGGCCTCTTTGGGCCAAAGACTCTGGGGGCCTCTGGGGGCCAAAGACTCTGGGGGTCTCTGCGGGCCACAGATTCTGGGGGCCAAAGACTCTGGGGGCCTCTGGGGGCCACAGACTCTGGGGGCATCTGGGAGCCACAAACTCTGGGGGCCTCTGGGGGCCTCTTGGGGCCACAGACTCTGGGCGTCTCTGGGAGCCACAGACTCTGGAGGTCTCTGGGGGCCACAGACTCTGGAGGCCGGGGTGGGGGGGCAGACCGTGGGGCCAGACTCTGGGGCTGGGGGGGCAGACCATGGGGCCAGACTCTGGGGCTGGGGGCACAGACTCTTGGAGCCAGGGACTCTGGGGGCCACAGACTCTGGGGGCCTCTGGGGGCCAAAGACTCTGAAGACCAAAGACTCTGGGGGCCTCTTAGGGCCAAAGACTCTGGGGGCCAAGGACTCTAGGGGTCTCTGCGGGCCACCGATTCTGGGGGCCAAAGACTCTGGGGGCCTTTGGGGGCCAAAGACTCTGGGGACTCAGACTCTGGGGCCTCTGGGGGCCAAAGACTCTGGGGGCCTCTGGGGGCCAAAGACTCTGGGGGGCCAAAGACTCTGGGGGTCTCTGCGGGCCACAGATTCTGGGGGCCAAAGACTCTGGGGGCCTTTGGGGGCCACAGACTCTGGGGACTCAGACTCTTGGGGCAACAAAACCTGTGGGCCACAGACTCTTGGGGCCACAGACTCTTGGGGCCACAGACTCTGGGGACCAAAATCTCTGGGGGCCACAAACTCTGGGGGCCTCTGGGGGCCACAGACTCTGGGAGACACAAACTCTGGGGGCCTCTTGGGGCCACAGACTCTGGGGGGCCACAGTCTCTGGGGGCCATGACTATGGGGGCCATAAACTCTGGGGGCCTCTGGGGGCCACAGACTCTGGGGGCCTCTGGGGGCCACAGACTCTGGCGGGCCACATATTCTGGAGGCCGGGGTGGGGGGGCAGACCGTGGGGCCAGACTCTGGGGCTGGGGGGCAGACCATGGGGTCAGACTCTGGGGCTGGGGGCACAGACTCTTGGAGCCAGGGACTCTGGGGGCCTCTTTGGGCCAAAGACTCTGGGGGCCTCTGGGGGCCAAAGACTCTGGGGGTCTCTGCGGGCCACAGATTCTGGGGGCCAAAGACTCTGGGGGCCTCTGGGGCCACAGACTCTGGGGGCATCTGGAAGCCACAAACTCTGGGGGCCTCTGGGGGCCTCTTGGGGCCACAGACTCTGGGCGTCTCTGGGAGCCACAGACTCTGGAGGTCTCTGGGGGCCACAGACTCTGGAGGCCGGGGTGGGGGGGCAGACCGTGGGGCCAGACTCTGGGGCTGGGGGGGCAGACCATGGGGCCAGACTCTGGGGCTGGGGGCACAGACTCTTGGAGCCAGGGACTCGGGGGGCCACAGACTCTGGGGGCCTCTGGGGGCCTCTGGGGGCCAAAGACTCTGAAGACCAAAGACTCTGGGGGCCTCTTAGGGCCAAAGACTCTGGGGGCCAAGGACTCTGGGGGTCTCTGCGGGCCACAGATTCTGGGGGCCAAAGACTCTGGGGGCCTTTGGGGGCCAAAGACTCTGGGGACTCAGACTCTGGGGCCTCTGGGGGCCAAAGACTCTGGGGGCCTCTGGGGGCCAAAGACTCTGGGGGGCCAAAGACTCTGGGGGTCTCTGCGGGCCACAGATTCTGGGGGCCAAAGACTCTGGGGGCCTTTGGGGGCCACAGACTCTGGGGACTCAGACTCTGGGGGCAACAAAACCTGTGGGCCACAGACTCTTGGGGCCACAGACTCTTGGGGCCACAGACTCTTGGGGCCAGAGACTCTTGGGGCCACAGACTCTTGGGGCCACAGACTCTTGGGGCCACAGACTCTTGGGGCCACAGACTCTTGGGGCCACAGACTCTTGGGGCCACAAACTCTGGGAGACACAAACTCTGGCGGCCTCTTGGGGCCACAGACTCTGGGGAGCCACAGTCTCTGGGGGACATGACTCTGGGGGCCACGACTATGGGGCCATGACTATGGGGGCCATGGCTATGGGGGCCATAAACTCTGGGAGACACAAACTCTGGCGGCCTCTTGGGGCCACAGACTCTGGGGGGCCACAGTCTCTGGGGGCCACGGCTATGGGGGCCATAAACTCTGGGAGCCACAAACTCGGGGGGCCTCTGGGGGCCACAGACTCTGGCGGGCCACAGACTCTGGTGGACCACAGACTCTGGGGGCCACAGACTCTGGAGGCCGGGGTGGGGGGGCAGACCGTGGGGCCAGACTCTGGGGCTTGGGGGCAGACCATGGGGCCAGACTCTGGGGCTGGGGGCACAGACTTGGAGCCAGGGACTCTGGGGGCCACAGACTCTGGGGGCCAAAGACTCTGGGGGCCTCTGGGGACCAAAGACTCTGGGGGCCAAAGACTCTGGGGGTCTCTGCGGGCCACAGATTCTGGGGGCCAAAGACTCTGGGGGCCTCTGGGGGCATCTGGGGGTGACAGATTCTGGGGGCCACAAACTCTGGGAGCCACAAACTCTGGGGGCCTCTTGGGGCCACAGACTCTGGGCGTCTCTCGGAGCCACAGACTCTGGGGGTCTCTGGGGGCCACAGACTCTGGAGGCCGGGGTGGGGGGGCAGACCGTGGGGCCAGACTCTGGGCTGGGGGGCAGACCATGGGGCCAGACTCTGGGGCTGGGGGCACAGACTCTTGAAGCCAGGGATTCGGGGGGCCACAGACTCTGATGGCCTCTGGGGGCCTCTGGGGGCCAAAGACTCCAGGGGCCTCTGGGGGCCAAAATCTCTGGGGGCCTCTGGGGGCCACAGACTCTGGGGGCAACAAAATCTGGGGGCCACAGACTCTGGGGGCCACAGACTATGGGGGCCACAGACTATGGGAGACACAAACTCAGGGAGACACAAACTCTATCGGCCTCTTGGGGCCACAGACTTTGGGGGGCCACGACTATGGGGGCCACGACTATGGCGGCCATAAACTCTGGGAGCCACAAACTCGGGGGGCCTCTGGGGGCCACAGACTCTGGGGGCCTCTGGGGGCCACAGACTCTGGCGGGCCACAGACTCTGGCGGGCCACAGACTCTGGAGGCCGGGGTTGGGGGGCAGACCGTGGGGCCAGACTCTGGGGCTTGGGGGGCAGACCATGGGGCCAGACTCTGGGGCTGGGGGCACAGACTCTTGGAGCCAGGGACTCTGGGGGCCACAGACTCTGGGGGCCACAGACTCTGGGGGCCTCTGGGGACCAAAGACTCTGGGGGCCTCTTGGGGCCAAAGACTCTGGGGGCCTCTTGGGGCCAAAGACTCTGGGGGCCTCTTGGGGCCAAAGACTCTGGGGGCTTCTGGGGGCCAAAGGCTCTGGGGGCCTCTGGGGGCCAAAGACTCTGGGGGCCTCTGGGGGCCAAAGACTCTGGGGGCCTCTGGGGGCCAAAGACTCTGGGGGCCTCTGGAGGCATCTGGGGGTGACAGATTCTGGGGGCCTCAAACTCTGGGAGCCACAAACTCTGGGGGCCTCTTGGGGCCACAGACTCTGGGCGTCTCTGGGAGCCACAGACTCTGGGGGTCTCTGGGGGCCACAGACTCTGGAGGCCGGGGTGGGGGGGCAGACCGTGGGGCCAGACTCTGGCGCTGGGGGGCAGACCATGGGGCCAGACTCTGGGGCTGGGGGCACAGACTCTTGGAGCCGGGGCCTCTGGGGGCCACAGACTCTGGGGCCCACAAACTCTGGGGGCCTCTGGGGGCCACAGACTCTGGGGGCCTCTGGGATCACAGTCTCTAGGGACCTTTGGGGGCCACAGACTCGGGGGGCCACAGACTCGGGGGGCCACAGACTCGGGGGGCCTTTTGGGGCCCCAAACTCTGGGGCCACAGACTCCGGGGGCCTCTGGGGGCCACAGACTCTGGGGGCCAAAATCCCTGGGGGCCACAAACTCTGGGGGCCACAAAATCTGGGGGCCACAGACTCTTGGGGCCACAGACTCTTGGGGCCACAGACTCTTGGGGCCACAGACTCTGGGAGACACAAACTCTGGCGGCCTCTTGGGGCCACAGACTCTGGGGGGCCACAGTCTCTGGGGGCCACGGCTATGGGGGTCATAAACTCTGGGAGCCACAAACTCGGGGGGGCTCTGGGGGCCACAGACTCTGGGGGCCTCTGGGGGCCACAGACTCTGGCGGGCCACAGACTCTGGAGGCTGGGGTGGGGGGGCAGACCATGGGGCCAGACTCTGGGGCTTGGGGGCAGACCATGGGGCCAGACTCTGGGGCTCGGGGCACAGACTCTTGGAGCCAGGGACTCTGGGGCCACAGACTCTGGGGGCCTCTGGGGACCAAAGACTCTGGGGGCCTCTGGGGGCCAAAAACTCTGGGGGTCTCTGCGGGCCACAGACTCTGGGAGCCACAAACTCTGGGGGCCTCTAGGGGTCTCTGGGGGCCACAGACTCTGGGGGCCAAAGACTCTGGGGGCCTCTGGGGGCCAAAGACTCTGGGGCCTCTGGGTGCCACAGACTCTGGGAGCCACAAACTCTGGAGGCCTCTGGGGGTCTCTGGGGGCCACAGACTCTGGGGGTCTCTGGGGCCACAGACTCTGGGGGCCTCTGGGGCCACAGACTCTGGGGGCCTCTGGGGGCAACAGACTCTGGGGGCCAAAGAATCTGGGGGCCAAAGACTCTGGGGGCCAAAGACTGGGGCCACAGACTCTGGGGGGCCATGACTATTGGGACCATGACTATGGAGGCCACAAACTCTGGGGGCCTCTGGGGGCCACAGACTCTGGGGGCCTCTGGGGGCCACAGACTCTGGGGGCCTCTGGGGGGCACAGACTCTGGGGGCCTCTGGGGGGCACAGACTCTGGGGGCCTCTGGGGGGCACAGACTCTGGGGGCCTCTGGGGGGCACAGACTCTGGCGGGCCACAGACTCTGGAGGCCAGGGTGGGGGGGGGCAGACCATGGGGCCAGACTCTGGGGCTGGGGGGCAGACCATGGGGCTAGACTCTGGGGGCCACAAACTCTGGGGGCCTCTGGGGGCCAAAGACTCTGGGGGCATCTGGGGCCACAGACTCTGGGGGCATATGGGGGTCACAGATTCTGAGGGCCACAAACTCTGGGCGTCTCTGGGAGCCACAAACTCAGGACGTCTCTGGGAGCCACAGACTCTGGGGTCTCTGGGGGCCTCTGGGGGCAACAGACTCTGGGGAACAAAGACTCTGGGGGCCTCTGGGGACCAAAGACTTTGGGGGTCTCTGCGGGCCACAGATTCTGGGGGCCACTGGGGGCCACACAGACTCTGGGGGCCTCTGGGGGCCACACAGACTCTGGGGGCCACAGACTCTGGGGGCCTCTGGGGGCCACAGACTCTGGGGGCCCAGAGGCCCCCAGAGTCTGTGGCCCCCAGAGGCCCCCAGAATCTGTGGCCCGCAGAGACCCCCAGAGTCTTTGGCCCCCAGAGGCCCCCAGAGTCTTTGTTCCCCAGAGTCTGTTGCCCCCAGAGGGTTGCCCCACAGACTCTGGGGTCTCTGGGGTCCACAGACTCTGGGGGCCTCTGGGGGCAACAGACTCTGGGGAACAAAGACTCTGGGGGCCTCTGGGGGCCAAAGACTCTGGGGGTCTCTGCAGGCCACAGATTCTGGGGGCCTCTGGGGGCCACAGACTCTGGGAGCCTCTGGGGGCCACAGACTCTGGGGGCCTCTGGGGACCAAAGACTCTGGGGGTCTCTGCGGGCCACAGATTCTGGGGGCCACTGGGGGCCACACAGACTCTGGGGGCCTCTGGGGGCCACAGACTCTGGGGGCCTCTGGGGGCCACAGACTCTGGGGGCCCAGAGGCCCCCAGAGTCTGTGGCCCCCAGAGGCCCCCAGAATCTGTGGCCCGCAGAGACCCCCAGAGTCTTTGGCCCCCAGAGTCTTTGTTCCCCAGAGTCTGTTGCCCCCAGAGGGTTGCCCCACAGACTCTGGGGTCTCTGGGGTCCACAGACTCTGGGGGCCTCTGGGGGCAACAGACTCTGGGGAACAAAGACTCTGGGGGCCTCTGGGGGCCAAAGACTCTGGGGGTCTCTGCGGGCCACAGATTCTGGGGGCCTCTGGGGGCCACAGACTCTGGGAGCCTCTGGGGGCCACAGACTCTGGGGGCCTCTGGGGGCCACAGACTCTGGGGGCCTCTGGGGGCCACAGACTCTGGGGGCCTCTGGGGGCCACAGACTCTGGGGGCCACAGACTCTGGGGGCCACAGACTCTGGGGGCCACAGACTCTGGGAGCCACAGACTCTGGGAGCCACAAACTCTGGGAGCCACAAACTCTGGGGTCTCTGGGGGCCAAAGACTCTGGGGGCCACAGACTCTGGGGCCACAGACTCTGGAGGCCTCTGGGGGCCACAGACTCTGGGAAGCTCTGGCGGGCCACAGACTCTGGCGGGCCACAGACTCTGGCGGGCCACAGACTCTGGAGGCAGGGGTGGGGGGGCAGACACTGGGGGCCAGACTCTGGGGCTGGGGGGCAGACTGTGGGGCCAGACTCTGGGGCTGGGGGGCAGACTGTGGGGCCAGACTCTGGGGCTGGGGGGCAGACTGTGGGGCCAGACTCTGGGGCTGGGGGGCAGACTGTGGGGCCAGACTCTGGGGCTGGGGGGGCAGACTGTGGGGCCAGACTCTGGGGCTGGGGGCCACAGACTCTGGGGGCCTCTGGGGGCCTCTGGGGGCCACAGACTCTGGCGGGCCACTGGGGGCCACAAACTATGGGGCCACTGGGGGCCACAAACTATGGGGGCCACTGGGGGCCACTGGGGCCCTCAGACTCTTGGGGGCCTCTGGGGGCCATAAAAATACCATTTTGTGAGTACTCACCTGAAAAATGGATATTGTCAGTGTGCCACACACCCCGCTTCCCCTTTAATTCTTACGATTGGGTTACTCACCGCCAGGTGACGAAGTTGCAGAGAGGAAGTCTTGTAACGAGCCCCCTTCCGGCCCATATATACCTGGTACCTCCCACTTAACACCAGTGAATAAAAAAGCAGAAAATAATTCTAGGCACAGCCGCACTCTTACCCTTTGTATTATGCGGGTGCACGGTTCGCGGAGACGCCGCAAATACCAGTCTGTTTGTGAAGAACCAGCACTCCATGAAAGTTCATGCACACAATTGTATTGCTATAACATCAGCATAGTACAGCAGTGGAAGTGAGTAGACGTTTCGGGGTGCACTGGGGCCCCCTTCATCAGGACCCACCGCATGTACAAGAGAAGAACAGATTTCCCCCCCTGGCCCCGTCAGCCTCCCCCCCCCCCTTTTCCGCATAGCCACAGCCGGCAGATACTATCCACTTTGGCTCACAGTGATCCGGCGGACCCCTCGCCACTGCAACCGTAACCTTTCCTTCCATGCCATCCCCTCTGATTTTTGATTTTTGTTTTCCTTATTTGGATACTGATTTTTCCATTTCTTCAACTGGATTTTTATAGTGGGGGCCCCTCTTGGTCCCAATTATGCCCACATAGATGGGCCTGTCATATCAATGATCCCCTAAATAGGAGGCACCGTAATCCCCTAATTATGATCTCCTAATTATGCCCACATAGATGGGCCTGCCATATCAATGATCCCCTAAATGGGAGGTACTGTAATACTCTGTTATGCAGTACCTTTCCTGAGGTCCCTGCATATATCTATATATATTTATATCCACCATATTAATGGCCCTCTAAACAGGAGATACCATAGCCAGGTCCCAATAGTGTCCCCGTGTAGATATATGCACATGTTCGCTATACCCCAACTTGTACCTGTAGCATATAGGGCCCCCTTAATAGTAGGCCCCATAGTACTCTATATAATTCAGAAGCTCTGCCTTGCATACATTTTTTATTCCGTGTACGTTTATTTGCCTGCCATCCTGCAGGTGGAGAGTCTGAGCAGTGGGTGTGCTGGCCGCCTGCCGCCCCGGAGCCGGGACGTGACAGGCGAACCGATTCTGGCCTGTCAGGGCCAGGGATGGAGCGCCAGCTCTGCGACGCCCGGGAGCCAATGGTGAGGCACCTGGGCGCCGCGTCATCTGTCACCGGGTGGGATTCCCGGGACGGGTGACGTCAGTCCCGGCTTCCCCCAATCAGGGGACGGTGTGGGGGGTTGCCTAGCAACCTCCCCGCCGACCGGGACGGCGGCGTCTGGCACACACAGGGCCTCTGCCCGCCCGGGGAACGGAGGCAAGTTCATTTATTATTATTCTTCACTGTTTTGATGTGGCTACTGTAGTTGCTTGACCCAGATCGGGGCATAATTATTATGGTAATACTGTGCAAATCGTGGACATGACACGACAGCGCCCATGACGTCATTATGACGTCAGGCGCGAAAATTCAAAGTTGTTACAATGTGATTGGTCTGTGTTACTATTTATTGTATACAGTGATGGCAATCTGTTCTTCTCTTGTACATGCGGTGGGTCCTGATGAAGGGGGCCCCAGTGCACCCCGAAACGTCGACTCACTTCCACTGCTGTACTATGCTGATGTTATAGCAATACAATTTTCTGCATGAACTTTCATGGAGTGCTGGTTCTTCACAAATAGACTAAAAAAGCAGAGAGACAAGGTACCAGGAAATCCAACGGTAACCTCAAAAATACCATTTTGTGAGTACTCACCTGAAAAATGGATATTGTTGGTGTGCCACACACCCCGCTTCACTTCTTAAATATTCATCCATTATTGGGTTAATCCACCGCAGGTGACGTAGTGCAGAGAGGAAGTCTTGTAACGAGCCCCCTTCCGGCCTATATATACCTGGTACCTCCCTTCAATCACTAGTATATTTAAAAAGCAGAAAGACAAGGTACCAGTATTCCACCGGTAACCTCCAAAATCAATTTTGATATAAATAAAAAAGGGCTTCACCATATAAATGCTTCGGTCATACCGAAGAGGGTGGGGGTGAAGCGGGGTGTGTGGCACACCAACAATATCCATTTTTCAGGTGAGTACTCACAAAATGGTATTATTCTTGGTGTGCCACACACCCCGCTTCACTTCTTAAATATTCATCCATTATTGGGACATCCAAAAGCAGTGTCCACAAGGGAAGGGCATCTCAAGGCCAGGTGAAGCATAACTTAAATGACTGCAGTCTGCAGAACTTTGCGGGCAAAAACAGCATCCGCTGAGGCCCGCACATCAACTTTGTAAAACTTAGAAAAAGTGTGAACAGAAGACCAGGTGGCGGCCTTACAAACCTGTTCAACCGAAGCTTGGTGCTGGAATGCCCAAGACACCCCAACAGCGCGAGTGGAATGAGCAGTGATACGAAAAGGGGGAACTCTTCCCTTAGCCGAATAGGCCGCAGTAACGGCCTGACGAATCCACTTGCTAATGGCAGATTTGGCTGGTGCCAAACCCTTCTTAGGCCCATGGGGCACAACAAAAAAGGAATCCGTCCTACGAAAAGGAGACGTGATAATCAAGTAGTACTTAACACAGCGTACTACATCCAAACAATGCAAAACCCTCTCTTTGTCATTCTTAGGATTAGGACACAAGGAGGGAAGAACAATATCTTGGTTCAAATGAAAAGCAGAAACAACCTTAGGAAGAAAGTTTGGCTTGAACCGAAAGACCACTTTATCCTGATGCCTCTCAAAGTAAGGCGCCTGGATAGTTAAGGCCGCCAACTCTGAGACACGCCGGACAGAAGTGATCGCTACCAAGAAGACAATCTTCTGAGTCAGGGTAGACAAAGCAATATCTTGCAAAGGCTCAAAAGGAGGAGCCTGAAGAGCAGAAAGAACCAAATTCAAATCCCAAACAGGGAGCAATGGTTTTCTGGGAGGCCGCACATGCGTAACCCCCTGGAAAAAAGTTTTAACTAAAGGTTTAAGCGCAACACGCTTCTGAAAAAAGATAGATAAGGCAGAGACCTGCCCTTTCAATGTACTCAGCTGGAGACCAGAGTCCAGCCCTGATTGTAAAAACTCCAGAATCCTGGAGACCGAAAAGACCCTACAAGGAAAAGATCTTATCTCACACCAAGCGATATAGGCTTTCCAAGTCCTATAGTAGGTGATGGAAGAAGACTTCTTCCGGGCACTGATCAAAGTCTTAATGACTGAATCAGAAAGACCCTCCTCCATCAGGATGGAGGTTTCAGCAGCCAGGCCATCAAAACCAGCGCTGGTAAATTGGGGTAACACAATCGAACCTGAGTGCGCAGACCGGACCGAAGAGGCAGAACGAACTGGTCCACTGCCAGCCGAGCAATGTCTGCGAACCTCACTCGCCTTGGCCACCTTAGGGCCACGAGAACGGCGTACACCTTTTCCAGAGCCAAATTCTGAAGAACCCTGCCCAGCATGGGCATCGGAGGAAACAGGTATAGAAATCCCAGAACTCCCCAGTTCAGGGACATGGCGTCCACTGCCAGAGCCAGAGGGTCCCGGGAGAGTGACACGAAGTTCGGGAGCCTGTGGTAGTGATGAGGGGCCAACAGGTCCACCTCTGGGGTCTCCCATTGGAGACACAATAAGAGAACCACCCAAGGATGGAGAGCTTATTCTTCCAGACGGGGAGAGCACTTGCTCAACCGGTCCGCTACCTGTTCCATCACCTCTGGAATGTAAACCGCCGAGAGACAGGGAACATGCAACACTGCCCATGTCCGGATCAGGGACACTTCTGAGAGTACTCAGACTGCGCGTCCTTCCCTGAAGACCGACGTAAGCAACTGCTGATCGATTGTCTGAACACATCTGGACCCGAAGGCCCAGAACGTACTGAGTCAGGAGAGCAAACACCTGACAAATGGTTCTCGGATTCAGAATACTGATGTGTAAGTGGGGCCTCCACTGCCCCTGAAACCGCAGCTCCTTCCAGAATCTGCCCCATCCCGACAGACTGGTGTCCGTGGTGACACCTTTCCAAAGGGGGGTCAGGAAAGACCTGCCCTATACAATATTGGTCGAGACCAATCACCACAGGAGGGACTGCCGTACACGGGAGGACAACTGGAAGGACTGATCCAACGACTGAGGTTGCTGGTCCCAACACGCTAACAGAAATAGCTGAAGCGTTCTTGTGTGAATTTGGGCAAAAGAAAGACACACTCCGTCTTGATGAGAGTCCAGGCCGGGATGAACCGACCCATGAATGGACCGTGAAGGAGGGTGAGACTCGAATTCCAGGTTGTAACCGGGCGACACTACCTCCTGGATCCATCTGCCCGGAACCACCTGGTTCCAATGGTAGAAGCGTCGCAATAGTCCTCCCACCCGCACGGGTGAGGGCAGCCCCTCATTGCTGAGTGAGCTTATCAGCAGGTTTGGGCTTGGTGCCCCGGGACTGAGTGGGCCCCGAGTCCAACCTGCGCCACTGGTAGCGGGAAAGGACGCACCTTTGCCCGCTCTGAATCCTTGAAAGGAAGGCCTACCGCAACTTGTCCCCCTGAAGGGACCACGAGGCCTTTTGTGTTGTGGCATCTTACCACCCTTTGCGACTGAATCAATTTTCTCCCCAAACAGACGCAACCCCAAAAAGGGGAGAGCTGTGAGCACCTTTTTGGAAGCCGTGTCTGCTGACCACTGACGCAGCCATACTGACCTGCGAATAGCCACCAGCATAGCTGCCGCTTTGCTACTCATAGTCAGCGCATCGTCCTGAGCGGCCAGGACATAAGCCACAAAAGATTCACACTGCTTAAGCGCAGTGAACTGTTTGCAAGCGGGATTAAGATCCTCATATAGCCCCTGAATTAGGGACTTAATTGCCAATAGAAGAAGGGCTGAAGCACATACCGGGCGCAACGCTGACCCGGAATAGATAAAACCATGTCGAGCGTATTGGTCAATCCGACGATCTTCCCCATCTTTGGGGACAGTGGTCTCAGCAGATTGTACCATAGCCGAGCTGGAGAGCCCTAGTACAGGGGTATCGACGTCCGGAGGGACAGACCAAAGCTTCACCAATTCTGGCGGAAAAGGATAACGCTTTTCCCAACCGGAAGGAATTCCAGATAACCGCGTGGGATGTTCCCATTCCTTAAGAACCACCCTCTCAAAGTAGTGTTGTCTGGGAAAAAACAAACGCGGCTGAGGCTCTTTAAACAACTGACCCTTTGGCGGGGCGGCCGCCTCAGGCGTATCTAAACTCAAAATTTTAAACATTTGAGCCAGAATAGAGGGGGTGTCAAAAACAACCCCCTCTGACCAATCGCCGATCTCATCAGCCACAAGCTGACCTGTCGGCTCATCTGACTCCGACGGGAGTTCATCCTCGTCCGGGGATCCATCGGACCATTCCACAGGTTCACAAAACTGGTCCTGTGGAGCCGAAGGTACCGGAGTCAGGTGCCTTCGTTTTGCAGCGGCCTTCAACGCTGCTTTAACGGGCATCATTTTCCGGGGGCTGGGCTGTACTGCCGCCTCGGAATGCGAATCCCCACTTTTGACAGTGTCATGCGGGGTTCCGGAATAGGGAGGTAGGAGATGATGAAGGATGCGATGGCCCCGCAGCCAAAGCAACGGACTGGCGCGCAATAGTCTGTTTTGCACAAGGGATGCAAATAAAGATATCATCAGCTGGGAGTGGAACCCCACAACCTACGCACCCCCCAAACGGCTCAGCAGAACCGTTTCCGGAATTTACGGAAGCCTCCATATGGTGATTTATGGTATTCGCAATACTGGGACTTTTAAGGCATAAGCCGACCCGGGATGCCCCCTTTATTAGTAATGTCCCGGTTTTAAGGGAGGATTTTTTTTTTTAAGTTAAGGTCCCCTTTAATAGAAACTATATATATATATATATATATATATATATATATATATATATATTTATATATAGTCTATGTATATAAACATTCAAAGCTATCCCAATAATTAGCCAGGCACATAGAGCCGGAGGGCCAGCATAAGCAGGGATCCCAGGATCTGCAAGGCAAAGAAAAAACCATCAGATCCTCACATGTGTATAAACATATAAGCATGGCACCAAGTGCCCTTAAATGACGCCCCCTTAATACAAAGTGACTTCTCACTATATTGTTAAAAGTATTCCCCATTTAACGGCCCCAACGGGAGGGGCCGCTTACCTGGACAGCAAAGGCATCAGCCGGCAAGCCTGCAGCCAGCAGCCGGCACGAAGACAAAGTGCGGCCGTGCGCCCACGCGACTTCCTGTGTTTTGAAGGAAGCAAGAACGCTGGGCCCGCCGCAGACGCCACATGACGTCGGTGCCGCGCCCCCGACGCCGTGTCAGCGGGACCCTCCCCCCCCCTACGCCGATCAGCTGGAATCACTTACAGCTGGGCCACAGCACATGCGCCCAGGCGGCGGAGGGGGGAGGGTAAAAACCGCATGGTGCTGTACAAACGCAACCATGAATGCCAGGCGGGGAGAGGGGGTAGGGGGCCACAAAGCAACAGACTGCAAGAGAAGTCCTTACCCAGCGCAGCCTGCCCTTAAAGCAGACCCAAAAATATACACATGCTGAATACAGTGAATGCATAATCATGAACACACACATATGTTAAAATGCAGTGATACAAGTGAAACACACATACTTAAAGCACACCCTCACACACACCCCCCCCATAGTGAAGGGAGAAGGGACCGTAACGGGAGAGTAAGGGGCTACGGGGACCCTCGGGACAGGGGCATCCCATTTCCGGATCACCATGCCGGATAGCCGCATTGCCCCACGCATGAGGTCGAGCGGTAGGAGATAAGCTCCTAGGCACTTAAAGTGCCATCTACCATTTGCCCGGTGAGCAGCCTAGGCTGGGAGGCTTCCATTTCACCATAAAGGTATACAAACTCAAACCGGGCAGAAATAGACCAAAAGGGGGGTGGCGGGGTAAGAATACCCCGGCCTACCTGTAAGCAGGAGACTTCCATCTTCTGACTTGTCAGCAAGCAGAGAGAAAAAATACTGGTGATTGAAGGGAGGTACCAGGTATATATAGGCCGGAAGGGGGCTCGTTAAAAAACTTCCTCTCTGCACTACGTCACCTGCGGTGGATTAACCCAATAATGGATGAATATTTAAGAAGTGAAGCGGGGTGTGTGGCACACCAAGAATATAAAGAAAAGCTTCACCATATAAAGGATCTGGGATACCGAAAAGGGCGGGTGAAGCGGGGTGTGTGGCACACTGACAATATCCATTTTTCAGGTGAGAACTCACAAAATGGTATTATTCTCAGTGTGCCACACACCCCGCTTCCCCTTTAATTCTTACGATTGGGACATCCAAAAGCAGTGTCCACAAGGGATGGGTATCCGAAGGCAAAAATGAAGCATAACTTAAATGACTGCAGTCTGCAGAACTTTGCGGCCAAAAACAGCATCTGCTGAGGCCCGCACATCAACTTTGTAAAACTTAGAAAAAGTATGAACAGAAGACCAAGTAGCGGCCTTACAAACCTGTTCAACATAAGCTTGGTGCTGAAAAGCCCAAGACGCTACAACGGCGCGAGTAGAATGAGCAGTGATACGAAAAGGGGGAACTTTCCCCTTAGCAGAATAGGCCGCAATAACGGCCTGACGTATCCATTTGCTAATGGAAGATTTGGCCGGTGCCAAACCCTTCTTAGGCCCACAGGGCACAACAAAAAAGGCATCCGTTTTACGACCTTAGGAAGAAAGTCTGGTTTGAACCGAAAGACCATTTTATCCTGATGCCTCTCAAAGTAGGGCGCCTGAATAGACAAGGCCGCCAACTCCGAGACACGCCGGACCGAAGTGATAGCTACCAAGAAGACAATCTTCTGAGTCAGGGTAGACAAAGCAAAGGCTCAAAAGGAGGAGCCTGAAGAGCAGAAAGAACCAAATTCAAGTCCCAAACAGGGAGTAATGGTTTCCTGGGAGGCCGCACATGCGTAACCCCCTGGAAAAAAGTTTTAACTAAAGGATGAAGCGCAAAACGCTTCTGAAAAAAGATAGATAAGGCAGAAACTTGCCCTTTCAACGTACTTAGCTGAAGACCAGAGTCCAGGCCAGATTGTAAAAACCCCAGAATCCTGGAGACCGAAAAGACCCTACAAGGAAAAGATCTAATCTCACACCAAGCGATATAGGCTTTCCAAGTCCTATAGTAGATGATAGAAGAAGACCTCTTCCGGGCACTGATCAGAGTCTTAACGACCGAGTCAGAAAGACCCTCCTCCTTCAAGATGGAGGTCTCAGCAGCCAGGCCGTCAAACCCAGCGTTGGGATAACACAGCCGACCCTGAGTGAGCAGATTGGGCCGAAGAGACAGAACGAACTGGTCCACTGCCAGCCGAACAATGTCTGCGAATAGAGATGAGCGAACTTTTGAAAAATTCGATTCGACTGATTCGCCGAATTTTCCGACAAAAATCGTTTCGACCCGAATAAATTCGCGACGAATCGCTATTAAAAACGGCTATTTCTGAGCCTCCTAGAGCCTCAATAGGGTTGTAAACCATTCTGCCTTGCTGTAACACGCACAGGATGCGTGCTGGGTTAGTTAAATAATACTTTGAATAAATATCACATGCAGATCAGAGGCATCGCTAATAGAATCGCAGAGCGGCACAATTGCAGAGAGTTGAAGTGGCATCACTATGAGGGGCAGAAGGAGCCCAAACATTGCTTTAAAGAGACACTGGAGTTGGCAGCAGCAGGAGCCCAAAAATTGGATGAATCTCACCCTGGAGTTGGCAGGAGTTGACAGCAGCAGCAGCAGCAGGAGCCCAAATATTACATTAAAGAGACCCTGGGGTTGGCCTCAGGAGCCCAAACATTGGATGAATCACACCCTGGAGTTGGCAGCAGCAGCAGCAGGAGCCCAAATATACACTGGAGTTGGCTTCAGGAGCCCAAAAATTGGATGAATCACACCCTGGAGTTGGCAGAAGTTGGCAGCAGCAGCAGCAGCAGGAGCCCAAATATACACTGGAGTTGGCTTCAGGAGCCCAAAAATTGGATGAATCACACCCTGGAGTTGGCAGAAGTTGGCAGCAGCAGCAGCAGGAGCCCAAATATACACTGGAGTTGGCTTCAGGAGCCCAAAAATTGGATGAATCACACCCTGGAGTTGGCAGAAGTTGGCAGCAGCAGCAGCAGGAGCCCAAATATACACTGGAGTTGGCTTCAGGAGCCCAAAAATTGGATGAATCACACCCTGGAGTTGGCAGGAGTTGACAGTAGCAGCAGCAGGAGCCCAAATATACACTGGAGTTGGCTTCAGGAGCCCAAAAATTGGATGAATCACACCCTGGAGTTGGCAG
The DNA here is from genome assembly GCA_027917425.1 of Gastrophryne carolinensis. Lineage (NCBI taxonomy): Eukaryota > Metazoa > Chordata > Amphibia > Anura > Microhylidae > Gastrophryne > Gastrophryne carolinensis. The sequence goes on along the minus strand of CM051241.1, from coordinate 13,795,145 downwards.
CAGCAGCAGCAGGAGCCCAAATATACACTGGAGTTGGCTTCAGGAGCCCAAAAATTGGATGAATCACACCCTGGAGTTGGCAGAAGTTGGCAGCAGCAGCAGCAGGAGCCCAAATATACACTGGAGTTGGCTTCAGGAGCCCAAAAATTGGATGAATCACACCCTGGAGTTGGCAGCAGCAGCAGCAGGAGCCCAAATATACACTGGAGTTGGCTTCAGGAGCCCAAAAATTGGATGAATCACACCCTGGAGTTGGCAGGAGTTGACAGTAGCAGCAGCAGGAGCCCAAATATACACTGGAGTTGGCTTCAGGAGCCCAAAAATTGGATGAATCACACCCTGGAGTTGGCAGCAGCAGCAGCAGGAGCCCAAATATACACTGGAGTTGGCTTCAGGAGCCCAAAAATTGGATGAATCACACCCTGGAGTTGGCAGAAGTTGGCAGTAGCAGCAGCAGGAGCCCAAATATACACTGGAGTTGGCTTCAGGAGCCCAAAAATTGGATGAATCACACCCTGGAGTTGGCAGGAGTTGACAGCAGCAGCAGGAGCCCAAATATTACATTAAAGAGACCCTGGGGTTGGCCTCAGGAGCCCAAAAATTGGATGAATCACACCCTGGAGTTGGCAGCAGCAGCAGCAGGAGCCCAAATATACACTGGAGTTGGCTTCAGGAGCCCAAAAATTGGATGAATCACACCCTGGAGTTGGCAGAAGTTGGCAGCAGCAGCAGCAGCAGGAGCCCAAATATACACTGGAGTTGGCTTCAGGAGCCCAAAAATTGGATGAATCACACCCTGGAGTTGGCAGAAGTTGCCAGCAGCAGCAGCAGCAGGAGCCCAAATATACACTGGAGTTGGCTTCAGTAGCCCAAAAATTGGATGAATCACACCCTGGAGTTGGCAGGAGTTGACAGCAGCAGCAGCAGCAGCAGGAGCCCAAATATTACTTTAAAGTGACACTGGGGTTGGCTTCAGGAGCCCAACAATTGGATGAATCACACCCTGGAGTTGGCAGAAGTTGACAGTAGCAGCAGCAGGAGCCCAAATATTACATTAAAGAGACCCTGGAGTTGGCTTCAGGAGCCCAAAAATTGGATGAATCACACCCTGGAGTTGGCAGCAGCAGCAGCAGGAGCCCAAATATACACTGGAGTTGGCTTCAGGAGCCCAAAAATTGGATGAATCACACCCTGGAGTTGGCAGAAGTTGGCAGCAGCAGCAGCAGCAGGAGCCCAAATATACACTGGAGTTGGCTTCAGGAGCCCAAAAATTGGATGAATCACACCCTGGAGTTGGCAGCAGCAGCAGCAGGAGCCCAAATATACACTGGAGTTGGCTTCAGGAGCCCAAAAATTGGATGAATCACACCCTGGAGTTGGCAGGAGTTGACAGTAGCAGCAGCAGGAGCCCAAATATACACTGGAGTTGGCTTCAGGAGCCCAAAAATTGGATGAATCACACCCTGCAGTTGGCAGGAGTTGACAGCAGCAGCAGGAGCCCAAATATTACATTAAAGAGACCCTGGGGTTGGCCTCAGGAGCCCAAAAATTGGATGAATCACACCCTGGAGTTGGCAGGAGTTGACAGTAGCAGCAGCAGGAGCCCAAATATACACTGGAGTTGGCTTCAGGAGCCCAAAAATTGGATGAATCACACCCTGGAGTTGGCAGGAGTTGACAGTAGCAGCAGCAGGAGCCCAAATATATACTGGAGTTGGCTTCAGGAGCCCAAAAATTGGATGAATCACACCCTGGAGTTGGCAGCAGCAGCAGCAGGAGCCCAAATATACACTGGAGTTGGCTTCAGGAGCCCAAAAATTGGATGAATCACACCCTGGAGTTGGCAGAAGTTGGCAGCAGCAGCAGCAGCAGCAGGAGCCCAAATATACACTGGAGTTGGCTTCAGGAGCCCAAAAATTGGATGAATCACACCCTGGAGTTGGCAGAAGTTGGCAGCAGCAGCAGCAGGAGCCCAAATATACACTGGAGTTGGCTTCAGGAGCCCAAAAATTGGATGAATCACACCCTGGAGTTGGCAGAAGTTGGCAGCAGCAGCAGCAGCAGCCCAAATATACACTGGAGTTGGCTTCAGGAGCCCAAAAATTGGATGAATCACACCCTGGAGTTGGCAGAAGTTGGCAGCAGCAGCAGGAGCCCAAATATACACTGGAGTTGGCTTCAGGAGCCCAAAAATTGGATGAATCACACCCTGGAGTTGGCAGAAGTTGGCAGCAGCAGCAGCAGCAGGAGCCCAAATATACACTGGAGTTGGCTTCAGGAGCCCAAAAATTGGATGAATCACACCCTGGAGTTGGCAGGAGTTGACAGCAGCAGCAGCAGCAGGAGCCCAAATATTACATTAAAGAGACCCTGGGGTTGGCCTCAGGAGCCCAAAAATTGGATGAATCACACCCTGGAGTTGGCAGCAGCAGCAGCAGGAGCCCAAATATACACTGGAGTTGGCTTCAGGAGCCCAAAAATTGGATGAATCACACCCTGGAGTTGGCAGAAGTTGGCAGCAGCAGCAGCAGGAGCCCAAATATACACTGGAGTTGGCTTCAGGAGCCCAAAAATTGGATGAATCACACCCTGGAGTTGGAAGAAGTTGGCAGCAGCAGCAGCAGCAGGAGCCCAAATATACACTGGAGTTGGCTTCAGGAGCCCAAAAATTGGATGAATCACACCCTGGAGTTGGCAGGAGTTGACAGCAGCAGCAGCAGCAGGAGCCCAAATATTACATTAAAGAGACCCTGGGGTTGGCCTCAGGAGCCCAAAAATTGGATGAATCACACCCTGGAGTTGGCAGCAGCAGCAGCAGGAGCCCAAATATACACTGGAGTTGGCTTCAGGAGCCCAAAAATTGGATGAATCACACCCTGCAGTTGGCAGGAGTTGACAGCAGCAGCAGGAGCCCAAATATTACATTAAAGAGACCCTGGGGTTGGCCTCAGGAGCCCAAAAATTGGATGAATCACACCCTGGAGTTGGCAGCAGCCGCAGCAGGAGCCCAAATATACACTGGAGTTGGCTTCAGGAGCCCAAAAATTGGATGAATCACACCCTGGAGTTGGCAGGAGTTGACAGTAGCAGCAGCAGGAGCCCAAATATTACATTAAAGAGACCCTGGGGTTGGCCTCAGGAGTCCAAAAATTGGATGAATCACACCCTGGAGTTGGCAGCAGCAGGAGCCCAAATATACACTGGAGTTGGCTTCAGGAGCCCAAAAATTGGATGAATCACACCCTGGAGTTGGCAGAAGTTGGCAGCAGCAGCAGCAGCAGGAGCCCAAATATACACTGGAGTTGGCTTCAGGAGCCCAAAAATTGGATGAATCACACCCTGGAGTTGGCAGAAGTTGGCAGCAGCAGCAGCAGGAGCCCAAATATACACTGGAGTTGGCTTCAGGAGCCCAAAAATTGGATGAATCACACCCTGGAGTTGGCAGGAGTTGACAGCAGCAGCAGCAGCAGGAGCCCAAATATTACTTTAAAGTGACACTGGGGTTGGCTTCAGGAGCCCAACAATTGGATGAATCACACCCTGGAGTTGGCAGAAGTTGGCAGCAGCAGCAGCAGGAGCCCAAAAAATGGCCTAAAGACATAAATATGTTTTGCACCATTTGGAAAGTGTAAAACGTGGCACCATGCTGAATCTAGTCGCATGCATCAGGCATTGGTGGGTGGAAATCCTGGCTGATCCATCCCTGATTCATTTTGACAAAGGTGAGTCTCCCCACATTTTTAGTTGACAGACGAGTTCTCCTCGCCGTAACTATGGCCCCCGCCGCACTAAACACCCGCTCAGATGGCACGCTACTTGCCGGGCAGGACAGCTTTTCCAGGGCAAACTCTGCTAGTTGCGGCCACAAATCAAGTTTGGCTGCCCAGAAGTCCAGCGGATCCTCAAGGTGTGTTGGCATGGTCATGTCAAAGTATGACATGACCTGCTGGTTGAGGTCCTGCTCCAGGTCTTCCTGCTGCTCATGAGTAGCCTCACTATGCGGGTGTAGAAAGCTACTCATTAGCGACTGAAGACTGAGGCTGCTGCTGCTGATGGAGCTGCTGCTGCTGCTCCTGCCAACCCCCCCAGCGGCCATGGCAGTGGAAGGTGAGCGCAGAGGTCCCCTCGAGTCAGACCTGCGAGAGTATGGACCATGGCGCAGATAGGCATCGGCCAACTGCCTACGTAGAATGTCTTTGTAGTAGTTGAGTTTGTCCTCCCTCTCGGTGGGTTTAAAAAATGCCCCCATTTTGTGCCGGAAGCGAGGGTCCAATAAGGTGGACAGCCAGAAGTCATCCCGCCAACAGATGGAAACAATTCTGGGGTCACTACGCAAGCACGTGAGCATGCTTCGTGCCATTTGCGCAAGTGACTCGGATGGACTACCTGTCTCCATCTCCACTGCATACTGCCACGGTGTGCCCGGGTCCTCTGTCTCGCCTTCCTCAAAAACCTCTAGCTCCTCTGGCTGCTCCTGCTCCTCCTCTCCTGTCCGCTGACTAGATAAACCAGCCATTTCGCCAAGCCTAAACTGTGTTTCGCTGGGCAACTCCTCCTCCTCCTCTTCCTCCTCCTCCTCCAGTTCAGCTCCAACGGGGTTCATGTGGCCGTAAGATGTAAACGCCATGTCTCCAGTGCCCTGACCAGCCATGGTTTCCAACATGTGCTGTAGTACATGAAGCAGTGGAATCACGTCGTTCATCCCGTAATCCTGCCGACTGACAAATAAAGTGGCTTCCTCAAAGGGCCTGAGCAAACGGCAGGTGTCACGTATGAGCTGCCACTGGTTGACATTGAAGTTACACAGGGGAGTCCCCCTATCTGCTTGGATCATCAGGAAATCCGTGATGGCTTTTCTCTGTTCATATAATCGGTCCAACATGTGAAGGGTGGAATTCCAACGGGTGGAAACATCGCAAATCAGACTATGTTGGGGGATACCATTCTGACGCTGTAGCTCAAGAAGGGTGTGTTTGGCGGTGTAGGAGTGGCTGAAGTGCATGCAAAGTTTCCTTGAAGTTGTTAGGATGTCCTGCAGATGGGGGGAACACTTCAGAAACCGCTTGACAACCAGATTGAAGACGTGAGCCATGCAGGGGGCATGGGTCAGGCTTCCTTGGCGCAGCGCAGACAAAATGTTCTTCCCATTGTCGGTAACCATGATTCCCATTTTAAGTTTTCTCGGAGTAAGCCATGTTTGGATTTCCTGATGAATACATTTAAGCAGTTCCTCCCCTGTGTGACTCCGTTCGCCAAGACAAACCATGTGAAGCACTGCGTGACACCTCCGTGCCCTGCACACATGGTAGACTGGAGGGGCACTGAGACTTGAGCCTACAGTGGAGGGTGAGGAGATGGCGGAGGATGAGGAGGCCGAGTCGCACGGTGTCACAGGCCCAATGGGCAGAGAGCGCGGAGGCCGAAGCGGCGTGACCTGTCCAAGTTGCTGCTGCAAAGGGACCACATTCACCCAGTGGGCCGTAAACGACATGTACTGCCCCTGACCGTAGTTACAGCTCCAGATGTCGGCGCTGCCATGTATTTTGCTACACACCGACAGGCTCAAGGACTGGCCCACCTTCTGTTCAACAAAAGTGTGCAGCGCTGGTACTGCCTTCTTGGCAAAGAAATGACGGCTTGGGACTCTCCACCTCGGCTCGGCACAAGCCATCAGTTCTCTGAAAGGTGCAGATTCCACCACCTGAAAAGGGAGCGACTGCAGCACCAGCAACTTGGACAGGAGCACATTCAGCTTCTGCGCCGTAGGATGAGTGGGCGCATACTGCTGTCTCTTGGACATGGCTTCGCTGATGGATTGCTGGCGGGATGCATGACGAGGAGGAGCAGGAGCGACAGAGGATGGGTATGACGCACAGCTGCCTTCGGCTGAGGTGCTGGAGCCTTGGCTGGCAGAAATTGGGAGCTCACTTGGTGAGGAAGCAGACTGGACCACCCCTTGGGAGCCTCGGTTCTCCCAGGTCGTTTTATGGTGACGCATCATATGTTGACGCAGGGCCGTGGTGCCAACATTTGGACCCTGGCCACGCTTCACCTTTTGCCTACATATCTTGCATGTGGCCATGTTACCCTCCTGCGGATGCCTCAGGAAAAACTGCCACACTGCCGAGTAGCTACTTTTCCCACCCCCTGGCCTCACTGATTCACTGCTGCTGTTGCCAACTCCAGGAACCCCTGCTCCACTACCTCCCGATAAGGTAGACTGCCGCACAGCAGGTGCTCTACCCCGGCCCCGGCCCCGGCCGGCTCCAGCCTTTGGAATTGTGCCCCCATGCTGACTGCTACCACCTTGCTGCCTCAGCTGCTGACTCCGGGGCAACCTGCGCCCCTCTTCTCCTGATGATGACGATGAAGCCCCTTCATCACCCGGCTCCCAAGTGCGATCGGCTTCATCGTCATCATCATCATCATCACCGAGTTGTGGCTGTACGTCACTGATGTTCGTGGATTCGTCAACAGTGTCTGGCACAGGAGCTGGAATGCTCGCAGCACCCACGACACTGTCCACATCACTATTTGTCTGCCTAGCTAGAGAAGCCACCTCCATTTCTTGGCTGGGCAGTAGCTGCTGACTGTCCTCTATCTGATGGTCCTCCTCACTAAAGAGTGGAGCTGAACCCAAAGCATAGGATACGTCGCTGGGGGAGGGAACGGCGTAGGACAGAGGCAATGGGAGGACAGGGACTGCTCTCGGGGCATGCCAACTCAGGGTTGTGTCAGAGGAACCTACCGACCCTAGACTGGGGGTCTCAGACGTAAGTTGTGATGATGTTGTTGATGAGCGCGTCAACCAATCTACCACGGCAGATGCGTTACTGGTGGAGACCCGACCGCTAGCAGATACTGGCAGATTAGGTCTCTCAGCGTGACTCCTGCTGCTACTGGCCCCCAGTCTGATGCGAGCTCTGCCTGCGGAATCTTGGCCTCTGCCACTCCTCTTTTCACTTCCAGGCACTTGTCTGCCCGACATAGTCTAACTGGCGTGGTAGTAGGTGATATTTTAAGATCCCCCGGGCAGCGGTGGGTCTATATGAAACAGAATATAATGCACACCAAAAGTGAGCAGTAACACTCAGCCTCCAACAGGCCTGCTTAGTGTAAATAAGAGAGCTGCTTAGTGTAAATAAAGAGGGGTATGCTATGTTACAGAATGGGATGCCTCAACAGAAGTGCACCTGGCAGGCAGCAGTAAGCCTATGCCCAGCAAAAGTGTCTTATAATATAAATATAATAAGAGCAAATGGTTATATGGTCTTAAACAGAGGCTGCTTTAGTCACAGAATGGGATGCCCCCAAAAAAGATCCAGTAGTACTATGCCCAGCAAAAGTGTCTTTATCAGGCTAATTTCAAATATAATAAGAGCAAATGGTTATATGGTCTTAAACAGAGGCTGCTTTAGTCACAGAATGGGATGCCCTGGCAGGGACAAGTAGTGCTATGCCCAGCAAAAGTGTCTTTATCAGGCTAATTTCAAATATGATAAGAGCAAATGCTTATATGGTCTTAAACAGAGGCTGCTTTAGTCACAGAATGGGATGCCCCCCAAAAAGATCCAGTAGTACTATGCCCAGCAAAAGTGTCTTTATCAGGCCTAATTTCAAATATGATAAGAGCAAATGCTTATATGGTCTTAAACAGAGGCTGCTTTAGTCACAGAATGGGATGCCCCCAAAAAAGATCCAGTAGTACTATGCCCAGCAAAAGTGTCTTTATCAGGCCTAATTTCAAATATGATAAGAGCAAATGCTTATATGGTCTTAAACAGAGGCTGCTTTAGTCACAGAATGGGATGCCCCCAAAAAAGATCCAGTAGTACTATGCCCAGCAAAAGTGTCTTTATCAGGCCTAATTTCAAATATGATAAGAGCAAATGCTTATATGGTCTTAAACAGAGGCTGCTTTAGTCACAGAATGGGATGCCCCCCAAAAAGATCCAGTAGTACTATGCCCAGCAAAAGTGTCTTTATCAGGCCTAATTTCAAATATGATAAGAGCAAATGCTTATATGGTCTTAAACAGAGGCTGCTTTAGTCACAGAATGGGATGCCCCCCAAAAAGATCCAGTAGTACTATGCCCAGCAAAAGTGTCTTTATCAGGCTAATTTCAAATATGATAAGAGCAAATGCTTATATGGTCTTAAACAGAGGCTGCTTTAGTCACAGAATGGGATGCCCCCAAAAAAGATCCAGTAGTACTATGCCCAGCAAAAGTGTCTTTATCAGGCTAATTTCAAATATGATAAGAGCAAATGCTTATATGGTCTTAAACAGAGGCTGCTTTAGTCACAGAATGGGATGCCCCCAAAAAAGATCCAGTAGTACTATGCCCAGCAAAAGTGTCTTTATCAGGCCTAATTTCAAATATGATAAGAGCAAATGCTTATATGGTCTTAAACAGAGGCTGCTTTAGTCACAGAATGGGATGCCCCCAAAAAAGATCCAGTAGTACTATGCCCAGCAAAAGTGTCTTTATCAGGCCTGATTTCTATGAGAATAAGTGCAAATGGTTATTATGCTATTAAATAGAGGCTGGTGTTGTCACAGAATGGGATGCCACAAAAACCAGAGAGCATGCACAGCAAAGGTGTTTTTATCAGGCCTGATTTCTATGAGAATAAGTGCAAATGGTTATTATGCTATTAAATAGAGGCTGGTGTAGTCACAGAATGGGATGCCACAAAAACCAGAGAGCATGCACAGCAAAAGTGTCTTTATCAGGCCTGATTTCTATGAGAATAAGTGCAAATGGTTATTATGCTATTAAATAGAGGCTGGTGTTGTCACAGAATGGGATGCCACAAAAACCAGAGAGCATGCACAGCAAAAGTGTCTTTATCAGGCCTGATTTCTATGAGAATAAGTGCAAATGGTTATTATGCTATTAAATAGAGGCTGGTGTTGTCACAGAATGGGATGCCACAAAAACCAGAGAGCATGCCCAGCAAAAGTGTCTTTATCAGGCCTGATTTCTATGAGAATAAGTGCAAATGGTTATTATGCTATTAAATATAGGCTGGTGTAGTCACAGAATGGGATGCCACAAAAACCAGAGAGCATGCACAGCAAAAGTGTCTTTATCAGGCCTAATTTCAAATATGATAAGAGCAAATGCTTATATGGTCTTAAACAGAGGCTGCTTTAGTCACAGAATGGGATGCCCCCAAAAAAGATCCAGTAGTACTATGCCCAGCAAAAGTGTCTTTATCAGGCTAATTTCAAATATGATAAGAGCAAATGCTTATATGGTCTTAAACAGAGGCTGCTTTAGTCACAGAATGGGATGCCCCCAAAAAAGATCCAGTAGTACTATGCCCAGCAAAAGTGTCTTTATCAGGCCTAATTTCAAATATGATAAGAGCAAATGCTTATATGGTCTTAAACAGAGGCTGCTTTAGTCACAGAATGGGATGCCCCCAAAAAAGATCCAGTAGTACTATGCCCAGCAAAAGTGTCTTTATCAGGCCTAATTTCAAATATGATAAGAGCAAATGCTTATATGGTCTTAAACAGAGGCTGCTTTAGTCACAGAATGGGATGCCCCCAAAAAAGATCCAGTAGTACTATGCCCAGCAAAAGTGTCTTTATCAGGCCTAATTTCAAATATGATAAGAGCAAATGCTTATATGGTCTTAAACAGAGGCTGCTTTAGTCACAGAATGGGATGCCCCCAAAAAAGATCCAGTAGTACTATGCCCAGCAAAAGTGTCTTTATCAGGCCTAATTTCAAATATGATAAGAGCAAATGCTTATATGGTCTTAAACAGAGGCTGCTTTAGTCACAGAATGGGATGCCCCCAAAAAAGATCCAGTAGTACTATGCCCAGCAAAAGTGTCTTTATCAGGCTAATTTCAAATATGATAAGAGCAAATGCTTATATGGTCTTAAACAGAGGCTGCTTTAGTCACAGAATGGGATGCCCCCAAAAAAGATCCAGTAGTACTATGCCCAGCAAAAGTGTCTTTATCAGGCCTAATTTCAAATATGATAAGAGCAAATGCTTATATGGTCTTAAACAGAGGCTGCTTTAGTCACAGAATGGGATGCCCCCAAAAAAGATCCAGTAGTACTATGCCCAGCAAAAGTGTCTTTATCAGGCCTAATTTCAAATATGATAAGAGCAAATGCTTATATGGTCTTAAACAGAGGCTGCTTTAGTCACAGAATGGGATGCCCCCAAAAAAGATCCAGTAGTACTATGCCCAGCAAAAGTGTCTTTATCAGGCCTAATTTCAAATATGATAAGAGCAAATGCTTATATGGTCTTAAACAGAGGCTGTTTTAGTCACAGAATGGGATGCCCCCAAAAAAGATCCAGTAGTACTATGCCCAGCAAAAGTGTCTTTATCAGGCCTAATTTCAAATATGATAAGAGCAAATGCTTATATGGTCTTAAACAGAGGCTGCTTTAGTCACAGAATGGGATGCCCCCAAAAAAGATCCAGTAGTACTATGCCCAGCAAAAGTGTCTTTATCAGGCCTAATTTCAAATATGATAAGAGCAAATGCTTATATGGTCTTAAACAGAGGCTGCTTTAGTCACAGAATGGGATGCCCCCAAAAAAGATCCAGTAGTACTATGCCCAGCAAAAGTGTCTTTATCAGGCCTAATTTCAAATATGATAAGAGCAAATGCTTATATGGTCTTAAGCAGAGGCTGCTTTAGTCACAGAATGGGATGCCCCCAAAAAAGATCCAGTAGTACTATGCCCAGCAAAAGTGTCTTTATCAGGCCTAATTTCAAATATGATAAGAGCAAATGCTTATATGGTCTTAAACAGAGGCTGCTTTAGTCACAGAATGGGATGCCCCCAAAAAAGATCCAGTAGTACTATGCCCAGCAAAAGTGTCTTTATCAGGCCTAATTTCAAATATGATAAGAGCAAATGCTTATATGGTCTTAAACAGAGGCTGCTTTAGTCACAGAATGGGATGCCCCCAAAAAAGATCCAGTAGTACTATGCCCAGCAAAAGTGTCTTTATCAGGCTAATTTCAAATATGATAAGAGCAAATGCTTATATGGTCTTAAACAGAGGCTGCTTTAGTCACAGAATGGGATGCCCCCAAAAAAGATCCAGTAGTACTATGCCCAGCAAAAGTGTCTTTATCAGGCTAATTTCAAATATGATAAGAGCAAATGCTTATATGGTCTTAAACAGAGGCTGCTTTAGTCACAGAATGGGATGCCCCCAAAAAAGATCCAGTAGTACTATGCCCAGCAAAAGTGTCTTTATCAGGCTAATTTCAAATATGATAAGAGCAAATGCTTATATGGTCTTAAACAGAGGCTGCTTTAGTCACAGAATGGGATGCCCCCCAAAAAGATCCAGTAGTACTATGCCCAGCAAAAGTGTCTTTATCAGGCCTGATTTCTATGAGAATAAGTGCAAATGGTTATTATGCTATTAAATAGAGGCTGGTGTTGTCACAGAATGGGATGCCACAAAAGCCAGAGAGCATGCACAGCAAAAGTGTCTTTATCAGGCCTGATTTCTATGAGAATAAGTGCAAATGGTTATTATGCTATTAAATAGAGGCTGGTGTTGTCACAGAATGGGATGCCACAAAAACCAGAGAGCATGCACAGCAAAAGTGTCTTTATCAGGCCTGATTTCTATGAGAATAAGTGCAAATGGTTATTATGCTATTAAATAGAGGCTGGTGTTGTCACAGAATGGGATGCCACAAAAACCAGAGAGCATGCACAGCAAAAGTGTCTTTATCAGGCCTGATTTCTATGAGAATAAGTGCAAATGGTTATTATGCTATTAAATAGAGGCTGGTGTTGTCACAGAATAAGAAGCCACAAAAACCAGAGAGCATGCACAGCAAAAGTGTCTTTATCAGGCCTGATTTCTATGAGAATAAGTGCAAATGGTTATTATGCTATTAAATAGAGGCTGGTGTTGTCACAGAATGGGATGCCACAAAAACCAGAGAGCATGCACAGCAAAAGTGTCTTTATCAGGCCTGATTTCTATGAGAATAAGTGCAAATGGTTATTATGCTATTAAATAGAGGCTGGTGTTGTCACAGAATGGGATGCCACAAAAACCAGAGAGCATGCACAGCAAAAGTGTCTTTATCAGGCCTGATTTCTATGAGAATAAGTGCAAATGGTTATTATGCTATTAAATAGAGGCTGGTGTTGTCACAGAATGGGATGCCACAAAAACCAGAGAGCATGCACAGCAAAAGTGTCTTTATCAGGCCTGATTTCTATGAGAATAAGTGCAAATGGTTATTATGCTATTAAATAGAGGCTGGTGTTGTCACAGAATGGGATTTAAGATCAGTTCAGTATATATGCACTGTTAGTTAGTGTAAGCAGCCTGAAAACGCTAACAAAGCAGGCTGGATGAAAAAAAAAAAAAAAAAACTGACAGCCTCCGATTTTCCCTTCCTTTCCCTGTTTTTCGCTTACTTTCTGTCTGTCTCCTGTCTGTCTCCTGCCTGTCTCCAGCCTGTCCCTGTCTGTCCCTGCCTGTCTAACTGTCTGTCTCTCCCTCAGCTACACAGCGTTCTGTCTGTCACGAATGCAATAGAGAAATTATGCTGGAAAGCAAGATGGCCGGCCTTAAATACCGCTGTGACGTCACCGGGCTTGCTGGCTGCTGATAGGCTGCATGTGACTGTCCCAGCTTGCACTGGCGCGGGGTTGATGTCTGGACATGTCCCGTCCGCCATCTTAGAATGCCTGTAATGTAAATGAATGGATGTTAAAGGAAAACTTCGAGCGATCGAATCGCGGGGAAATTCGGATTCGATCCGAATCGAATTTTTCCTGAAATTCGGATCGAATCCGGGTTCGTCCGGATCGATTCGCTCATCCCTATCTGCGAACCATAATCGCCTTGGCCACCTTGGGGCCACGAGAATGGCGGACACCCTTTCCAGAGCCAGCTTCCGTACCACCCTGCCCAGCATGGGTATCGGAGGAAACAGGTACAGAAACCCCAGATCCCTCCAGCTCAAGGACATGGCATCCACTGCCAGAGCCAGAGGATCCTGGGAGAACGACACGAAGTTCGGGAGCCTGCAATTGTGATGAGAGGCAAACAGGTCCACCTCCGGGGTCCCCCACCGGAGACACAGTGAACGAAAAACATGAGGATGGAGAGCCCATTCTCCCAGATGGGAAGAGCCCCTGCTCAACAGGTCCGCTTCCTGATTTTCCACCCCTGGGATGTACACCGCCGAGAGACAAGGAACATGGGCCTCCGCCCAGGTCAGGATCAGGGATACCTCTCTGAGAGCACCCAGACTGCGAGTCCCTCCCTGATGATTGATGTAAGCAACCGCTGTTCAATTGTCTGAATGAACCTGGACCGGAAGGCCCAGAACGTGCTGAGTCAGAAGAGCCAGAACCCGACGGATGGCTCTCAGTTCCAGAATATTGATGGGTAAGTGGGCCTCTTGAGGTCCCCACTGCCCCTGGAACTGAAGATCCTTCCAGAATCCCCCCATCCCGAAAGACTGGCGTCCGTGGTGACAATTTCCCAAAGAGGGGTCAGGAAAGACCTGCCCTTCACGAGACTGGCCGAGACCAACCACCATTGAAGGGACTGCTGGACCCGGGAGGACAACTGGAGGGGCCGATCCAGCGACTGAGGCCGCCGGTCCCAGGACGCCAACAGATAGAGCTGAAGCGTCCTCGTGTGAAATTGAGCAAAAGGAACTGCCTCGAACAAGGCAACCATCAACCCTACCAGCCTCATCCCCAGACGGATGGATGGCCGAGGAGTGGAAAGTAGGACCCGAGCCAACTCCTGAATCAGATAAATTTTGGACTGAGGGAGAAACACCCTGTGCTGACAAGAGTCCAACTGCATCCCCAGAAAGGACACCACCCTGGCTGGAGCAAGGGAGGACTTGGGAAAGTTGATCACCCAACCAAAGCTTTCCAGCGTGGAGACCACCATCCTGGTGTCTGTCTCTGATTGATTGAGGGACGGAGCCATGATGAGAAGGTCGTCCAAATAAGGTACGACACAAATGCCCCGAGATCTGAAAATGGCCATCACCCCTGCCAGCACCTTGGTGAACACTCTTGGAGCCGAGGTAAGACCAAACGGAAGTGCCACGAATTGGAAATGCTGATCTTTCATCACGAATCGAAGAAAACTTTGATGAGCCTGGCAGATGGGAACATGAAGATAAGCATCCTTGATGTCTATGGACGTCATGAAGTCCCCCTGCCGAAGAGAACCGATGGCCGTACGCAAAGTTTCCATGCAAAACTTCCGAATACGGATGAACCTGTTGAGTAATTTCAGGTCCAGGACGGGACGAACCGACCTGTCCTTTTTGGTGACTGCGAAAAGATTGGAGTAGAAACCGAGGCCCATCCCTAAGCGCGACACCGGCCGGATGACCGCCATTTCTAAAAGATTCCTTATCGACGCCAGGAGCCCCTGTGCGGCCAAAGGATCGATGGGCACCCGAGACTGAAAGAACCGTGAAGGAGGGCGAGACTCGAACTCCAGTTTGTAACCGGACGACACCACCTCCTGGATCCATCTGTCCCGAACCTCCTGGTCCCAAACCTGGGAGAAGTGTCGCAATCATCCCCCCACTCACACGGGTGAGGGCAGCCCCTCATTGCTGAGCGGGCTTACCAGCAGGCTTGGGCTTGGCGCCCCAGGACTGAGCGGGACGGCCACGGCCCCTCCCTCGGGTCCAACCTGCACCTCTGGTAGCGGGAAAGGAAACCCCCCTACCCGCTCTAAATCCCCGAAAGGAAGGTCTAAAGGCACTCGCACCCCGAAAGGGGCAACGCAGCCTCTTGCATTGAGGCAATTTACCACCTTTTGCAACTGAATCTAATTTATCACCAAACAGTCGCAAACCCAAAAAAGGAAGTGCTGTGAGCACCCTTTTAGAGACAAAGTCCGCCGACCACTGGCGCAGCCACACTGACCGATGAATAGCCACCAGCATTGCCGCTGTCTTGCTACTCATCGCCAGGGCATCGTCCTGAGCGGTCAAGACAAAGGAAATAAATGACTCACACTGCTTAAGAGCAGCAAACTCATCACAAGCGGGATCAAGATCTGTGCACAGATCCCGAATAATGGACACCTAACTGCCAACAGAAGAAGCGCCGAAGCACACACCGGCCGCAGCGCCAATCCGGCACTGATAAAACCATGGCGAGCAAACTGGTCAATCCGACGATCCTCACCATCCTTAATGGCAGTGGTGACAGAAGACTGTACCACAGCCGTGCTAGAAAGCCCTAACACAGGGGATACCGACGTCAGGGGGAACTGACCAAAGCTTCACCAACTCCTCAGGAAAAGGATAGCGTTTATCCCAATTAGAAGGGATTTCAGCCAGCCGCGTGGGTTGTTCCCATTCCTTAAGCACAACCCTCTCAAAGTGTTGTTGCCTGGGAAACACCAAACGCGGCTGAGGCACATCAAACAACTCACCCTTTGGTAGGGCGACTGCCTCAGGTGGATCTAAATTCAAAATTTCAAACATTTGCGCCAAAATGGAGGGGGTGTCAAGGGATACCCCCGTAGCCTGATCGCCAACAGCATCAATCTCAAGCTGGTCTGCAGGCTCATCCGACTCCACAAGGAGTTCCCCCTCCTCGTCCAGGGCATAATCGGACCAATCCACTAATTCGCACCTCTCATTCTCCGAAGCCTGGAGACCGAAAAGACCCTACAAGGCAAAGACCTAACCTCACACCAAGCGATATACGCTTGCCAAGTCCTATAGTAGGTGATAGAAGAAGACCTCTTTCGGGCAGCGATCAGAGTCTTAATAACCGAGTCAGAAAGACCCTCCTCCTCCAAGATGGAAGTCTCAGCAGCCAAGCCGTCAAAACCAGCGTTGGTAAACTGGGGTAAGACAGCCGACCCTGAATGAGCAGATCGGGCCGAAGAGGCAGAACGAGCTGATTCACTGTCAGCCAAACGATGTCTGCGCACCACACCCGTCTTGGTCCTCTTGGGGCCATGAGAATGATGGACACCCTCTCCAGAACCAGCTTCCGTACCACTCAGCCTAGCATGAGTATCGGAGGAAACAGGTACAGAAAACCCGGGTTCCCCCGGCTCAGGGATATGGCTTCCGCCGCCCGAGCCAGAGGATCCTGGGAGGGTGACACAAAGATCGGGAGCCTGCAATTATGGCGAAAGGAAAACAGGACCACCTCCGGTGTCCCCCACCGGAGCGGACTGCAGACTGCCGAGAGACAAGGAACATGTGTCTTCGCCCAGGTCAGGATCAGGGACTCCACTCTGAGAGCACCCAGACTGGAAGTCCCTCCCTGATGATTGAAGTAAGCAACCGTTGCTTGACTGTCCGAGCGTAGCTGAACCAGAAGGCCCAGACCATGATGGGACAAAAGAGCAAGAACCAGACGGAAGGCTCTCAGCTCCAGAACAGACGGCCGAGGATTGGAAAGAAGGATCCAAACCAACTACTGAATCAGACAGACCTTGGACTGAGTGAGCAACACCCTGTGTTGACCGAAATCCGACTGTATTCCCCGAAAGGACACCACCCTGGCTAGAGCAAGGGGGAACCTGGGAAGTTCTTCAGATGCAGGACGGGGCAAGCTGACCCGTCCTTCTAAGGGACTGCGAAGAGAATGGTGTAAAAATCGAGGCCCACCTCTAAGTGCGGCACCGGCCGGATGACCGCCATTTCCAGGAAAACCCGTGAGGGAGGGCGAGACACGAACTCCGGTCTGTAACCGGGCGACACTACCTCCCAGATCTATGTGTCCGGAGACTCCCGGCCTTAAACCAGGGAGGAGTGTCGCAATTGTCCCCCCACCCGCACGGGTGAGGGCAGCCCCTCATTGCTGAGCGGGCTTAGCAGTAGGTTTGGGCTTGGTGCCCCAGGACTGACCGGGACGGCCACGACCTCTTCCCCGGGACCAACCTACAGCCCCGGTAACGGGAAGGGAAGCCCCTCTGCCCGCTCTGGCTCCTCGAAAGGAGGGACTAAAGGAACTCGCACCCCTGAAGGAGCGACGAGGTTTCTTGAATTGAGGCAACTTACCATCCTTGGTAACAGCATCCAATTTCTCGCCAAAAAGGCGTAAACCTACGAAGGGTAGCGCTGTAAGCGCCTTTTTAGAATTAAGGTCCGCCGTCCTCTGGCGCAGCCATATAGACCGACGAATAGCCACCAGCAATGCCGCTGTCCTGCTACTCGTCGCAAGAGCATCGTCCTGAGCAGTCAGGGCAAAAGAGACAAACGACTCACACTGCTTGAGAGAGCTAATCATATCACAAGCGGGATCAAGATCTGCAAGCAGATCCCTAATCATGGATCTAACAGCCAGCAAAAGAAGCGCCGAAGCACAAATTGGCCGTAGTGTCGAGCCGGCACTGATAAAACCATGGCGAGCCAATTGATCAATCCGACGATCCTCACCATCCATAATGGTAGTGGCGGGCCACAGACTCTGGCGGGCCACAGACTCTGGCGGGCCACAGACTCTGGCGGGCCACAGACTCTGGGGGCTGGGGTGGGGGGGCAGACCGTGGGGCCAGACTCTGGGGCTGGGGGGCCGACTGTGGGGCCAGACTCTGGGGCTGGGGGCACAGACTCTTGGAGCCAGGGACTCTGGGGGCCACAGACTCTGGGGGCCACAGACTCTGGGGGTCTCTGGGGGCCACAGACTCTGGGGGTCTCTGGGGGCAACAGACTCTGAGGGCCAAAGACTCTGGGGGCCAAAGACTCTGGGGACCAAAGACTCTGGGGACCAAAGACTCTGGGGGCCTTTGGGGGCAATAGATTCTGGGGCCAAAGACTCGGGGGGCCAAAGACTCGGGGGGCCTCTGGGAGCCACAGACTCTGGGGGCCACAGACTTTGGGGGGCACAAACTCTGGGGGCCACAAACTCTGGGGGCCTCTGGGGGGCATAGACTCTGGGGAGCATAAACTCTGGGGAGCATAGACTATGGAGGACCACAGACTATGGGGGCCCACAGACTATGGGGGGCCACAGACTATGGGGGGCCACAGACTATGGGGGGCCACAGACTATGGGGGGCCACAGACTATGGGGGGCCACAGACTATGGGGGGCCACAGACTCTGGGGGGCCACAGACTCTGGGGGGCCACAGACTCTGGGGGGCCACAGACTCTGGGGGGCCACAGACTCTGGGGGGCCACAGACTCTGGGGGCAGGGGAGGGGGGCAGACCGTGGGGCCAGACTCTGGGGCTGGGAAGGCAGACCGTGGGGCCAGACTCTGGGGGGCCACAGACTCATGGATCCAGGGACCTCTGAGGGCCAAAGACTCTGGGGGCCAAAGACTCTGGGGGCCACAGACTCGGGGGGGGCACAGACTCGGGGGGGCACAGACTCGGGGGGGCACAGACTCGGGGGGGCACAGACTCTGGGGACCAAAGTCTCTGGGGACCAAAGACTCTGGAAACCAAAGACTCTGGAAACCAAAGACTCTGGAAACCAAAGACTCTGGGGGCCATAGATTCTGGGGCAAAAGACTCGGGGGGCCAAAGACCTGGGGGGCCAAAGACTCGGGGGGCCAAAGACTCGGGGGGCCAAAGACTCGGGGAGCCAAAAACTCGGGGAGCCACAAGCTCTGGGGGCCACAGACTCTGGGGGAAACTGGGGGGCATAGACTCTGGGGGGCATAGACTCTGGGGGGCCACAGACTCTGGGGGGCCACAGACTCTGGGGGGCCACAGACTCTGGGGCCTCTGGAGGCCTCAAACTCTGGGGGCCTCTGGGGGCCACAGACTCTGGGGGCCTCTGGGGGCCACAAACTCTGAGGGCCTTTGGGTGCCACAAACTCTGGGGGCCACAAACTCTGGGGGCCACAAACTCTGGGGGCCACAAACTCTGGGGGCCACAAACTCTGGGGGCCACAAACTCTGGGGACCTCTGGGAGCCACAAACTCTGGGGGCCTCTGGGGGCCACAGACTCTGGGGGCCACAAACTCTGAGGGCCTCTGGGGGCCACAGACTCTGGGGACCACAGACTCTGGGGACCTCTGGGAGCCACAAACTTTGGGGGCCACAAACTCTGGGGGCCTCTGGGGGCAACAGACTCTGGGGGCCACAAACTCTGGGGGCCTTTGGGGGCCACAGGCTCTGGGGGACTCTGGGGGCCACAGGCTCTGGGGGACTCTGGGGGCCACAGGCTCTGGGGGACTCTGGGGGCCACAGGCTCTGGGGGACTCTGGGGGCCACAGGCTCTGGGGGACTCTGGGGGCCACAGGCTCTGGGGGACTCTGGGGGCCACAGGCTCTGGGGGACTCTGGGGGCCACAGGCTCTGGGGGGCTCTGGGGGCCACAGGCTCTGGGGGGCTCTGGGGGCCACAGGCTCTGGGGGGCTCTGGGGGCCACAGGCTCTGGGGGACTCTGGATGTCACAGACTCTGGGGGACTCTGGGGGCCACAGGCTCTGGGGGGCTCTGGGGGCCACAGACTCTGGGGGACTCTGGGGGCCAAAGACTCTGGGGGACTCTGGGGGCCAAAGACTCTGGAAGCCAAAGACTCTGGGGGCCACAGAAATTGGGGGCCTTTGGGGGACCTCTGGGGGCCACAGACTCTGGGGGCCTTTGGGGGCCTCTGGGGGCCCCAGACTCTAGGGGCCACAGTCAATTGGGCCTCTGGGGGCCCCAGACTCTGGGCGCCTCTTGTGGCCACAGATTCTGGGGGCCTCTGGGGGCCAAAAACTCTGGGGGCCTCTGGGGGCCACAAACTATGGGGGTCACTGGGGGCCACAAACTCTGGGAGCCACAAACTCTGGGAGCCACAAACTCTGGGAGCCACAAACTCTGGGGGCCGCAAAAACTAGGGGCCTCTGGGGGCCATGACTCTGGGGGCCACAAACTCTGGGGGCCACAAACTCTGGGGGCCATGGGGGGCCAAAGACTCTGGGGGGCATGTCTCTGGGGGGCCGCATACTCTGGGGGTCGCACACTCTGGGGGTCGCACACTCTGGGGGCCGCACACTTTGAGGGCCTCTGGGGGCCATGACTCTGGGGGCCGCAAACTCTGGGGGTCGCAAACTCTGGGGGCCAAAGACTCCTGGGGGGCCAAAGACTCCTGGGGGGCCAAAGACTCCGGGGGGGGCCAAAGACTCCGGGGGGGCCAAAGACTCTTGGGGCCAAAGACTCTGGGGGCCACAGAATCTGGGGGCCACAGACTCTGGGGGCCTCTGGGGGCCACAAACTCTGGGGGCCTCTGGGGGCCTCTTGGGGCCACAGACTCTGGGGGCCTCTGGGGGCCACAGACTCTGGGGGCCTCAAGGGGCCACAGACTCTGGGGGCCTCAAGGGGCCACAGACTCTGGGGGCCTCTGGGGGCCACAGCCTCTGGGGGCCACAGCCTCTGGGGGCCACAAAAACTGGGGGCCTCTGGGGGCCTCTTGGGGCCACAGACTCTGGGGGCCTCTGGGGGCCACAGACTCTGGGGGCCTCAAGGGGCCACAGACTCTGGGGGCCACAGACTCCGGATCCTCTGGGGGCCTCTGGGGGCCACAGACTCTGCGGGAAACTGGGGGGCATAGACTCTGGGGGGCATAGACTCTGGGGGGCCACAGACTCTGGGGGGACCACAGACTCTGGGGCCTCTGGGGGCCTCAAACTCTGGGGGCCTCTGGTGGCCACAGACTCTGGGGGCCTCTGGGGGCCACAAACTCTGGGGACCACAGACTCTGGGGGCCTCTAGGGGCCACAAACTCTGAGGGCCTCTGGGGGCCACAGACTCTGGGGACTGCTGGGGGCCACAGACTCTGGGGACCGCTGGGGGCAACAGACTCTGGGGGCCACAGGCTCTGGGGGACTCTGGGGGCCACAGGCTCTGGGGGACTCTGGGGGCCACAGGCTCTGGGGGACTCTGGGGGCCACAGGCTCTGGGGGACTCTGGGGGCCACAGGCTCTGGGGGACTCTGGGGGCCACAGGCTCTTGGGGACTCTGGGGGCCACAGGCTCTGGGGGACTCTGGGGGCCACAGGCTCTGGGGGACTCTGGGGGCCACAGGCTCTGGGGGACTCTGGGGGCCACAGGCTCTGGGGGACTCTGGGGGCCTCAGGCTCTGGGGGACTCTGGGGGCCTCAGGCTCTGGGGGACTCTGGGGGCCACAGGCTCTGGGGGACTCTGGGGGCCTCAGGCTCTGGGGGACTCTGGGGGCCACAGGCTCTGGGGGACTCTGGGGACCACAGGCTCTGGGGGACTCTGGGGGCCACAGGCTCTGGGGGACTCTGGGGGCCACAGGCTCTGGGGGACTCTGGGGGCCACAGGCTCTGGGGGACTCTGGGGGCCACAGGCTCTGGGGGACTCTGGGGACCACAGGCTCTGGGGGACTCTGGGGACCACAGGCTCTGGGGGACTCTAGGGACCACAGGCTCTGGGGGACTCTGGGGGCCACAGGCTCTGGGGGACTCTGGGGGCCAAAGACTCTGGAAGCCAAAGACTCTGGGGGCCTTTGGGGGGCCTCTGGGGACCCCAGACTCTAGGGGCCACAGACAATTGGGCCTCTGGGGGCCCCAGACTCTGGGCGCCTCTTGTGGCCACAGATTCTGGGGGCCTCTGGGGGCCAAAAACTCTGGGGGCCTCTGGGGGCCACACACTATGGGGGTCACTGGGAGCCACAAACTCTGGGAGCCACAAACTCTGGGAGCCTCTGGGGGCCGCAAAAACTAGGGGCCTCTGGGGGCCATGACTCTGGGGGCCATGACTCTGGGGGCCACAAACTCTGGGGGCCACAAACTCTGGGGGCCACGGGGGGCCAAAGACTCTGGGGGGTATGACTCTGGGGGGCCGCACACTCTGGGGGCCGCACACTCTGGGGGCCGCACACTCTGAGGGCCACAAAAACTAGGGGCCTCTGGGGGCCATGACTCTGGGGGCCGCAAACTCTGGGGGCCGCAAACTCTGGGGGCCAAAGACTCCCGGGGGGCCAAAGACTCCCGGGGGGCCAAAGACTCCCGGGGGGCCAAAGACTCCGGGGGGGGCCAAAGACTCCCGGGGGGCCAAAGACTCTGGGGGCCTCTGGGGGCCACAGACTCTGGGGGTCTCTGGGGGCCACAGACTATGGGGGCCTCTGGGGGTCACAGACTCTGGGGGCCACAAATGTTGGGGGCCTCTGGGGGCCACAGACTCTGGGGGCCTCTGGGGGCCACAAACTCTGGGGGACTCTGGGGGCCACGGACTCTGGGGGCCTCTGGGGCCTCTTGGGGCCACAGACTCTGGGGGCCTCTGGGGGCCACAGACTCTGGGGGCCTCAAGGGGACAATGACTCTGGGGGCCTCAAGGGGACAATGACTCTGGGGGCCACAAACTCTGGGGGGCTCTGGGGGCCACAAACTCTGGGGGCCTCTTGGGGCCACAGCCTCTGGGGGCCACAAACTCTGGGGGCCACAGGCTCTAGGGGCCTCTGGGGGCCACAGACTCTGGGGGCTACAAATTCTGGGGGCCTTTGGGGGCCACAAACTCTGGGGGCCTCTGGGGGCCACAGGCTCTAGGGGCCTCTGGGGGCCACAGGCTCTAGGGGCCTCTGGGGGCCACAGACTCTGGGGGCCACAAATTCTGGGGGCCTCTAGGGGCCACAGACTCTGGGGGCCACAAACTCTGGGGGCCTCTGGGGGCCACAGACCCTAGGGGCCTCTGGGGGTCACAGACTCTGGGGGCCACAGACTCTGTGGGCCATAGGCTCTTGGGGACTCTGGGGGCCACAGACTCTGGTGGACTCTGGGGGCCACAAACTCTGGGGGACTCTGGGGGCCACAAACTCTGGGGGACTCTGGGGGCCACAAACTCTGGGGGACTCTGGGGGCCACAAACTCTGGGGGACTCTGGGGGCCACAAACTCTGGGGGACTCTGGGGGCCACAAACTCTGGGGGACTCTGGGGGCCACAAACTCTGGGGGCCGCAGGCTCTCTGGGCCACAGACTCTGGAGGCCACAGACTCTGGGGGCCTCTGGGGGCCAAAGACACTGGGGGCCAAAGACTCTGGGGGCCAAAGACTCCGGGGGCCTCTGGGGGGCATAGACTCTGGGGGGCCATGGACTCTGGGGGGCCATGGACTCTGGGGGGCCATGGACTCTGGGGGGCCATGGACTCTGGGTACTCTGGGGGCCACAAACTCTGGGTGCCACAGACTCTGGGGGCCACAGACAATGGGGGGCCAAAGACAATGGGGGGCCAAAGACTCTGGGGGGCCAAAGACTCTGGGGGCCTCTTGGGGCCACAGACTCTGGGGGCCACAGAGTCTGGGGGCCTCTGGGGGCCAGAGACTCTGGGGGCCTCTGGGGGCCACAGAGTCTGGGGCCAAAGACTCTGGGGGCCTCTGGGGACCAAAGACTCTGGGGGCCTCAGACTATGGGGGCCACAGACTATGGGGGCCTCTGGGGGCCACAAACTCTGGGGGCCACAGGCTCTAGGGGCCTCTGGGGGCCACAGACTCTGGGGGCTACAAATTCTGGGGGACTCTGGGGGCCACAGGCTCTGGGGGACTCTGGGGGCCACAGGCTCTGGGGGACTCTGGGGGCCTCAGGCTCTGGGGGACTCTGGGGGCCTCAGGCTCTGGGGGACTCTGGGGGCCTCAGGCTCTGGGGGACTCTGGGGGCCTCAGGCTCTGGGGGACTCTGGGGGCCTCAGGCTCTGGGGGACTCTGGGGGCCACAGGCTCTGGGGGACTCTGGGGGCCACAGGCTCTGGGGGACTCTGGGGGCCACAGGCTCTGGGGGACTCTGGGGGCCACAGGCTCTGGGGGACTCTGGGGGCCACAGGCTCTGGGGGACTCTGGGGGCCACAGGCTCTGGGGGACTCTGGGGGCCACAGGCTCTGGGGGACTCTGGGGACCACAGGCTCTGGGGGACTCTGGGGACCACAGGCTCTGGGGGACTCTGGGGACCACAGGCTCTGGGGGACTCTAGGGACCACAGGCTCTGGGGGACTCTGGGGGCCACAGGCTCTGGGGGACTCTGGGGGCCAAAGACTCTGGAAGCCAAAGACTCTGGGGGCCTTTGGGGGGCCTCTGGGGACCCCAAACTCTAGGGGCCACAGACAATTGGGCCTCTGGGGGCCCCAGACTCTGGGCGCCTCTTGTGGCCACAGATTCTGGGGGCCTCTGGGGGCCAAAAACTCTGGGGGCCTCTGGGGGCCACACACTATGGGGGTCACTGGGAGCCACAAACTCTGGGAGCCACAAACTCTGGGGGCCTCTGGGGGCCGCAAAAACTAGGGGCCTCTGGGGGCCATGACTCTGGGGGCCATGACTCTGGGGGCCACAAACTCTGGGGGCCACAAACTCTGGGGGCCACGGGGGGCCAAAGACTCTGGGGGGTATGACTCTGGGGGGCCGCACACTCTGGGGGCCGCACACTCTGGGGGCCGCACACTCTGGGGGCCACAAAAACTAGGGGCCTCTGGGGGCCATGACTCTGGGGGCCGCAAACTCTGGGGGCCGCAAACTCTGGGGGCCAAAGACTCCCGGGGGGCCAAAGACTCCCGGGGGGCCAAAGACTCCCGGGGGGCCAAAGACTCCGGGGGGGGGCCAAAGACTCCCGGGGGGCCAAAGACTCAGAGGGGGCCAAAGACTCTGGGGGCCAAAGACTCTGGGGGCCTCTGGGGGCCACAGACTCTGGGGGTCTCTGGGGGCCACAGACTATGGGGGCCTCTGGGGGTCACAGACTCTGGGGGCCACAAATGTTGGGGGCCTCTGGGGGCCACAGACTCTGGGGGCCTCTGGGGGCCACAAACTCTGGGGGACTCTGGGGGCCACGGACTCTGGGGGCCTCTGGGGCCTCTTGGGGCCACAGACTCTGGGGGCCTCTGGGGGCCACAGACTCTGGGGTCCTCAAGGGGACAATGACTCTGGGGGCCTCAAGGGGACAATGACTCTGGGGGCCACAAACTCTGGGGGGCTCTGGGGGCCACAAACTCTGGGGGCCTCTTGGGGCCACAGTCTCTGGGGGCCACAGACTCTGGGGGCCACAGACTCCGGATCCTCTGGGGGCCTCTTGGGGCCACAGACTCTGGGGGCCTCTGGGGGCCACAAACTCTGGGGGCCACAAACTCTGGGGGCGTCTGGGGGCCACAGACTCTGGGGGCATCTGGGGGCCACAGACTCTGGGGGGCCACAAACTCTGGGGGCCACAGACTCTGGGAGCCTCTGGGGGCCACAGGCTCTAGGGGCCTCTGGGGGCCACAGACTCTGGGGGCCACAAACTCTGGGGGCCTCTGGGGGCCACAGGCTCTAGGGGCCTCTGGGGGCCACAGACCCTAGGGGCCTCTGGGGGTCACAGACTCTGGGGGCCACAGACTCTGTGGGCCATAGGCTCTTGGGGACTCTGGGGGCCACAGACTCTGGTGGACTCTGGGGGCCACAAACTCTGGGGGACTCTGGGGGCCACAAACTCTGGGGGACTCTGGGGGCCACAAACTCTGGGGGACTCTGGGGGCCACAAACTCTGGGGGACTCTGGGGGCCACAAACTCTGGGGGACTCTGGGGGCCACAAACTCTGGGGGACTCTGGGGGCCACAAACTCTGGGGGACGCACACTCTGGGGGCCGCACACTCTGAGGGCCACAAAAACTAGGGGCCTCTGGGGGCCATGACTCTGGGGGCCGCAAACTCTGGGGGCCGCAAACTCTGGGGGCCAAAGACTCCCGGGGGGCCAAAGACTCCCGGGGGGCCAAAGACTCCCGGGGGGCCAAAGACTCCGGGGGGGGCCAAAGACTCCCGGGGGGCCAAAGACTCTGGGGGCCTCTGGGGGCCACAGACTCTGGGGGTCTCTGGGGGCCACAGACTATGGGGGCCTCTGGGGGTCACAGACTCTGGGGGCCACAAATGTTGGGGGCCTCTGGGGGCCACAGACTCTGGGGGCCTCTGGGGGCCACAAACTCTGGGGGACTCTGGGGGCCACGGACTCTGGGGGCCTCTGGGGCCTCTTGGGGCCACAGACTCTGGGGGCCTCTGGGGGCCACAGACTCTGGGGTCCTCAAGGGGACAATGACTCTGGGGGCCTCAAGGGGACAATGACTCTGGGGGCCACAAACTCTGGGGGGCTCTGGGGGCCACAAACTCTGGGGGCCTCTTGGGGCCACAGCCTCTGGGGGCCACAAACTCTGGGGGCCACAGGCTCTAGGGGCCTCTGGGGGCCACAGACTCTGGGGGCTACAAATTCTGGGGGCCTTTGGGGGCCACAAACTCTGGGGGCCTCTGGGGGCCACAGGCTCTAGGGGCCTCTGGGGGCCACAGGCTCTAGGGGCCTCTGGGGGCCACAGACTCTGGGGGCCACAAATTCTGGGGGCCTCTAGGGGCCACAGACTCTGGGGGCCACAAACTCTGGGGGCCTCTGGGGGCCACAGACCCTAGGGGCCTCTGGGGGTCACAGACTCTGGGGGCCACAGACTCTGTGGGCCATAGGCTCTTGGGGACTCTGGGGGCCACAGACTCTGGTGGACTCTGGGGGCCACAAACTCTGGGGGACTCTGGGGGCCACAAACTCTGGGGGACTCTGGGGGCCACAAACTCTGGGGGACTCTGGGGGCCACAAACTCTGGGGGACTCTGGGGGCCACAAACTCTGGGGGACTCTGGGGGCCACAAACTCTGGGGGACTCTGGGGGCCACAAACTCTGGGGGACTCTGGGGGCCACAAACTCTGGGGGCCGCAGGCTCTCTGGGCCACAGACTCTGGAGGCCACAGACTCTGGGGGCCTCTGGGGGCCAAAGACACTGGGGGCCAAAGACTCTGGGGGCCAAAGACTCCGGGGGCCTCTGGGGGGCATAGACTCTGGGGGGCCATGGACTCTGGGGGGCCATGGACTCTGGGGGGCCATGGACTCTGGGGGGCCATGGACTCTGGGTACTCTGGGGGCCACAAACTCTGGGTGCCACAGACTCTGGGGGCCACAGACAATGGGGGGCCAAAGACAATGGGGGGCCAAAGACTCTGGGGGGCCAAAGACTCTGGGGGCCTCTTGGGGCCACAGACTCTGGGGGCCACAGAGTCTGGGGGCCTCTGGGGGCCAGAGACTCTGGGGGCCTCTGGGGGCCACAGAGTCTGGGGCCAAAGACTCTGGGGGCCTCTGGGGACCAAAGACTCTGGGGGCCTCAGACTATGGGGGCCACAGACTATGGGGGCCTCTGGGGGCCACAAACTCTGGGGGCCACAGACTCTGGGGGCCACAAATTCTGGGGGACTCTGGGGGCCACAGGCTCTGGGGGACTCTGGGGGCCACAGGCTCTGGGGGACTCTGGGGGCCTCAGGCTCTGGGGGACTCTGGGGGCCTCAGGCTCTGGGGGACTCTGGGGGCCTCAGGCTCTGGGGGACTCTGGGGGCCTCAGGCTCTGGGGGACTCTGGGGGCCTCAGGCTCTGGGGGACTCTGGGGGCCTCAGGCTCTGGGGGACTCTGGGGGCCTCAGGCTCTGGGGGACTCTGGGGGCCACAGGCTCTGGGGGACTCTGGGGACCACAGGCTCTGGGGGACTCTGGGGGCCACAGGCTCTGGGGGACTCTGGGGGCCACAGGCTCTGGGGGACTCTGGGGACCACAGGCTCTGGGGGACTCTGGGGACCACAGGCTCTGGGGGACTCTGGGGACCACAGGCTCTGGGGGACTCTAGGGACCACAGGCTCTGGGGGACTCTGGGGGCCACAGGCTCTGGGGGACTCTGGGGGCCAAAGACTCTGGAAGCCAAAGACTCTGGGGGCCTTTGGGGGGCCTCTGGGGACCCCAGACTCTAGGGGCCACAGACAATTGGGCCTCTGGGGGCCCCAGACTCTGGGCGCCTCTTGTGGCCACAGATTCTGGGGGCCTCTGGGGGCCAAAAACTCTGGGGGCCTCTGGGGGCCACACACTATGGGGGTCACTGGGAGCCACAAACTCTGGGAGCCACAAACTCTGGGAGCCTCTGGGGGCCGCAAAAACTAGGGGCCTCTGGGGGCCATGACTCTGGGGGCCATGACTCTGGGGGCCACAAACTCTGGGGGCCACAAACTCTGGGGGCCACGGGGGGCCAAAGACTCTGGGGGGTATGACTCTGGGGGGCCGCACACTCTGGGGGGCCGCACACTCTGGGGGCCGCACACTCTGAGGGCCACAAAAACTAGGGGCCTCTGGGGGCCATGACTCTGGGGGCCGCAAACTCTGGGGGCCGCAAACTCTGGGGGCCAAAGACTCCCGGGGGGCCAAAGACTCCCGGGGGGCCAAAGACTCCCGGGGGGCCAAAGACTCCGGGGGGGGCCAAAGACTCCGGGGGGGGCCAAAGACTCCCGGGGGGCCAAAGACTCAGAGGGGGCCAAAGACTCTGGGGGCCAAAGACTCTGGGGGCCTCTGGGGGCCACAGACTCTGGGGGTCTCTGGGGGCCACAGACTATGGGGGCCTCTGGGGGTCACAGACTCTGGGGGCCACAAATGTTGGGGGCCTCTGGGGGCCACAGACTCTGGGGGCCTCTGGGGGCCACAAACTCTGGGGGACTCTGGGGGCCACGGACTCTGGGGGCCTCTGGGGCCTCTTGGGGCCACAGACTCTGGGGGCCTCTGGGGGCCACAGACTCTGGGGGCCTCAAGGGGACAATGACTCTGGGGGCCTCAAGGGGACAATGACTCTGGGGGCCACAAACTCTGGGGGGCTCTGGGGGCCACAAACTCTGGGGGCCTCTTGGGGCCACAGTCTCTGGGGGCCACAGACTCTGGGGGCCACAGACTCCGGATCCTCTGGGGGCCTCTTGGGGCCACAGACTCTGGGGGCCTCTGGGGGCCACAAACTCTGGGGGCCACAAACTCTGGGGGCGTCTGGGGGCCACAGACTCTGGGGGCATCTGGGGGCCACAGACTCTGGGGGGCCACAAACTCTGGGGGCCACAGACTCTGGGAGCCTCTGGGGGCCACAGGCTCTAGGGGCCTCTGGGGGCCACAGACTCTGGGGGCCACAAACTCTGGGGGCCTCTGGGGGCCACAGGCTCTAGGGGCCTCTGGGGGCCACAGACCCTAGGGGCCTCTGGGGGTCACAGACTCTGGGGGCCACAGACTCTGTGGGCCATAGGCTCTTGGGGACTCTGGGGGCCACAGACTCTGGTGGACTCTGGGGGCCACAAACTCTGGGGGACTCTGGGGGCCACAAACTCTGGGGGACTCTGGGGGCCACAAACTCTGGGGGACTCTGGGGGCCACAAACTCTGGGGGACTCTGGGGGCCACAAACTCTGGGGGACTCTGGGGGCCACAAACTCTGGGGGACTCTGGGGGCCACAAACTCTGGGGGACTCTGGGGGCCACAAACTCTGGGGGACTCTGGGGGCCACAAACTCTGGGGGACTCTGGGGGCCACAAACTCTGGGGGACTCTGGGGGCCACAAACTCTGGGGGACTCTGGGGGCCACAAACTCTGGGGGACTCTGGGGGCCACAAACTCTGGGGGCCGCAGGCTCTCTGGGCCACAGACTCTGGAGGCCACAGACTCTGGGGGCCTCTGGGGGCCAAAGACACTGGGGGCCAAAGACTCCGGGGGCCTCTGGGGGGCATAGACTCTGGGGGGCCATGGACTCTGGGGGGCCATGGACTCTGGGGGGCCAAGGACTCTGGGGGGCCAAGGACTCTGGGTACTCTGGGGGCCACAAACTCTGGGTGCCACAGACTCTGGGGGGCCACAGACAATGGGGGGCCAAAGACAATGGGGGGCCAAAGACAATGGGGGGCCAAAGACAATGGGGGCCTCTTGGGGCCACAGACTCTGGGGGCCACAGAGTCTGGGGGCCTCTGGGGGCCAGAGACTCTGGGGGCCTCTGGGGGCCACAGAGTCTGGGGCCAAAGACTCTGGGGGCCTCTGGGGACCAAAGACTCTGGGGGCCTCAGACTATGGGGGTCTCTGAGGGCCAAAAACTCTGGGGGCCTCTGGGGGCCACAAACTCTGGGGGCCACAGGCTCTAGGGGCCTCTGGGGGCCACAGACTCTGGGGGCTACAAATTCTGGGGGCCTTTGGGGGCCACAAACTCTGGGGGCCTCTGGGGGCCACAGGCTCTAGGGGCCTCTGGGGGCCACAGGCTCTAGGGGCCTCTGGGGGCCACAGACTCTGGGGGCCACAAATTCTGGGGGCCTCTAGGGGCCACAGACTCTGGGGGCCACAAACTCTGGGGGCCTCTGGGGGCCACAGACCCTAGGGGCCTCTGGGGGTCACAGACTCTGGGGGCCACAGACTCTGTGGGCCATAGGCTCTTGGGGACTCTGGGGGCCACAGACTCTGGTGGACTCTGGGGGCAACAAACTCTGGGGGACTCTGGGGGCCACAAACTCTGGGGGTCTCTGGGGGCCACAAACTCTGGGGGACTCTGGGGGCCACAAACTCTGGGGGACTCTGGGGGCCACAAACTCTGGGGGACTCTGGGGGCCACAAACTCTGGGGGACTCTGGGGGCCACAAACTCTGGGGGCCGCAGGCTCTCTGGGCCACAGACTCTGGAGGCCACAGACTCTGGGGGCCTCTGGGGGCCAAAGACACTGGGGGCCAAAGACTCTGGGGGCCAAAGACTCCGGGGGCCTCTGGGGGGCATAGACTCTGGGGGGCCATGGACTCTGGGGGGCCATGGACTCTGGGGGGCCATGGACTCTGGGGGGCCATGGACTCTGGGTACTCTGGGGGCCACAAACTCTGGGTGCCACAGACTCTGGGGGCCACAGACAATGGGGGGCCAAAGACAATGGGGGGCCAAAGACTCTGGGGGGCCAAAGACTCTGGGGGCCTCTTGGGGCCACAGACTCTGGGGGCCACAGAGTCTGGGGGCCTCTGGGGGCCAGAGACTCTGGGGGCCTCTGGGGGCCACAGAGTCTGGGGCCAAAGACTCTGGGGGCCTCTGGGGACCAAAGACTCTGGGGGCCTCAGACTATGGGGGCCACAGACTATGGGGGTCTCTGAGGGCCAAAAACTCTGGGGGCCTCTGGGGGCCACAAACTCTGGGGGCCACAGGCTCTAGGGGCCTCTGGGGGCCACAGACTCTGGGGGCTACAAATTCTGGGGGCCTTTGGGGGCCACAAACTCTGGGGGCCTCTGGGGGCCACAGGCTCTAGGGGCCTCTGGGGGCCACAGGCTCTGGGGGCCACAAACTCTGGGGGCCTCTGGGGGCCACAGGCTCTAGGGGCCTCTGGGGGCCACAGACTCTAGGGGCCTCTGGGGGCCACAAACTCTGGGGGCCACAGACTCTGTGGGCCATAGGCTCTTGGGGACTCTGGGGGCCATGGACTCTGGGGGCCATGGACTCTGGGGGCCATGGACTCTGGGGGCCATGGACTCTGGGGGCCATGGACTCTGGGGGACTCTGAGGGCCACAGACTCTGGGGGCCACAGACTCTGGGGGCCACAGACTCTGGGGGCCACAGACTCTGGGGGCCACAGACTCTGGGGGCCACTTGGGGCCACAGACTCTGGGGGCTAAAGACTCTGGGGGCCAAGAACTCTGGGGGCCAAGGACTCCAGGGGCCAAAGACTCCAGGGGCCAAAGACTCCAGGGGCCTCTAGGGGCCACAAACTCTGGGGGCCACAGAAAATGGGCGCCTCTGGGTGCCACACACTCTGGGGGCCTCTAAGGGCCACAAACTCTGGGGGCCACGGAAACTGGGTGCCACAGACTATGGGGGCAACAGACTCTGGCAGGCCACAGACTTTGATGGGCCACAAACTCTGGGAGCCACAAGCTTTGGGAGCCACAAACTCTGGGGGCCTCTGGGAGCCACAAACTCTGGGGGCCTCTGGGAGCCACAGACTCTGGGGGCCTCTTGGGGCCACAGACTCTGGGGGCCTCTTGGGGCCACAGACTCTGGGGGGCATAGACTCTGGGGGCATAGACTCTAGGGGGCATAGACTCTAGGGGGCATAGACTCTAGGGGGCATAGACTCTGGGGGCATAGACTCTGGGGTACTCTGGGGGCCATGGACTCTGGGGTACTCTGGGGACCACAAACTCTGGGGGGGCCACAGACAATGGGGGGCCACAGACAATGGGGGGCCACAGACAATGGGGGCAGGGGTGGGGGCAGACCGTGGGGCCAGACTCTGGGGCTGGGAGGGCAGACCATGGGGCCAGACTCTGGGTCTGGGGGCCACAGACTCTGGGAGCCAGAGACCTCGGGGGGCCAAAGACTCTGGGGGCCACAGACTCTGGGGGCCAATGGGGGCCACAGACTCTGGGGGCCATTGGGGGCCACAGACTCTGGGGACCACAGACTCTCTAAGGCCTCAGACTCTCTAAGGCCTCAGACTCTCTAAGGCCTCAGACTCTCTAAGGCCTCAGACTCTGGGGGCCACAGTCTCTCTGGGCCAAAGACTCTGGGGGCCTCTGGGGGCCTTTGGGGGCCTCTGGAGGCCAAAAACTCTGGGGGCCACAGACTCTGGGGCCTCTGGGGGACAAAGACTCTGGGGGACAAAGACTCTGGGGGCCACAAACTCTGGGGGCCTCTGGGGCCACAGATTCTGGGGGCCTCTTGGGGCCACAGACTCTGGGGCCTCTTGGGGCCACAGACTCTGGGGGCCATAGGCTCTGGGGGATTCTGGGGGCCTCTGGCGGGCCACAGACTCTAGGGGCCTCTGGGGGTCACAGACTCTGGGGGTCACAGACTCTGGGGGCCAAAGACTCTGGGGGCCTCAGACTCTCTAAGGCCTCAGACTCTCTAAGGCCTCAGACTCTCTAAGGCCTCAGACTCTCTAAGGCCTTAGACTCTGGGGGCCACAGTCTCTCTGGGCCAAAGACTCTGGGGGCCTCTGGGGGCCTTTGGGGGCCTCTGGAGGCCAAAATGTCTGGGGGCCACAGACTCTGGGGCCTCTGGGGGACAAAGACTCTCTGGGACAAAGACTCTGGGGGACAAAGATTCTGGGGGCCACAAACTCTGGGGGCCTCTGGGGCCACGGATTCTGGGGGCCTCTTGGGGCCACAGACTCTGGGGGCCTCTTGGGGCCACAGACTCTGGGGGCCATAGGCTCTGGGGGATTCTGGGGGCCTCTGGCGGGCCACAGACTCTAGGGGCCTCTGGGGGTCACAGACTCTGGGGGTCACAGACTCTGGGGGCCAAAGACTCTGGGGGCCAAAGACTCTGGGGGCCTCTGGGGGCTCAGACTCTGGGGGCCACAAACTCTGGGGGCCACAAACTCTGGGGGCCACAAACTCTGGGGGCCACAAACTCTGGGGGCCACAAACTCTGGGGGCCACAAACTCTGGGGGCCAAAGACTCTGGGGGCCAAAGACTCTGGGGGCCAAAGACTCTGGGGGCCAAAGACTCTGGGGGCCAAAGACTCTGGGGGCCTCTGGGGGCCACAGAGTCTGGGGACCAAAGACTCTGGGGGCCTCTGGGGACCAAAGAATCTGGGGCCCTCTGGGGGCCACAGACTCTGGGGGCCACAGACTCTGGGGGCCACAGACTATGGGGGCCTCTTGGGGCCACAAACTCTGGGGGCCTCTTGGGGCCACAGACTCTGGGGGCCACGGACTCTGGGGGCCACGGACTCTGGGGGCCACAGACTTTGGGGGCCTCTGGGGGCCACAGACTCTGGGGGCCACGGCCTCTGGGGGCAACAGGCTCTAGGGGCCTCTGGGGGCCACAGGCTCTAGGGGCCTCTGGGGGCCACAGGCTCTAGGGGCCTCTGGGGGCCACAGGCTCTAGAGGCCTCTGGGGGCCACAGGCTCTACGGGCCTCTGGGGGCCACAGGCTCTAGGGGCCTCTGGGGGCCACAAACTCTGGGTGCCACAGACTCTGGCGGGCCACCGACTCTGGGGGCCTCTGGGGACCGCAGGCTCTCGGGGCCACAGACTCTGGGGGCCACAGACTCTGGGGGCCACAGACTCTGGGGGCCTCTGGGGGCTCAGACTCTGGGGACCACAAACTCTGGGGGCCACAAACTCTGGGGGCCACAAACTCTGGGGGCCACAAACTCTGGGGGCCAAAGGCTCTGGGGGCCAAAGGCTCTGGGGGCCAAAGGCTCTGAGGGCCTCTGGGGGCCACAGAGTCTGGGGACCAAAGACTCTGGGGGCCTCTGGGGACCAAAGAATCTGGGGGCCTCTGGGGGCCACAGACTCTGAGGGCCACAGACTATGGGGGCCTCTTGGGGCCACAAACTCTGGGGGCCTCTTGGGGCCACAGACTCTGGGGGCCACGGACTCTGGGGGCCACGGACTTTGGGGGCCTCTAGGGGCCACAGACTCTGGGGGCCACGGCCTCTGGGGGCAACAGGCTCTAGGGGCCTCTGGGGGCCACAGGCTCTAGGGGCCTCTGGGGGCCACAGGCTCTAGGGGCCTCTGGGGGCCACAGGCTCTAGGGGCCTCTGGGGGCCACAGGCTCTAGGGGCCTCTGGGGGCCACGGGCCTCTGGGGGC
Source organism: Gastrophryne carolinensis (assembly GCA_027917425.1). Classification (NCBI taxonomy): domain Eukaryota; kingdom Metazoa; phylum Chordata; class Amphibia; order Anura; family Microhylidae; genus Gastrophryne; species Gastrophryne carolinensis. The sequence continues at coordinate 13,760,822 of CM051241.1, read as the reverse complement.
CGCAGGCTCTCGGGGCCACAGACTCTGGCGGGCCACAGACTCTGGGGGACTCTGGCGGGCCACAGACTCTGGGGGACTCTGGCGGGCCACAGACTCTGGGGGACTCTGGCGGGCCACAGACTCTGGGGGACTCTGGCGGGCCACGGACTCTGGGGGACTCTGGCGGGCCACAGACTCTGGGGGACTCTGGCGGGCCACAGACTCTGGGGGACTCTGGCGGGCCACAGACTCTGGGGGACTCTGGCGGGCCACAGACTCTGGGGGACTCTGGCAGGCCACAGACTCTGGGGGACTCTGGCAGGCCACAGACTCTGGGGGACTCTGGCGGGCCACAGATTCTGGCGGGCCACAGACTCTGGTGGGCCTCTGGGGGCCACAGACTCTTGGGTCCTCTGGGGGCCACAGACTCTGGGGGCCACAGACTCTGGGGTCCTCTGGGGGCCACAAACTCTTGGGGCCTCTGGGAGCCACAAACTCTGGGGGCCTCTGGGAGCCACAAACTCTGGGGGCCTCTGGGAGCCACAAACTCTGGGGGCCACAAACTCTGGGGGCCTCTGGGGACCACAGACTCTGGGGGCCTCTGGGGGCCACAAACTCTGGGGACCACAGACTCTGTGGGCCTCTGGGAGCCACAAACTCTGGGGGCCTTTGGGGGCCATGACTCTGGGGGACTCTGGGGGCCTCTGGGGGCCACAGACTCTGGGGGCGTCTGGGGGCCACAGACTCTGGGGGCCACAGACTCTGGGGGCCACAGACACTGGGGGCCACAGACTCTGGGGGCCTCTTGGGGCCACAAACACTGGGGGCCACAGACTCTGTGGGCCTCTTGGGGCCACAAACACTGGGGGCCACAGACTCTGGGGGCCACAGACTCTGGGGGACTCTGGGGGCCACAGACTCTGGGGGACTCTGGGGGCCAAAGACTCTGGGGGACTCTGGGGGCCAAAGACTCTGGGGGACTCTGGGGGCCAAAGACTCTGGGGGACTCTGGGGGCCAAAGACTCTGGGGGACTCTGGGGGCCAAAGACTCTGGGGGACTCTGGGGGCCAAAGACTCTGGGGGGCTCTGGGGGCCACAGACTCTGGGGGACTCTGGGGGCCACAGACTCTGGGGGACTCTGGGGGCCACAGACTCTGGGGGACTCTGGGGGCCACAGACTCTGGGGGACTCTGGGGGCCACAGATTCTGGGGGACTCTGGGGGCCAAAGACTCTGGGGGCCTCTGCGGCCTCTGGGGGCCACAGATTCTGGGGGCGTCTGGGGGCCACAGACTCTGGGGGCCACAGACTCTGGGGGCCACAGACACTGGGGGCCACAGACTCTGGGGGACTCTGGGGGACTCTGGGGGCCAAAGACTCTGGGGGCCTCTGCGGCCTCTGGGGGCCAAAGACTCTGGGGGCGTCTGGGGGCCACAGACTCTGGGGGCCACAGACTCTGGGGGCCACAGACACTGGGGGCCACAGACTCTGGGGGCCTCTTGGGGCCACATACACTGGGGGCCACAGACTCTGTGGGCCTCTTGGGGCCACAAACACTGGGGGCCACAGACTCTGGGGGCCACAGACTCTGGGGGACTCTGGGGGCCACAGACTCTGGGGGACTCTGGGGGCCACAGACTCTGGGGGACTCTGGGGGCCAAAGACTCTGGGGGACTCTGGGGGCCAAAGACTCTGGGGGACTCTGGGGGCCAAAGACTCTGGGGGACTCTGGGGGCCAAAGACTCTGGGGGACTCTGGGGGCCAAAGACTCTGGGGGACTCTGGGGGCCAAAGACTCTGGGGGACTCTGGGGGCCAAAGACTCTGGGGGACTCTGGGGGCCAAAGACTCTGGGGGGCTCTGGGGGCCACAGACTCTGGGGGACTCTGGGGGCCACAGACTCTGGGGGACTCTGGGGGCCACAGACTCTGGGGGACTCTGGGGGCCACAGACTCTGGGGGACTCTGGGGGCCACAGACTCTGGGGGACTCTGGGGGACTCTGGGGGCCAAAGACTCTGGGTGCCTCTGCGGCCTCTGGGGGCCACAGATTCTGGGGGCCAAAGACTCCGGGGGCCACAGAAACTGGGGGCCACAGAAATTGGGGGCCTTTGGGGGACCTCTGGGGGCCACAGACTCTGGGGGCCGTTGGGGGGCCTCTGGGGGCCACAGACAATTGGGCCTCTGGGGGCCACAGACTCTGGGGGCCATTGGGGGGCCTCTGGGGGCCACAGACAATTGGGCCTCTGGGGGCCCCAGACTCTGGGCGCCTCTTGTGGCCACAGATTCTGGGGGCCTCTGGGGGCCACAAACTCCGGGGGCCACAAACTCTGGGGGCCAAAAACTATGGAGGTCACTGGGGGCCACAAACTCTGGGGGCTTCTGGGGCCCGCAGACTCTGGGGGCCTCTGGGGGCCACAAACTCTGGGGGCCTCTGGGGGGCACAAACTCTGGGGACCTCTGGGGGCCACAGACTCTTGAGGCCCCTGGGGGCCACAGACTCTGGGGGCCTCTAAGGGCCACAAACTCTGGGGGCCCCAGACTCTGGGGGCCTCTGGGGGGCACAGACTCTGGGGGCCTCTGGGGGGCACAGACTCTGGGGGCCTCTGGGGGGCACAGACTCTGGGGGCCTCTGGGGGCCACAGACTCTGGGGGCCTCTGGGGGCCACAGACTCTGGGGGCCTCTGGGGGCCACAGACTCTGGGGGCCTCTGGGGGCCACAGACTCTGGGGGCCTCTGGGGGATACAGACTCTAGGGGCCTCAGGGGGATACAGTCTCTGGGGGCCACAAACTCTGGGGGCCTCTGGGGGCAACAGACTCTGGGGGCCACAAACTTTGGGGGCTACAAATTCTGGGGGCCACAAACTCTGGGGGCCTTTTGGGGCCACAGACTCTGGGGGCCTCTTGGGGCCACAGACTCCGGGGGCCTCTGGGGGGCCACAGACTCTGGGGGCCACAGACTCTGGGGGCCACAAAAATACAATTTTGTGAGTACTCACCTCTAAAATGGTTTTTACGAGTATGTCACACACCCCACTTCCAAAGATACATGACACTTGGGAAACTGGCCTGTAGAGGGCGATCTTGCAGAGATGACATGGAAAAAGGAGCCCCTCCTGGTCCATAAGTACCGCGTTCCTCACACTATTCCTCAGTCTTATTAAAAAGCAGTGAGAACCAGGAAGAGCCAATTATATTCAATAATAATCACCATATAAATGATCCCTAGAACAAAAAGGGCGGGGGAAGTGGGGTGTGTGACATACTCGTAATAACCATTTTACAGGTGAGTACTCACAAAATGGTATTATTCCTTGTATGTCACACACCCCACTTCCAAAGATACATGACACTTGGGACATCCAATAGCAGTGTCTATAATGGGTGGGGATCCCCAAGGAATAATGCATAACTTAAATTACTGCAGCTTGCCGAATTTTGCGGCCAAAAGCAGCATCCGCTGAGGCCCGCACATCAACCTTGTATGCACAGAAGACCAAGTGTAAAATATCATTATTTGTGATATTTCTCTTGTTTTCCTTAACAAGGACTGTTTTGGGCCATCCAGAATCTGATCTCAGCTATAGTAATTTAAGCAAAGTATTGGCCGAAACCAAAAAACAATTAATGGATTTAATATAAAATTAAGCCGATTACATTACAGAAATATAATATGAATGGTGTAAATATGATATGAAGTTGCAAAGCAGAAATGTAAGCAGTGTCCATAGGAAAATCAAACTAGGGTCTTTGCCTCTCTCGCCCAACCCCCACCATACTAGCCATGTGGCGATCTCCTACATGTTGCCTGTTCAGAGACCCAAAGCAAAGAGACCCGAAAGACTCTGTGCTTTGTCCTTAAAATGTTATCCTGTCTCGTCATACCTTTTCCCCTCCTCCCAAAGGGGGAGGCATGTAACACTATGCCTTACATATGGATTCACTTAAATAGTTGAAGTTAATAGTAATTACTAGGAGAACCTAACCCAAACATTACTTGAGTCTGTGCATACACATATACATATATCTCTACATACATATATATATATATATAATGAACATTTAGGCAATTCACCAAAATAAACCTTATATTATATTATATGTGCATCAGCCAGCCCTGGATCAGAATCATAACCAGGTAAAAATCCACAGACTCCATTCATCCAAGTTACCTATTTTCCAGTAATATTAGTGATTTAATAATAATTCATTAATAATTGAGATCCTAAACATTTTATTCTTCTGGAACCTTCTTACACCAAGTTGCAGCCTTGCAAACTTGTTCAACAGAAGCCTGGTGCTGAAAAGCCCAAGAAGCTCCAATAGCACGAGTAGAATGAGCGGTGACACGAAAAGGGGGAACCTTCCCCTTAGCCATATAGGCCCCAATGATGGCCTGACGTATCCACTTACTAAGGGAAGATTTGGCAGGAGCAAAACCCTTCTTGGGCCCAGAAGGCACAACAAAAAAGGCATCCGTCTTGCGGCAGGCCGAGGTAGTAACTAAATAATACTTAACACAACTAACTACATCCAAAGAATGTAAGACCCTTTCCTTGTCAATACCAGATTTAGGACACAAGGAAGGAAGAACTATATCTAAAATGGAAAACAACCTTATCTTGATGCCTCTCAAAATAAGGGGCTAGAATAGACAAAGCCGCCAGTTCAGAAACTCAGCGGACAGAAGTAATAGCAACCAAAAAGGCAACCTTCTGAGTAAGACTAGGAAGAGGAATATCCTGCAAAGGCTCAAAGGGAGCAGCCTGCATAGCTGAAAGCACCAGCTTAAGGTCCTAAACGGGAAGTATAGGCTTTCCGGGAGGCCGCACATGCGCAACTCATTGGAAAAAGGTCTTAACCAAAGGATGAAGAGCGAACGACCTTTGAAAGAAAATAGCCAAGGCAGAGACTTGCCCTTTCAAAGTACTAATCTGGAATCCCATATCCAGACCTCGTTGCAGATATTCCAGAATTCTAGGAATAGAAAATACTCTACAGGGCAAAGCCCTGGATTCACACCAATCAATATAGGACCTCCAAGTCCTGTAATAAATGACAGAGGAAGACATCTTCCTAGCTCTAATAAGAGTCTGAATAACCGCATCAGAAAGACCTTCTTCTTTCAAGATGGAGACTTCAGCATCCATGCCGTCAAAGCCGGCGTTTGTAAATTGGGGTAACAAAGTTGTCCCTGAGTGATGAGATCTGGAAGAAGAGGCAGATGGAACCGATCCACTGCCAGTCTTGCGACGTCTGTGTACCACAGACGTCTTGGCCTCCTCCAGTGCTAACTTGTGCACCACCTTGCTGATCATGGAGAATGGGGGAAACAGATATAGGAACCCCAGATCCTTCCAGGCCAGAGACATGGCATCCACTGCCACTGCCAGAGGATCCTGGGATAGAGACACAAAAGCTGGCAGCTTGTGATTGTGACGAGAAGCCAACAGGCCCAACCGTGGAGTCCCCCACTTGTGACAGAGGAACTGAAAGACCCTTGGATTGAGAGACCATTCTCCCTGGCGAGAACATCCCCTGCTCAGGGAGTCCGCCTCCACATTCTCTATCCCCGGAATGTAAATTGCTGATATGCAGGGAACATTGATCTCTGCCCACTGAAGGATCAGAGACACTTCCCGGAGGGCACCCCAACTGCGAGTCCCTCCTTGGTGATTGATGTATGCAACAGCTGTTCGGTTGTCTGACCGAATCTAAACTGGCAGACCCTGTAAGAAATGGGTCAGTCGAAGACGTATGACAAGACAAGACGTATGGCCCGAAGCTCTAATACATAGATTGGAGAATGAGCCTCCTGAGGCCCCCACAATCCTTGGAACTGATGCCTCTTCCAGAAGCCCCCCCAGCCTACCAGGCTGGTATCCGTGGTAACCAGTTCCCAACGCGGAGTCAGAAATGACTTGCCCATCTGGAGGTTGTGCGATATTAACCACCACTGAATGGACTGCAAAATGTGGGCATACAATAGACAAGTCTGATTTCATGATAGTGGGCACCTGTCCCACTTTGCCAAGAGGAAGAGCTGAAGCGTCCTTATGTGAAACTGGGCAAACGGGACTGCCTCGAATGTAGCTACCATCAATCCCACTAGTCTCAATGCTAGACAGATAGACTGACGAGGGTTGGACAAGAATAGACAAATCAAGTCCTGAATCAGAACCATTCCAGAATCAGGCCCAGGAAGGGAATTTCCCTGGACGGACAGAGAGAGGATTTGGGGTAACTTATTACCCATCCGAACCTCTGTAGCGTAGAGACCACCATCCTGGTGTCCAACTCTGATTGTTTGAGGGAGGAGGCCGCGATAAGAAGATCGTCCAGAAAAGGCACAATGCGGATGCCCTGGACCCTGAATATAGCCATCACTCCTGGCAGCATCCTGGTAAAGACTCTTGGGGCTGAGGTAAGGCCGAATGGTAGGGCCACAAATTGATAATGATGGTGTCACGCTCAAGGTAACTCCAGCCCTACAGATAAGCCCTCAACCCCCAATCTCCGCAGCCAGCTTCACCTGTAGGAGCCCCCGCTTGCTGGGACGCAGAATACGCCTGCCCGGGATCGGTTGCCCCCAGGACTTCAATGGCTCAAAGGATAAGAGCTTATTAATAGGAGATCTAGAGAACCAAATGGCTAGAGCGTCAGTAGCGGAAGTCCAGAGACAGGCCAGAGGTCGACAATGGAAAGACCGAGATCGTGGCGGTACAGAAGGATTAGGCAATTCGTGGTCAAGTTTCTAAGCAGAGGTCAGCAACGGGAGTTCGGATCAAGAATGGTCGGTTCAGGCGGTGGTCGGCAACGGGGGTTCAGATCAAGAATGGTCGGTTCAGGCGGTGGTCGGCAACGGGGGTTCAGATCAAGAATGGTCGGTTCAGGTGGTGGTCGGCAACAGGGATTCAGATCACAAATGCACAGAGGTCAATACTAGATACAAGGCGCTATCACAGGCATCGGGTAACTGACAGGGAGAACCTTTATAGGGACAGACTACAAGGGTAGGTGTGTGTGTGATTGGTGCATTTAGGAACCAACAGCTCATTGGCTGCACAATAATGGGAGGGCGAAAGCCCAACCTCCCCTGGGCTCATGGCCCAAATCTCCAGCCCACGGGCTCATTGGCCCATATTAAAAACCCCTGGGCACATTGGCCCTATCACAGCCTCCGGCGGGCGTGCTGAGTACAGCGCCGCCGGAGGACAAAACAATCACGCGCTCGCGCACGGGCGCGAGTAGCAGTGACGCGAGGGAGGAGAGCGGCCGTGCTCAGCGCCGCCTGAGCCGCCGCCGCACAGTGACAGCTGCGGCCGGCCGCCTGGAGACGGCGCTGGAACGGGGTCCAGGTAAGCGGTTACTGACAGATGGTCTTCTATCGAGAACCTGAGAAATCTCTGGTGACCCGGAAAATAGGAATGTGCAAATAAGCATCCTTGATGTCTATGGATGTCATTAAGTCCCCCTGATGGAGAGCATCGATCGTTGATCGCAGAGACTCCATGCGGAATCTTCTGAAACGGATAAAATGATGGAGTCTCCTTAGGTCTAGGATAGGCCGAACAGAGCCGTCCTTCTTGGGTACCGTGAATAGGTTGGAGTAAAACCCCAAACCCCTTTCCGCCGGAGGCACTAGGCAGATGACAGCGATGTTTAACAAATTCGCTACTACTGCCCGCAGTCCCTGCACCATTGCCGGATCTGACGGCATCCGGGACATGAAAAATCTGGGAGGAGGCCGGGACTCGAATTCCAGTTTGTAACCAGAAGAAACTACTTCCAGAACCCCGATTTTCTCCAAATAGGCGCAATCCCACAAACGGAAGCGCTGTAAGCGACTTCTTGGCTACAACATCCGCCGCCCACTGCCGCAACCATACTGACCGCCGAATGGCGATTAACAAGGCAGAGGTTCTGCTGCACATGAGCAGAGTATCATCTAAAGCAGAAAGCACAAAAGATGCGGGGGCGCTCACGAGCAGCCGACAGAGATGGCTGCAGCCTAAATCGGCTCCTCACTGGGCGGGGAGTTTAGCTGCTTTACACAGCGGCGATTTTCGGGCCAGCCTGTCGGGGGAACCCCCCGAGACTGCGGGGAAGCGAGTGGGGGAGCAGAGGAAGCCGGCCCCAGCCAGCAAGAGACAGAGACAGCACGACCGCCAGATCCAAGATGGCGGCTGCAGCTCACTGATGTCAGCGCAGCTCCAGCCTGCCGGGGGAGTCATCCAGGCTGCGGATCCAGCTCACACCCGGACGCAGGTCAGTCAGATGCCCTGGGAAGCGGGGGTGCATTGGAGGGAGGAGTCCAAGGCCAGGGGCGCAGTTTACTCCCAGGACCCCCTCCTAGCAAAATCCAAGATGGCGGCCGCAGCATGCTGACGCCGACCGAGCCTGCCAGCAAAGCCTCCCAGCCAGCTTCACAGTAAGCCTCCGGGCACAGGTCGGTCGACCCCTCAGGGACACAGAGGGCACCAGAGGGGGAAGCTAGCAGCCAGGGGTGCAGTGTACTTGCCCAGGACCCCCCCAGCGAAATCCAAGATGGCGGTCGCCCCACGCTGACAGAGCAGCCCCCAGCAAGCCAGCCACCGCAGCATTATATTTACCTACAGTACGGCAGGGGGAAAGGACAGACGGCATGCTGCCCCGCAGCTAGCCAGGCCGCAGCACACCTCTATCAGGACAGCCCCCAGCTAGCCGACTAGCACCGCACAGCAGTGGCCCCCCGAAGGCGGCGATAACAGAATCCAGTGACCCCTGGGGGACTGACAACACCTGGAGTCTGGGCAGCAGGGAGGAAGAGCCGACCCCAGAAGACGCACTGTATCCGCCCGGGACCCCCGGCGGCACATAGGGGGAGATCACAGTCAGCACACAGCAGCCCTCCTGCCAGGAGCAGCCCAACACTCATTGCACAAGCCCAGGCAGCAAATGGGGCGCAGAGATCGGGGAAAATCAGCGCAGACCCCGAAACCCCCCACGCGCACAGCGGGTTCTAGGATTGCAGCCCCCGCGGGACCTCTCTCTGGACCGCGACTGTCCCCTTCCCCGATACCATCGCCTGAAATACTGGAATCTCAGCTAGAATCACAGCTGGATTCCCAAACCGTTACCCCAGGGCCCCCGCCGTCTTCGCACGCCAACCCAGGCATACGAGATGCAGAGCTGCTAGAAAGATTTAAATTTGTACTGCAGCAAGAGCTGGAAACGGCCACTGAGAAGCTTTCCGCCACATTTAAAACAGAGCTGAGAGACTTAAGGTCCCGCACATCTAAGCTGGAACACCAAATGACCGATACCACATCTGTCCTGGAGGAGCATGACGCAGACATCCAAACTAGCAGAGCTGAGCTGTCCTCCGCCATCCAAAAGATAGAGGATCTGGAGAACAGATCCCGGTGCAGCAATCTGCGTTTCAGGGGGCTACCAGAATCTATTGTTGATCTTAAATCCACCGTCACGGCCCTACTTCAGGACTTGGTCCCAGCAATTCCAGTTGAACGCCTGGAGATGGATAGGGTCCATCGTGCCCTGGGCCCCCTAGAGCGGATGGCCAGCCTAGAGATGTTATCGTCAAATTCACTTTTTATAACACCAAAGAGCTAATCGCTCAGACAGCCAGGACCCGCAACGACTTGGTCTTCCAGTCCCACAAATACCAAATCTATTCTGACCTGGCCCCAGTGACCCTGCAGAAACGCCGTCTGTTGAAGCCGTATCTTCTAGTTCTTCAATCGCATCAGATAGCATACAAATGGGGCTTCCCGTTTAGACTCTCCTTTACATATATGGGTTGCACACATGCGGTCGCAACCCCAGAAGAAGCCTCTGAATTGCTGGAGCGCCTGGGCCTGACCACGGTAACTGAGCCGCTACCCACATTAAAACCTCATCAGGAGCAGCGTGCGCGACCTACGCGGAGGGATCAGCGGACCAACAGCCAGCGCCCCTATCCGGCCTCGACCTCAACGCGAACAGCGGCAGCCCGCCACCCTGATAACGGTTGACTCGGGACAGAAGGTTGAGCAACCCGCCAATGGTGCGACATGACCCCCAACAATTGGCGACCACACACAACGTTTCGGGACTTTTTCCTCACCCTTTTGCCCCACTTCCCCCCGGAGGTTTCCACTCCCTTTCTCTTTGCTCCTTCTTATAGGTGCCGCCCACGATGGACTGTATGTAGGTAATTGATCTGGTCCTGTTGGGGGCGCTCGCCTGCCACTGGGGGAGGGTATTTTTCCTATCCCGTGGGCCGGTGGGGGCTCCCAACACAGGGAGACTTATATGCTTCACCCCCATTATCAATGCAATGTTACCTGAGACCGTTAGGCAACTGTCTTCTTTAAACTGTTATATTGCTAGCCTGCGTGGACACCTGTGCCTTGATGCTGTGGTTCGTTCATGGGTTGCCGTGATGGGGCGATGGTCTCTGCTATATAGGCCCTCCTCCCCTCCGCCTTGAAAGCGATAATGCTAACAGCGGGACCCCCTGGAGGGCGACCAGCTGCGCGGATGGTTGAGGCTGGGGAGACTATTCGACCTGGACGGGTCCCTGAGTGAACAAAATTGATACTGGACCTGCTTTAATTGTTATATGTCAGGCTATTTCTCAATATCCATATATGTATTAATATATAATTTTAAACACAAAATTAGCAAAAGCCATGGCCTAGTGAGGGTCTATTCACATATATATTTTTTCTTTAGGAGGCCTATGTGAGGCGATACTAAAACAGATTTTTCAATATCGATTCTGCTGATGTCAGGAATTCATTGTTGTGAAACCTGCATATTTGCGTATTCGAAGGTCTGTATTTTCACAGACAGGGGGTTTATTTGGCGAGAAGTCGTCCTCACAATATAAGATCAGACTATATGTCTGTGTTCCATGAAGAAAGCTTATAGGGATCACCATTATCAGTTTTCCACATAAGGATTATTTTTGAGACAATGGAGTCCCAGAAGAAATGTTTGCTGAGCTGAGGAAAAGCTCACAAGCCCCGCTGTAAGACAAGACCCTGAGATTTTTTCTTCTTTTACAAGACAAATAAACACCTTTCTAGACTGAAATGGTTACACAATTTCAAGGGAATGATGTTTTCAGCAAAACTGAGTTTGTTTGGGGATTCCCGGAAAGGGATGCTTTGCCAGTTAAAATTAATGTTGTTCATCATGTCGTCCTTTAGGATATGCCATTTATACCATTTATTTTTATATATATAGATAACATATTTAATGCCCAGGGTAGGAATAATGATCATATTTTATGAAGAATTGATGCCTCAATTAAATAGGTTTAGTCGCTATTTTTATAGCTATATATATGTTGAAATTTATGTGTGTGTAATGTTATGACTTTTAAGTTAGTTATTATAGATGGAATGATCTATATTATAGATTTATAGTGTTACTAAATCATATTTTTGTGACTAATAGATATGTTATAGGATTTTAAATGTATTAAATATTCACCATAATAATTACCCCCAGGATAACAATTCGATAGTCGATAGAATGTCATTTAAGACAAATAATTATTCATTTAGTTCCAGTTAATGCTGAATAATTATGTGGGGACGATAATGGGATATGTGGGAGTATGTATATATATATATATATATATATATATATATATATATATATATAGATTTGGGTATATCTATATACATTTTAAATAAGTCTATACACCTGGGTATATATGGGTACGGTATATGTAATTTCCCTATCCTAGATTTTAATTATTCTTCCAACATGGTGCAAAATTCATTTCTTATCCTACGATGACCCCTTGTGGCCGGAGATGGAATTGGTCAAGTCACCGGACACTTAGCCAATGACGTCATGTTTGTCAGAGGGATGGATTTTAGATAAGAAATTTAAATATAATGGGGATAATTCTTGGGATAAGGATCAAGAGAGAGCAGGATTCACCAGCAGAGATCATCAGCAGAGGTCAACAGAAAGATCCCAATCTCAGTGACCAGCATTCAAGCTCTCAGCTCTCAGCTTCTAGCTAACCTTGTGACTGCATATCATATCTACATATCCCACAGGCCTTGCATAATTGAAGACCGACCTACCATAGAAATTCTGGTAAAGTATAGTTCTCATTTATTAATAGTTAATTAGCTGGGCATTGTGAAATTTCTTACTGGAACACATCTTCCCGTGAGCTAAATTCCAGTCCAGTAATTGAACTATACTATCAAAATATCTTTGGTTGAATTTTATACTTGTCGGAGCATTGTGTTCTGGGGATAATTATTTTATTTTTAATCTTTAAATTTGGTATATCAATTAAGTTAAATTGTCTATTAGATCGATTTAGGATTGATTGGTTATAAGGATATTTTATGGTACTAGTAGTGAGCCATCTTATGGCTAAATTTGATAAGTGCAGGATATATGATTTTAATCTGAGTGTTTTGTTTTATTGGTTATTGGTTTATTGATTACTATAATTGTATTTATAATAAATGCTTGTTATTTATCTTTAACCGTTGATGAATAGATTTTATTATTGCACTGCTAAATTACCTCAAGAGATCTCTTTTATAAGGTGTTTTATGTCCGCCTTAGAAATTTAACCCTAGCTATAGATTCATCCTTATGAGCTTTGCTTCATAAACCCCGACATATATGCAATTGTTTTTTCTAAACTGTTATGCTGCTAGCCCGCGCGGGCGTCAGTTCTCTGGCGCTGTGGTTCGGTCGTGGGTCACCGTGGCGGGGCGATGGTCTCTAACTATCTAGGCCCTCATCCCCTCCGCTTGGGGACGATGACACCAACAGTGGGACCCCCCCGGGGGGGGGGGGGGTGACCAGTTGCATGGCTGATGGAAGCGGTGGAGACCATTCGACCCGGGCGGGGCCCCAGAGTGAACATTACTGTTATCAGACCGGCTTTAATTGTTATATGACCTTGCGCCACATTGGGAGGTGGGCCATGTGGAGTGCGACATTCGCGGTCCGTTCTGGCTGGCTCCCAATGGGGATGCATTTGCTCTTTGTGGTTAAATGTAATGAAGAGGTACACCCCTTATGGGTGGCCCTAGGTTAGACGCCGGTATTGTGTTGATCCGTTGCTGGTCCCGATACCTCTCAAGCACGGAGTAGGTTTAGGGACATGTGCACCCTAGTTTTGGTTTAAGTTGAGGTTGTTGTCTTGAGCTCTGAATTGATCGACTAAATTAGCACCCTTCCCCCCCCCCTACGTTTCATTACATGTGACGCCGTTCCTAAGCCGCTGCGGATAACTTTGCAGTTGCTAGGCGACTCCCCGCCCAGAGGCGACCCCCCTCTAAAAACCCAGAACACTTCCGATTGGGGATTATCCCCGGAAGGCAACCACTGACTCGTTTTGAGTCACCAATTCTTCTTTTTTTTTTTTTCCCCCTACTCCCTTACCTCAGGGGCACCACTTGTAGTGACGGCCCCCAGTACCCCTATACTACACAGGGTATACTTGGGTTACTCTGCTGCCTGGACTGTGCTGCACCCACTGCTACCCCCTCTACCCTAAACGCTCTTGCCGTTCCCTAACCTTTCCCCAATCCCAAACACCCTACCCCCTTAGCCTTCCTCCTCTCTATCCTTCCCCCCCTCTAACCTTTATTTATTTATTCTTCTACTTCCTACCCCCTCCCGTGTTTTTTTTTTTTTTTTCTTTTTTGTGCCTGGGTCTGCCTGCCTTTTAGTGGAACTGCTATAATGAGCCAAGTCCAGAGTTCACCGGGTAGCACTGACCTAAACTTTAAACTGCTTTCGCACAATGTGCAAGGTTTTAACTCCCCGCACAAGCGGACCAAAGCATTCCACTACTATAGGCAGATGCAGGCTGATATCTTGTGCCTTCAGGAGACAAGGTTTTCAACCACCAGCTCCCCAAAGTACCTAAACCCGCAATACCCAACATTTTTCTTGGCCTGTCACACGGAGAAAACCAGGGGGGTCGCCATTGCATTCAGACGTCACATTCCATTCAAATGCGAGACGACAGTGGCTGACCCAACTGGCCGGTATCTGATTGTGATTGGAAGCTTAAATGACACACAGATGACCTTTGTGTCGTATTATGCGCCCAACACCCACCAGGCAAATTTTTTCTTGCATCTTTTGAAGAAGATTAAGGAACACAGCAAAGGGTTACTAATTGTGGCCGGGGACTCCAACATTGCGCTGGACCCTAAGCTGGATAGATCACTCCAGCAGGGTGGTGGCCATTCCTCGCCGCCCATGCAGCAACCCCCGAATCGCATTAATGCCATGTTGAAGGACGCAACCCTGATAGATGTATGGCGCGACCTGAACCCGAAAACGCGGGATTACACCTTCTACTCGAATACCCACAATTCGTTTTGCAGAATTGATCATATCATGGTGCCCCAGACTGTTTTGCCCATGATTGGCAAATGCCAGATTCTGGCCACACCCTGGTCCGATCACGCCCCAATACTCATGAAGTTTGAGGCTGCCCCCCCACCGCTAGGCCGTTCAAGTGGAGACTAAATGACTCCATGCTCACACGCAAGGAGACTTACGATCAGATCCTGGAGTCCCTTAAAAATTATTTTGCGATTAACACTAACTCAGCCGCAGAGATAAGTGTATGGGAGGCTCACAAAGTAGTGATCAGGGGAGAACTCATCGCGCTAGCCACCTCTCTTAAGAAACGTAGAGCAGAACAGATAGCCCGATTAACAACCAGTCTGGAAAAACTACAATCTGCTTGGAAGGCGAACCCCTCAAGAGAACTTAAAAAGAAAGTAGACGAGGTCACCATACAACTCAATGTAGCATTAGATGAGATAGCGGAGAAGAAGCTTAGGTGGGGCAGACAAAAGATGTATGCGAGGGCCAATAAACCTGATACCCCTTTGGCAAACAAGCTCCGATATTCGGGGCCAAGACAATCCCCAATTACGCTACAGTCTGCAGAAGGGTCCAACACGGCTAACCCCATTAAAATTGTGGACATTTTTAAAAGGATGCTGGGCAAGCTCTACGCGGCGCCTCAGGGGTTCCCCATAGAGAAAGCCACTGAATTTTTAGACTCGATCTCGCTCCCCGCGGTGGCAGAAGTTCATAGAGCTAATCTTGAAGCAGAGATCTCTGTCCCAGAGGATTTGAAGGCAATCAAAAGCTTAAAAGCTTCCAAGGCACCGGGGCCTGATGGTTTCTCGAACCTTTACTACAAAAAATATGCCGCAGACCTGGCCCCTCACCTAGCAAAAATGTTTAATTCCCTTAAAGAAGAGGGCATCTTGCACCAAACCTCTATGGAGGCATTCATTAGCATGATCCCGAAGCCGGATAAGGACCACCTAAACCCACAGAATTACAGGCCCATATAATTGCTTAATGTAGATCTTAAAATACTGGGGAAAGTATTGGTCACCAGGATCAACGAGTTTCTGGGTACACTGATCGGGAAGGACCAAGTGGGATTTGTACCTAATAGGCAAGCCTCAGATAACATTCGCAGAATAACTCACTTAATCAAGCAAGCCCAGCAGAGGGAAATCCACAGCCTTCTCTTATCATTGGATATGCAGAAGGCATTTGATTCCCTATCATGGGATTATATGTTCCTTGCCCTTCGGAAGTGGAGATTTGGAAATAACTTCCTAACATGGATACGGTCCATGTATTCGTCTCCCTCAGCAAAGGTCCAGTATGGGGGCCATCTCTCTGAGTCATTCCCAATCAGCAGAGGCACACGGCAAGGGTGCCCACTCTCTCCAGTGCTATTCGTGTTAGCTTTGGAGCCACTAGCAATTGCAATCAGAACACACCCAGATATAACAGGATTAGAGTTAGCGGGGTACCACCACAAAGCATGCCTTTTTGCAGATGACATACTGCTAGTCCTCTCGCGACCACATATCTCGCTACCCAATGCCCTCCGCCTCCTAGACGATTTCTCGCAAATCTCAGGCCTTAAAGTCAACAAAGAGAAATCTATGGGGCTAAATTTAAATATCCCTCCCCAGATGGTGAGATCGCTCCAATCCAGCTTTCCCTTCCGATGGGCCCCAGGGACACTATCATATCTAGGGGTTAAGATCACCTCTCACTATCATACTCTATACCAGGCCAACTACCCCCCCCCCCCTTTTTCGCTCATTGAAAGCTATGCTTGACTCTTGGCAGGGTCATGGGATTTCGTGGATAGGAAGAATAAATGCGGTAAAAATGACCCTATTACCCAAGATGCCTTATCATTTCTGGACGCTCCCTGTTCAAATCCCCTCACACCAGATTAGAAGTATGCAGAACAGCATAATGAGGTTTGACTGGGGAAGTACTAGGCCGAGGGTAGCTAAAACTGCCCGCACATCAACCTTGTAAAACTTAGAAAAAGTATGAACAGAAGACCAAGTAGCGGCCTTACAAACTTGTTCAACAGAAGCTTGGTGCTGAAAAGCCCAAGACGCTCCAACGGCGCGAGTAGAATGAGCAGTGATACGAAAAGGAGGAACTTTCCCCTTAGCAGAATAGGCTGCAATAATGGCCTGATGTATCCATTTGCTAATGGAAGATTTGGCCGGCGCCAAACCCTTCCTAGGCCCACAGGGCATAACAAAAAAGGCATCAGTCTTACGAAAAGGAGAAGTAATAATCAAATAGTACTTAACACAGCGTACTACATCCAAACAATGCAAAACCCTCTCCTTGTCATTCTTAGGCTTAGGACACAGGGAGGGAAGAACAATATCCTGATTCAAATGAAAAGCAGAAACAACCTTAGGAAGAAAGTCTGGTTTGAGCCACTTTGTCCTGATGCCTCTCAAAGTAGGGCGCCTGAATAGACAAGGCCGCCAACTCCGAGACACGCCGAACCGAAGTGATAGCTACCAAGAAGACAATCTTCTGAGTCAGGGTAGACAAAGCAATATCTTGCAAAGGCTCAAAGGGAGGAGCCTGAAGAGCAGAAAGAACCAAATTCAAGTCCCAAACAGGGAGTAATGGTTTCCTGGGAGGCCGCACATGCGCAACCCCCTGGAAAAAAGTTTTAACTAAAGGATGAAGCGTGAAACGCTTCTGAAAAAAGATAGATAAGGCAGAAACCTGCCCTTTCAAAGTACTCAGCTGAAGACCAGAGTCCAGCCCTGATTGTAAAAACTCCAGAATCCTGGAAACCGAAAAGACCCTACAAGGCAAAGACCTAACCTCACACCAAGCGATATAGGCTTTCCAAGTCCTATAGTAGGTGATAGAAGAAGACCTCTTTCGGGCAGCCATCAGAGTCTTAATAACCGAGTCAGAAAGACCCTCCTCCTTCAAGATTGATAAACTGGGGTAAGACAGCCGACCCTGAGTGAGCAGATCGGGCCGAAGAGGCAGAACGAGCTGATTCGCTGTCAGCCAAACGATGTCTGTGCACCACACTCACCACACTCGTCTTGGTCCTCTTGGGGCCACAAGAATGGCGGACACCCTTTCCAGAACCAGCTTCCGTACCACTCAGCCTAGCATGAGTATTGGAGGAAACAGGTACAGAAAACCCGGGTTCCCCCGGCTCAGGGATATGGCCTCCGCCGCCCAAGCCAGAGGATCCTGGGAGGGTGACACAAAGATCGTGAGCCTGCAATTGTGGCGAAAGGAAAACAGGACCACCTCCGGTGTCCCCCACCGGAGCGGACTGCAGACTGCCGAGAGACAAGGAACATGTGTCTTCGCCCAGGTCAGGATCAGGGACTCCACTCTGAGAGCACCCAGACTGGAAGTCCCTCCCTGATGATTGAAGTAAGCAACCGTTGCTTGACTGTCCGAGCGTAGCTGAACCAGAAGGCCCAGACCATGATGGGACAAAAGAGCAAGAACCAGACGGAAGGCTCTCAGCTCCAGAACAGACGGCCGAGGATTGGAAAGAAGGATCCAAACCAACTCCTGAATCAGACAGACCTTGGACTGAGTGAGCAACACCCTGTGTTGACCGAAATCCGACTGTATTCCTCGAAAGGACACCACCCTGGCTAGAGCAAGGGGGAACCTGGGAAGTTTGAAAAACTTCAGATGCAGGACTGACCGGGACGGCCACGACCTCTTCCCCGGGACCAACCTACAGCCCCGGTAACGGGAAGGGAAGCCCCTCTGCCCGCTCTGGCTCCTCGAAAGGAGGGACTAAAGGAACTCGCACCCCTGAAGGAGCGACGAGGTTTCTTGAATTGAGGCAACTTACCATCCTTGGTAACAGCATCCAATTTCTCGCCAAAAAGGCTTAAACCTACGAAGGGTAGCGCTGTAAGCGCCTTTTTAGAATTAAGGTCCGCCGTCCACTGGCGCAGCCATATAGACCGACGAATAGCCACCAGCAATGCCGCTGTCCTGCTACTCGTCGCAAGAGCATCGTCCTGAGCAGTCAGGGCAAAAGAGACAAACGACTCACACTGCTTGAGAGAGCTAATCATATCACAAGCGGGATCAAGATCTGCAAGCAGATCCCTAATCATGGATCTAACAGCCAGCAAAAGAAGCGCCGAAGCACAAATTGTCCGTAGTGTCGAGCCGGCACTGATAAAACCATGGCGAGCCAATTGATCAATCCGACGATCCTCACCATCCTTAATGGTAGTGGTGCCAGAAAGGTGCAACGCAACCGGGCCAGTCAACCCCAACACCGGGGTGTCGACTTCGGGGGGCACTGACCAAAGCTTCACCAAGTCCTCTGGAAAGGGATAACGCTTATGCCAATTAGGAGGAGTTCCAGCCAGGCGCGTGGGTTGTTCCCATTCCTTAAGGACAAGCTTCTCAAAGTGCTGTTGCCTGGGAAACACCAAACGCGGCTGGGGTACATCAAACAACTCACCTTTTGGCAGAGGGACCACCGCAGGCGGATCCAAGGCCAAAACTTTAAACATTTGAGCCAAAATGGAAGGAGTGTCAAGGGACACCCCTACAGCCAGATCACCAGCAGTATCAAACAATAGCTGGTCTGCCGGCTCATTCGATTCCTCAAGAAGTTCCTCCTCCTCATCAGGGGGACAATCGGAATAATCCAAAAATTCAGATACCTCATCCTCCGGGGCAGGTACTGCCGGAGCAAGGTGCTTCCGCTTTGCCGTAGCCTTCTGAGCCACTGAAGCGGAGATAATTTTCTCGAGGTTGGCCAACCGCGCATGCACCTCGGAATGCGAATCCCCATTTTTGACAGTGTCACACGGGGTCCGGACTAGGTTGGGCGGAATAGGAGATGATGGGAATTGCGAGGAGCCAGAAGCCGGAGCAACGGACCGGCGCGCAATGTTCTGCTGAGCACATGGAACACATAATATGACATCATTGCCTGGGAGTGGAACCCCACAGCCCCCACACAACCTGGATGGTCCCGAGGAGCCATTTCCGGTAACATTGGAAGCCTCCATATGGTGAATTTATGGTATTCGCAACAACCCAGGGTTTTACGCAATAAGCAACCCGGGATTCCCCTTTATAATTAAAGTCCCGGAAGTGGGAGGATTTTTTTTTTAAACCTAGGAAAAATCCCAATTTAGAGACTAAGACTAGCCAGGTATAACAGACCAGGAGAGCCACTGCAGTGAGGGGATCCCAGAATCTGTGGGGGAAAAGAGACCACAGTCAGTCCCCCAGCTACAATCATACATAACCAATAAGGCAAACATATATGGCTAGCTTAAACATCTTGAATAAATATACATGACACATGTAATTTCAAGGCAAAGCAGAGTGCAAAAAAATCAGAGCACATACTGTGTATAAATACATGCCCCTACACATACATATATATATATATACATACCTGTACATACATACACATACATATATAAATATACATATATATATATATATATATATATATATATATATATATATATATATATATACACACATACACATACCTACACACTACACATTAAATATATATATATATATATATATTGTGGTGGATTAGCTCTGGTAGGCGACCGGGTGTCAGCAGTATAGAGGCGGAGGCAAACAGTTCAAAGTAAAGTCTGTGTTTATTTCACACAAAAATCCACAAAAGCATATGTCCATACAGGTTACATCACCTTTTCAGGAAACCGCAGCATAAATGATACAGTCAGGCAAACAGCTTTTAGTCCTTGTGCAAAGGTCCTGTTTACATTCAAATAGGCCTCAGGTCCGCATGAACAGCCTCCACAGGAGATTTCAGCCAGGCTCACAGAGTCTCACTCCCATGTGAGCTCTAGACAAAGGACCGGCCACAGCTGATTCCCCAGGCTATTTAAAAAGCCCGCAAAACCCGGACCTGGGTAGTGGGATGGAGTCCCACCCTGCTCTACTCCATCCCAGTAAAGCCGTCCCAGGTTAGCCTTTCGGCTATTCTAAATCATCAGCAGCAAACTGCCACCAGCAGCTGATGCTGGAAAACAAGCTATACGGCTTTACTGCACCAATGCCAGGTACATTGGTGCTACATACCTGCCGTCAATAACGGCCCCTTGCACCTTACCACAATATATATATATATATATATATATATATATATATATATATATATATATATATAAATACACACCACAAAGGTAAAGTGAACAATCGCAGCCACTGGAGCACATATCCCACCTATGTGAAAAAACAACATTCCCCACAAGTAGAAATGCCCCAGGGAGAAAAATGCTGCACAAGCAGCCATAGCATAAGAACGGCCCCACGTGCACAATGGTGGGGCCGTTTTAGCTGTGTAGTTTTCAGCTGCAAGGAAGCTCTTCCCCCACCGGCTGCAGCGTCCAGGTCTCTAATGAGACCAGGGGCGAGGGGCGGGTCCCGCAAAAGGAGGGAAAAACAAACAAACAGTCAAAAACAGGCCAGCCCAGCAACCCTGGCCATACACTGACACTAAGACCTTTTCACAGTAAAGTAAAGCACTCATGCACATTACACACACTCCCCCCCTTTAGCGAAGGGAGAAGGCCAAGCGGGAGAAGGTGACCTAAAGGGACATCGGGACAGGGGCATCCCAAATCCGGATCACCAGCCGGATAGCCGCATTGCCCCACAAGTGGGGTCGAGCGGAGGAGATAAGCTCCTAGGCACCTAAAGTGCCATCTACCTTTGCCCAGCCCGCAGCCTAGGCTGGGAGGCTTCCATTTAACTAAGCACAATAAACACACAAGAACTGGGCAGAAATAGACCAAAAGGGGATGCCCGATTTTACCCCGGCTACCTGCAAGCAGGAGACTTCATTCTTCTGTCTTGTCGCTTCATGCAGAGAGAAAATACCATTTTGTGAGTACTCACCTGAAAAATGGATATTGTTGGTGTGCCACACACCCCGCTTCACTTTTAAATATTCTTCACTTATTGGGTTAATCCACCGCCAGGTGACGTAGTGCAGAGAGGAAGTCTTGTAACGAGCCCCCTTCCGGCCTATATATACCTGGTACCTCCCTTCAATCACCAGTATATTAAAAAGCAGAAAGACAAGGTACCAGTATTCCACCGGTAACCTCAAAATCAAATTTGATATAAATAAAAAAGCTTCACCATATAAAGGCTTCGGAACTACCGAAAAGGGTGGGAGTGAAGCGGGGTGTGTGGCACACCAACAATATCCATTTTTCAGGTGAGTACTCACAAAATGGTATTATTCTTGGTGTGCCACACACCCCGCTTCACTTTTAAATATTCTTCACTTATTGGGACATCCAAAAGCAGTGTCCACAAGGGATGGGCAACTCAAGGCCAGGTAAAGCATAACTTAAATGACTGCAGTCTGCAGAACTTTGCGTCCAAAAACAGCATCCGCTGAGGCTCGCACATCAACTTTGTAAAACTTAGAAAAAGTATGAACAGAAGACCAAGTGGCGGCCTTACAAACTTGTTCAACAGAAGCTTGGTGCTGAAAAGCCCAAGACGCCCCAATGGCGCGAGTAGAATGAGCAGTGATACGAAAAGGGGGAACTTTCCCCTTAGCAGAATAGGCCGCAGTAACGGCCTGACGTATCCACTTGCTAATGGCAGATTTGGCTGGTGCCAAACCCTTCTTAGGCCCATGGGGCACAACAAAAAAGGAATCCGTCCTACGAAAAGGAGACGTGATAATCAAGTAGTACTTAACACAGCGTACTACATCCAAGCAATGCAACACCCTCTCTTTGTCATTCTTAGGATTAGGACATAAGGAGGGAAGAACAATGTCTTGGTTCAAATGAAAAGCAGAAACAACCTTGGGAAGAAAGTCTGGCTTGAACCGAAAGACCACCTTATCCTGATGCCTCTCAAAGTAAGGCGCCTGGATAGTCAAGGCCGCCAACTCTGAGACACGCCGGACCGAAGTGATAGCTACCAAGAAGACAATCTTCTGAGTCAGGGTAGACAAAGCAATATCTTGCAAAGGCTCAAAAGGAGGAGCCTGAAGAGCAGAAAGAACCAAATTCAAATCCCAAACCGGGAGTAATGGTTTCCTGGGAGGCCGCACATGCGTAACCCCCTGGAAAAAGGTTTTAACTAAAGGCTTAAGCGCAACACGCTTCTGAAAAAAGATAGATAAGGCAGAAACTTGCCCTTTCAACGTACTAAGCTGAAGACCAGAGTCCAGCCCTGATTGTAAAAACTCCAGAATCCTGGAGACTGAAAAGACCCTACAAGGAAAAGCTCTTATCTCGCACCAAGCGATATAGGCTTTCCAAGTCCTATAGTAGATGATAGAAGAAGACCTCTTCCGAGCACTGATCAGAGTCTTAACGACTGAGTCAGAAAGACCCTCCTTCCTTCAGGATGGAGGTCTCAGCAGCCAGGCCGTCAAACCTAGCGCTGGTAAATTGGGGTAACACAATCGACTCTGAGTGAGCAGATCGGGCCGAAGAGGCAGAACGACTTGGTCCACTGCCAGCCGAACGATGTCTGCGAACCACACTCGCCTTGGCCACCTTGGGGCCATGAGAACGGCGGACACCCTTTCCAGAGCCAACTTCCGAAGCACCCTGCCTAGCATGGGTATCGGAGGAAACAGGTATAGAAATCCCAGATCCCCCCAGCTCAGGGACATGGCGTCCACTGCCAGAGCCAGAGGATCCTGGGAGAGCGACACGAAGTTCGGGAGCCTGCGATTGTGACGAGAGGCAAACAGGTCCACCTCCGGTGTCCCCCATCGGAGACACAGTGAGCGAAACACCCGAGGATGGAGAACCCATTCTCCCAGACGGGGAGAGCCCCTGCTCAACTGGTCCGCTTCCTGGTTCTCCACTCCTGGAATGTATACCGCCGAGAGACAAGGAACATGGGCCTCTGCCCAGGTCAGGATCAGGGACACCTCCCTGAGAGCACTCAGGCTGCGAGTCCCTCCCTGATGATTGATGTAAGCAACCGCTGTTCGATTGTCTGAACGCACCTGGCCCGGAAGGCCCAGGACGTGCTGAGTCAGGAGAGCAAGCACCTGACGGATGGCTCTCAGTTCCAGAATATTGATGGGTAAGTGGGCCTCCTGAGGTCCCCACTGCCCCTGGAACTGCAGCTCCTTCCAGAATCCGCCCCATCCCGACAGACTGGCGTCCGTGGTGACAATTTCCCAAGGGGGGGTAAGGAAAGACCTGCCCTTCACGAGATTGGTCGAGCCCAACCACCACTGGAGGGACTGCCGGACCCGGGAGGACAACTGGAAGGGCTGATCTAGCGACCGAAGCCGTCGGTCCCAAGACGCCAACAGATAAAGCTGAAGCGTCCTCGTGTGGAATTGAGCAAAAGGAACTGCCTCGAAGGAGGCAACCATCAACCCTACCAGCCTCATCCCCAGACGGATGGACGGCCGAGGATTGGAGAGTAGGACCCGAGCCAACTCCTGAATCAGATGAATTTTGGACTGGGGAAGAAACACTCTGTGCTGATGAGAGTCCAACTGCATCCCCAGGAAGGATACCACCCTGGCCGGAGCGAGGGAGGACCTGGGGAAGTTGATCACCCAACCAAAGCTTTCCAGCGTGGAGACCACCACGCTGGTGTCTGTCTCCGATTGATTGAGCGACGGAGCCATGATGAGAAGGTCGTCCAAATAAGGAACGACACGAATGCCCCGAGATCTGAAAATGGCCATGACCCCTGCCAGCACCTTGGTGAACACTCTTGGAGCTGAGGTAAGGCCAAACGGAAGTGCCACGAATTGATAATGCTGATCCTTCATCACGAATCGAAGAAAACGTTGATGAGCGTGGCAGATGGGAACATGAAGGTAAGCATCCTTGATGTCTATGGACGTCATGAAGTCCCCTTGCCGAAGAGAGCCGACGGCAGTACGCAAGGTTTCCATGCAAAACTTCCGAAACCGGATGAACCTGTTGAGTAACTTTAGGTCCAAGACGGGACGAACTGACCCATCTTTCTTGGGGACTGCGAACAGATTGGAGTAGAAACCGAGGCCCATCTCTAAGCGCGGTACCGGCCGGATGACCGCCATCTCTAGCAGATTCTTTACCGACGCCAGGAGCCCCTGTGCGGCCAAAGGATCGATGGGCACCCGAGACCGAAAGAACCGTGAAGGAGGGCGAGACTCGAATTCCAGCTTGTAACCGGACGACACTATCTCCTGGATCCATCTGTCCGCAACTTCCTGGTTCCAAACCTGGGAGAAGTGTCGTAATCGTCCCCCCACCCGCACGGGTGAGGGCAGCCCCTCATTGCTGAGCGGGCTTACCAGCAGGTTTGGGCTTGGAGCCCCAGGACTGGGCGGGACGGCCACGGCCCCTCCCCCAAGTCCAACCTGTACGACTGGTAGAGGGAAAGGAAGCCCCCCTACCCGCTCTGTATCCTCGAAAGGAAGGCCTACCAGAACCTGCCCCCCTAAAGGGACGCCGAGGCCTCTTGCGTTGTGGCATCTTACCACTCTTTGCGACTGAATCAATTCTCTCCCCAAACAGACGCAGCCCCAAAAAGGGGAGAGCTGTGAGCACCTTTTTAGAAGCTGAATCCGCCGACCACTGTCGCAGCCATACAGACCGACGAATGGCCACCAGCATTGCCGCTGTCTTGCTACTCATAGCCAGCGCATCGTCCTGAGCGGATAGAACATAGGACACAAAAGATTCACACTGCTTAAGCGCAGTGAACTCTTTACAAGCGGGATTGAGATCCTCGTATAGCCCCTGGATTACAGATCTGACCGCCAACAGAAGAAGGGCCGAAGCGCACACCGGGCGCATCGTTGACCCAGCATAAATAAAACCATGGCGAGCATATTGGTCAATCCGACGTTCCTCCCCATCTTTAGGGACAGTGGTCTCAGCAGACTGTACCATAGCCGTGCTGGAGAGCCCTAGCACAGGGGTATCAACGTCAGGAGGGACGGACCAAAGCTTCACCAATTCTGGTGGAAAGGGATAACGCTTTTCCCAACTGGAAGGGATTCCAGATAACCGCGTGGGATGTTCCCATTCCTTAAGGACCACCCTCTCAAAGTGGTGCTGTCTGGGAAAAACCCAACGCGGCTGAGGCTCTTTAAACAACTGGCCCCTTGGCAGGGTGACAGCCTCAGGTGGATCTAAATTCAAAATCTCAAACATTTGAGCCAGAATAGAGGGGGTGTCAAGGGCAACCCCCGCCGACCAATCGCCAATCGCATCAGCCTCAAGCTGATCTGCAGGCTCATCTGACTCCAAGAGGAATTCTTCCTCGTCCGGGGAGCCATCGGACCATTCCACAGGCTCACATAACTCGTCCAGTGGAGCCGAAGGTCAGGCGCTTCCGTTTTGCAGGGGCCTTCAACCCTGCTTTAACGGGCAATACTTTCCGGAGGCTGGCCAACCTTGCTGCCACCTCGGATTGCGAATCCCCACTTTTGACAGTGTCATGCGGGGTCCGGAACAGGGAGGGAGAGGCAGGAGATGATGGAAGTTGCGACGGGCCAGCAGCCGGATCAACAGACTGACGTGCAATGCTCTGCTTTGCACAAGGAATGCAAATAAAGACATCATCAGCTGGGAGCGAAGCCCCACATCTTACGCACCCCCTGGACGGCTCTGACGAGTCGTTTTCGGCAATAACGGAAGCCTCCATATTGGTGATTTATGGTATCGCAATTATTTGGGCTTTTAAGGCATAAGCCAATCCGGGATGCCCCCTTATAGAAAATGTCCCGGGAGGGAGGGTTTTTTTTTTTTACAAAGAAAGGTCCCCCTTAATAATCTAAATATATATATATATATATATATATATAAAAGTATATATATATTATATGTGTATATCTTATCTAAAAAATATCCCCATTTTCTTTTCTTTAAAAAGAAAGACTAGCCAGGCAACATGGAGCCGGAGGGCCGCTATAATCAGGGATCCCAGGATCTGAAAGGAAAGGAAACAAACCATCAGATCCCCATATGAGTGTAACACATCCAGCATGTCTTATGCACAATCATAATTATAATCCACAATAATTTGGAGTGGGCGTGCAAAAAACACACCAATCTCCCAAAGGAAGCACCACTACAATCAACAGTATATATTAATGATTTTATTAGTACAAAAAAACAAAGAATTAAAATACATACACCACAAGACAAATTTAAAAACAACCAGTATGGCCAAATGTATCTATATCAATGTATATGGCCCCTAAGGGCCGCTTAAATAACTGCCCTATGGGTGAATAATATTGATTATCCTAGAAAAGTCATAACCCATCCTTTTTGTGCCGGCACAAAAAATCCTAACCACATGTAAATATATGTGCAAATTCATGAAACCAATACTACAAAAATATTAATAATATATATGGCAAAAATATGTGCACAAACAGTGAATATACAATAAAAAATCAATATATAAAGTGCAAATACATGAAAAACACATAAACCTAAAACACTACCTAATATTGCACAAGGAAACCCATACCAATAAGACTTTAAAGTGCAGACAATAACAATATATGATATAAATGCAAGTGCCAGCAGAGAGAAAATAAATGGTTAAATCTCACGTCATAAGATAACACCCAGGGCAACAGTCAGGCCAACCTCAGTGAAAAATGTCTGCGCACGCAGCCCCCATGCTGCTTCAAGGACAAGGGTCCCTTGTCCTTGAAGCAGCATGGGGGCTGCGTGCGCAGACATTTTTCACTGAGGTTGGCCTGACTGTTGCCCTGGGTGTTATCTTATGACGTGAGATTTAACCATTTATTTTCTCTCTGCTGGCACTTGCATTTATATCATATATTGTTATTGTCTGCACTTTAAAGTCTTATTGGTATGGGTTTCCTTGTGCAATATTAGGTAGTGTTTTAGGTTTATGTGTTTTTCATGTATTTGCACTTTATATATTGATTTTTTATTGTATATTCACTGTTTGTGCACATATTTTTGCCATATATATTATTAATATTTTTGTAGTATTGGTTTCATGAATTTGCACATATATTTACATGTGGTTAGGATTTTTTGTGCCGGCACAAAAAGGATGGGTTATGACTTTTCTAGGATAATCAATATTATTCACCCATAGGGCAGTTATTTAAGCGGCCCTTAGGGGCCATATACATTGATATAGATACATTTGGCCATACTGGTTGTTTTTAAATTTGTCTTGTGGTGTATGTATTTTAATTCTTTGTTTTTTTGTACTAATAAAATCATTAATATATACTGTTGATTGTAGTGGTGCTTCCTTTGGGAGATTGGTGTGTTTTTTGCACGCCCACTCCAAATTATTGTGGATTGCATTTTTTATGGGTGAGCACACAGTTGTATATATTTTGTAGGAAGATTTGGGCGGTGCACCCTTTGTTAGTAAATTGACACAATCATAATTATAATAATAATAAATAAATGATAAGAATGCCTCCTTAAAAACTCGCCCCCATAATAATAGAATAAGGACACAAAAAATCCCACTCTCGGCCCCACAAGAGTGGGGCCGCTTACCTGACAGGGCCGAACGCAGGACCGGAGGGACGATGCAGCAGCAGCAGCCACAAAGATAAACAAAAGCATGTGCTGCAGCGCGCGCCCCCCCCCACGTGACCTCCTTTTACCAGGACAGGAAGGAAGTGAGGCTGGGGCCGCCGAGCGACGCTGCCGCCGGCGCCACGCCCCCGTCACCGCGTCACAGGGAACCGCCCCCTACAGCCCGGTCAGCGCAGCCAATTCATTCAGGGATTGCCACCAGCTGCGCCGCTTAAACACAGACAGGCGGCGGAGGAGGGGGGAGGAGAAGGCATGAGCGCAGCCACACACAGGCTGCCGCACGGAGACCAGCGGGGAAGGGGGGAGGCGGGAGGGGGCTGAAGACTGAGGCGGCAAGCCAACCTGCAAAGCGCGGTCCGCCCCAACCGCCCCCCTAAAGCTGACCAAAACACTGGCCACTGCTAATAAAGGATCTGCCCGAAGAGCTCCAGAAATATCAGACTGAGTGCACCATACTGTGCAGTCTGTTCTATGCATAAGGTTAACACACATATGTTAATGATAGTAATACAGTGAAACACATACATAATACACAACCCTCTACACCCCCCCCCATAGTGAAGGGAGAAGGGATCGTAACGGGAGAGTAAGGGGCTAAGGGGACCCTCGGGACAGGGGCATCTCATTTCCGGATCACCATGCCGGATAGCCGCATTGCCCCCAAAAGAGGGGGTCGAGCGGAGGAGATAAGCTCCTAGGCACCTATAGTGCCGTCTACCAATTGCCCAGTGAGCAGCCTAGGCTGGGAGGCTTCCATTCCACCATCAAGGTATAAACAATCAAAACCGGGCAGAAATAGACCAAAAGGGGGGTGCCGGGGTAAGACCCCGGCTACCTGTAAGCAGGAGACTTCAATCTTCTGTCTTGTCGTCAAGCAGAGAGAAAAATACTGGTGATTGAAGGGAGGTACCAGGTATATGTAGGCCGGAAGGGGGCTCATTACAAGACTTCCTCTCTGCACTACGTCACCTGGCGGTGGATTAACCCAATAAGTGAAGAATATTTAAATGTGAAGCGGGGTGTGTGGCACACCAAGAATAAAACTGGTGATTCAGTGGAAGATCCCAGGTATATGTAGGCCGGAAGGGGCTCGTTTTCAAGACTTCTCCCTGGACGTCGCCACCTGCTGGTGGAGTAACCCAATCGTAAGAATTAAAAGGGAAGCGGGGTGTGTGGCACACCGAGAATAATACCATTGAGTGAATAACCAGCTGAAAATCAACAATGGCCGAATTTGAAGATTACACCATCTATTTTAAAAGCAAAGACTTGCCACAAGCGGAGCTTCCTGAGATACTTGTGCTGTTGAACAATGCTAAAACACACACAGACACACACACACTTTTACCTTGTGATTTTTTAGCTTTATTATGGGAGAAAGGCCACCCCCCTCTTCCCCCCAAGGGGCACGGAGAGACACTGCGGGGGGGGGGGGGCCCACACCAATAGGTAAAAGGGCAAGAGAGACAGGGCATCCCAAGCCGGGGATCACCAACTTGGACACCGCCTACCCCTCACGGGGGAAGCTAGCTCCCCTATGCACCCAGAGGTGCTGCTACCATTGCAGAGCCTGCAGCCTAAGCTGGGAGGAATATTGTTATAGCTTAATTTTTAAAAGAAAAAGAGGTCCGGGCAGAAATAAACATAAAAAATGCCGGGAGTTACCCCGGCTACCTGCAAGGAGGAGAGAGTCATCTTCTGACTTGCTTCGCCGACTGCAGAGACGAAAAGACTGAGGAATAGTGGGAGGAACCTGGTACTTATGGACCAGGAGTGGCTCCTTTTTCCATGTCATCTCTGCAAGATCGCCCTCTACAGGCCGGTTTCCCAAGTGTCATGTATCTTTGGAAGTGGGGTGTGTGACATATTAGGAATAACTGGGGGCCACAGAAACTGGGGGCCTCTGGGGGCCACAGAAACTAGGGGCCTCTGGGAGCCACAGAAACTAGGGGCCACAGACTCTGCGGGGCCACAGACTCTGCGGGGCCACAGACTCTGGGGCTGGAGGGGCAGACCGTGGGGCCAGACTCTGGGGCTGGGGGGCCAGGGACTCTGGGGGCCACAGACTCTGGGGGCCTCTGGGGGCTACAGACTCTGCGGGGACACAGACTCTTGAGGCAGGGGTGGGGGGCAGACCATGGGGCCACAGACTCTGGGGCTGGAGGGGCAGACCGTGGGGCCAGACTCTGGGGCTGGGGCACCAGGGACTCTGGGGGCCACAGACTCTGGGGGCCTCTGGGGGCCAAAGACTCTGGGGGCCCCTGGGGGCCAAAGACTCTGGGGGCCTCAGACTCTGGGGGCCCCTGGGGGCCAAAGACTCTGGGGGCCTCAGACTCTGGGGGCCTATGGGGGCCAAAGACTCTGGGGGCCCCTGGGGGCCAAAGACTCTGGGGGCCTATGGGGGCCAAAGACTCTGGGGGCCCCTGGGGGCCAAAGACTCTGGGGGCCCCTGGGGCCACAGACTCTGGGGCCATGACTCTGGGGGCCTTTGGAGGGCCTCTGGGGGCCGTGACTCTGGGGGCTTTTGGGGGGCCTCTGGGGGCCATTAATCTGAGGGCCATGACTCTGGGGGCCCCAGACTCTGGGGGCCCAAGACTCTGGGGGCCCAAGACTTTGGGGGCCACAGACTCTGGGGGCCTATGGGGGCCATGACTCTGGGGGCCTTTGGGGGGCCTCTGGGGGCCATGACTCTGGGGGTCTTTGGGGGCCTCTGGGGCCATGACTCTGGGGGCCAAAGACTCTGGGGGACTCTGGGGGCCTCTGGGGGCCATGACAATGGGGGCCACAGACTCTGGCGGGCCACAGACTCTGGCGGGCCACAGACTCTGGAGGCCGGGGTGGGGGGGCAGACCGTGGGGCCAGACTCTGGGGCTGGGGGGGCCGACCGTGGGGCCAGACTCTGGGGCTGGGGGCACAGACTCTTGGAGCCAGGGACTCCGGGGGCCACAGACTCTGGGGGTCTCTGGGGGCCACAGACTCTGGGGGCCAAAGACTCTGGGGGCCAAAGACTCTGGGGGCCAAAGACTCTGGGGGCCAAAGACTCTGGGGGCCTTTGGGGGCCATAGATTCTGGGGCCAAAGACTCGGGGGGCCAAAGACTCGGGGGGCCAAAGACTCGGGGGGCCAAAGACTCGGGGGGCCTCTGGGAGCCACAGACTCTGGGGGCCACAGACTTTGGGGGGCCACAAACTCTGGGGGCCTCTGGGGGGCATAGACTCTGGGAGCATAAACTCTGGGGGGCATAGACTATGGGGGACCACAGACTATGGGGCACCACAGACTATGGGGGACCACAGACTATGGGGGACCACAGACTCTGGGGGGCCACAGACTCTGGGGGGCCACAGACTCTGGGGGGCCACAGACTCTGGGGGGCCACAGACTCTGGGGGGCCACAGACTCTGGGGGCAGGGGAGGGGGGCAGACCGTGGGGCCAGACTCTGGGGCTGGGAAGGCAGACCGTGGAGCCAGACTCTGGGGGGCCACAGACTCATGGATCCAGGGACCTCTGGGGGCCAAAGACTCTGGGGGCCAAAGACTCGGGGGGCCACAGACTCGGGGGGCCACAGACTCGGGGGGACTCTGGGGACCAAAGACTCTGGGGACCAAAGACTCTGGGGACCAAAGACTCTGGGGGCCATAGATTCTGGGGCAAAAGACTCTGGGAGCCAAAGACTCGGGGGGTCAAGGACCCGGGGGGCCAAAGACCCGGGGGGCCAAAGACTCGAGGAGCCAAAGACTCTGGGAGCCACAAGCTCTGGGGGCCTCTGGGAGCCACAAGCTCTGGGGGCCTCTGGGAGCCACAAGCTCTGGGGGCCTCTTGGGGCCACAGACTCTGGGGGGCCACAGACTCTGGGGGCCTCTTGGAGCCACAGACTCTGGGGGCCTCTGGGGGCCACATACTCTGGGGGGCCACAGACTCTGGGGCCTCTGGAGGCCTCAAACTCTGGGGGCCTCTGGGGGCCACAAACTCTGGGGGCCTCTGGGGGCCACAAACTCTGGGGGCCTCTGGGGGCCACAGACTCTGCGGGCCACAAACTCTGAGGGCCTCTGGGGGCCACAAACTCTGGGGGCCACAAACTCTGGGGGCCACAAACTCTGGGGGCCTCTGGGGGCTACAAACTCTGGGGGCCTCTGGGGGCCACAAACTCTGGGGGCCACAGACTCTGGGGGCCTCTGGGAGCCACAAACTCTGGGGGCCTCTGGGGGCCACAAACTCTGAGGGCCCCTGGGGGCCACAGACTCTGGGGGCCACAAACTCTGAGGGCCTCTGGGGGCCACAGACTCTGGGGATCACAGACTCTGGGGACCTCTGGGAGCCACAAACTCTGGGGGCCTCTGGGGGCAGCAGACTCTTGGGGCCACAGGCTCTGGGGGACTCTGGGGGCCACAGGCTCTGGGGGACTCTGGGGGCCACAGGCTCTGGGGGACTCTGGGGGCCACAGGCTCTGGGGGACTCTGGGGGCCACAGGCTCTGGGGGACTCTGGGGGCCACAGGCTCTGGGGGACTCTGGGGGCCACAGGCTCTGGGGGACTCTGGGGGCCACAGGCTCTGGGGGACTCTGGGGGCCACAGGCTCTGGGGGACTCTGGGGGCCACAGGCTCTGGGGGACTCTGGGGGCCACAGGCTCTGGGGGACTCTGGGGGCCACAGGCTCTGGGGGACTCTGGGGGCCACAGGCTCTGGGGGACTCTGGATGTCACAGACTCTGGGGGACTGTGGGAGCCAAAGACTCTGGGGGCCTCTGGGGGCCAAAGACTCTGGGGGCTAAAGACTCTGGGGGCCTCTGTGGCCTCTGGGGGCCACAGATTCTGGGTGCCCAAGACTCTGGGGGCCACAAAAATTGGGGGCCTTTGGGGGACCTCTGGGGGCCACAGACTCTGGGGGCCTTTGGGGGGCCTCTGGGGGCCCCAAACTCTAGGGGCCACAGACAATTGGGCCTCTGGGGGCCCCAAACTCTGGGCGCCTCTTGTGACCACAGATTCTGGGGGCCTCTGGGGGCCACAAACTCTGGGGGCCTCTGGGAGCAACAAACTATGGGGGTCACTGGGGGCCACAAACTCTGGGAGCCACAAACTCTGGGAGCCACAAACTCTGGGAGCCACAAACTCTGGGGGCCGCACACTCTGGGGGCCACACACTCTGGGGGCCGCAAAAACTAGGGGCCTCTGGGGGCCATGACTCTGGGGGCCAAAGACTCTGGGGGGCGCACACTCTGGGGGCCGCACACTCTGGGGGCCGCACACTCTGGGGGCCGCACACTCTGGGGGCCGCACACTCTGGGGGCCACAAAAACTAGGGGCCTCTGGGGGCCATGACTCTGGGGGCGGCAAACTCTGGGGGCGGCAAACTCTGGGGGCCAAAGACTCCCGGGGGGCCAAAGACTCCTGGGGGGCCAAAGACTCCAAGGGGGGCCAAAGACTCCAAGGGGGGCCAAAGACTCCAAGGGGGGCCAAAGACTCCAAGGGGGGGCAAAGACTCCGGGGGGGCCAAAGACTCTGGGGGCCTCTGGGGGCCACAGACTCTGGGGGCCTCTGGGGGCCACAAACTCTGGGGGCCTCTGGGGGCCACAAACTCTGGGGGCCTCTGGGGGCCACAAACTCTGGGGGCCTCTGGGGGCCTCAGACTCTGGGGGCCTCTGGGGCCACAGACTCTGGGGGCCACAGACTCTGGGGGCCACAGACTCTGGTGGGCCACAGACTCTTGAGGCCGGGTGGAGGGGCAGACTGTGGGGCCAGACTCTGGGGCTGGGGGCAGACCATGGGGCCAGACTCTGGGGCTGGGGGCACAGACTCTTGGAGCCAGGGACTCTAGGGGCCACAGACACTGGGGGCCACAGACTCTGGGGGCCAAAGTCTCTGGGGGCCTCTGGGGACCAAAGACTCTGGGGGCCTCTGGGGACCAAAGACTCTGGGGGCCTCTGGGGGCCACTGGGGGCCAAAGACTCTGGGGGCAAAGGACTCTGGGGGTCTCTGTGGGCCACAGATTCTGGGGCCTCTGGGGGCATCTGGGGGCGACAGATTCTGGGGGCCACAAACTCTGGGAGCCACAAACTCTGGGGGCTCTTGGGGCCACAGACTCTAGGCGTCTCTGGGAGCCACAGACTCTGGAGGCCGGGGTGGGGGCAGACCGTGGGGCCAGACTCTGGGGCTGGGGGACAGACCATGGGGTCAGACTCTGGGGCTGGGGGCACAGACTCTGGGGGACTCTGGGGGCCACAGGCTCTGGGGGACTCTGGGAGCCACAGGCTCTGGGGGACTCTGGGGGCCACAGGCTCTGGGGGACTCTGGGGGGCCACAGACTCTGGTGGGCCACAGACTCTTGAGGCCGGGTGGAGGGGCAGACTGTGGGGCCAGACTCTGGGGCTGGGGGCAGACCATGGGGCCAGACTCTGGGGCTGGGGGCACAGACTCTTGGAGCCAGGGACTCTAGGGGCCACAGACACTGGGGGCCACAGACTCTGGGGGCCTCTGGGGACCAAAGACTCTGGGGGCCTCTGGGGACCAAAGACTCTGGGGGCCTCTGGGGACCAAAGACTCTGGGGGCCTCTGGGGGCCACTGGGGGCCAAAGACTCTGGGGGCAAAGGACTCTGGGGGTCTCTGTGGGCCACAGATTCTGGGGCCAAAGACTCTGGGGGCCTCTGGGGGCATCTGGGGGCGACAGATTCTGGGGGCCACAAACTCTGGGAGCCACAAACTCTGGGGGCTCTTGGGGCCACAGACTCTAGGCGTCTCTGGGAGCCACAGACTCTGGGGGTCTCTGGGGGCCACAGACTCTGGAGGCCGGGGTGGGGGGGCAGACCGTGGGGCCAGACTCTGGGGCTGGGGGGCAGACCATGGGGCCAGACTCTGGGGCTGGGGGCACAGACTCTTGGAGCAAGGGACTCTGGGGGCCACAGACTCTGATGGCCTCTGGGGGCCTCTGGGGGCCTCTGGGGACCAAAGACTCTGGGGGCCACAGACTCTGGGGACAAAAAACTCTGGGGGCCTCTGGGGGCCACAGACTCTGGGGGCCAAAATCTCTGGGGGCCACAAACTCTGGGGGCCTCTGGGGGCCACAGACTCTGGGAGACACAAACTCTGGGAGACACAAACTCTGGGGGCCTGTTGGGGCCACAGACTCTGGGGGGCCACAGTCTCTGGGGGCCATGACTATGGGGGCCATAAACTCTGGGGGCCTCTGGCGGGCCACAGGCTCTGGTGGGCCACAGACTCTGGCGGGCCACAGACTCTGGCGGGCCACAGACTCTGGAGGCCGGGGTGGGGGCAGACCGTGGGGCCAGACTCTGGGGCTGGGGGGCAGACCATGGGGTCAGACTCTGGGGCTGGGGGCACAGACTCTGGGGGACTCTGGGGGCCACAGGCTCTGGGGGACTCTGGGAGCCACAGGCTCTGGGGGACTCTGGGAGCCACAGGCTCTGGGGGACTCTGGGGGGCCACAGGCTCTGGGGGACTCTGGGGGGCCACAGGCTCTGGGGGACTCTGGGGGGCCACAGGCTCTGGGGGACTCTGGGGGCCACAGGCTCTGGGGGACTCTGGGGGCCACAGGCTCTGGGGGACTCTGGGGGCCACAGGCTCTGGGGGACTCTGGGGGCCACAGGCTCTGGGGGACTCTGGG
Organism: Gastrophryne carolinensis; assembly: GCA_027917425.1. Classification (NCBI taxonomy): domain Eukaryota; kingdom Metazoa; phylum Chordata; class Amphibia; order Anura; family Microhylidae; genus Gastrophryne; species Gastrophryne carolinensis. The sequence goes on along the minus strand of CM051241.1, from coordinate 13,725,329 downwards.
GGCCACAGGCTCTGGGGGACTCTGGGGGCCACAGGCTCTGGGGGACTCTGGGGGCCACAGGCTCTGGGGGACTCTGGGGGCCACAGGCTCTGGGGGACTCTGGGGGCCACAGGCTCTGGGGGACTCTGGGGGCCACAGGCTCTGGGGGACTCTGGGGGCCACAGGCTCTGGGGGACTCTGGGGGCCACAGGCTCTGGGGGACTCTGGGGGCCACAGGCTCTGGGGGACTCTGGATGTCACAGACTCTGGGGGACTCTGGATGTCACAGACTCTGCGGGACTCTGGGGGCCAAAGACTCTGGGGGCTAAAGACTCTGGGGGCCTCTGTGGCCTCTGGGGGCCACAGATTCTGGGTGCCCAAGACTCTGGGGGCCACAGAAATTGGGGGCCTTTGGGGGACTTCTGGGGGCCACAGACTCTGGGGGCCTTTGGGGGGCCTCTGGGGGCCCCAAACTCTAGGGGCCACAGACAATTGGACCTCTGGGGGCCCCAGACTCTGGGCGCCTCTTGTGGCCACAGATTCTGGGGGCCTCTGGGGGCCACAAACTCTGGGGGCCTCTGGGAGCCACAAACTATGGGGGTCACTGGGGGCCACAAACTCTGGGAGCCACAAACTCTGGGAGCCACAAACTCTGGGAGCCACAAACTCTGGGGGCCTCTGGGGGCCACACACTCTGGGGGCCGCAAAAACTAGGGGCCTCTGGGGGCCATGACTCTGGGGGCCAAAGACTCTGGGGGGCATGACTCTGGGGGGCATGACTCTGGGGGCGGCAAACTCTGGGGGCGGCAAACTCTGGGGGCGGCAAACTCTGGGGGCCGCACACTCTGGGGGCCGCACACTCTGGGGGCCGCACACTCTGGGGGCCGCACACTCTGGGGGCCACAAAAACTAGGGGCCTCTGGGGGCCATGACTCTGGGGGCGGCAAACTCTGGGGTCGGCAAACTCTGGGGGCCAAAGACTCCCGGGGGGCCAAAGACTCCCGGGAGGCCAAAGACTCCAAGGGGGGCCAAACACTCCAAGGGGGGCCAAAGACTCCAAGGGGGCCAAAGACTCCAAGGGGGCCAAAGACTCTGGGGGCCTCTGGGGGCAACAGACTATGGGGGCCTCTGGGGGCCACAGACTCTGGGGGCCACAAATGTTGGGGGCCTCTGGGGGCCACAAACTCTGGGGGCCTCTGGGGGCCACAAACTCTGGGGGCCTCTGGGGGCCTCAGACTCTGGGGGCCTCTGGGGGCCACAGACTCTGGGGGCCACAGACTCTGGGGGCCTCTGGGGGCCACAGACTCTGGGGGCCTCTGGGGGCCACAGACTCTGGTGGGCCACAGACTCTTGAGGCTGGGGTGGGGGGGCAGACTGTGGGGCCAGACTCTGGGGCTGGGGGCAGACCATGGGGCCAGACTCTGGGGCTGGGGGCACAGACTCTTGGAGCCAGGGACTCTAGGGGCCACAGACACTGGGGGCCACAGACTCTGGGGGCCAAAGTCTCTGGGGGCCTCTGGGGACCAAAGACTCTGGGGGCCTCTGGGGACCAAAGACTCTGGGGGCCTCTGGGGGCCACTGGGGGCCAAAGACTCTGGGGGCAAAGGACTCTGGGGGTCTTTGTGGGCCACAGATTCTGGGGCCAAAGACTCTGGGGGCCTCTGGGGGCATCTGGGGGCGACAGATTCTGGGGGCCACAAACTCTGGGAGCCACAAACTCTGGAGGCTCTTGGGGCCACAGGCTCTAGGAGCCACAGACTCTGGGGGTCTCTGGGGGCCACAGACTCTGGAGGCCGGGGTGGGGGGGCAGACCGTGGGGCCAGACTCTGGGGCTGGGGGGCAGACCATGGGGCCAGACTCTGGGGCTGGGGGCACAGACTTTTGGAGCCAGGGACTCTGGGGGCCACAGACTCTGATGGCCTCTGGGGGCCTCTGGGGACCAAAGACTCTGGGGGCCAAAAACTCTGGGGGCCTCTGGGGGCCACAGACTCTGGGGGCCAAAATCTCTGGGGGCCACAAACTCTGGGGGCCACAGACTCTGGGAGACACAAACTCTGGGAGACACAAACTCTGGGGGCCTCTTGGGGCCACAGACTCTGGGGGGCCACAGTCTCTGGGGGCCATGACTATGGGGGCCATAAACTCTGGGGGCCTCTGGCGGGCCACAGACTCTGGTGGGCCACAGACTCTGGCGGGCCACAGACTCTGGCGGGCCACAGACTCTGGAGGCCGGGGTGGGGGCAGACCATGGGGCCAGACTCTGGGGCTGGGGGGCAGACCATGGGGTCAGACTCTGGGGCTGGGGGCACAGACTCTTGGAGCCAGGGACTCTGGGGGCCACAGACTCTGGGGGCCTCTTTGGGCCAAAGACTCTGGGGGCCTCTGGGGGCCAAGGACTCTGGGGGTCTCTGCGGGCCACAGATTCTGGGGGCCAAAGACTCTGGGGGCCTCTGGGGGCCACAGACTCTGGGGGAATCTGGGGGCCACAGACTCTGGGGGCATCTGGAGGCCACAGATTCTGGGGGCCACAAACTCTGGGAGCCACAAACTCTGGGGGCCTCTTGGGGCCACAGACTCTGGGCGTCTCTGGGAGCCACAGACTCTGGAGGTCTCTGGGGGCCACAGACTCTGGAGGTCTCTGGGGGCCACAGACTCTGGAGGCCGGGGTGGGGGGGGCAGACCGTGGGGCCAGACTCTGGGGCTGGGGGGGCAGACCATATGGGGCCAGACTCTGGGGCTGGGGGCACAGACTCTTGGAGCCAGGGACTCTGGGGACCAAACACTCTGGGGGCATCTTGGGGCCAAAGACTCTGGGGGCCAAGGACTCTGGGGGTCTCTGCAGGCCACAGATTCTGGGGGCCAAAGACTCTGGGGGCCTTTGGGGGCCAAAGACTCAGGGGACTCAGACTCTGGCGCCTCTGGGGCCACAGACTCTGGGGGCATCTGGGGGCCACAAACTCTGGGAGCCACAAATTCTGGGGGCCTCTGGGGGCCACAGACTCTGGGCGTCTCTGGGAGCCACAGACTCTGGGGGTCTCTGGGGGCCACAGACTCTGGAGACTGGGGTGGGGGGCAGACCGTGGGGCCAGACTCTGGGGCTGGGTGGGCAGACCATGGTGCCAGACTCTGGGGCTGGGGGCACAGACTCTTGGAGCCAGGGACTCTGGGGGCCACAGACTCTGGGGCCTCTGGGGGCCACAGACTCTGGGGGCCTCTGGGGGCCACAGACTCTGGGGGCCTCTGGGGGTCACAGACTCTGGGGGCTGTGGCCCCCAGAGGCCCCCAGAATCTGTGGCCCGCAGAGACCCCCAGAGTCTTTGGCCACCAGAGGCCCCCAGAGTCTTTGTTCCCCAGAGTCTGTTGCCCCCAGAGGGTTGCCCCACAGACTCTGGAGTCTCTGGGGTCCACAGACTCTAGGGGCCTCTGGGGGCAACAGACTCTGGGGAACAAAGACTCTGGGGGCCTCTGGGGGCCACAGACTCTGGGGGTCTCTGCGGGCCACAGATTCTGGGGGCCTCTGGGGGCCACAGACTCTGGGAGCCTCTGGGGGCCACAGACTCTGGGGGCCTCTGGGGGCCACAGACTCTGGGGGCCTCTGGGGGCCACAGATTCTGGGGGCCACAGACTCTGGGAGCCACAAACTCTGGGAGCCACAAACTCTGGGAGCCACAGACTCTGGGGGTCTCTGGGGGCCACAGACTCTGGGGCCACAGACTCTGGGGGCCACAGACTCTGGGGGTCTCTGGGGGCCACAGACTCCGGGGGCCACAAATTCTGGGGGCCTCTTGGGGCCCAAACTCTGGGGGTCTCTGGGGGCCTCTGGGGACCAAAGACTCTGGGGGCCAAAGACTCTGGGGGCCAAAGACTCTGGGGGCCAAAGACTCTGGGGGCCAAAGACTCTGGGGGCCACAAAAATACCATTTTGTGAGTACTCACCTGTAAAATGGTTTTTACGAGTATGTCACACACCCCACTTCCAAAGATACATGACACTTGGGAAACCGGCCTGTAGAGGGCGATCTTGCAGAGATGACATGGAAAAAGGAGCCCCTTCTGGTCCATAAGTACCGGGTTCCTCACACTATTCCTCAGTCTTATTAAAAAGCAGTGAGAACCAGGAAGAGCCAATTATATTCAATAATAATCACCATATAAAGGATCCCTAGAACAAAAAGGGCAAAGGAAGTGGGGTGTGTGACATACTCGTAATAACCATTTTACAGGTGAGTACTCACAAAATGGTATTTTTGTGGCCCCCAGAGTCTTTGGCCCCCAGAGTCTTTGGCCTAGTATGTCACACACCCCACTTCCAAAGATACATGACACTTGGGACATCCAATAGCAGTGTCTATAATGGGTGGGGGTCCCCAAGGAATAATGCATAACTTAAATTACTGCAGCTTGCAGAATTTTGCGGCCAAAAGCAGCATCCGCTGAGGCCCGCACATCAACCTTGTAAAACTTAGAAAAAGTATGCACAGAAGACCAAGTGTAAAATATCATTATTTGTGATATTTCTTTCTCTTGTTTTCCTTAACAAGGACAGTTTTGGCCCATCCAGAATCTGATCTCAGCTATAGTAATTTAAGCAAAGTATTGGCCAAAACCAAAAAACAATAAATGGATTTAATATAAAATAAAGCTGATTACATTACAGAAATATAATATGAATGGTGTAAATATGATATGAAGTTGCAAAGCAGAAATGTAAGCAGTGTCCATAGGAAAATCAAACTAGGGTCTTTGTCTCTCTCGCCCAACCCCCACCATACTAGCCATGTGGCAATCTCCTACATGTTGTCTGTTCAGAGACCCAAAGCAAAGAGACCCAAAAGACTCTGTACTTTGTCCTTAAAATGTTATCCTGTCTCGCCATACCATTCTCCCTGGCGAGAACATCCCCTGCTCAGGGAGTCCGCCTCCAAATTCTCTATCCCCGGAATGTAAACTGCTGATATGCAGGGAACATTGATCTCTGCCCACTGAAGGATCAGAGACACTTCCCGGAGGGCACCCCAACTGCGAGTCCCTCCCTGGTGATTGATGTATGCAACAGGTGTTCGGTTGTCTGACCGAATCTAAACTGGCAGACCCTGTAAGAAATGGGTCAGTCGAAGTAGAACAAGACGTATGGCCCGAAGCTCTAATACATAGATTGGAGAATGAGCCGCCTGAGGCCCCCACAATCCTTGGAACTGATGCCTCTTCCAGAAGCCCCCCCAGCCTACCAGGCTGGTATCCGTGGTAACCAGTTCCCAATGTGGAGTCAGAAATGACTTGCCCATCTGGAGGTTGTGCGATATTAGCCACCACTGAATGGACTGCAAAATGTGGGGAGACAATAGACAAGTCTGATTTAATGATAGTGGGCACCTGTCCCACTTTGCCAAGAGGAAGAGCTGAAGCGTCCTTATGTGAAACTGGGCAAATGGGACTGCCTCGAATGTAGCTACCATCAATCCCACTAGTCTCAATGCTAGACAGATAGACTGACAAGGGTTGGACAAGAATAGACGAATCAAGTCCTGAATCAGAACCATTCCAGAATCAGGCCCAGGAAGGGAATTTCCCTGGACGGACAGAGAGGATTTGGGGTAACTTATTACCCATCCGAACCTCTCTAGCGTAGAGACCACCATCCTGGTGTCCAACTCGGATTGTTCGAGGGAGGAGGCCGCGATAAGAAGATCGTCCAGAAAAGGCACAATGCGGATTCCCTGGACCCTGAATATAGCCATCACTCCTGCCAGCATCTTGGTAAAGACTCTTGGGGCCGAGGTAAGGCCGAATGGCAGGGCCACAAATTGATAATGATGGTCTTCTATCGAGAACCTGAGAAATCTCTGGTGACCCGGAAAACTCCAGAATCCTGGAAACCGAAAAGACCCTACAAGGCAAAGCTCTAACCTCACACCAAGCGATATAGGCTCTTCAAGTCCTATAGTAGATGGTAGAAGGCACAGATCAGAGTCTTAACAACCGAGTCAGAAAGACCCTCCTCCTTCAAGATGAAGGTTTCAGCAGCCAAGCCGTCAAACCCAGCTTTGGTAAATTGGGGTAACACAGCCGGCCCTGAGTGAGCAGATCGGGCCGAAGAGGCAGAGCGAACTGATCCACCGCCAGCCGAACGATGTCTGCGAACCATACTCGCCTTGGCCACCTTGGAGCCATGAGGAGGGCGGACACCCTTTCCAGAGCAAGGTTCCGTACCACCTTGCCTAGCATGGGTACCGGAGGAAAAAGGTACAGAAACCCCAGATCCCCCCAGCTCAGGGACATGGCGTCCACCGCCAGAGCTAGAGGATCCTGGGAGAGCGACACAAAGGTCGGAAGCCTGCAATTGTGACGAGAGGCAAACAGGTCCACCTCCGGTGTCCCCCACAGGAGACACAGTGACCGAAAAACTTGAGGATGGAGAGCCCATTCTCCCAGGCGGGAAGAGCACCTGCTCAACAGATCCGCTTCCCTGTTTTCCACACCCAGAATGTAAACTGCCGAGAGGCAAGGAACATGGGCCTCCGCCCAGGTCAGGATCAGGGACACCTCTCTGAGGGCACCCAGACTGCGAGTCCCTCCCTGATGATTGATGTAAGCAACCGCTGTTCGATTGTCTGAGCGAACCTGAACCGGAAGGCCCAGAACATGTTGAGTCAAAAGAACAAGAACCCGACGGATGGCTCTCAGTTCCAGAACATTGATGGGCAAGTGGGCCTCTCGAGGTCCCCACTGCCCTCGAAACTGAAAATCCTTCCAGAATCCTCCCCATCCCGAAAGACTGGCGTCCGTGGTGACAATTTCCCAAAGAGGAGTCGGGAAAGACCTGACCCTCAAGAGATTGGTCGAGACCAACCACCATTGAAGGGACTGCCGGACCCGGGAGGACAACTGGAAGGGCCGATCCAACGACCATGGTCGCCGGTCCCAAGATGCCAACAGATGAAGCTGAAGTGTCCTCGTGTGAAATTGAGCAAAAGGAACTGCCTTGAACGAGGCAACCATCAACCCTACCAGTCTCATCCCCAAACGGATGGACAGTCGAGGATTGGAAAGAAGGACCCGAGCCAACTCCTGAATCAGACAAATCTTGGATTGAGGCAGAAACACCCTGTGTTGACAAGAATCCAACCGCATTCCCAGAAAGGACACCACCCTGGCCGGAGCGAGGGAGGACTTGGGAAAGTTGATCACCCAACCGAAGCTTTCCAGCGTGGAGACCACCGTCCTGGTGTCCGTCTCCGATTGATTGAGAGAAGGAGCCATGATGAGAAGGTCATCCAGATAAGGTACAACATGAATGCCCCGAGATCTGAGAATGGCCATCACCCCTGCCAGCACCTTGGTGAACACTCTTGGAACTGAAGTAAGGCCATACGGAAGTGCCACGAATTGAAAATGCCGATCCTTCATCACGAACCGAAGAAAACGTTGATGAGCCTGGCAGATGGGAACATGAAGGTAAGCATCCTTGATATCTATGGACGTCATGAAGTCCCCCTGCCGAAGAGAACCGATGGCCGACCGCAGAGTTTCAGTGCGAAACTTCCGAGTACGGATGAACCTGTTGAGGAACTTCAGATCCAGGACGGGGCCAACCAACCCGTCCTTCTTGGGGTGCCAACCAATTGCTGGTCTGCAGGCTCATCCGACTCCTCAAGGAGTTCCCCCTCCTCATCAGGGGGACAATCGGACCAATCCAATATTTCAAACACCTCATCCTCCGGAACAGGCGCTGCCGGAGAAAGGTGCTTCCGCTTCGCCGTAGCCTTCTGAGCTACCATGGTGGAAATTATCTTCTTGAGGTTGGCCAATCGCGCACACACCTCGGATTGCGAATCCCCACCTTTGACAATGTCACAGGGGGTCCGGAATAGGGGAGGGGGGGTAGGAGATGACGGAAGTTGCGAGAAGCCAGAAGCCAGAGTGTCAGACTGGCGTGCAATATTCTGCTTTGCACATGGAACGCATAATATGACATCATCGCCTGGGAGTGGAGCCCCACAACCCCCACACAGCCTGGATAGCCCCGAAGAGCCATTTCCGGTAATGTCGGAAGCCTCCATATGGTGAAATTATGGTATTCGCAACAACCCAGGGATTTACGCATTAAGCAACCCGGGATGCCCCTTTTAAAATTAAAGTCCCGGGAGTGGGAGGATTTTTAAGCCTAGGAGAATCCCAATTTGCAGAATAAGACTAGCCAGGTATATCAGACCGGGAGAGCCACTGCAGTGAGGGGATCCCAGAATCTGAAAGGGAAAAGAGACCACAGTCAATCCCCCAAGAAAATTTGCCAGCATGCGCCACACACATACATCAAACAAAAAATAATGGTAAAATATATAAGCAATATATACACCATGAAGACAAATTGATATATATATATATATATATATATATATATATATATATATACCAATCAAAACAATAAGTGCCTCCAGGAGCTATGCTAAAGTGCCAGGGAACACTCACAAGCACTACACAGCCACAATGTGAGACTAAACAACACAGCTTAAATGACGGCCCCTCGTGAGCCGAAGTGGGGACCGCTAACCTGTTACTGCTGCTGAAGACTGAACACAGTACTCCTGGAAATGCACTTTCCCCAGCTCAGCCCCAGCACCTGTCTCCGTGATGAGGCAGAGGAAGGAAGGCGGGCCCGTTTGCACGCGGCGCCGCCATTCGGTGGGCCGCGTTGCTCGGGTGTTGGGAGCGCGGCCCTGCCCCCAAGACCCGAGAAACGCAGCCCGCCGAATGGCGGCGCCACGTGCAAACAGGCGCCGCAGACGCCCTCAGTCCTCCAAGCCAGCCAAGCGGGGGAAGTTAAAACACATGTAGAAGGAGCCCCAGCAGCTCAGGACACGCGCCCGCACACGCCGCGGCGCTGCCCTGCGGCTGCCAGTGCTCCCCAGACACACACACATTACATAAGTAAAAAGCACCCAATGCAAAACCACCCCCCCCCCCAAAGTGAAGGGAGAAGGGACCAAGCGGGAGAAGGTGGCCAAGGGGAACACCAGGACAGGGGCATCCCAAATCTGGATCACTATGCCGGATAGCCACATTGCCCCACGTGTGGGGTCAAGTGGAGGAGATAAGCTCCTAGGCACCATATAGTGCCATCTACCGTTGCCAAGCCAGCAGCCTAGGCTGGGAGGCTTCCACTATCTATCTAGGCATATAAACAATTGACTGGGCAGAAATAGACCAAAAGGGGGGTGCCGGGGTTTGACCCCAGCTACCTGCAAGCAGGAGACTTCTTTCTTCTGTCTTGTCGCATCTTGCAGAGAGAAAACACTGGGTGTTAAGTGGGAGGTCCCAGGTATATATAGGCCGGAAGGGGCTCGTTTTCAAGACTTCTCTCTGCAACGTCGCCACCTGCTGGTGGAGTAACCCGATCGTAAGAATTAAAGGGGAAGCGGGGTGTGTGACACACTGAGAATATCGTGGCACGCCATTTGATCAATACGTTTGTCCTTTCCATCCTTGAGTGTAGTGGAGTCAGGAAGTACAGGGGCATCCACCTCAAGAGATGATGACCAACGTTTAACCGTATCACCTGGAAAGGGATACTTTTTTTGTCCCAGCCCAAGGGAATTCCATGAAGCCGCACAGGCTACTCCCATTCTTTAAAAATAATATCGTCAAAATGCTTTTGATTTGGAAATTCCAAACGAGGTTTAAAGGCTCCAAAGATTTCCCCTCTCTTGAGATGGACTACTTCAGGAGGAGTAATAACAAAAAACCTCAAATAACTGGGCAAGAGCTTTTGGGGTAACCACAACACTCTCTTCACCCTGCTCACTTTCAGTACCAACAAATTGCTGTTCGTCAGAAACATCTGAATCCTCATATGCACATAAATCAGAATGCAACTCACCACCCATGACAATATCACTGGGGGTACGGACAAGACAAGGCGGAGTAGGAGAAGAGGCAGTAGTTTGCTGCATAATGGTTAACTGTACACAAGGGACGCAAGTACTGCGTTATCCCAAACAAGGGATGCCCCACATCCAAAACATTGCCGAGTCTGTGCCAAGGGAATTGCAAGCCTATTAACCTGAAATGCCTCCATATGATGCTTTAGTATTATACTTATAATTGATTATAGTCCCCAAGTATATCTGGGTTTTACGCAATTGCTACCCGGGATGACCCTTCAAGTCCCAAGTGGGAGGTTTTTTTTTGTTTTTTTTTTTCAAAATGTTTTATTTTTTTTTTTAGCTGAGGCCTTTCTGGCCACAGAGCTAGAAATAACATTCTGAATATTAGCCATCTGGCACACATATCAGATTGCGAGTCCCCAACTGTGACAACATCATCTGGGGTACGGATAAGGCGGGGTGGGGTAGGAGAAAAGGCCAGGGCCACAGACCCAGAGGCCTGGGCACCCAACTGCTGTTTTATGGCCTGCTGAGCACAAGGTATGCAAACAAGTACATTATCCCCCACAAGGGATACCCCACAATCAACACACTGCCGGGACTGCCCCGAGGGGAGCCTAAGCCCGGTATGCTGGGAAGCCTCCATATGGTGATCTTTAAGGTAGTCGCAATGACCAGAGGGAATTACGCTGTTAAAGCTACCCGGGATGCCCCTTCCAAGTCCCAAGTGGGAGGATTTTTTTTTTAAATCCTTTAGGACTATTTAAGGGCAGACTAGATGGAGCATAAGGTCTCCTTCTGCCGTCAACCTTCTATGTTTCTATGTTGTTGGTCTTTAACACATAGAGCCAGGTAACATGAATCCAGGTCCACCTTAAAGTGGAACACAAAACCTGAATATAAGGGCAGGAGGACATAAGCCAAACATACACATCACTCAAAACCAATACATATATCTGTGTATCTATAAGACAGATTTTCTTCAGTAGTCAAAACCCAGCATATCCAGAGTCAAGGCTCCAAAGAAGGCTGGACAACAGGCCAGCTACTCCAGCCACAAGTAATGGCTTTAGCAGCAGTTAGGGTTGCACACAAGTGTAGGTGAGGCAGCTCAGCACAGGGGAGTGTTTACAAAGAAACTCCAGCCTGTGCAATGAAAGTGTTGTCTCTCTAGACAGAGCTGGAGCTAGCTACTGAAAAATACCATTGAGTGAATAACCAGCTGAAAATCAACAATGGCCGAATTTGAAGATTACACCATCTATTTTAAAACCAAAGACTTGCCACAAGCTGAGCTTCCTGCGATACTTGTGCTGTTGAACAGTGCTAAAACACACACAGACACACACACACTTTTCCCATGTGATTTTTTAGCTTTTTTATGGGAGAAAGGGGGGCCACAAACTCTGGGAGCCTCAAACTATGGGGGCCTCTGGGGGCCACAAACTCTGGGGGCCTCTTGGGGCCTCTGGGGGCCACAAACTCTGGGGGACTCTGGGTGCCACAGACTATGGGGGCCACAGACTCTGGCGGGCCTCTGGCGGACCACAGAATCTGGGGGGCCACAGACTCTGGAGGCAGGGGTGGGGGGGGCAGACCGTGGGGCCAGACTCTGGGGTTGGGGGAGCAGACCGTGGGGCCAGACTCTGGGGCTGGGGGCACAGAATCTTGGAGCCAGGGACCCTGGGGCCACAGACTCTGGGGGCCGCTGGGGGCCACAGACTCTGGGGGCCTCTGGGGGCCACAGACTCTGGGGGCCTCTTGGGGCCACAGACTCTGAGGGCCCCTGGGGGCCACAAACACTGGGGGCCAAAGTCTCTGGGGGCCTCTGGGGGCCAAAGACTCTGGGGGCCTCTGGGGGCCAAAGACTCTGGGGGCCTCTGGGGGCCAAAGACTCTGGGGGCCTCTGCGGCCCCAGGGGGCCACAGATTCTGGGGGCCAAAGACTCTGGGGGCCACAGAAACTGGGGGCCTTAGGAGGGCCTCTGGGGGCCACAGACTCTGGGGGTCACAGACTCTGGGGGCCTTTGGGGGGCCTCTTGGGGCCAAAGACTATTGTTCCTCTGGGGGCCAAAGACTGTGGGCACCTCTTGTGGCCACAGACTCTGGGGGCCTCTGGGGGCCACAGACTCTGGGGGCCACAGACTCTGGGGGCCGCTGGGGGCCACAGACTCTGGGGGCCTCTTGGGGCCACAGACTCTGAGGGCCCCTGGGGCCCACAAACACTGGGGGCCAAAGACTCTGGGGGCCTCTGGGGGCCAAATACTCTGGGGGCCTCTGGGGACCAAAGACTCTGTGGACCAAAGACTCTGGGGGCCAAAGACTCTGGGGGCCACAGAAACTGGGGGCCTTTGGGGGGCCTCTGGGGGCCACAGATTCTGGGGGTCACAGACTCTGGGGGCCTTTGGGGGGCCTCTGGGGGCCAAAGACTATTGTTCCTCTGGGGGCCAAAGACTGTGGGCACCTCTTGTGGCCACAGACTCTGGGGGCCTCTGGGGGCCTCAGACTCTGGGGGCCACAAACTCTGGAGGCCACAAACTCTGGGGGCATCTGGGGGCCACAAACTATGGGGGCCTCTGGGGGCCACAAACTATGGGGGCCTCTTGGGGCCTCTGGGGGCCACAAACTCTGGGGGACTCTGGGGGCCACAGACTATGGGGGCCACAGACTATGGGGGCCACAGACTATGGGGGCCACAGACTATGGGGGCCACAGACTCTGGCGGGCCTTTGGCGGACCACAGACTCTGGGGGGCCACAGACTCTGGAGGCAGGGGTGGGTGGGGCAGACTGTGGGGCCAGACTCTGGGGTTGGGGGAGAAGACCGTGGGGCCAGACTCTGGGGCTGGGGGCACAGAATCTTGGAGCCAGGGACTCTGGGGCCACAGACTCTGGGGCCACAGACTCTGGGGGCCGCTGGGGGCCACAGACTCTGGGGGCCTCTTGGGGCCACAGACTCTGGGGTCCTCTTGGGGCCACAAACACTGGGGGCCAAAGACTCTGGGGGCCTCTGGGGGCCAAAGACTCTGGGGGCCTCTGGGGACCAAAGACTCTGGGGGCCTCTGGGGACCAAAGAGTCTGGGGGCCTCTGGGGACCAAAGACTCTGGGGGCCTCTGCGGCCCCTGGGGGCCACAGATTCTGGGGGCCAAAGACTCAGGGGGCCACAGAAACTGGGGGCCTTTGGGGGGGGCTCTGGGGGCCACAGATTCTGGGGGTCACAGACTCTGGGGGCCTTTGGGGGGCCTCTGGGGGCCAAAGACTATTGTTCCTCTGGGGCCAAAGACTGTGGGCAGCTCTTGTGGCCACAGACTCTGGGGGCCTCTGGGGGAGGGACCAAGCGGGAGAAGGTGGCCAAGGGGAACACCGGGACAGGGGCATCCCAAATCTGGATCACCATGCCGGATAGCCGCATTGCCCCACGTGTGGGGTCAAGCGGAGGAGATAAGCTCCTAGGCACCATATAGTGCCATCTACCGTTGCCAAGCCAGCAGCCTAGGCTGGGAGGCTTCCACTATCTATCTAGGCATATAAACAATTGACTGGGCAGAAATAGACCAAAAGGGGGGTGCCGGGGTTTGACCCAAGCTACCTGCAAGCAGGAGACTTCTTTCTTCTGTCTTGTCGCATCTTGCAGAGAGAAAACACTGGGTGTTAAGTGGGAGATCCCAGGTATATATAGGCCGGAAGGGGCTCGTTTTCAAGACTTCTCTCTGCAACGTCGCCACCTGCTGGTGGAGTAACCCGATCGTAAGAATTAAAGGGGAAGCGGGGTGTGTGACACACTGAGAATAGCGTGGCACGCCATTTGATCAATACGTTTGTCCTTTCCATCCTTGAGTGTAGTGGAGTCAGGAAGTACAGGGGCATCCACCTCAGGAGATGATGACCAACGTTTAACCGTATCACCTGGAAAGGGATACTTTTTTTGTCCCAGCCCAAGGGAATGCCATGAAGCCGCGCAGGCTACTCCCATCCTTTAAAAATAATATCATCAAAATGCTTTTGATTTGGAAATTCCAAACGAGGTTTAAAGGCTCCAAAGAATTCCCCTCTCTTGAGATGGACTACTTCAGGAGGAGTAATAACAAAAACCTCAAATAACTGGGCAAGAGCTTTTGGGGTAACCACAACACTCTCTTCACCCTGCTCACTTTCAGTACCAACAAATTGCTGTTCGTCAGAAACATCTGAATCCTCATATAATTCCCCTTCTTCTAACTGAGAAGGGTCAGACCAATCAAGCAATTCGCAATTGTCCAACTCACTTGCCAAGACGGCATGAGTCAAATGCTTTCTTTTAGCTGAGGCCTTCTTAGCCACAGAGGTAGACATAAATCCTTCAAGATGAGCCAATCTGGCACATAAATCAGAATGCGACTCACCACCCATGACAATATCACTGGGGGTACGGACAAGACAAGGCGGAGTAGGATAAGAGGCAGTAGCCGCAGACCCTGAAGCCTGGGCCCCAGTTTGCTGCATAATGGTTAACTGTACACAAGGGACGCAAGTACTGCGTTATCCCAAACAAGGGATGCCCCACATCCAAAACATTGCCGAGTCTGTGCCAAGGGAATTGCAAGCCCATTAACCTGAAATGCCTCCATATGATGCTTTAGTATTATACTTATAATTGATTATAGTCCCCAAGTATATCTGGGTTTTACGCAATTGCTACCCGGGATGACCCTTCAAGTCCCAAGTGGGAGGTTTTTTTTTGTTTTTTTTTTCAAATTTTTTTTTTTTTTTTTTTTTTTTAGCTGAGGCCTCTCTGGCCACAGAGCTAGAAATAACTTTCTGAATATTAGCCATCTGCCACACATATCAGATTGCGACTCCCCAACTGTGACAACATCATCTGGGGTACGGATAAGGCGGGGTGGGGTAGGAGAAAAGGCCAGAGCCACAGACCCAGAGGCCTGGGCCCCCAACTGCTGTTTTATGGCCTGCTGAGCACAAGGTATGCAAACAAGTACATTATCCCCCACAAGGGATACCCCACAATCAACACACTGCCGGGACTGCCCCGAGGGGAGCCTAAACCCGGTATCCTGGGAAGCCTCCATATGGTGATCTTTAAGGTAGTCGCAATGACCAGAGGGAATTACGCTGTTAAAGCTACCCGGGATGCCCCTTTAAAGTCCCAAGTGGGAGGATTTTTTTTTTAAATCCTTTAGGACTATTTAAGGGCAGACTAGATGGAGCATAAGGTCTCCTTCTGCCGTCAACCTTCTATGTTGTTGGTCTTTAACACATAGAGCCAGCTAACATGAATCCAGGTCCACCTTAAAGTGGAACACAAAACCTGAACATAAGGGCAGGAGGACATAAGCCAAACATACACATCACTCAAAACCAATACATATATCTGTCTATCTATAAGACAGATTTTCTTCAGTAGTCAAAACCAGCATATCCAGAGTCAAGGCTCCAAAGAAGGCTGGACAACAGGCCAGCTACTCCAGCCACAAGTAATGGCTTTAGCAGCAGTTAGGGTTGCACACAAGTGTAGGTGAGGCAGCTCAGCACAGGGGAGTGTTTACAAAGAAACTCCAGCCTGTGCAATGAAATGTTGTCTCTCTAGACAGAGCTGGAGCTAGCTACTGAAAAATACCATTGAGTGAATAACCAGCTGAAAATCAACAATGGCCGAATTTGAAGATTACACCATCTATTTTAAAACCAAAGACTTGCCACAAGCTGAGCTTCCTGCGATACTTGTGCTGTTGAACAGTGCTAAAACACACACACACAGACACACACCACACACACACTTTTCCCATGTGATTTTTTAGCTTTATTATGGGAGAAAGGGGAGCCACAAACTCTGGGGGCCTCTGGGGGCCACAAACTCTGGGGGCCTCTGGGGGCCACAAACTCTGGGGGCCTCTTGGGGCCTCTGGGGGCCACAAACTCTGGGGGCCACAAACTCTGGGGGACTCTGGGTGCCACAGACTCTGGCGGGCCTCTGGCGGACCACAGACTCTGGGGGGGCCACAGACTCTGGAGGCAGGGGTGGGGGGGGCAGACCGTGGGGCCAGACTCTGGGGTTGGGGGAGCAGACCGTGGGGCCAGACTCTGGGGCTGGGGGCACAGAATCTTGGAGCCAGGGACCCTGGGGCCACAGACTCTGGGGGCCACAGACTCTGGGGGCCTCTTGGGGCCACAGACTGAGGGCCCCTGGGGGCCACAAACACTGGGGGCCAAAGACTCTGGGGGCCTCTGGGGGCCTCTGGGGACCAAAGACTCTGGGGGCCTCTGCGGCCCCAGGGGGCCACAGAAACTGGGGGCCTTTGGGGGGCCTCTGGGGGCCACAGATTCTGGGGGCCAAAGACTCTGGGGGCCACAGAAACTGGGGGCCTTTGGGGGGCCTCTGGGGGCCACAGATTCTGGGGGTCACAGACTCTGGGGGCCTTTGGGGGGCCTCTGGGGGCCAAAGACTATTGTTCCTCTGGGGGCCAAAGACTGTGGGCACCTCTTGTGGCCACAGACTCTGGGGGCCTCAGACTCTGGGGGCCACAAACTCTGGGGGCCACAAACTCTGGGGGCCACAAACTCTGGGGGCATCTGGGGGCCACAAACTATGGGGGCCTCTGGGGCCCACAAACTCTGGGGGCCTCTTGGGGCCTCTGGGGGCCACAAACTCTGGGGGACTCTGGGTGTCACAGACTATGGGGCCACAGACTCTGGCGGGCCTTTGGCGGACCACAGACTCTGGGGGGCCACAGACTCTGGAGGCAGGGGTGGGTGGGGCAGACCGTGGGGCCAGACTCTGGGGTTGGGGGAGCAGACCGTGGGGCCAGACTCTGGGGCTGGGGGCACAGAATCTTGGAGCCAGGGACTCTGGGGCCACAGACTCTGGGGGCCACAGACTCTGGGGGCCGCTGGGGGCCACAGACTGGGGGCCTCTGGGGGCCACAGACTCTGGGGGCCTCTGGGGGCCACAGACTCTGGGGTCCTCTTGGGGCCACAGACTCTGGGGTCCTCTTGGGGCCACAGACTCTGGGGGCCTTTGGGGGGCCTCTGGGGGCCAAAGACTATTGTTCCTCTGGGGGCCAAAGACTGTGGGCAGCTCTTGTGGCCACAGACTCTGGGGGCCTCTGGGGGCCTCAGACTCTGGGGGCCACAAACTCTGGAGGCCACAAATTCTGGGGGCATCTGGGGGCCACAGACTCTGGGGGCTACAAACTCTGGGAGCCTCTGGGGGCCTCTTGGGGCCACAGACTCAGGGGGCCTCTGGGGGCCACAGACAATGGGGGTCACTGAGAAGATCCAGATTTAAGAAACATAGTTCTGAAAGACTATGGTTTATTTTCTGTATGTTAGAGTAACGCTTTAACACTGGACTTTTCTGTAATTGCTTTTGCAAGGCTTCTCCTTATCCCTTATTCCTTATCTAAGGAATGTGCTGCTTCGCATGGGGGGCTCTGGGAACTGAGAAAACTATAAAATACTCCCTGAACTCAACCTTGTACATGGTCATAAATTTTCTGTTCTCATTATTTTTAACTTAGGTAATTGTCTGTTCTGCGCATGCTCTAACTATGAAAGTTTTCAATAAAATCAGGGGTCAGAAGCGTCCCCTGCTCAGTGTGTGTTTCTCTGAGGTTTTGCTACACACCTTGTCGCGTGTATTGATTTCTCTTAGAATATAGTAATTGGGAATCGGACAACAGAAGCCAGACCAAGTCCAGTTAGTGACTTGAACGTAACATTACGTGGCGCTCCGAACAGGGACTCTCTATTTTGTCGCAAGAGGTATCGCACCCGCCGAACGGAACATCAACTGATGCCACCTCGGAACAGCAGACTTCAAAACCTGGCCAGGTAAGAGACAGCTTTTATGTACTCTTATACTCTGCTCTTCCCCTGTGAGGCATCAGCGGGTCCGTTCTAAGGTAAGATAGGCATAGCCAGCCTCTGCGAAAGAGGGTCATTTTAAGAATCCTAAGGCGCTTCTGTTGTCTGCATTTGTTTTGTCTGTCTGTATTTGTCTTGTCTGTCTGTTCCCTTAAGAATTTGTTATTTTTGAGAGTGTGATAAAAAACTTTATGAGCCTGGCATCTAGTTAAAAACTTTGGAAGGTCATTAGACGCCCCATCCCACTGGCGAGGGGAAACCCGCTATAACCCAGTGACGGTGAACGCAAGTGGTGACCAGAAGAAGTTTTAGATAAAAATTTTACCCTGTACGGTTCCATAACTCATTTAGGCGTGAGCCAGTTTGTCAAGTTGACCGGATTTGACGGCGCCTTTACGGTGCATGCCAGCCGATCCTGACTACGTTGAGTTAAGAACCACAGTTCCCAGGCTTAGTTAGAAGACCAGGACTAGTCGATAGGTGATTTCAGAAAATTAAAGCCAATATTACTGGGATGGGAATAAGATACAATTAGTGTATCTAGGACTGTCACTTACCCATATGATAGGTGATGTGTTGTTTGTGGTGATTTCAGAAAATTAAAGCCAATATTACTGGGATGGGAATAAGATACAATTAGTGTATCTAGGACTGTCACTTACCCATATGATAGGTGATGTGTTGTTTGTGATCCTAATTGTTTGTCTTGGATTATGTGTTGCTATTTGGTTAGCGTGTAGGATCACTAGACATTACCAGGAGAAACCCACAGAGAGGTACTCCAGTTCCTAGTTCCTTAGGAGGAAGCCAAAGAAGGCTAGCCCACAGAGAGGTTAGACCCCAATAAGGTACCTGAGGCAGGTTGCTAGGAAGGTGGGAAAAGAACAGTCCAAAGAGATACCCCAGGAAGAGAAGTGGCAGACATTAGAAGAAATCACCAGGGAAAGGTGTGGCTTAGATGCCGCTAGGAATTTGAAAAAGATTTGGAAGGAATTTAAGCTAGTTCATAAATGACAATTAGATTTAGGGAAATGGGAACAGATAGCTAAAGGGAAACATGGAATTATTTTTGACAAAGGATGGGATCCTCTGCCAGGGGGCCGGCGGCGAGCATCCGCAGGGCGACGCAGCACTCCTGCTGCTGGGAGCGCGACGCGTCACTCTGGCAGCCTCCCTCGCCCCTCTCTAGCTGTGCAGGCGCGTGTCCCACAGTCTGTAAATTTTGCCACTAGGAGGCGCTGTGCTGCGAGTGGCAGGCAGCGCAGAGTGCTCCACACCTGATGGGAATCAGGGGCTGATCAGTCCTGCAGCCAAGACTGACCAGCCCCTGGATAGTGCCTCCAATCACTCACAGTGTTGTAAGTTACACCAATCAGCACATACACTCCCCCCCAGGGTGGCCATTGGTCGATTCCCAAATAAATATGGAGTCAGCCCAGCACTCAGTGCCCGTGATAGTCTCTTGTGATTAGGGTGTGATTCTGCTAGTTGTTATCTAATCCTGACCCGGCTTGATCGACCATCCCTGTCTGCTGCCTGTACCGACCTCTGCCTTGTCTGACTACGAACCTGCCTGCCCCTCTGGATACCCCGCGATCTCTGACCTCCCGGCTTGACCCATTGGCTACCCCTGACTACGCACCTGTCTCATCCCTGTACTCTGACGCACCCTCCGAATTGACTACCTGTGAATGACCTCGGCTTCGGGATACCCTCGTGGTTCATCGGCCTTCACCGTAAGCAGCCATCCTTTGCGCCTATTAAGACCTGGGGGCAACCGTGTCCGGTGAGGCGTGCCTAGCGTCCCGGCAAGCGGGGGCTTGACTATAGGCAGAAGCGGCGGCGGAGATTGGGGGTTGCCTGCTTACAGAAGGCTGGTGTCCCGCTGGGCATCACATTATCACGGGCCCCATAAATGGACCAAATTTTGGAACAGGTGCAGGCCCTGACCGCGGCCGTGGAGCACCTGGCACTTCGAGTGGCGGCTCAGGAGAACCGTCCAGCTCCTGCACCCTCTGTGCCCCAGGGGGCAATAGCCGCCTTTCCAGTTGAACCCAAGATTCCCCTTCCAGAGAAGTTTTCAGGGGACCGGAGTAAATTTGCCAACTTCCGGGATGCCTGTAAGCTCTATTTTCAGCTTCGCCCTCATGCTTCCGGCTCCCAGGAGCAACGGGTGGGACTTATCATCTCCCTTCTGCATGGGGATCCCCAATCCTGGGCTTTTAGCCTCTCCCCTCAGGATTACGCCCGCCAATCTGTTGAGGAATTCTTCAAGGCCATGGAGATCCTGTATGATGACCCAGACCGAGGGGCAACTGCTGATGCCAAGCTACGATCTCTTAGACAGGGGCGAAGACCGGCAGAAGAATATTGCTCGGAATTCCGACGCTGGGCAGTGGATTCTTGCTGGAATGACCCAGCATTGTGTGGGCAGTTCAGGCTAGGCCTGTCAGAGGTCATAAAAGATGTCATGGTAAATCACCCAGTACCTAACACCTTGGATGAAACCATGCAATTGGCTATCCGCATCGACCGACGCATACGAGAAAGACGCCTGGAAAAAGGGGCCCAGTCTGAAGTCAGTATGAAGCCTGAGGCCTTAGTCCCTTCTTCTTCTGAAGAACCCATGCAGCTTGGGGCCACCAAGCTTTCTGAAGCTGAGAGGCGTCGGCGTCTGTCGCAAGGTCTATGCCTTTATTGCGGAGAAGTCGGTCACCTGGTCCGCTCCTGCCCTCGGAAACAGGCATCGGGAAACTTCAGAGCCTAGGTGGGGTCGAGGAAACCCACCTAGGCTGCAAGGTATTTCCTCTGTGTTGCACACAAATTACGTTGCCTGTCGAGATTACTCATGATTTTAAGTCCAGATCTGTAGAGGCTCTTTTGGATTGTGGGGCTGCTGGGAATTTTATTGATTGGGGCCTGGCTCAAGCGTTAAAGATTCCGCTGCAATCTTTAGTCAATCCAATTAGAGTCAAAGCCATTGATAATACCCCCCTTGTCGGGGGCCTGATTCAGTACCGTACTCCACCAGTGTTTGTTAGAGTGGGGGCGGGACATACCGAGCTAATGAGCTTCCTGCTCCTTAAGATGCCTCTTACCCCTTTGGTTCTGGGACTCCCCTGGCTGTCTAAACACAATCCCCAAATTGACTGGGTCTCTGGGCAGGTTATCAAGTGGGGGCCACAATGTTTCCAGTCTTGTCTTGAGTTCCCTGTACGTGCCACTCGCTTGACTGCTGAGAGCATCCCTACCCCCTATGCAGATTTCGCAGATGTGTTTTCTGAAAAAGCCGCTGATGAACTCCCTCCTCATAGGCCTTTTGACTGCCCGATTGATCTTCTCCCCGGAACTATGCCGCCTCGGGGAAAGATTTATAACTTAACCCGAGCTGAGAATAAGGCCATGAAAGAATACATTGCCGAGAATCTGCAGAAAGGTTTTATTCGGCCGTCTACCTCACCAGCGGGTGCCGGATTTTTCTTTGTGGAAAAGAAAGATGGTGGCTTGCGCCCCTGTATTGATTATAGGGGCCTGAATAAAATTACAGTTAAAAATAAATACCCCCTTCCCTTAATAGAGGGACTCTTTAACCAGGTCATTGGGGCCCAGGTTTTTTCTAAGCTTGACCTGAGGGGGGCCTACAATTTAATCAGGATCCGTCAGGGAGACGAGTGGAAGACTGCCTTCAACACCCAGGATGGGCACTATGAATATCTTGTTATGCCAATCGGCCTATGTAACGCCCCAGCAGTTTTCCAGGACTTTGTTAATGAAGTTTTTAGAGAATACTTGGCCATTTTGTGGTCATCTACTTAGATGACATCCTAATATTCTCCCGGACCTTAACTGAGCATAGAGAGCATGTGCGGATGGTTCTACAGAAATTGAGAGAGAATCACCTCTACGCCAAGTTAAAAAAAGTGCGTTTTTGAGGTTTCTGAGGTTCCGTTCCTGGGATACATTGTTGCCGATACTGGGTTAACAATGGATCAGGCCAAAGTGTCTGCAGTCCTCCAGTGGGAACAACCTAAAGATTTGAAGGGTTTACAAAGGTTTCTGGGGTTTGCTAATTTTTATAGGCGCTTTATAAAAAACTTTTCCACCTTGGTAGCCCCACTCACCGACCTCACTAAGAAGGGGGCATTTACCCCTACTTGGTCGGGCCGATCCATCCAGGCCTTTGAGAACCTTAAGTCTGCCTTTAGTTCGGCACCTGTGTTGACCCACCCTGATATCCACCGAGCCTTCATAGTCAAAGTAGATGCATCCGAGCTCGGGGTAGGGGCAGTTCTCTCACAGTACAGTGGGTCTCCTGAACGGCTACATCCCTGTGCCTTTATCTCGAGAAAATGTAATTCCGCCGAGCGGAACTATGATATTGGCAATCGAGAACTTCTAGCTGTGAAATTAGCCTTTCAGGAATGGAGACATTGGTTAGAGGGGGCCCATTTCCCAGTTACGGTATTCACAGATCACAAGAACTTAGAATACATCGAATCAGCTAAAAGGTTAACCCCCCGTCAGGCCCGATGGTCTCTTTTCTTTTCCCGTTTTAATTTCACCATAACATACAAACCAGGAACAAAGAATGTTAAAGCTGACGCTCTCTCCAGAAGTTTCACAGTTGATAAAGTCCCTGTAGAGGAGATCCTTCCCATAATCCCACAACACAAGGTCATAGCTGTCATCCAACCTGACCTGTCAAGTGAACTAAGTCGGTTTCAATCAGATTCTCCTCCGGGCAAACCCGATCACCTCCTCTTTGTACCCCTGTCCCACCGTCCGGCAGTTCTTCAGCAGTTTCAGACTCCAAGACGGTGGGTCATCCTGGGGTTAAAAAGACTTTGGCCCTTCTAGCCCGTCATGTCTGGTGGCCATCTTACAGGAGAGATACCCAGGCCTTTATTCAGGCCTGTAAGATCTGTGCCCGTAGCAAAACCCCCAGGTCAGCTCCTGCCGGACCTCTGGTGCCCCTGTCCACTCCTTCAAAGCCTTGGACGCACTTGGCAATGGATTTTATTACTGATTTACCACAGTCCCAGGGATATACCGTTATCTGGGTTGTGGTAGATCGATTTAGCAAAATGGCGCATTTTGTCCCCCTAAGAAAGCTGCCCACAGCCCAAGAATTGGCTCAATATTTCTTAGATTATATTTTTAGACTTCACGGAATTCCAGAAGATGTGGTCTCAGATAGGGGGGTCCAATTTGTGTCACGCTTCTGGAGGGCATTCTGCACCCGGCTAGGCTTCACTGTTTCTCTGTCTTCAGCTTTTCACCCTCAGTCCAATGGGCAGACGGAAAGGACCAACCAGTCAGTTAGAACAATATCTCCGTTGCTTCACCTCAGATATTCAGTCAGAGTGGTCCCAATTTCTTCCCTTTGCTGAATTTGCCTTCAATAATGCAGTTAACTCCTCCACGGGGGTATCGCCCTTCCGATGTGTATATGGGAGGGATCTTAAGTTCTCAGCACTTTCAGGCTCGTCCTCTGGTTTGCCTTCTTTAGACGATTGGTTGTCCCAGTGGCCAGATTTATGGGCCAAGATTCAGCGGCATTTGGTCCAGGCATCGAGTCAGCAGAAGGTCTTTGCGGATCGTCGCCGATCCAATAATCCAGATTATAAAGTGGGGGATTTGGTTTGGCTCTCTACCAAAAATTTAGCGCTACGCCAACTCTCTGTAAAATTGGGACCACGATATATCGGCCCTTATCCCATTTTACAGAAAATTAACCAAGTCACATACAGACTCAAACTTCCACCATCTCTGAGGATTTGTAATTCCTTTCACGTTTCCCTCCTTAAGCCTGCCAGGGGAGTGGAGGAGGATTCCTCTCCTTCTCCTATCCTAGTTGATGGTGAGCAGGAGTTTGAAGTCGCACGAATTCTGGATTCCCGTTTCCTCCGGAATTCCTTGCAATATTTAGTTGACTGGAAGGGATATGGGCCAGAAGAGAGGAGTTGGGTTCCAGCTAGAGATGTGCATGCGGACCGTTTAATTAAAAGATTTCATAAAGAAAATCCTCTTAAACCCAGGGTGGAGGGTCCTGGGGCCCCTCCTCAAGGGGGGGGTAATGTAAGGAACTTACCTCTGCCAGGGGGCCGGCGGCGAGCATCCGCAGGGCGACGCAGCACTCCTGCTGCTGGGAGCGCGACGCGTCACTCTGGCAGCCTCCCTCGCCCCTCTCTAGCTGTGCAGGCGCGTGTCCCACAGTCTGTAAATTTTGCCACTAGGAGGCGCTGTGCTGCGAGTGGCAGGCAGCGCAGAGTGCTCCACACCTGATGGGAATCAGGGGCTGATCAGTCCTGCAGCCAAGACTGACCAGCCCCTGGATAGTGCCTCCAATCACTCACAGTGTTGTAAGTTACACCAATCAGCACATACACTCCCCCCCAGGGTGGCCATTGGTCGATTCCCAAATAAATATGGAGTCAGCCCAGCACTCAGTGCCCGTGATAGTCTCTTGTGATTAGGGTGTGATTCTGCTAGTTGTTATCTGATCCTGACCCGGCTTGATCGACCATCCCTGTCTGCTGCCTGTACCGACCTCTGCCTTGTCTGACTACGAACCTGCCTGCCCCTCTGGATACCCCGCGATCTCTGACCTCCCGGCTTGACCCATTGGCTACCCCTGACTACGCACCTGTCTCATCCCTGTACTCTGACGCACCCTCCGAATTGACTACCTGTGAACGACCTCGGCTTCGGGATACCCTCGTGGTTCATCGGCCTTCACCGTAAGCAGCCATCCTTTGCGCCTATTAAGACCTGGGGGCAACCGTGTCCGGTGAGGCGTGCCTAGCGTCCCGGCAAGCGGGGGCTTGACTATAGGCAGAAGCGGCGGCGGAGATTGGGGGTTGCCTGCTTACAGAAGGCTGGTGTCCCGCTGGGCATCACAATCATCAAGTGGAATGTGCTCTGAAACTTTCAAGTTTAGCAGAAAAGGAAGGCTGGACGTACAGTCCACATAGGAAACAATGGAATACTACACCATTGCTTCATCCCCAAGTAGACCCCATACCTGATGTTCCAACAAACCCAGTACCGCCACCCCCATATGAAAAGACAGTAAAAGAAAGAAACTAGTAAGTTGTATCCTAGACTCCCCATTGGCCAGTAACAGTACGTATGGTCCAGATCCAGGACCAGATGATGGCGATAGCGGCTTATGGCAATGCTATTGTGGAATGATAAATAAGGGTTGGGACAGAATGTGTACCCAGTGTAAAGTAAGGGAGCAGGATAAAGTGGTAAATGAAGAAGGAACATGGAAATGTAAAGTTTGTGGTTGTAGGGGGATGGGTTTAGAACAAGAAGAATGTAATGTTTGTGGAGCAGATCAGCAAGGAGGGGATCCAGGTGAGAGAATAAATGGAGTTAGTACAAGAAAGAAAAATGTCAATATAGTTACTGAAAAATCTTGGACTTGTGAACATTGTATGACTTATGGCATCCCAAATAATGTCACACATTGTCCAAGATGCAAAACTTATATGCTTGCAGGACCCCCTCCTAGAAGCAACACTTATAAATTAGTTGCGCCTGTGTTTACCCATACCAGGCAGAGTCCAGATGCTCAAAATGCAGGACAGTTTGTCAATTTATTAACCAAGAAATCCCTTATTATAAGCCATGGACTCCAGCTGAATGTATGGCTTTGTTGCAGAATGCACCTGATCCCCGTACTAGCCCTTCTAGGTTTGGCAGGTATGTAGTACAAATGATGGAGTCACATAATGCCACCTGGTTGGATGGAGAAGATCTTTGTAGGATGAAAATGTCCCCTACTATGTTTCATCAATTTACTGATTATGTGAGAGCACATGTACCACAGAATGTTAGACTTGGGGACAGTAGAACTGATTTTTTTTTTATTTTGAACCAACATATATTGATGAAGGCTTAGATGTTGGAAATATTGGAGTTCAAAGGTTGTTTGTTAGAGCCTATATTGATGGTTTAAAACCAACCATTAAGGAAAAGTTAAAGGCTTCTACCCCAGATTGGAGAACTAACCATACTATGGCACAATTTTTAGCTAAAGCACAGGGTATTGAAATGGATATACATGACAAGCCCAAGGTGCGTATGGTTGCCCAGGTTAACACTGATGTGAGACCTAAATCTCAAGGTAATTTTCAGAGTAAAATTTCAAAATGTTACTACTGTGACAAACCTGGTCACATTAAGAGGAATTGTAGAAAGTTTGCTGCCGATCAAGGAACAGCCCCCAATAAGTCAGAATCTAAAAGTAAAGAACAAGACTGACTATCGGCAGTAACATTCACAGTACCAGCCAAAACACCCATAATACCGATTGAAATTGATGGCAAAACAGTTGAATTTTTGATTGCTATAGGAGCGACTAAATCTGTCATTAGTAATACAGTTTTAAGTAAGAAACAGCAGTCAGAAGCCCAAACTATAGCTTCAGGTTTCGATGGTCTGCCTAAAGTTATGCCCATATCTAAACCACTAGAGGGCAGGCTTGGTCCACACATGTTTATTTCTAAATTTTTAGTCTGTGATTCAGCTCCTTACAATTTATTGGGTGTAGATAACTTAACTAAACTTCAAGCAAAAATTGATTTTCAAGAAGATGGTCAAGTTGTTCTAACTTTGCCTGACCATCCTGATGATTTAGAATATTGTATGCAAATACAAGCTCTTGAAGATTTTGAACTCACTAATGTACTTACAGAGAATGATCAAGACTAAGAACTGTACCTGACCATTTATGGTCTAAGTCAGGGTCTGATATAGGACTTCTCCCCGTTTCACCAGTAGAGGTCCATATCAAACCAGGATCTACCCTACCACAGCTTAAGCAGTACCCTTTGAGTGCTGCACAAGAACAAGCTATAGGAGAACAAATTGACGAGCTTTTGGCCAAGGGTGCTTTGATTCAGATGCAATCAGGGCCTAATACTCCTTTGTATCCAGTCAGGAAAAAGGTTTTGGAACCAGGACAGCCTGTGAAATACAGGATGGTACAAGATCTTAGAGCCATTAATAGTATTTTGGCTCCAATGACACCAGTGGTTCCAAACCCTCATACATTGCTTTCTCAAATACTGAGTACAAGCATGTATTTTTTCTTGCGTGGATCTAACGGGAGCTTTCTTTTCGGTTCCTTTAGCACCTGAATGTTACCACCTCTTCGCTTTTCAGTCTTGGCAGGATGGAAACCATCAACAGATTGTGTACTTCTACAATAGGTAGACGTTTTGCTTCTTTGCTGCCCAGACAAAATCACATGTGAGGAGGGTACTTTGTCTCGTCTTACATTTTTGGCTGAGAATGGCTGCAAGGCTAGCAAAGAAAAGCTACAATTCTGCCAAACACAAGTTACCTTTCTAGGTCACTGCATTTCACAAGGCACTAGACACCTTACTAAAGACAGAGTGGAAATAGTCAAGAACATGTCACCTCCTAAGACACATAAACAGTTAAGAGCGTTTCTAGGACTCACCTCTTACTGCAGACAGTGGATTATGCATGCCAGTTCACTTATGCAATCACTGTATGATTGTGTCAAAGTCACACTTTTTTTTTGCCTAACACCAGAAGCAAGAGATGCTTTTGACCAACTTAAACTTGCAGTCACACAAGCACCAGCTTTAGGTCTTCCTGATTATTCTAAGCCATTTACACTCATGGCTACTGAAATACAAGGACACGCTACAGGAGTTTTAAGGCAGGCACATGGCACAAAACAAAGACCTATTGCTTATTATTCGTGTAGCAGTAGTTTCTCTATTGGTAGACAAAGCTTCTGAAATTGTACTTGATAATGAATTCGCTGTGTCTACCAATCACGACATTCATGGGATATTATCACAGGTAAATCCCAAACACCTGTCAATGGCTAGACAGCTTAGGCTGCAGTGTACCCTTTTACTACCCCCAACAATTAAGTTTCAAAGATGTACTTCTCTGAATCTGGCGACTTTGTTACCAATTTCTTCAGATTCTGAAGGGGGGAGTAATAGTGAAGATTTTGACTGCATTGAACTTATGAAGCAAGAAACAATGGGTTTACCACATGTGCATGATACACCTCTAGAAAACCCAGAATTTTAATTTTTTGTAGATGGCAGCAGATATGCTGATGAAAAAGGACAGTTTCATACAGGTTATGCAATAGTAACTGAACATGAAGTTGTAGAAGCTGAACCATTACCACCTCATATGTCTCAGGAAGCAGAACTTACAGCCCTCTGTAGGGCATTAATGCTGCTAAAAGACACTACAGGCACGATCTGGACAGACTCCGCCTATTCTTGGGGTATTGCCCACGATTACGCCCACTTGTGGAAAGTAAGGGGCTTCTTAACAGCTGCAGGAACCCCCATTAGACATGCTGATTTAGTTAAAGAAATTCTGACCAACCTGAACAATGTCAAAAAGGTAGCTATTGTAAGAGTAGCAGCCCACACAAAACAAACAACCAAAGAGGCTAAAGGTAATGAAAAAGCTGACTTAGCAGCTAAACAAGCAGCTTTGAAGAAGATAGAGAGTGTAAGTGTAAATCTTACCCAGGAATCGGCGGTAAGTATGGAACTGCTGAAAAATCTTCAGGACAAAGTGATGCCTGAGGAAAAGGAAAAATGGCTCAGAGCAGGAGCCCAGCAAAATGATGGATTATGGGTCAAAGGAAGCCGATGGTGCTTGCCTAGCTTCCTATACCCAGAACAGGCACAGGTATCACATCTGCCTACACATCAGAGTGCAAACTCTATGGTAAGGAGTACCAATCAGACTTGGTATGCTCCAGGCTTTAGTAGCATGGCACGACAATACTGTGCAGCATGCTCTGTTTGACGGAGAACCCAGGACAGGTTGTTAAAACACCTGTAAGACATCAACCTAGGTCTCTCTATCCATTTCAAAGGCTTCAAATTGATTACATCCAACTCCCTAAGAGTGGACCCTTTGAGTATGTACTTGTGTGTATTGACTTGTTTTCGGGATGGCCAGAAGCTTACCCAGTAAAATCAGCAATAGCTAAAACCACGGCTAAGAAATTAATCACAGAATTAATACCACGTTTTGGTCTCTTGTGACCGTGGCTCGCAATTTACAGGTGAAATAATGCAAAATGTGATGCAAATGCTAGGTGTCCAACAGTCCTTCCATACACCCTATCACCCACAGAGTTCGGGGAGTGTGGAGAGAATGAATGGAACTATTAAACTGAAGTTACAGAAAACTATGAAGGAGTTAGGTAAACCATGGATAGATTGTTTACCAATTGTGTTATTTTCAATAAGATGCCCCCCTACAAAGAAAACAGGGTTGTCACCTTATGAAATTTTGTTTGGAAGTGCTCCCAGAACTGGGTTGTACTTTCCACAACATCTTGCCCTAAAATGTGATGAATTGACTGATTATGTGATACAGTTGCAGAAACATCTCACTAAACTGCACAAAAGTGTTTTTGATTCTCTTCCAGACCCCGACCAGATAACAGGAACTCATAATCTCCAACCAGGAGACTTTGTCTATGTAAAGAAACATTCTAGAAAATCTTTGGAATCAAGGTTTGAAGGACCCTTTCAAGTTCTTTTGACAACGCCTACTTCAGTGAAACTTGAAGGAAAATCCACTTGGATACACGCAAGTCATTGTAAAAAGGTTACAGGTCCAGAGGGAAAATTAAATATTTCCTCTTAACAATGATAATGGCTTTCTGCCTCAATATTTCATCCCCTGCACCTATAAGAAATAGAAGGGAGATAGGCACTCATCATCAAAAGTTACTTTTGCTAAAGTATAAATACTCTTTTGCTAGACAAACTGGTTTTGACAAATGTTGCATATGTAGTAAGTTACATCCTTCGTCTTCCCAGGTACCCCTCGTAGCCATCCCTATTCAATTACAGTATAAGAGAGTCAATAGTTCTGCTAATGAGATAAATTACCATTTAACTGGAAGAGCATATAGACCAGATTGGTGCTTCTTATTAGGAAATAAAAACCACACCCATATAGGAGCATCTACTTGTAAAGAGAGTTTGTAAAATAACTTTGTGAAATGACAGAGGACTACGAGTGCTGTACTTGGATACATAATACCTCATTAGAGATACCTGATTATTACGAAGTAATAAAAGGCCATAGAGAAGAAGTTCAAAGGATACAAAGTAAGATTAAGGCATTTGCAAAAGAATGGTCCCCTTTTGGAGATTGGGGAAACTGGAGTGGTCCACTACAATGGATCAAGAATATCTTGATTAATATTTTGGCATTGTGCCTTCTGGGTGTAATGATTTATGTTCTAGTAAAACTAGCTCTTTGCCTTGTAGCCAAGATCAAGACACCTAAAGTAACACATAAACTTATCTTGATTGCAGATAATGCGCTAAGTGAGTAACTATGTTTCTTTCCTTTAGAATTGACATATCATCTGTCAAAATTCGAGACTCTTCTTTGGAAGGATGCTGTTCAAGTACTTGGGGGATGGAACCAGTTGGAGAAGACCTGTGTTCCCCTAGGCAACTCGCCGGCCTGGGATAGTACCTGAGTGACTGAACTGGCTATAAACCTTCCGAAGTGGACACAGTCAAAGGAAAGACAGATGGAGATGTCAAAGGGGGGAAATGAGAAGATCCAGATTTAAGAAACATAGTTCTTAAAGACTATGGTTTATTTTCTGTATGTTAGAGTAACGCTTTAACACTGGACTTTTCTGTAATTGCTTTTGCAAGGCTTCTCCTTATCCCTTATTCCTTATCTAAGGAATGTGCTGCTTCGCATGGGGGGCTCTGGGAACTGAGAAAACTATAAAATACTCCCTGAACTCAACCTTGTACATGGTCATAAATTTTCTGTTCTCATTATTTTTAACTTAGGTAATTGTCTGTTCTGCGCATGCTCTAACTATGAAAGTTTTCAATAAAATCAGGGGTCAGAAGCGTCCCCTGCTCAGTGTGTGTTTCTCTGAGGTTTTGCTACACACCTTGTCGCGTGTATTGATTTCTCTTAGAATATAGTAATTGGGAATCGGACAACAGAAGCCAGACCAAGTCCAGTTAGTGACTTGAACGTAACAGTCACAGACTATGGGGCCACTGGGGGCCACAGAATCTGGGGGGCACAAACTCTGAGGGCCTCTGGGGGCCACAGACTCTTTGGGCCTCTGGGGGCCACAGACTCTTTGGGCCTCTTGGGGCCACAGACTCTTTGGGCCTCTGGGGGCCACAGACTCTTTGGGCCTCTGGGGGCCACAGACTCTGGGGGCCTCTGCGGCCCCTGGGGGCCAAAGACTCTGGGGGCCAAAGACTCTGGGGGCCACAGAAACTGGGGGCCTTTGGGGGGCCTCTGGGGGCCACAGACTCTGGGGGCCTTTGGGGCCAAAGACTATTGTTCCTCTGGGGGCCAAAGACTGTGGGCAGCTCTTGTGGCCACAGACTCTGGGGGCCTCTGGGGGCCTCAGACTCTGGGGGCCACAAACTCTGGAGGCCACAAATTCTGGGGGCATCTGGGGGCCACAGACTCTGGGGGCTACAAACTCTGGGAGCCTCTGGGGGCCTCTTGGGGCCACAGACTCAGGGGGCCTCTGGGGGCCACAGACAATGGGGGTCACAGACTATGGGGCCACTGGGGGCCACAGAATCTGGGGGGCACAAACTCTGAGGGCCTCTGGGGGCCACAGACTCTTTGGGCCTCTGGGGGCCACAGACTCTTTGGGCCTCTTGGGGCCACAGACTCTTTGGGCCTCTGGGGGCCACAGACTCTTTGGGCCTCTGGGGGCCACAGACTCTGGGGGCCACAAACGTTGGGGGCCTCTGGGGGCCACAGACTCTAGGGGCCTCTGGGGCCACAGACTCTGGGGGCCATAAACTCTGGGGGCCTCTGGGGGCCACGTATTCTGGGGGCCTCTGGGGGCTACGGATTCCGGGGGCCTTTGGGGGCAAGGGACTCTGGGGGCCACAAACTCTAGGGGCCTCTGGGGGCCTCTTGGGGCCACAGACTCTGGGGGCCTCTGGGGGCCTCTGGGGGCCACAGACTCTGGGGGCCTCTGGGGGCCACAGACTCTAGGGGCCTCTGGGGGCAACGGATTCTGGGGGCCTCTGGGGGCCACGGATTCTGGGGGCATTTGAGGGCAAGGGACTCTGGGGGCCACAGACTCTGGGGGCCACAGACTCTGGGGGCCACAGACTCGGGGGGCCACAGACTCGGGGGGCCTCTGGGGGCCACAGACTCTGGGGTCCACAAACTCTGGGGGCCTCTTGAGGCCACAGACTCTGGGGGCCTCTGGGGCCACAAACGTTGGGGGCCTCTGGGGCCCACAGACTCGGGGGGCCTCTGGGGGCCACAAACTCTGCGGGCCTCTTGGGGCCTCTGGGGGCCACAGGCTCTAGGGGCCTCTGGGGGCCACAGACTCTGGGGGCCTCTTTGGGCCTCTGGGGGCCACAGACTCTGGGGGCCAAAGACTCTGGGGGCCTCTGGGGGCCACAAACTCTGGGGGCCAAAGACTCTGGGGGCCAAAGACTCTGGGGGCCTCTAGGGGCCACAAACTCTGGGGGACACAGACTTTAGGGTCCCCAGAAAATGGGGGCCTCTGGGGGCCACGGAAACTGGGGGCCTCTGGGGGCCACAGACTCTGGGAGCCACAAGCTCTCGGAGCCACAAACTCTGGGAGCCACAAACTCTGGGAGCCACAGACTCTGGGGGCCAAAGACTCTGGGGGCCTCTAGGGGCCACAAACTCTGGGGGACACAGACTTTAGGGGCCACAGAAAATGGGGGCCTCTGGGGGCCACAGACTCTGGGGGCCTCTTAGGGCCACAAACTCTGGGGGCCACAAACTCGGGGCCGGGGCCTCTGGGGGCCAAAGACTCTAGGGGCCACAAACTCTGGGGGACACAGACTTTAGGGGCCACAGAAAATGGGGGCCTCTAGGGGCCACGGAAACTGGGGGCCTCTGGGGGCCACAGACTCTGGGGTCCACAGGCTCTGGGGGCCTCTGCGGGCCTCTTTGGGCCTCTGGGGGCCACAGACTCTGGGGGCCAAAGATTCTGGGAGCCAAAGACTCTGGGGGCCTCTAGGGGCCACAAACTCTGGGGGACACAAACTTTAGGGGCCCCAGAAAATGGGGGCATCTGGGGGCCAAAGACTCTGGGGGCCTCTAGGGGCCACAAACTCTGGGGGACACAGACTTTAGGGTCCCCAGAAAATGGGGGCCTCTGGGGGCCACGGAAACTGGGAGCCACAGACTCTGGGGGCCAGAAACTCTGGGAGCCACAAACTCTGGGAGCCACAAACTCTGGGAGCCACAAACTCTGGGAGCCACAAACTCTGGGAGCCACAAACTCTGGGGGCTTCTGGGGGCCTCTGGGGGCCACAAACTTTGGGAGCCACAAACTCTGGGGGCCAGGGCCTCTGGGGGCCTCTAGGGGCCACAAACTCTGGGGGACAGACAGGCTTTAGGGGCCACAGAAAATGGGGGCCTCTGGGGGCCACGGAAACTGGGGGCCTCTGGGGGCCACGGAAACTGGGGGCCTCTTGGGGCCACAAACTCTGGGGGCCACAAACTCGGGGCCGGGGCCTCTGGGGGCCAAAGACTCTGGGGGCCAAATAGTCTGAGAGACACAGACTTTAGAGGCCACAGAAAATGGGGGCCGTTGGGGGCCACAGACTCTGGGGTCCTCTGGGGGCCACAGACTCTAGGGGCCTCTGGGGCCACGGATTCTGGGGGCCACAAACTCTGGGGCCTCTTTGGGCCTCTGGGGGCCACAGACTCTGGGGCCTCTGGGGGCCTCTGGGGGCCACGGATTCTGGGGGCCTTTGGGGGCAAGGGACTCAGGGCCACAGACTCTGGGGGCCAAAGACTCTGGGGGCCTCTTGAGGCCACAAACTCTGGGGGTCTCTGGGGGCCACAGACGCTTGGGGCCTCAAACTCTGGGGCCTTTTGGGGCCACAGACTCTTGGGCTGGAGGGGCAGACCGTGGGGCCAGACTCTGGGGCTGGGGGGCCAGGGACTCTGGGGGCCACAGACTCTGGTGGGCCACAGACTCTGGGGGAGTCTTGCAGGGCCAAAGACTCTGGCAGGGCCAAAGACTCTGGCGGGGCCACAGACTCTCGCGGGGCCACAGACTCTCGCGGGGCCACAGACTCTGGAGGCAGGGGTGGGGGGAAGACCGTGGGGCCACAGACTCTTGGGCTGGAGGGGCAGACCGTGGGTCCAGACTCTGGGGCTGGGGGGCAGACCGTGGGGCCAGACTCTGGGGCTGGGGGGCCAGGGACTCTGGGGGCCACAGACTCTGGCGGGCCAGAGACTCTGGGGGACTCTGGTGGGGCCAAAGACTCTGGCGGGGCCAAAGACTCTGGGGGCCTCGGGGGGCCAAAGACTCTGGGGGCCTCGGGGGGCCAAAGACTCTGGGGGCCTCGGGGCGCCAAAGACTCTGGGGGCCTCGGGGGCCAAAGACTCTGGGGGCCTCGGGGGGCCACAGACTCTGGCGGGGCCACAGACTCTGCGGGGCCACAGACTCTGCGGGGCCACAGACTCTGGCGGGGCCACAGACTCTGGCGGGGCCACAGACTCTGCGGGGCCACAGACTCTGCGGGGCCACAGACTCTGGAGGCAGGGGTGGGGGGCAGACCGTGGGGCCAGACTCTGGGGCTGGGGGGCCAGGGACTCTGGGGGCCACAGACTCTGGCGGGCCACAGACTCTGGGGGACTCTGGCGGGGCCAAAGACTCTGGCGGGGCCAAAGACTCTGGGGGCCTCGGGGCGCCAAAGACTCTGGGGGCCTCGGGGCGCCAAAGACTCTGGGGGCCTCGGGGCGCCAAAGACTCTGGGGGCCTCGGGGGGCCAAAGACTCTGGGGGCCTCGGGGGGCCAAAGACTCTGGGGGCCTCGGGGGGCCAAGGACTCTGGGGGCCTCGGGGGGCCAAAGACTCTGGGGGCCTCGGGGGGCCAAAGACTCTGGGGGCCTCGGGGGGCCAAAGACTCTGGGGGCCTCGGGGGGCCAAAGACTCTGGGGGCCTCAGGGGCCAAAGACTCTGGGGGCCTCGGGGGGCCAAAGACTCTGGAGGCCTCGGGGGGCCACAGACTCTGGCGGGCCACAGACTCTGGCGGGCCACAGACTCTCGCGGGCCGCAGACTCTCGCGGGCCACAGACTCTAGAGGCAGGGGTGGGGGGGCAGACCGTGCGGCCAGACTCTGGGGGCCTCTGGGGGCCAAAGACTCTGGGGCCACAAGAACTGGGGGTCACAAAAATACCATTTTGTGAGTACTCACCTGTAAAATGGATATTGTCAGTGTGTCACACACCCCGCTTCCCCTTTAATTCTTACGATCGGGACATCCAAAAGCAGTGTCCACAAGGGATGGGTATCCGAAGGCAAAATGAAGCATAACTTAAATGACTGCAGTCTGCAGAACCTTGCGGCCAAACACAGCATCCGCTGAGGCCCGCACATCAACCTTGTAAAACTTAGAAAAAGTATGAACAGAAGACCAAGCAGCAGCCTTACAAACTTGGTCAACAGAAGCTTGGTGCTGAAAAGCCCAAGTCGCTCCAACGGCGCGAGTAGAGTGAACAGTGATACGAAAAGGGGGAACTTTCCCCTTAGCAGAATAGGCCCCAATAATGGCCTGACGTATCCATTTGGGGGCCACAGACTCTGGCGGGCCACAGACTCTGGGGGACTCTGGCGGGGCCAAAGACTCTGGCGGGGCCAAAGACTCTGGGGGCCTCGGGGCGCCAAAGACTCTGGGGGCCTCGGGGCGCCAAAGACTCTGGGGGCCTCGGGGGGCCAAAGACTCTGGGGGCCTCGGGGGGCCAAAGACTCTGGGGGCCTCGGGGGGCCAAAGACTCTGGGGGCCTCGGGGGGCCAAAGACTCTGGGGGCCTCGGGGGGCCAAAGACTCTGGGGGCCTCGGGGGGCCAAAGACTCTGGGGGCCTCGGGGGGCCAAAGACTCTGGGGGCCTCGGGGGGCCAAAGACTCTGGGGGCCTCAGGGGCCAAAGACTCTGGGGGCCTCGGGGGGCCAAAGACTCTGGAGGCCTCGGGGGGCCACAGACTCTGGCGGGCCACAGACTCTCGCGGGCCACAGACTCTCGCGGGCCACAGACTCTCGCGGGCCACAGACTCTAGAGGCAGGGGTGGGGGGGCAGACCGTGCGGCCAGACTCTGGGGGCCTCTGGGGGCCAAAGACTCTGGGGCCACAAGAACTGGGGGTCACAAAAATACCATTTTGTGAGTACTCACCTGTAAAATGGATATTGTCAGTGTGTCACACACCCCGCTTCCCCTTTAATTCTTACGATCGGGACATCCAAAAGCAGTGTCCACAAGGGATGGGTATCCGAAGGCAAAATGAAGCATAACTTAAATGACTGCAGTCTGCAGAACCTTGCGGCCAAACACAGCATCCGCTGAGGCCCGCACATCAACCTTGTAAAACTTAGAAAAAGTATGAACAGAAGACCAAGCAGCAGCCTTACAAACTTGGTCAACAGAAGCTTGGTGCTGAAAAGCCCAAGTCGCTCCAACGGCGCGAGTAGAGTGAACAGTGATACGAAAAGGGGGAACTTTCCCCTTAGCAGAATAGGCCCCAATAATGGCCTGACGTATCCATTTGGGGGCCACAGACTCTGGCGGGCCACAGACTCTGGGGGACTCTGGCGGGGCCAAAGACTCTGGCGGGGCCAAAGACTCTGGGGGCCTCGGGGGGCCAAAGACTCTGGGGGCCTCGGGGCGCCAAAGACTCTGGGGGCCTCGGGGCGCCAAAGACTCTGGGGGCCTCGGGGGGCCAAAGACTCTGGGGGCCTCGGGGGGCCAAAGACTCTGGGGGCCTCGGGGGGCCAAAGACTCTGGGGGCCTCGGGGGGCCAAAGACTCTGGGGGCCTCGGGGGGCCAAAGACTCTGGGGGCCTCGGGGGGCCAAAGACTCTGGGGGCCTCGGGGGGCCAAAGACTCTGGGGGCCTCGGGGGGCCAAAGACTCTGGAGGCCTCGGGGGGCCACAGACTCTGGCGGGCCACAGACTCTCGCGGGCCACAGACTCTCGCGGGCCACAGACTCTCGCGGGCCACAGACTCTAGAGGCAGGGGTGGGGGGGGCAGACCGTGCGGCCAGACTCTGGGGGCCTCTGGGGGCCAAAGACTCTGGGGCCACAAGAACTGGGGGTCACAAAAATACCATTTTGTGAGTACTCACCTGTAAAATGGATATTGTCAGTGTGTCACACACCCCGCTTCCCCTTTAATTCTTACGATCGGGACATCCAAAAGCAGTGTCCACAAGGGATGGGTATCCGAAGGCAAAATGAAGCATAACTTAAATGACTGCAGTCTGCAGAACCTTGCGGCCAAACACAGCATCCGCTGAGGCCCGCACATCAACCTTGTAAAACTTAGAAAAAGTATGAACAGAAGACCAAGCAGCAGCCTTACAAACTTGGTCAACAGAAGCTTGGTGCTGAAAAGCCCAAGTCGCTCCAACGGCGCGAGTAGAGTGAACAGTGATACGAAAAGGGGGAACTTTCCCCTTAGCAGAATAGGCCCCAATAATGGCCTGACGTATCCATTTGCTAATGGAAGACTTGGCCGGAGCCAAACCCTTCCTAGGCCCACAGGGCACAACAAAAAAGGCATCAGTTTTACAAAAAGGAGAAGTAGTAATCAAATAGTACTTAACACAGCGTACTACATCCAAACAATGCAAAACCCTCTCCTTGTCATTCTTAGGCTTAGGACACAAGGAGGGAAGAACAATATCTTGATTCAAATGAAAAGCAGAAACAACCTTAGGAAGAAAGTCCGGTTTGAAACGAAAGACCGCCTTGTCCTGATGCCTCTCAAAGTAGGGCGCCTGAATCGACAAGGCCGCCAACTCCGAGACACGCCGAACCGAAGTGATAGCTACCAAGAAGGCAGTCTTCTGAGTCAAGGTAGACAGAGCAATATCCTGCAATGGCTCAAAGGGAGGAGCCTGAAGAGCAGAGAGAACCAAGTTCCAGTCCCAAACAGGGAGCAATGGTTTCCTGGGAGGCCGCACATGCGTAACCCCCTGGAAAAAGGTTTTAACTAAAGGATGAAGCGCAAAACGCTTCTGAAAAAAGATAGATAAGGCAGAAACCTGCCCTTTCAAAGTACTCATCTGAAGACCAGAGTCCAGCCCTGATTGTAAAAACTCCAGAATCCTGGAAACCGAAAAGACCCTACAAGGCAAAGCTCTAACCTCACACCAAGCGATATAGGCTCTCCAAGTCCTATAGTAGATGGTAGAAGAAGACCTCTTCCGAACACAGATCAGAGTCTTAACAACCGAGTCAGAAAGACCCTCCTCCTTCAGGATGAAGGTTTCAGCAGCCAAGCCGTCAAACCCAGCGTTGGTAAATTGGGGTAACACAGCCGGCCCTGAGTGAGCAGATCGGGCCGAAGAGACAGAGCGAACTGATCCACCGCCAGCCGAACGATGTCTGCGAACCATACTCGCCTTGGCCACCTTGGAGCCACGAGGATGGCGGACACCCTTTCCAGAGCCAGCTTCCGTACCACCTTGCCTAGCATGGGTACAGGTACAGAAAACCCAGATCCCCCATCTCAGGGACATGGCGTCCACCGCCAGAGGATCCTGGGAGAGCGACATGAAGGTTGGAAGCCTGCAATTGTGACGAGAGGCAAACAGGTCCACCTCCGGTGTCCCCCACCGGGGACACAGTGACCGAAAAACTTGAGGATGGAGAGCCCATTCTCCCAGGCGGGAAAAGCACCTGCTCAA
Source organism: Gastrophryne carolinensis (assembly GCA_027917425.1). Classification (NCBI taxonomy): domain Eukaryota; kingdom Metazoa; phylum Chordata; class Amphibia; order Anura; family Microhylidae; genus Gastrophryne; species Gastrophryne carolinensis. The sequence goes on along the minus strand of CM051241.1, from coordinate 13,686,873 downwards.
CAGATCCGCTTCCCTGTTTTCCACACCCGGAATGTAAACTGCTGAGTGGCAAGGTACATGGGCCTCCGCCCAGGTCAGGATCAGGGACACCTCTCTGAGGGCACCCAGACTGCGAGTCCCTCCCTGATGATTGATGTAAGCAACCGCTGTTCGATTGTCCGAGCAAACCTGAAGGCCCAGAACATGTTGAGTCAAAAGAACAAGAACCCGATGGATGGCTCTCAGTTCCAGAACATTGATGGGCAAGTGGGCCTCTCGAGGTCCCCACTGCTCTCGAAACTGAAAATCCTTCCAGAATCCCCCCCATCCCGAAAGACTTGCGTCCGTGGTGACAATTTCCCAAAGAGGAGTCAGGAAAGACCTGCCCCTCAAGTGATTGGTCGAGACCAACCACCATTGAAGGGACTGCCGGACCCGGGAGGACAACTGGAAGGGCCGATCCAACGACCGTGGTCGCCGGTCCCAAAACGCCAACAGATGAAGCTGAAGTGTCCTTGTGTGAAATTGAGCCAAAGGGAAGTGCCACGAATTGAAAATGCAGATCCTTCATCACGAACCGAAGAAAACGCTGATGAGCCTGGCAGATGGGAACATGAAGATAAGCATCCTTGATGTCTATGGACGTCATGAAGTCCCCCTGCCGAAGAGAACCGATGGCCGACCGCAGAGTTTCCAAGCGAAACTTCCGAGTACGGATGAACCTGTTGAGGAACTTCAGATCCAGGATGGGGCGAACTGACCCGTCCTTCTTGGGGACTGTGAAAAGATTGGAGTAAAAACTGAGGCCCACCTCTAAGCGCGGCACCGGTCCGATGACCGCCATTTCCAGAAGATTCCTTACCGACGTCAGGAGCCCCTGCGCGGCCAAAGGATCGGTGGGCACCCGAGACCGGAAAAACCGTGAAGGAGGGCGAGACTCGAACTCCAGCTTGTAACCGGACGACACCACCTCCCGGATCCATCTGTCTGGAACCTCCTGGTCCCAAACCTGGGAGAAGTGTCGCAATCGTTCCCTCACCCGCACGGGTGAGGGCAGCCCCTCATTGCTGAGCGGACTTACCAGCAGGCTTGGGCTTGGCGCCCCAGGACTGACCAGGATGGCCACGGCCCCTCCCCCGGGTCCAACCTGCACCCCTGGTAGCGGGAAAGGAAGCCCCTCTGCCCGCTCTGACTCCCCGAAAGGAGGGACTAAAGGAAGTCGCACCCCAACGACGAGGCCTCTTGCGTTGAGGCAACTTACTACCTGTCAGGGCCGAGGAGTTCTCTAATGTGAACTCTCGGCCAGGGAGCAGACAGTTTGGCCAGAGCAATGACAACACTACCAAAATGTATTTAAAGGTTTTAATAAAGGAAAAAACAACAAAAATATCTTAATTTCAGATACAAAATAAGGCTCACTAACAAAAAACCTAATAACAAAAAACAGATACCCTAAGGTGCTGGAGCACTCACCCAAGGGCCTATGACAGATGCCGGCAGTCTCCAGACTCCGGTAGGAATGGGTACAGACTTAAGTTCAGAACTCCAGACACAAGTAACCAAACAAACAAAATCCTGCTGCACCAGGTGGAGGGCCGATCTTACTTACATAGCTCCTCACACCAGGTGCAGCAGATGATGGGGAGAGAGCATCCAGGGCTCTGCTGACACCCGCTGGTGGCTGATGGGACTGCAGCCAGAGCTCTGCTGACACCCGCTGGTGGCAGGTGGATCTGCAGATTGGGTGAGCAGCCAGAGCTCTGCTGACACCCGCTGGTGGCTACCGATACCGCAGATGGGGTAATAGACCCCAGCCACCAGCCGGGCATCAGCCAAACCCGGGGTTCTGACACTACCCTTGGTAACTGAATCCAATTTATCGGCAAACAGGCGCAAACCTACAAAAGGAAGCGCTGTAAGCGCCTTCTTAGAGTTAAAGTCCGCCGTCCACTGGCGCAGCCACACAGACTGACGAATAGCAATCAACAGTGCCGCTGTCCTACTCATCGCAAGTGCATCGTCCTGGGCGGTCATGACAAAGGAAATAAACGACTCACACTGCTTGAGAGAACTGAACTCAGTGGGAGTGGGATCAAGACCTGCGTACAAATCTCTAATAACGGACCTAACTGCCATCAGAAGAAGCGCCGAAGCACACACCGGCCGCAGTGCCGATCCAGCACTGATAAAACAATGGCGAGCCAATTGATCAAGCCGACGATCCTCACCATCTTTAATGGTAGTAGTGTCAGGGGAGTGCAACACAGCCGTGTTCGACAGCCCTAACACAGGGGCATCGACGTGAGGGGGAACCGACCAAAGCTTCACCAAATCCTCCGGAAAGGGATACCGTTTATCCCAACTAGGAGGAACTCCAGCCAGGCGCGTGGGTTGTTCCCATTCCTTAAGGACAACCCTCACAAAGTGTTGTTGCCTGGGAAACACCAAACGTGGCTGGGGCACATCAAACAACTCACCCTTTGGCGGGGGGACCACCACGGGCGGATCCAAAGCCAAAATTTCAAACATTTGAGCCAAAATGGAAGGAGTGTCAAGGGACACCCCCGCAGCCTGATCGCCAGCGGTGCCAACCAATTGCTGGTCTGCAGGCTCATCCGACTCCTCAAGGAGTTCCCCCTCCTCATCAGGGGGACAATCGGACCAATCTAATATTTCAAACACCTCATCCTCCGGAACAGGTGCTGCCGGAGAAAAGTGCTTTTGCTTCGCCGTAGCCTTCTGAGCTACCGTGGCGGAAATTATCTTCTCGAGGTTGGCCAATCGCGCACATACCTCGGATTGCGAATCCCCACCTTTGACAATGTCACATGGGGTCCGGAATAGGGGAGGGGGGTAGGAGATGATGGAAGTTGCGAGGAGCCAGAAGCCGGAGTGCCGGACTGGTGCGCAATATTCTGCTTTGCACATGGAACGCATAATATGACATCATCGCCTGGGAGTGGAGCCCCACAACCCCCACACAGCCTGGATAGCCCCGAAGAGCCATCTCCGGTAATGTCGGAAGCCTCCATATGGTGAAATTATGGTATTCGCAACAACCCAGGGATTTACGCATTAAGCAACCCGGGATGCCCCTTTATAATTAAAGTCCCGGGAGTGGGAGGATTTTTAAGCCTAGGAGAATCCCAGGCTAGGAGAATAAGACTAGCCAGGTATATCAGACCGGGAGAGCCACTGCAGTGAGGGGATCCCAGAATCTGTAAGGGAAAAGAGACCACAGTCAGTCCCCCAAGAAAATTAGCCAGCATGCGCCACACACATACATCAAACAAAAAGTAATGGTAAAATATATAAGCAATATATACACCATGAAGACAAATATATATATATATCAATCAAAACAACAAGTGCCTCCAGGAGCTATGTGTCAGGAACCGCTTACCTTATCCCCGTTCCAGCGACGTCTCCAGGCGGCCAGCTGCAGCTGTCATTGTGCGGCGGCCGCGCCGGGCAGCGTCGGCTCGAGCGGCGCCCAGCTCAGCCACGCCCCCCGCTTCCACCTCCAGTAGACGTGCTCCCGCGCGGCCGCGAGCACGTGTCTGTTATGCCCTCCGGCGGCGCTGTGCTGCGCGCACCTGCCGGAGGATCAATTAAAGGGTTAATGAGCCCTAGGGGATTGAGGGCTTTGCCCTCTTCTGCTCTGCAGGCCAATCAGCCCCATTGATATATTGGCCTTACCTCCTCCCTTGTTGCCAGCCAATTACCCTTGGAATCCTACGTGCTCCAATCAGTACACTGCTTCCCTCAGACCTGTCCCTATAAAGGCAATTCCCTCTCAGTTGTGAATTGCCTGTGATAGCGCCTTCTACCTTGCTTTGACTCGTGTTATTCATTGATCTGATCACCGTTGCCGACCCCTGCCTGAACCGACTATTCTCAATCTGATCTCCGTTGCCGACCTCTGCCTGAACCGACTATTCTGATCTCTGTTGCCGACCTCTGCCTGAACCGACCAATCTCGATCTGATCTCCGTTGCCGACCTCTGCCTTGTACCTAGACCTCGAGCTGTCTCACCCCTCTGTACCGCTGCGAACTCTGACTCCCCTTGTTAACCTCTGGCCTGTCTCTGGACTTCCGCTACACTCGCTCCATTGGTTCTTCAGACCTCTATACCTGTAAGCTCTCCTTTGAGCCATTGAAGTCCTGGGGGCAACCGATCCCGGGCAGGCGTATTCTGTGTCCCGGCAAGCGGGGGCTCCTACAGGTGAAGCTGGCTGCGGAGATTGGGGGTTGAGGGCTTACCTAGAGGGCTGGAGTTACCAGAGCGTGACATTATCACAGGCCAAAAAGATGGATGACCTGGTACAGCAGGTGCAAGCTATGGCCACAGCGATCAACCAACTCGCTCAAAGGGTGGCCACTCAGGAGTCTCGTCAGGTACCGGCTACCTCTGTATCACCTCATATCACTGAACCCAAGATTCCACTGCCTGAAAAATTTTTGGGAGAGCGAGCAAAATTTTCCAATTTCAAGAATGCCTGTGAACTGTATTTCAAGCTGAGGACCTGGCACTGAGACCCAACGAGTAGGCCTAGTCATTTCTCTGCTTCAAGGAGACCCGCAGTCCTGGGCCTTTAGTTTGCCGAGTCATGATATTGCCTTAAAATCAGTAACTGCATTCTTCAACGCTATGGGCGTTCTATACGCGGATCCTGATTTACAGTCTACTGCTGAGAATAGGCGTCGGGCCTTAAAACAAGGGCGGAATTCGGCTGAAGATTACAGTGCTGAATTCCGCCGCTGGGCTATCGAAGCTAGGTGGAACGACCCCGCTCTTTGTAGTCAGTTCAGGGTGGGGCTGTCGGAGAGCATCAAGGATGCCTTAGTCAATTTTCCCCCGCCAGCGGACCTAGATCAATTAATGCAGGTCTCCATTAAAATAGACCGACGTCTTAGAGAAAGGGCCAGGGAGAAAGTCAGGGTTCCCACGTCCTTCAGACCAGTCCAGAGTCATAGATCCCCGGTTCCCCGTGGAGAAAATACCTCATCATCTTCCCAGGAAGAACCTATGCAATTAGGGAGAACCCGCTTATCCCAAGAGGAGAAACAGCGTAGGCGATCCGAGGGGTTATGCCTGTATTGCGGGAATTCTGGTCATTTTGCAGGGTCCTGTCCCAACAAGGGGAAACCGGCGGAAAACTTCCGCACCCAGACCAGGTAGAGAGTACTGATCTGGGTGAGTCAGTTTGTTACTCTCGCCAGAATAAGATGCTTGTACCTATCGATTTGTCTTGGGGGTCCTCTAAGCAGACAGTTTCCGCCTTTATAGACAGTGGTGCGGCTGGAAACTTTTTGGACAGGAGCATGATCTCCACCTTAGGGATCCCTGTAGTTCCTCTTGAAAGATTCCTACAAGTTTTAGCTATCAATGGGAAGGCAATCCAGGGAGGTCCTATAAATACCAAGACCCCACTTCTCAGACTAATTGTCGGCTCTTCCCACTCTGAATTCTTAGAATTCTTTATTTTTGATTGTCCGGAAACTCCGGTGGTTTTGGGACACCCCTGGTTGCAACTCCATAACCCGGTGTTAGATTGGTGGGCTGGGGAGTTGGTCAAGTGGAGTGACCACTGTAAACGTCACTGTTTTAATTCAGGCCTCAGAAGCGTTCAAGTCTTACCACAGGAATTACCTCAGCCATACGCTGATTGGATCAATGTATTCTCTGAACGCTCTGCTGATACTCTTCCTCCACATCGGTCCTATGACTGCCCCATTGACTTGCTGCCTGGCACTATTCCCCGGAGGGGAAAGATCTATAACCTTACCCTGCCCGAGGAGCAAGCAATGAGGGAGTATATTACCGAAAATCTTAGGAAAGGATTTATCCGTCCCTCTACCTCGCCTGCTGGGGCCGGGTTCTTTTTTGTAGAGAAAAAAGATGGTGGCTTGAGACCGTGCATAGATTATCGAGCCTTGAATAAGATCACTGTAAAAAATCGATACCCCTTACCCTTGATTGGGGATCTGTTCAATCAAGTCACAGGAGCTCGAATTTTCTCCAAATTGGATTTGAGAGGGGCTTACAATCTGATTCGCATCTGACGGGGGACGAGTGGAAAACTGCATTTAATGTGAAGGATGGGCACTATGAGTACCTGGTCATGCCCTTCGGTCTTTGTAATGCGCCAGCCGTTTTCCAAGATTTTGTTAATGATATATTCAGGGAATATCTCGGTAGATTTGTAGTCATCTACTTGGATGATATTCTCATTTTTTCTAATTCTTTACCGGAGCACAGACACCATGTTAAGTTGGTGCTACAAAAATTAAGAGAGAACAACTTATTTGCTAAACTGTCTACGTGTGTGTTTGAAGTCACTACAGTTCCCTTCCTAGGGTATGTTATTACCAACCAGGGTTTGGAGATGGACGCGGGGAAGGTTTCAGCAGTTCAGGATTGGGTCCAACCCAAAACTTTAAAGGAATTGCAACGTTTTCTAGGTTTTGCAAATTTTTATCGGCGTTTCATAAAAGGGTTTTCCCATGTTGTTGCACCCCTTACCAACCTTACCCGCAAGGGGGCTTTTACTGCTAACTGGTCCCCCTCTGCCTGTGAGGCCTTTCTAACCTTGAAACGGGCCTTTACTTCGGCACCTGTGTTAATTCATCCAGATATTCATAAAGCCTTCGTTATAGAAGTAGATGCTTCTGAGCTGGGAGTGGGTGCAGTTTTGTCACAATATTCTGGTAACCCTGAGCGTCTCCATCCTTGCGCTTATTTTTCGCGTAAATTCAGTACCGCGGAACAAAATTATGATGTTGGCAATAGGGAACTATTAGCTATTAAACTGGCATTTGAAGAATGGCGACACTGGTTGGAGGGTTCATTACATCCTATAACTGTGTATACCGATCATAAAAATCTCGAATACATAGGTTCTGCCAAGAGGCTGAACTCTCGTCAGGCACGTTGGGCATTATTCTTCTCGCGCTTTAATTTTACCTTGGCGCTGTTTCAAGATGAATCTCCTAGTGATGTACCCTTGGGGTGCCAGTTTGTTCCGCCGCACCTGCGTTCGGATGTAATTCGCGAATTTCACGATGCCAAAACTGCTGGTCATTTGGGTAACCGTAAGACGTTTATGCTTGCCCGTCGTCATGTACGGTGGCCTACCATGAGACGCGATATCACTGCCTTTATCGACGCTTGTGCTATTTGTGCTCGAAGTAAAGGAGTTCACAAGGCTCCTAGTGGCGGTTTGGTTCCTCTTGAAATTCCTGCTGAGCCATGGACCCATATTTCTATGGATTTTATTGTAGATTTGCCTCTCTCACATGGTAATACTGTAATTTGGGTGGTCGTAGATCGTTTCAGTAAGATGGCACATTTCGTTCCTTTGGCCAAACTTCCTTCTGCACCTGAGCTTTCGCGGCTGTTTACTTCGCATATTTTTCGTATTCATGGTATTCCGTCCAATATAGTCTCTGATCGGGGTGTTCAATTTACTTCTGTTCGTGGTTGGGAATACAGATCTCTCTTTCTTCTGCCTACCATCCCCAGACTAATGGGCAGACGGAAATAACTAATCAAACTTTGGAACAATACTTAAGGTGTTATGTTTCTGATGCCCAAGAACAATGGGTGGAATTTATTGATTTCACCGAATTTGCTTACAATAACGCGCCTAGTGAGAGTACCAAGGTATCTCCTTTTTATTGTAACTTAGGCAAAAATCCTAGAGCTTCTTCCCTTTCAGGGTCACCTTCCAATCTGCCGGCGTTGGAGGAGTGGCTTCAAGAACGGAAGAATATCTGGACACACGTTCAGGAGATTCTTAAGACCACTGGTTTGAGGTATAAGAAATTTGCTGACCGCCGCAGATCACAGGAACCTACTCTTCGAGTAGGCAATCTAGTTTGGGTCTCCACTAAAAATATTGCGCTCCGTCAGCCATCTAGCAAATTTGGTCCAAAATTTATTGGTCCTTTTCCGATCATCAAGAAGTTGAATAATGTGTCTTTTAAAGTTCAACTCCCGCCGACTATGAAAATACCTAATTCCTTTCACGTTTCACTGTTAAAACCGGCGAAGAATGCTCCTCTAGTTGGTCCTGCACCAATTCTTCTTGATAATGAGCCCAAGTATGAAGTGAATAAGATCTTGGATTCACGTAAAGTGCGTAATTCTTTACAGTATTTGGTGGATTGGGTTGGCTATGGTCTGGAGGAAAGATGCTGGGTGGCAGCGAGGAATGTTCATGCCAAGGCTCTTGTAAGAAGGTTCCATCATGACAATCCAGGGAAACCGGGTGAGGGTCCGGAGGCCCCTCGTGAAGGGGGGGTAGTGTCAGGAACCGCTTACCTGATCCCCGTTCCAGCGACGTCTCCAGGCGGCCAGCTGCAGCTGTCACTGTGCGGCGGCCACGCCGGGCGGCGTCGGCTCGAGCAGCGTCAGCTCGAGCGGCACCCAGCTCAGCCACGCCCCCCGCTTCCTCCTCCAGTAGACGTGCTCGCGACCGGCCGCGAGCACGTGTCTGTTATGCCCTCCGGCGGCGCTGTGCTGCGCGCACCCGCCGGAGGATCAATTAAAGGGTTAATGAGCCCTAGGGGATTGAGGGCTTCGCCCTCTTCTGCTCTGCAGGCCAATCAGCCCCATTGATATCTTGGCCTTACCTCCTCCCTTGTTGCCAGCCAATTACCCTTGGAATCCTACGTGCTCCAATCAGTACACTGCTTCCCTCAGACCTGTCCCTATAAAGGCAATTCCCTCTCAGTTGTGAATTGCCTGTGATAGCGCCTTGTACCTTGCTTTGACTCATGTTATTCATTGATCTGATCACCGTTGCCGACCCCTGCCTGAACAGACTATTCTCAATCTGATCTCCGTTGCCGACCTCTGCCTGAACCGACTATTCTGATCTCTGTTGCCGACCTCTGCCTGAACTGACTATTCTGATCTCTGTTGCCGACCTCTGCCTGAACCGACCAATCTCGATCTGATCTCCGTTGCCGACCTCTGCCTTGTACCTAGACCTCGAGCTGTCTCACCCCTCTGTACCGCTGCGAACTCTGACTCCCCTTGTTAACCTCTGGCCTGTCTCTGGACTTCCGCTACACTCGCTCCATTGGTTCTTCAGACCTCTATACCTGTAAGCTCTCCTTTGAGCCATTGAAGTCCTGGGGGCAACCGATCCCGGGCAGGCGTATTCTGTGTCCCGGCAAGCGGGGGCTCCTACAGGTGAAGCTGGCTGCGGAGATTGGGGGTTGAGGGCTTACCTAGAGGGCTGGAGTTACCAGAGCGTGACATTATCACAGGCCAAAAAGATGGATGACCTGGTACAGCAGGTGCAAGCTATGGCCACAGCGATCAACCAACTCGCTCAAAGGGTGGCCACTCAGGAGTCTCGTCAGGTACCGGCTACCTCTGTATCACCTCATATCACTGAACCCAAGATTCCACTGCCTGAAAAATTTTTGGGAGAGCGAGCAAAATTTTCCAATTTCAAGAATGCCTGTGAACTGTATTTCAAGCTGAGGACCTGGCACTGAGACCCAACGAGTAGGCCTAGTCATTTCTCTGCTTCAAGGAGACCCGCAGTCCTGGGCCTTTAGTTTGCCGAGTCATGATATTGCCTTAAAATCAGTAACTGCATTCTTCAACGCTATGGGCGTTCTATACGCGGATCCTGATTTACAGTCTACTGCTGAGAATAGGCGTCGGGCCTTAAAACAAGGGCGGAATTCGGCTGAAGATTACAGTGCTGAATTCCGCCGCTGGGCTATCGAAGCTAGGTGGAACGACCCCGCTCTTTGTAGTCAGTTCAGGGTGGGGCTGTCGGAGAGCATCAAGGATGCCTTAGTCAATTTTCCCCCGCCAGCGGACCTAGATCAATTAATGCAGGTCTCCATTAAAATAGACCGACGTCTTAGAGAAAGGGCCAGGGAGAAAGTCAGGGTTCCCACGTCCTTCAGACCAGTCCAGAGTCATAGATCCCCGGTTCCCCGTGGAGAAAATACCTCATCATCTTCCCAGGAAGAACCTATGCAATTAGGGAGAACCCGCTTATCCCAAGAGGAGAAACAGCGTAGGCGATCCGAGGGGTTATGCCTGTATTGCGGGAATTCTGGTCATTTTGCAGGGTCCTGTCCCAACAAGGGGAAACCGGCGGAAAACTTCCGCACCCAGACCAGGTAGAGAGTACTGATCTGGGTGAGTCAGTTTGTTACTCTCGCCAGAATAAGATGCTTGTACCTATCGATTTGTCTTGGGGGTCCTCTAAGCAGACAGTTTCCGCCTTTATAGACAGTGGTGCGGCTGGAAACTTTTTGGACAGGAGCATGATCTCCACCTTAGGGATCCCTGTAGTTCCTCTTGAAAGATTCCTACAAGTTTTAGCTATCAATGGGAAGGCAATCCAGGGAGGTCCTATAAATACCAAGACCCCACTTCTCAGACTAATTGTCGGCTCTTCCCACTCTGAATTCTTAGAATTCTTTATTTTTGATTGTCCGGAAACTCCGGTGGTTTTGGGACACCCCTGGTTGCAACTCCATAACCCGGTGTTAGATTGGTGGGCTGGGGAGTTGGTCAAGTGGAGTGACCACTGTAAACGTCACTGTTTTAATTCAGGCCTCAGAAGCGTTCAAGTCTTACCACAGGAATTACCTCAGCCATATGCTGATTGGATCAATGTATTCTCTGAACGCTCTGCTGATACTCTTCCTCCACATCGGTCCTATGACTGCCCCATTGACTTGCTGCCTGGCACTATTCCCCGGAGGGGAAAGATCTATAACCTTACCCTGCCCGAGGAGCAAGCAATGAGGGAGTATATTACCGAAAATCTTAGGAAAGGATTTATCCGTCCCTCTACCTCGCCTGCTGGGGCCGGGTTCTTTTTTGTAGAGAAAAAAGATGGTGGCTTGAGACCGTGCATAGATTATCGAGCCTTGAATAAGATCACTGTAAAAAATCGATACCCCTTACCCTTGATTGGGGATCTGTTCAATCAAGTCACAGGAGCTCGAATTTTCTCCAAATTGGATTTGAGAGGGGCTTACAATCTGATTCGCATCTGACGGGGGACGAGTGGAAAACTGCATTTAATGTGAAGGATGGGCACTATGAGTACCTGGTCATGCCCTTCGGTCTTTGTAATGCGCCAGCCGTTTTCCAAGATTTTGTTAATGATATATTCAGGGAATATCTCGGTAGATTTGTAGTCATCTACTTGGATGATATTCTCATTTTTTCTAATTCTTTACCGGAGCACAGACACCATGTTAAGTTGGTGCTACAAAAATTAAGAGAGAACAACTTATTTGCTAAACTGTCTACGTGTGTGTTTGAAGTCACTACAGTTCCCTTCCTAGGGTATGTTATTACCAACCAGGGTTTGGAGATGGACGCGGGGAAGGTTTCAGCAGTTCAGGATTGGGTCCAACCCAAAACTTTAAAGGAATTGCAACGTTTTCTAGGTTTTGCAAATTTTTATCGGCGTTTCATAAAAGGGTTTTCCCATGTTGTTGCACCCCTTACCAACCTTACCCGCAAGGGGGCTTTTACTGCTAACTGGTCCCCCTCTGCCTGTGAGGCCTTTCTAACCTTGAAACGGGCCTTTACTTCGGCACCTGTGTTAATTCATCCAGATATTCATAAAGCCTTCGTTATAGAAGTAGATGCTTCTGAGCTGGGAGTGGGTGCAGTTTTGTCACAATATTCTGGTAACCCTGAGCGTCTCCATCCTTGCGCTTATTTTTCGCGTAAATTCAGTACCGCGGAACAAAATTATGATGTTGGCAATAGGGAACTATTAGCTATTAAACTGGCATTTGAAGAATGGCGACACTGGTTGGAGGGTTCATTACATCCTATAACTGTGTATACCGATCATAAAAATCTCGAATACATAGGTTCTGCCAAGAGGCTGAACTCTCGTCAGGCACGTTGGGCATTATTCTTCTCGCGCTTTAATTTTACCTTGGCGCTGTTTCAAGATGAATCTCCTAGTGATGTACCCTTGGGGTGCCAGTTTGTTCCGCCGCACCTGCGTTCGGATGTAATTCGCGAATTTCACGATGCCAAAACTGCTGGTCATTTGGGTAACCGTAAGACGTTTATGCTTGCCCGTCGTCATGTACGGTGGCCTACCATGAGACGCGATATCACTGCCTTTATCGACGCTTGTGCTATTTGTGCTCGAAGTAAAGGAGTTCACAAGGCTCCTAGTGGCGGTTTGGTTCCTCTTGAAATTCCTGCTGAGCCATGGACCCATATTTCTATGGATTTTATTGTAGATTTGCCTCTCTCACATGGTAATACTGTAATTTGGGTGGTCGTAGATCGTTTCAGTAAGATGGCACATTTCGTTCCTTTGGCCAAACTTCCTTCTGCACCTGAGCTTTCGCGGCTGTTTACTTCGCATATTTTTCGTATTCATGGTATTCCGTCCAATATAGTCTCTGATCGGGGTGTTCAATTTACTTCTGTTCGTGGTTGGGAATACAGATCTCTCTTTCTTCTGCCTACCATCCCCAGACTAATGGGCAGACGGAAATAACTAATCAAACTTTGGAACAATACTTAAGGTGTTATGTTTCTGATGCCCAAGAACAATGGGTGGAATTTATTGATTTCACCGAATTTGCTTACAATAACGCGCCTAGTGAGAGTACCAAGGTATCTCCTTTTTATTGTAACTTAGGCAAAAATCCTAGAGCTTCTTCCCTTTCAGGGTCACCTTCCAATCTGCCGGCGTTGGAGGAGTGGCTTCAAGAACGGAAGAATATCTGGACACACGTTCAGGAGATTCTTAAGACCACTGGTTTGAGGTATAAGAAATTTGCTGACCGCCGCAGATCACAGGAACCTACTCTTCGAGTAGGCAATCTAGTTTGGGTCTCCACTAAAAATATTGCGCTCCGTCAGCCATCTAGCAAATTTGGTCCAAAATTTATTGGTCCTTTTCCGATCATCAAGAAGTTGAATAATGTGTCTTTTAAAGTTCAACTCCCGCCGACTATGAAAATACCTAATTCCTTTCACGTTTCACTGTTAAAACCGGCGAAGAATGCTCCTCTAGTTGGTCCTGCACCAATTCTTCTTGATAATGAGCCCAAGTATGAAGTGAATAAGATCTTGGATTCACGTAAAGTGCGTAATTCTTTACAGTATTTGGTGGATTGGGTTGGCTATGGTCTGGAGGAAAGATGCTGGGTGGCAGCGAGGAATGTTCATGCCAAGGCTCTTGTAAGAAGGTTCCATCATGACAATCCAGGGAAACCGGGTGAGGGTCCGGAGGCCCCTCGTGAAGGGGGGGTAGTGTCAGGAACCGCTTACCTGATCCCCGTTCCAGCGACGTCTCCAGGCGGCCAGCTGCAGCTGTCACTGTGCGGCGGCCACGCCGGGCGGCGTCGGCTCGAGCAGCGTCAGCTCGAGCGGCACCCAGCTCAGCCACGCCCCCCGCTTCCTCCTCCAGTAGACGTGCTCGCGACCGGCCGCGAGCACGTGTCTGTTATGCCCTCCGGCGGCGCTGTGCTGCGCGCACCCGCCGGAGGATCAATTAAAGGGTTAATGAGCCCTAGGGGATTGAGGGCTTCGCCCTCTTCTGCTCTGCAGGCCAATCAGCCCCATTGATATCTTGGCCTTACCTCCTCCCTTGTTGCCAGCCAATTACCCTTGGAATCCTACGTGCTCCAATCAGTACACTGCTTCCCTCAGACCTGTCCCTATAAAGGCAATTCCCTCTCAGTTGTGAATTGCCTGTGATAGCGCCTTGTACCTTGCTTTGACTCATGTTATTCATTGATCTGATCACCGTTGCCGACCCCTGCCTGAACAGACTATTCTCAATCTGATCTCCGTTGCCGACCTCTGCCTGAACCGACTATTCTGATCTCTGTTGCCGACCTCTGCCTGAACTGACCAATCTCAATCTGATCTCCGTTGCCGACCTCTGCCTTGTACCTAGACCTCGAGCTGTCTCACCCCTCTGTACCGCTGCGAACTCTGACTCCCCGTGTTAACCTCTGGCCTGTCTCTGGACAGCTGGGTGAAGCTGGCTGCGGAGATTGGGGGTTGAGGGCTTACCTAGAGGGCTGGAGTTACCAGAGCGTGACACTATGCTAAAGTGCCAGGGAACACTCACAAGCACAAGCACTACACAGCCACAATGTGAGACTAAAGAACACAGCTTAAATGACCGCCCCTCGTGAGCCGAGGTGGGGACCGCTAACCTGTTACTGCTGCTGAAGACTGAACACAGTACTCCTGGAAACGCACTTTCCCCATCTCAGCCCCAGCACCTGTCTCCGTGATGAGGCAGAGGAAGGAAGGCGGGCCTGGGCTCAGCGAGTGACGCGCTCCGGCCACGCCCCCGCCAGTGAATCACACAGCGAGGGCCGAAAGGGAGTGCGGCCCCGCCCCCAAGACCCGAACAACGCGGCCCGCCGAATGGCGGCGCCGCGTGCAAACTGGCGCCACAGACGCCCTCAGTCCCTCAAGCCAGCCAAGTGGGGGAAGTTAAAACACATGTAAAAGGAGCCTCAGCAGCTCAGGACACGCGCCCGCACGCCGCGGCGCTGCCCTGCGGCTGCCAGCGCTCCCCACACACATACATTACATAAGTAAAAAGCACCCCATGCAAAACCACCCCCCCAAAGTGAAGGGAAAAGGGACCAAGCGGGAGAAGGTGGCCAAGGGGAACATCGGGACAGGGGCATCCCAAATCCGGATCACCATGCCGGATAGCCGCATTGCCCCACGCGTGGGGTCAAGCGGAGGAGATAAGCTCCTAGGCACCATATAGTGCCATCTACCGTTGCCCAGCCAGCAGCCTGGGCTGGGAGGCTTCCACTAACTATCTAGGCATATAAACAATTGACTGGCCAGAAATAGACCAAAAGGGGGGTGCCGGGGTTTGACCCCGGCTACCTGCAAGCAGGAGACTTCTTTCTTTTGTCTTGTCGCATCTTGCAGAGAGAAAACACTAGGTGTTAAGTGGGAGGTCCCAGGTATATATAGGCCGGAAAGGGCTCGTTTTCAAGACTTCTCTCTGCAACGTCGCCACCTGCTGGTGGAGTAACCCGATCGTAAGAATTAAAGGGGAAGCGGGGTGTGTGACACACTGAGAATAACTGGGGGCCTCTAGGGGCCACAGAAACTGGGGGCCTCTGGGGGGCACAGACTCTGGGGGCCTCTGGGGCCACAGACTCTAGGGGCCACAAACTCTGGGGGCCTCTTTGGGCCTCTGGGGGCCACATACTCTGGGTGCCATGGATTCTGGGGGCCTCTGGGGGCCACAGATTCTGGGGGCCTTTGGGGGCCAGGGACTCTGGGGGCCAAAGACTCTGGGGCCTCTTTGGGCCACAGACTCTGGGGGCCACAAACTCTGGGGGCCACAAACTCTGGGGGCCTCTGGCGGCTACAGACTCTGGGGGCCACAAACTCTGGGGGCCTCTGGGGGCCAAAGACTCTGGGGGCCTCTGGGGGCCAGTGACTCTTGGGGCCAGTGACTCTGGGGGCCAGTGACTCTGGGGGCCAGTGACTCTGGGGGCCAATGACTCTAGGGGCCAATGACTCTGGGGAACACAGACTCTGGGGGCCAAATACTCTAGGGGCCAAATACTCTAGGGGCCAAAGACTGTGGGGGCCAAAGACTGTGGGGGCCTCTGGAGGCCACACACTCTGGCGGGCCACACACTCTGGCGGGCCACACACTCTGGCGGGCCACACACTCTGGCGGGCCACACACTCTGGCCCCTCGTGAGGCGAGGTGGGGACTGCTAACCTGTTACTGCTGCTGAAGACTGAACACAGTACTCCTGGAAACGCACTTTCCCCATCTCAGCCCCAGCACCTGTCTCCATGATGAGGCAGAGGAAGGAAGGCGGGCCCGGGCTCAGCGAGCGACGCGCTCCGGCCACGCCCCCCGCCAGTGAATCACACAGCGAGGGCCGAAAAGTGGCAGCCCCGCCCCCAAGACTCGAACAACACGGCCCGCCGCCTCGCGTGCACACGGGCGTCAAAGACGCCCTCAGTCCCTCAAGCCAGCCAAGCGGGGGAAGTTAAAACACATGTAAAAGGAGCCCCAGCAGCTCAGAACACGCGCCCGCACGCCGCGGCGCTGCCCTGCGGCTGCCAGCGCTCCCCACACACACACATTATATAAGTAAAAAGCACCCCATGCAAAACCACCCCCCCAAAGTGAAGGGAGAAGGGACCAAGCGGGAGAAGGTGGCCAAGGGGAACATCGGGACAGGGGCATCCCAAATCCGGATCACCATGCCGGATAGCCGCATTGCCCCACGCGTGGGGTCAAGCGGAGGAGATAAGCTCCTAGGCACCATATAGTGCCATCTACCGTTGCCCAGCCAGCAGCCTGGGCTGGGAGGCTTCCACTAACTATCTAGGCATATAAACAATTGACTGGCCAGAAATAGACCAAAAGGGGGGTGCCGGGGTTTGACCCCGGCTACCTGCAAGCAGGAGACTTCTTTCTTTTGTCTTGTCGCATCTTGCAGAGAG
This sequence comes from Gastrophryne carolinensis, assembly GCA_027917425.1. Lineage (NCBI taxonomy): Eukaryota > Metazoa > Chordata > Amphibia > Anura > Microhylidae > Gastrophryne > Gastrophryne carolinensis. Next base: position 13,670,404 of record CM051241.1, on the reverse strand, counting down.
AAAACACTAGGTGTTAAGTGGGAGGTCCCAGGTATATATAGGCCGGAAAGGGCTCGTTTTCAAGACTTCTCTCTGCAACGTCGCCACCTGCTGGTGGAGTAACCCGATCGTAAGAATTAAAGGGGAAGCGGGGTGTGTGACACACTGAGAATAACTGGGGGCCTCTAGGGGCCACAGAAACTGGGGGCCTCTGGGGGGCACAGACTCTGGGGGCCTCTGGGGCCACAGACTCTAGGGGCCACAAACTCTGGGGGCCTCTTTGGGCCTCTGGGGGCCACATACTCTGGGTGCCATGGATTCTGGGGGCCTCTGGGGGCCACAGATTCTGGGGGCCTTTGGGGGCCAGGGACTCTGGGGGCCAAAGACTCTGGGGCCTCTTTGGGCCACAGACTCTGGGGGCCACAAACTCTGGGGGCCACAAACTCTGGGGGCCTCTGGCGGCTACAGACTCTGGGGGCCACAAACTCTGGGGGCCTCTGGGGGCCAAAGACTCTGGGGGCCTCTGGGGGCCAGTGACTCTTGGGGCCAGTGACTCTGGGGGCCAGTGACTCTGGGGGCCAGTGACTCTGGGGGCCAGTGACTCTGGGGGCCAATGACTCTAGGGGCCAATGACTCTGGGGAACACAGACTCTGGGGGCCAAATACTCTAGGGGCCAAATACTCTAGGGGCCAAAGACTGTGGGGGCCAAAGACTGTGGGGGCCTCTGGAGGCCACACACTCTGGCGGGCCACACACTCTGGCGGGCCACACACTCTGGCGGGCCACACACTCTGGCGGGCCACACACTCTGGCGGGCCACACACTCTGGCCCCTCGTGAGGCGAGGTGGGGACTGCTAACCTGTTACTGCTGCTGAAGACTGAACACAGTACTCCTGGAAACGCACTTTCCCCATCTCAGCCCCAGCACCTGTCTCCATGATGAGGCAGAGGAAGGAAGGCGGGCCCGGGCTCAGCGAGCGACGCGCTCCGGCCACGCCCCCCGCCAGTGAATCACACAGCGAGGGCCGAAAAGTGGCAGCCCCGCCCCCAAGACTCGAACAACACGGCCCGCCGCCTCGCGTGCACACGGGCGTCAAAGACGCCCTCAGTCCCTCAAGCCAGCCAAGCGGGGGAAGTTAAAACACATGTAAAAGGAGCCCCAGCAGCTCAGAACACGCGCCCGCACGCCGCGGCGCTGCCCTGCGGCTGCCAGCGCTCCCCACACACACACATTATATAAGTAAAAAGCACCCCATGCAAAACCACCCCCCCGCCAAAGTGAAGGGAGAAGGGACCAAGCGGGAGAAGGTGGCCAAGGGAAACATCAGGACAGGGGCATCCCAAATCCGGATCACCATGCTGGATAGCCGCGGGCCACAGACTCTGGCGGGCCACAGACTCTGGGGGCAGGGGTGGGGGGCAGACCGTGGGGACCAGACTCTGGGGCTGGGGGCACAGACTCTGGCGGGCCACACACTCTGGCGGGCCACACACTCTGGCGGGCCACACACTCTGGAGGCAGGGGTGGGGGCAGACTCTGGGGGCCAGACTCTGGGGCTCGGGGGGCAGACCGTGGGGCCAATGACTCTGGGGCTGGGGGCCACAGACTCTGGGGGCCTATGGGGGCCAAAGACTCTGGGGGCCTCTGGGGCCAAAGACTCTGGGGGCCTCTGGGGGCCACAAACTCTGGGGGCCACAGACTCTATGTGCCATAGGCTCTGGGGGACTCTGGGGGCCACAACCTGTGGGTGCCACAGACTATGCGGGCCACAGACGCTGGCGGGCCACAGACGCTGGGGGCAGGGGTGGGGGGGCAGACCATGGGGCCAGACTCTGGGGCTGGGGGGCCACAAACTCTTGGAGCCAGGGACTCTGGGGGCCAAAGACTCTGGGGGCCTCTGGGGAAAACAGACTCTGGGGTCCAAATACTCTGGGGGCCTCAGGGGGCCAAATACTCTAGAGGCCAAAGACTCTGGGGGCCTCTGGGGGCCAAAGACTTTGGGGGCCAAAGACTCTGGGGGCCAAAGACTTTGGGGGCCAAAGACTCTGGGGGCCACAGACTATGTGCCATGGACTCTGGGGGACTCTGGGGGCCACAACCTCTGGGTGCCACAGACTATGCGGGCCACAGACGCTGGCGGGCCACAGACGCTGGCGGGCCACAGACACCGGGGGTAGGGGTGGGGGGGCAGACCGTGGGGCCAGACTCTGGGGCTGGGGGGCCACAGACTCTTGGAGCCAGGGCCTCTGGGGAACACAGACTCTGGGGTCCAAATACTCTGGGGGCCTCTGGGGAACACAGACTCTTGGGGCCAAAGACTCTGGGGGCCAAAGACTCTGGGGGCCAAAGACTCTGGGGGCCAAAGACTCTGGGGGCCAAAGACTCTGGGGGCCAAAGACTCTGGGGGCCAAAGACTCTGGGGGCCTCTGGCGGGCCACACACTCTGGCGGGCCACACACTCTGGCGGGCCACACACTCTGGCGGGCCACACACTCTGGAGGCAGGGGTGGGGGGCCGACTCTGGGGGCCAATGACTCTGGGGCTGGGGGTCACAGACTCTGGGGGCCTATGGGGGCCAAAGACTCTGGGGGCCTATGGGGGCCACAGGCTCTGGGGGCCAATGACTCTGGGGGGGCTCTGGGGGCCAAAGACTCTGGGGGGGCTCTGGGGGCCAAAGACTCTTGGGGGGCTCTGGGGGCCAAAGACTTTGGGGGGCCTCTGGGGGCCACAGACTCTGGGGGCCACAAACTCTGGGGGCCTCTGGGGTCCACAGACTCTGGGGGCCTCTGGCGGCTACAGACTCTGGGGGCCACAAACTCTGGGGGCCTCTGGGGGCCAAAGACTCTGGGGGCCTCTGGGGGCCAAAGACTCTGGGGGCCAGTGACTCTTGGGGCCAGTGACTCTGGGGGCCAATGACTCTGGGGGGCAATGACTCTGGGGGGCAATGACTCTGGGGGGCAATGACTCTGGGGGCCAATGACTCTGGGGGCCAATGACTCTGGGGGCCAATGACTCTGGGGGCCAATGACTCTGGGGGCCAATGACTCTGGGGGCCAAATACTCTAGGGGCCAAAGACTGTGGGGGCCAAAGACTGTGGGGGCCTCTGGAGGCCACAGACTCTGAGGTCCAAACACTCTGGGGGCCTCTGGCGGGCCACACACTCTGGCTGGCCACACACTCTGGCGGGCCACACACTCTGGCGGGCCACACACTCTGGCGGGCCACACACTCTGGCGGGCCACACACTCTGGCGGGCCACACACTCTGGCGGGCCACACACTCTGGCCCCTCGTGAGCCGAGGTGGGGACCGCTAACCTGTTACTGCTGCTGAAGACTGAACACAGTACTCCTGGAAACGCACTTTCCCCATCTCAGCCCCATGCAAAACCACCCCCCCAAAGTGAAGGGAGAAGGGACCAAGCGGGAGAAGGTGGCCAAGGGGAACATCGGGACAGGGGCATCCCAAATCCGGATCACCATGCCGGATCGCCGCAAACCACAGACTCTGGCGGGCCACAGACTCTGGGGGCAGGGGTGGGGGGGCAGACCATGGGGACCAGACTCTGGGGCTGGGGGCACAGACTCTGGCGGGCCACACACTCTGGCGGGCCACACACTCTGGAGGCAGGGGTGGGGGCAGACTCTGGGGGCCAGACTCGTGGGGCAGACCGTGGGGCCAATGACTTTGGGGCTGGGGGCCACAGACTCTGGGGGCCTATGGGGGCCAAAGATTCTGGGGGCCTCTGGGGCCAAAGACTCTGGGGGCCACAGACTCTATGTGCCATAGGCTCTGGGGGACTCTGGGGGACACAACCTGTGGGTGCCACAGACTATGCGGGCCACAGACGCTGGGGGCAGGGGTGGGGGGGCAGACTGTGGGGCCAGACTCTGGGGCTGGGGGGCCACAAACTCTTGGAGCCAGGGACTCTGGGGGCCAAAGACTCCGGGGGCCTCTGGGGAAAACAGACTCTGGGGTCCAAATACTCTGGGGGCCTCAGGGGGCCAAATACTCTAGGGGCCAAAGACTCTGGGGGCCTCTGGGGGCCAAAGACTTTGGGGGCCACAGACTCTATGTGCCATGGACTCTGGGGGACTCTGGGGGCCACAACCTCTGGGTGCCACAGACTATGCGGGCCACAGATGCTGGCGGGCCACAGATGCTGGCGGGCCACAGACGCTGGCGGGCCACAGACGCTGGGGGTAGGGATGGGGGGGCAGACCGTGGGGCCAGACTCTGGGGCTGGGGGGGCACAGACTCTTGGAGCCAGGGCCTCTGGGGAACACAGACTCTGGGGTCCAAATACTCTGGGGGCCTCTGGGGAACACAGACTCTGGGGTCCAAATACTCTGGGGGCCAAAGACTCTGGGGGCCTCTGGGGGCCAAAGACTCTGGGGGCCTCTGGGGGGCCACACACTCTGGCGGGCCACACACTCTGGAGGCAGGGATGGGGGGCAGACTCTGGGGGCCAATGACTCTGGGGCTGGGGGTCACAGACTCTGGGGGCCTATGGGGGCCAAAGACTCTGGGGGCTTATGGGGGCCACAGGCTCTGGGGGCCAATGACTCTGGGGGGGGGCTCTGGGGGCCAAAAACTCTGGGGAAGCTCTGGGGGCCAAAGACTCTGGGGGGGCTCTGGGGGCCAAAGACTCTGGGGGGGCTCTGGGGGCCAAATACTCTGGGGGCCTCTGGGGAACACAGACTCTGGGGTCCAAATACTCTGGGGGCCAAAGACTCTGGGGGCCTCTGGGGGCCAAAGACTCTGGGGGCCTCTGGCGGCCACACACTCTGGAGGCAGGGGTGGGGGGCAGACTCTGGGGGCCAATGACTCTGGGGCTGGGGGTCACAGACTCTGGGGGCCTATGGGGGCCAAAACTCTGGGGGCCTATGGGGGCCACAGGCTCTGGGGGGCTCTGGGGGCCAAAGATTCTGGGGAAGCTCTGGGGGCCAAAGACTCTGGGGGGGCTCTGGGGGCCAAAGACTCTGAGGGGGCTCTGGGGGCCAAAGACTCTGGGGGGGGCTCTGGGGGCCAAAGACTCTGGGGGGGCTCTGGGGGCCAAAGACTCTGGGGGGGCCCTGGGGGCCAAAGACTCTGGGGGGGCTCTGGGGGCCAAAGACTCTGGGGGGGCTCTGGGGGCCAAAGACTCTGGGGGGGCTCTGGGGGCCAAAGACTCTGGGGGGGCTCTGGGGGCCAAAGACTCTGGGGGGGCTCTGGGGGCCAAAGACTCTGGGGGGGGCTCTGGGGGCCAAAGACTCTGGGGGGGGCTCTGGGGGCCAAAGACTCTGGGGGGGCTCTGGGGGCCAAAGACTCTGGGGGGGCTCTGGGGGCCAAAGACTCTGGGGGGGCTCTGGGGGCCAAAGACTCTGGGGGGGGCTCTGGGGGCGGCTCTGGGGGCCAAACACTGTGGGGGGGGGCTCCGGGGGCCAAAGACTCTGGGGGGGGGCTCTGGGGGCCAAAGACTCTGGGGGGCTCTGGGGGCCAAAGACTCTGGGGGGGCTCTGGGGGCCAAAGACTCTGGGGGGGCTCTGGGGGCCAAAGACTCTGGGGGGGCTCTGGGGGCCAAAGACTCTTGGGGGAGCTCTGGGGCCAAAAACTCTGGGGGAGCTCTGGGGCCAAAAACTCTGGGGGAGGGCTCTGGGGGCCAAAGACTCTGGAAGGGCTTTGGGGGCCAAAGACTCTGGGGGGGCTCTGGGGGCCAAAGACTCTGGGGGGGCTCTGGGGGCCAAAGACTCTGGGGGGGGCTCTGGGGGCCAAAGACTCTGGGGGGGGGGCTCTGGGGGCCAAAGACTCTGGGGGGGCTCTGGGGGCCAAAGACTCTGGGGGGGCTCTGGGGGCCAAAGACTCTGGGGGGGCTCTGGGGGCCAAAGACTCTGGGGGGGCTCTGGGGGCCAAAGACTCTGGGGGGGCTCTGGGGGCCAAAGACTCTGGGGGGCTCTGGGGGCCAAAGACTCTGGGGGGGCTCTGGGGGCCAAAGACTCTGGGGGGCTCTGGGGGCCAAAGACTCTGGGGGGGCTCTGGGGGCCAAAGACTCTGGGGGGGCTCTGGGGGCCAAAGACTCTGGGGGGGGCTCTGGGGGCCAAAGACTCTGGGGGGGGCTCTGGGGGCCAAAGACTCTGGGGGGGGCTCCGGGGGCCAAAGACTCTGGGGGAGGGCTCTGGGGGCCAAAGACTCTGGGGGGGGCTCTGGGGGCCAAAGACTCTGGGGGGGGCTCTGGGGGCCAAAGACTCTGGGGGGGCTCTGGGGGCCAAAGACTCTGGGGGGGCTCTGGGGGCCAAAGACTCTGGGGGGGCTCTGGGGGCCAAAGACTCTGGGGGGGCTCTGGGGGCCAAAGACTCTGGGGGGGCTCTGGGGGCCAAAGACTCTGGGGGGGCTCTGGGGGCCAAAGACTCTGGGGGGGCTCTGGGGGCCAAAGACTCTGGGGGGGGCTCCGGGGGCCAAAGACTCTGGGGGAGGGCTCTGGGGGCCAAAGACTCTGGGGGGCTCTGGGGGCCAAAGACTCTGGGGGGGCTCTGGGGGCCAAAGACTCTGGGGGGGGCTCTGGGGGCCAAAGACTCTGGGGGCCTCTGGCGGCCACACACTCTGGAGGCAGGGGTGGGGGGCAGACTCTGGGGGCCAATGACTCTGGGGCTGGGGGTCACAGACTCTGGGGGCCTATGGGGGCCAAAACTCTGGGGGCCTATGGGGGCCACAGGCTCTGGGGGGGCTCTGGGGGCCAAAGATTCTGGGGAAGCTCTGGGGGCCAAAGACTCTGGGGGGGCTCTGGGGGCCAAAGACTCTGAGGGGGCTCTGGGGGCCAAAGACTCTGAGGGGGCTCTGGGGGCCAAAGACTCTGAGGGGGCTCTGGGGGCCAAAGACTCTGGGGGGGCCCTGGGGGCCAAAGACTCTGGGGGGGCCCTGGGGGCCAAAGACTCTGGGGGGGCTCTGGGGGCCAAAGACTCTGGGGGGGGCTCTGGGGGCCAAAGACTCTGGGGGGGCTCTGGGGGCCAAAGACTCTGGGGGGGCTCTGGGGGCCAAAGACTCTGGGGGGGCTCTGGGGGCCAAAGACTCTGGGGGGGCTCTGGGGGCCAAAGACTCTGGGGGGGCTCTGGGGGCCAAAGACTCTGGGGGGGCTCTGGGGGCCAAAGACTCTGGGGGGGCTCTGGGGGCCAAAGACTCTGGGGGGGCTCTGGGGGCCAAAGACTCTGGGGGGGGCTCTGGGGGCCAAACACTCTGGGGGGGGCTCTGGGGGCCAAAGACTCTGGGGGGGGCTCTGGGGGCCAAACACTGTGGGGGGGGCTCCGGGGGCCAAAGACTCTGGGGGGGGGCTCTGGGGGCCAAAGACTCTGGGGGGCTCTGGGGGCCAAAGACTCTGGGGGGGCTCTGGGGGCCAAAGACTCTGGGGGGGCTCTGGGGGCCAAAGACTCTGGGGGGGCTCTGGGGGCCAAAGACTCTGGGGGGGGCTCTGGGGGCCAAAGACTCTTGGGGGGCTCTGGGGGCCAAAAACTCTGGGGGAGCTCTGGGGCCAAAAACTCTGGGGGAGGGCTCTGGGGGCCAAAGACTCTGGGGGGGCTTTGGGGGCCAAAGACTCTGGGGGGGCTCTGGGGGCCAAAGACTCTGGGGGGGCTCTGGGGGCCAAAGACTCTGGGGGGGGCTCTGGGGGCCAAAGACTCTGGGGGGGGCTCTGGGGGCCAAAGACTCTGGGGGGGGCTCTGGGGGCCAAAGACTCTGGGGGGGGCTCTGGGGGCCAAAGACTCTGGGGGGGCTCTGGGGGCCAAAGACTCTGGGGGGGGCTCTGGGGGCCAAAGACTCTGGGGGGGCTCTGGGGGCCAAAGACTCTGGGGGGGCTCTGGGGGCCAAAGACTCTGGGGGGGCTCTGGGGGCCAAAGACTCTGGGGGGGGGCTCTGGGGGCCAAAGACTCTGGGGGGGGCTCTGGGGGCCAAAGACTCTGGGGGGGCTCTGGGGGCCAAAGACTCTGGGGGGCTCTGGGGGCCAAAGACTCTGGGGGGGCTCTGGGGGCCAAAGACTCTGGGGGGGCTCTGGGGGCCAAAGACTCTGGGGGGGGCTCTGGGGGCCAAAGACTCTGGGGGGGGCTCTGGGGGCCAAAGACTCTGGGGGGGGCTCTGGGGGCCAAAGACTCTGGGGGAGGGCTCCGGGGGCCAAAGACTCTGGGGGAGGGCTCCGGGGGCCAAAGACTCTGGGGGAGGGCTCTGGGGGCCAAAGACTCTGGGGGCCTCTGGGGGCCAAAGACTCTGGGGGGGCTCTGGGGGCCAAAGACTCTGGGGGGGGCTCTGGGGGCCAAAGACTCTGGGGGGGGCTCTGGGGGCCAAAAACTCTGGGGGAGCTCTGGGGCCAAAAACTCTGGGGGAGGGCTCTGGGGGCCAAAAACTCTGGGGGAGGGCTCTGGGGGCCAAAGACTCTGGGGGGGAGCTCTGGGGAGGAGCTCTGGGGACCAAAGACTCTGAGGGGGCTCTGGGGGCCAAAGACTCTGGGGGGGCTCTTGGGGCCAAAAACTCTGGGGGGCTCTGGGGGCCAAAGACTCTGGGGGGGCTCTGGGGGCCAAAGACTCTGGGGGGGCTCTGGGGGCCAAAGACTCTGGGGGGGCTCTGGGGGCCAAAGACTCTGGGGGGCTCTGGGGGCCAAAGACTCTGGGGGGGCTCTGGGGGCCAAAGACTCTGGGGGGGCTCTGGGGGCCAAACACTGTGGGGGGGGGCTCCGGGGGCCAAAGACTCTGGGGGGGGGGGCTCGGGGGGCCAAAGACTCTGGGGGGCTCTGGGGGCCAAAGACTCTGGGGGGGCTCTGGGGGCCAAAGACTCTGGGGGGGCTCTGGGGGCCAAAGACTCTGGGGGGGGCTCTGGGGGCCAAAGACTCTTGGGGGGCTCTGGGGGCCAAAAACTCTGGGGGAGCTCTGGGGCCAAAAACTCTGGGGGAGGGCTCTGGGGGCCAAAGACTCTGGGGGGGCTTTGGGGGCCAAAGACTCTGGGGGGGCTCTGGGGGCCAAAGACTCTGGGGGGGCTCTGGGGGCCAAAGACTCTGGGGGGGCTCTGGGGGCCAAAGACTCTGGGGGGGGCTCTGGGGGCCAAAGACTCTGGGGGGGGCTCTGGGGGCCAAAGACTCTGGGGGGGCTCTGGGGGCCAAAGACTCTGGGGGGCTCTGGGGGCCAAAGACTCTGGGGGGGCTCTGGGGGCCAAAGACTCTGGGGGGGCTCTGGGGGCCAAAGACTCTGGGGGGGCTCTGGGGGCCAAAGACTCTTGGGGGGCTCTGGGGGCCAAAAACTCTGGGGGAGCTCTGGGGCCAAAAACTCTGGGGGAGGGCTCTGGGGGCCAAAGACTCTGGGGGGGCTTTGGGGGCCAAAGACTCTGGGGGGGCTCTGGGGGCCAAAGACTCTGGGGGGGCTCTGGGGGCCAAAGACTCTGGGGGGGCTCTGGGGGCCAAAGACTCTGGGGGGGCTCTGGGGGCCAAAGACTCTGGGGGGGGCTCTGGGGGCCAAAGACTCTGGGGGGGGCTCTGGGGGCCAAAGACTCTGGGGGGGGCTCTGGGGGCCAAAGACTCTGGGGGGGGCTCTGGGGGCCAAAGACTCTGGGGGGGCTCTGGGGGCCAAAGACTCTGGGGGGGCTCTGGGGGCCAAAGACTCTGGGGGGGCTCTGGGGGCCAAAGACTCTGGGGGGGCTCTGGGGGCCAAAGACTCTGGGGGGGGCTCTGGGGGCCAAAGACTCTGGGGGGGCTCTGGGGGCCAAAGACTCTGGGGGGGCCAAAGACTCTGGGGGGGGCTCTGGGGGCCAAAGACTCTGGGGGGGCTCTGGGGGCCAAAGACTCTGGGGGGGGCTCTGGGGACCAAAGACTCTGGGGGCCTCTGGGGACCAAAGACTCTGGGGGCCTCTGGGGACCAAAGACTCTGGGGGCCTCTGGGGACCAAAGACTCTGGGGGCCTCTGGGGGCCAAAGACCGTGGGGGCCAAAGACTCTGAGGGCCAAGGACTCTGGGGGTCTCTGCGGGCCACAGATTCTGGGGGCCAAAGACTCTGGGGGCATCTGGGGGTGACAGATTCTGGGGGCCACAAACTCTGGGAGACACAAACTCTGGGGGCCTCTTGGGGCCACAGACTCTGGGCGTCTCTGGGAGCCACAGACTCTGGGGGTCTCTGGGGGCCACAGACTCTGGAGGCCGGGGTGGGGGGGGCAGACCGTGGGGCCAGACTCTGGCGCTGGGGGTCAACCATGGGGCCAGACTCTGTGGCTGGGGTCACAGACTCTTGGAGCCAGGGACTCTGGGGGCCACAGACTCTGATGGCCTCTGGGGACCAAAGACTTTGGGAATCTCTGGGGGACAAAGACTCTGGGGGCCTCTGGGGGCCACAGACTCTGGGGGCCAAAATCTCTGGGGGCCACAGACTCTGGGGGCCACAGACTCTGGGGGCCACAGACTCTGGGGGCCACAGACTCTGGGGGCCTTTTGGGGCCACAAACTCTGGGGCCACAAACTCTGGGGGCCTCTGGGGGCCACAGTCTCTGCGGGCAACAAAATCTGGGGGCCACAGACTCTGGGGGGCCAAAGACTCTGGGGCCACAAACTCTGGGGGCCTCTGGGGGCCACAGACTCTTGAGGCCGGGGTGGGGGGGCAGACCGTGGGGCCAGACTCTGGGGCAGGGGGGCAGACCATGGGGCCAGACTCTGGGGCTGGGGGCACAGACTCTTGGAGCCAGGGACTCTAGGGGCCACAGACACTGGGGGCCACAGACTCTGGGGGCCAAAGACTCTGGGGGCCTCTGGGGACCAAAGACTCTGGGGGCCTCTGGGGGCCAAAGACTCTGGGGGCCTCTGGGGGCCAAAGACTCTGGGGGCCTCTGGGGGCCAAAGACTCTGGGGGCCAAGGACTCTGGGGGTCTCTGCGGGCCACAGATTCTGGGGCCAAAGACTCTGGGGGCCTCTGGGGGCATCTGGGGGCCACAGATTCTGGGGGCCACAAACTCTGGGAGCCACAAACTCTGGGGGATTTTGGGGCCACAGACTCTAGGCGTCTCTGGGAGCCACAGACTCTGGGGGTCTCTGGGGGCCACAGACTCTGGAGGTCGGGGTGGGGGGGCAGACCGTGGGGCCAGACTCTGGGGCTGGGGGCACAGACTCTTGGAGCCAGGGACTCTAGGGGCCACAGACACTGGGGGCCACAGACTCTGGGGGCCAAAGACTCTGGGGGCCTCTGGGGACCAAAGACTCTGGGGCCTCTGGGGGCCAAAGACTCTGGGGGCCTCTGGGGGCCAAAGACTCTGGGGGCCTCTGGGGGCCAAAGACTCTGGGGGCCTCTGGGGGCCAAAGACTCTGGGGGCCTCTGGGGGCCAAAGACTCTGGGGGCCAAGGACTCTGGGGGTCTCTGCGGGCCACAGATTCTGGGGCCAAAGACTCTGGGGGCCTCTGGGGGCATCTGGGGGCCACAGATTCTGGGGGCCACAAACTCTGGGAGCCACAAACTCTGGGGGCTTTTGGGGCCACAGACTCTAGGCGTCTCTGGGAGCCACAGACTCTGGGGGTCTCTGGGGGCCACAGACTCTGGAGGCCGGGGTGGGGGGGGCAGACCGTGGGGCCAGACTCTGGGGCTGGGGGGCAGACCATGGGGCCAGACTCTGGGGCTGGGGGCACAGACTCTTGGAGCCAGGGACTCTGGGGGCCACAGGCTCTGATGGCCTCTGGGGGCCTCTGGGGACCAAAGCCTCCGGGGGCCTCTGGGGGCCACAGACTCTGGGGGCCCAAATCTCTGGGGGCCACAAACTCTGGGGGCCTCTGGGGGCCACAGACTCTGGGGGCAACAAAATCTGGGGGCCACAGACTCTTGGGGCCACAAACTCTGAGAGACACAAACTCTGGGAGACACAAACTCTGGGAGACACAAACTCTGGGGGCCTCTTGGGGCCACAGACTTTGGGGGACCACAGTCTCTGGGGGCCATGACTATGGGGGCCATAAACTCTGGGGGCCTCTGGGGGCCACAGACTCTGGGGGCCTCTGGGGGCCACAGACTCTGGGGGCCTCTGGGGGCCACAGACTCTGGGGGCCTCTGGGGGCCACAGACTCTGGGGGCCTCTGGGGGCCACAGACTCTGGCGGGCCACAGACTCTGGAGGCCGGGGTGGGGGGGCAGACCGTGGGGCCAGACTCTGGGGCTGGGGGCACAGACTCTTGGAGCCAGGGACTCTGGGGGCCACAGACTCTGGGGGCCTCTTTGGGCCAAAGACTCTGGGGGCCTCTGGGGGCCAAAGACTCTGGGGACCAAAGACTCTGGGAGCCTCTGGGGGCCAAGGACTCTGGGGGTCTCTGCGGGCCACAGGCTCTGGCGGGCCTCTGGGGGCCACAGTCTCTGGGGCCCACAAACTCTGGGGCCTCTGGGGGCCACAGACTCTGGGGGCCTCTGGGGGCCACAAGCTCTTGGGGCCTCTGGGGGCCACAGACTCTGGGGCCCACAAACTCTGGGGGCCTCTGGGATCACAGTCTCTAGGGACCTTTGGGGGCCACAGACTCTGGGGGCCACAGACTCTGGGGGCCTTTTGGGGCCCCAAACTCTGGGGCCACAGACTTCGGGGGACTCTGGGGGCCACAGACTCTGGGGGCCAAAATCTCTGGGGGCCACAAAGTCTGGGGGCCTCTGGGGGCCACAGACTCTGGGGGCAACAAAATCTGGGGGCCAAAGACTCTCTGGAGGCCACAGACTCTTGGGGCCACAGACTCTGGGAGTCACAAACTCTGGGAGACACAAACTCTGGCGGCCTCTTGGGGCCACAGACTCTGGGGGGCCACAGTCTCTGGGGGCCATGACTCTGGGGGCCACGACTATGTGGGCCATGACTATGGGGGCCATAAACTCTGGGAGCCACAAACTCGGGGGGCCTCTGGGGGCCACAGACTCTGGCGGGCCACAGACTCTGGCGGGCCACAGACTCTGGCGGGCCACAGACTCTGGAGGCCGGGGTGGGGGGGGCAGACCGTGGGGCCAGACTCTGGGGCTTGGGGGCAGACCATGGGGCCAGACTCTGGGGCTGGGGGCACAGACTCTTGGAGCCAGGGACTCTGGGGGCCACAGACTCTGGGGGCCACAGACTCTGGGGGCCTCTGGGGACCAAAGACTCTGGGGGCCTCTGGGGACCAAAGACTCTGGGGGCCTCTGGGGACCAAAGACTCTGGGGGCCTCTGGGGACCAAAGACTCTGGGGGCCTCTGGGGACCAAAGACTCTGGGGGCCTCTGGGGACCAAAGACTCTGGGGGCCTCTGGGGACCAAAGACTCTGGGGGCCTCTGGGGACCAAAGACTCTGGGGGCCTCTGGGGACCAAAGACTCTGGGGGCCTCTGGGGACCAAAGACTCTGGGGGCCTCTGGGGACCAAAGACTCTGGGGGCCTCTGGGGACCAAAGACTCTGGGGGCCTCTGGGGACCAAAGACTCTGGGGGCCTCTGGGGACCAAAGACTCTGGGGGCCTCTGGGGGCCAAAGACCGTGGGGGCCAAAGACTCTGAGGGCCAAGGACTCTGGGGGTCTCTGCGGGCCACAGATTCTGGGGGCCAAAGACTCTGGGGGCATCTGGGGGTGACAGATTCTGGGGGCCACAAACTCTGGGAGACACAAACTCTGGGGGCCTCTTGGGGCCACAGACTCTGGGCGTCTCTGGGAGCCACAGACTCTGGGGGTCTCTGGGGGCCACAGACTCTGGAGGCCGGGGTGGGGGGGGCAGACCGTGGGGCCAGACTCTGGCGCTGGGGGTCAACCATGGGGCCAGACTCTGTGGCTGGGGGCACAGACTCTTGGAGCCAGGGACTCTGGGGGCCACAGACTCTGATGGCCTCTGGGGACCAAAGACTTTGGGAATCGCTGGGGGACAAAGACTCTGGGGGCCTCTGGGGGCCACAGACTCTGGGGGCCAAAATCTCTGGGGGCCACAGACTCTGGGGGCCACAGACTCTGGGGGCCTTTTGGGGCCACAAACTCTGGGGCCACAAACTCTGGGGGCCTCTGGGGGCCACAGTCTCTGCGGGCAACAAAATCTGGGGGCCACAGACTCTGGGGGGCCAAAGACTCTGGGGCCACAAACTCTGGGGGCCTCTGGGGGCCACAGACTCTTGAGGCCGGGGTGGGGGGGCAGACCGTGGGGCCAGACTCTGGGGCAGGGGGGCAGACCATGGGGCCAGACTCTGGGGCTGGGGGCACAGACTCTTGGAGCCAGGGACTCTAGGGGCCACAGACACTGGGGGCCACAGACTCTGGGGGCCAAAGACTCTGGGGGCCTCTGGGGACCAAAGACTCTGGGGGCCTCTGGGGGCCAAAGACTCTGGGGGCCTCTGGGGGCCAAAGACTCTGGGGGCCTCTGGGGGCCAAAGACTCTGGGGGCCTCTGGGGGCCAAAGACTCTGGGGGCCAAGGACTCTGGGGGTCTCTGCGGGCCACAGATTCTGGGGCCAAAGACTCTGGGGGCCTCTGGGGGCATCTGGGGGCCACAGATTCTGGGGGCCACAAACTCTGGGAGCCACAAACTCTGGGGGATTTTGGGGCCACAGACTCTAGGCGTCTCTGGGAGCCACAGACTCTGGGGGTCTCTGGGGGCCACAGACTCTGGAGGTCGGGGTGGGGGGGCAGACCGTGGGGCCAGACTCTGGGGCTGGGGGCACAGACTCTTGGAGCCAGGGACTCTAGGGGCCACAGACACTGGGGGCCACAGACTCTGGGGGCCAAAGACTCTGGGGGCCTCTGGGGACCAAAGACTCTGGGGCCTCTGGGGGCCAAAGACTCTGGGGGCCTCTGGGGGCCAAAGACTCTGGGGGCCTCTGGGGGCCAAAGACTCTGGGGGCCTCTGGGGGCCAAAGACTCTGGGGGCCAAGGACTCTGGGGGTCTCTGCGGGCCACAGATTCTGGGGCCAAAGACTCTGGGGGCCTCTGGGGGCATCTGGGGGCCACAGATTCTGGGGGCCACAAACTCTGGGAGCCACAAACTCTGGGGGATTTTGGGGCCACAGACTCTAGGCGTCTCTGGGAGCCACAGACTCTGGGGGTCTCTGGGGGCCACAGACTCTGGAGGTCGGGGTGGGGGGGCAGACCGTGGGGCCAGACTCTGGGGCTGGGGGCACAGACTCTTGGAGCCAGGGACTCTAGGGGCCACAGACACTGGGGGCCACAGACTCTGGGGGCCAAAGACTCTGGGGGCCTCTGGGGACCAAAGACTCTGGGGCCTCTGGGGGCCAAAGACTCTGGGGGCCTCTGGGGGCCAAAGACTCTGGGGGCCTCTGGGGGCCAAAGACTCTGGGGGCCTCTGGGGGCCAAAGACTCTGGGGGCCAAGGACTCTGGGGGTCTCTGCGGGCCACAGATTCTGGGGCCAAAGACTCTGGGGGCCTCTGGGGGCATCTGGGGGCCACAGATTCTGGGGGCCACAAACTCTGGGAGCCACAAACTCTGGGGGCTTTTGGGGCCACAGACTCTAGGCGTCTCTGGGAGCCACAGACTCTGGGGGTCTCTGGGGGCCACAGACTCTGGAGGCCGGGGTGGGGGGGGCAGACCGTGGGGCCAGACTCTGGGGCTGGGGGGCAGACCATGGGGCCAGACTCTGGGGCTGGGGGCACAGACTCTTGGAGCCAGGGACTCTGGGGGCCACAGGCTCTGATGGCCTCTGGGGGCCTCTGGGGACCAAAGCCTCCGGGGGCCTCTGGGGGCCACAGACTCTGGGGGCCCAAATCTCTGGGGGCCACAAACTCTGGGGGCCTCTGGGGGCCACAGACTCTGGGGGCAACAAAATCTGGGGGCCACAGACTCTTGGGGCCACAGACTCTGGGAGTCACAGACTCTGGGAGTCACAAACTCTGGGAGACACAAACTCTGGGAGACACAAACTCTGGGGGCCTCTTGGGGCCACAGACGTTGGGGGACCACAGTCTCTGGGGGCCATGACTATGGGGGCCATAAACTCTGGGGGCCTCTGGGGGCCACAGACTCTGGGGGCCTCTGGGGGCCACAGACTCTGGGGGCCTCTGGGGGCCACAGACTCTGGGGGCCTCTGGGGGCCACAGACTCTGGGGGCCTCTGGGGGCCACAGACTCTGGGGGCCTCTGGGGGCCACAGACTCTGGGGGCCTCTGGGGGCCACAGACTCTGGCGGGCCACAGACTCTGGAGGCCGGGGTGGGGGGGCAGACCGTGGGGCCAGACTCTGGGGCTGGGGGGCAGACCATGGGGTCAGACTCTGGGGCTGGGGGCACAGACTCTTGGAGCCAGGGACTCTGGGGGCCACAGACTCTGGGGGCCTCTTTGGGCCAAAGACTCTGGGGGCCTCTGGGGGCCAAAGACTCTGGGGACCAAAGACTCTGGGAGCCTCTGGGGGCCAAGGACTCTGGGGGTCTCTGCGGGCCACAGATTCTGGGGGCCAAAGACTCTGGGGGCCTTTGGGGGCCACAGACTCTGGGGACTCAGACTCTGGGGCCTCTGGGGGCCACAGACTCTGGGGGCATCTGGGGGCCACAGACTCTGGGGGCCACAGACTCTGGGAGCCACAAACTCTGGGGGCCTCTTGGGGCCACAGACTCTGGGGGCATCTGGGGGCCACAAACTCTGGGAGCCACAAATTCTGGGGGCCTCTGGGGGCCACAGACTCTGGGGGCCACAGACTCTGGGAGCCACAGACTCTGGGGGCCTCTTGGGGCCACAGACTCTGGGCGTCTCTGGGAGCCACAGACTTTGGAGGTCTCTGGGGGCCACAGACTCTGAAGGCCGGGGTGGGGGGGCAGACCGTGGGGCCAGACTCTGGGGCTGGGGGGGCAGACCATGGGGCCAGACTCTGGGGCTGGGGGCACAGACTCTTGGAGCCAGGGACTCTGGGGGCCACAGACTCTGGGGGCCTCTGGGGGCCAAAGACTCTGAAGACCAAAGACTCTGGGGGCCTCTTGGGGCCAAAGACTCTGGGGGCCAAGGACTCTGGGGGTCTCTGCAGGCCACAGATTCTGGGGGCCAAATACTCTGGGGGCCTTTGGGGGCCAAAGACTCTGGGGACTCAGACTCTGGGGCCTCTGGGGCCACAGACTCTGGGGGCCAAAGACTCTGGGGGCATCTGGGGGCCACAAACTCTGGGAGCCACAAATTCTGGGGGCCTCTGGGGGCCACAGACTCTGGGCATCTCTGGGACCCACAGACTCTGGGGGTCTCTGGGGGCCACAGACTCTGGAGGCCGGGGTGGGGGGGCAGACCGTGGGGCCAGACTCTGGGGCTGGGGGGCAGACCATGGTGCCAGACTCTGGGGCTGGGGGCACAGACTCTTGGAGCCAGGGACTCTGGGGCCACAGACTCTGGGTGCCTCTGGGGACCAAAGACTCTGGGGACCAAAGACTCTGGGGGCCTCTGGGGGCCAAAGACTCTGGGGGCCAAAGACTCTGGGGGTCTCTGTGGGCCACAGATTCTGGGGGCCAAAGACTCTTGGAGCCTTTGGGGGCCACAGACTCTGGGGACTCAGACTCTGGGGACTCAGACTCTGGGGACTCAGACTCTGGGGACTCAGACTCTGGGGACTCAGACTCTGGGGACTCAGACTCTGGGGACTCAGACTCTGGGGACTCAGACTCTGGGGGCCACAGACTCTGGGGGCCACAGACTCTGGGGGCCACAGACTCTGGGGGCCACAGACTCTGGGGGCCACAGACTCTGGGAGACACAAACTCTGGGAGACACAAACTCTGGGAGACACAAACTCTGGGAGACACAAACTCTGGCGGCCTCTTGGGGCCACAGACTCTGGGGGGCCACAGTCTCCGGGGGCCATAACTATGGGGGCCATGACTATGGGGGCCATAAACTCTGGGAGACACAAACTCTGGCGGCCTCTTGGGGCCACAGACTCTGGGGGGCCACAGTCTCTGGGGGCCATGACTCTGGGGGCCACGACTATGGGGGCCATGACTATGGGGGCCATAAACTCTGGGAGCCACAAACTCGGGGGGCCTCTGGGGGCCACAGACTCTGGGGGCCTCTGGGGGCCACAGACTCTGGCGGGCCACAGACTCTGGTGGGCCACAGACTCTGGTGGGCCACAGACTCTGGTGGGCCACAGACTCTGGTGGGCCACAGACTCTGGAGGCCGGGGTGGGGGGGCAGACCGTGGGGCCAGACTCTGGGGCTGGGGGGCAGACCATGGGGCCAGACTCTGGGGCTGGGGGCACAGACTCTTGGAGCCAGGGACTCTGGGGGCCACAGACTCTGGGGGCCACAGACTCTGGGGGCCTCTGGGGACCAAAGACTCTGGGGGCCTCTGGGGGCCAAAGACTCTGGGGGCCTCTGGGGGCCAAAGACTCTGGGAGTCTCTGCGGGCCACAGATTCTGGGGGCCAAAGACTCTGGGGGCATCTGGGGGTGACAGATTCTGGGGGCCACAGACTCTGCGAGCCACAAGCTCTGGGGGCCTCTTGGGGCCACAGACTCTGGGCGTCTCTGGGAGCCACAGACTCTGGAGGTCTCTGGGGGCCACAGACTCTGGAGGCCGGGGTGGGGGGGCAGACCGTGGGGCCAGACTCTGGGGCTGGGGGGGCAGACCATGGGGCCAGACTCTGGGGCTGGGGGCACAGACTCTTGGAGCCAGGGACTCTGGGGGCCACAGACTCTGGGGGCCTCTGGGGGCCAAAGACTCTGAAGACCAAAGACTCTGGGGGCCTCTTGGGGCCAAAGACTCTGGGGGCCAAGGACTCTGGGGGTCTCTGCAGGCCACAGATTCTGGGGGCCAAATACTCTGGGGGCCTTTGGGGGCCAAAGACTCTGGGGACTCAGACTCTGGGGCCTCTGGGGCCACAGACTCTGGGGGCCACAGACTCTGGGGGCATCTGGGGGCCACAAACTCTGGGAGCCACAAATTCTGGGGGCCTCTGGGGGCCACAGACTCTGGGCATCTCTGGGGCCCACAGACTCTGGGGGTCTCTGGGGGCCACAGACTCTGGAGGCCGGGGTGGGGGGGCAGACCGTGGGGCCAGACTCTGGGGCTGGGGGGCAGACCATGGTGCCAGACTCTGGGGCTGGGGGCACAGACTCTTGGAGCCAGGGACTCTGGGGCCACAGACTCTGGGTGCCTCTGGGGACCAAAGACTCTGGGGACCAAAGACTCTGGGGACCAAAGACTCTGGGGGCCTCTGGGGGCCAAAGACTCTGGGGGCCAAAGACTCTGGGGGCCAAAGACTCTGGGGGCCAAAGACTCTGGGGGTCTCTGCGGGCCACAGATTCTGGGGGCCAAAGACTCTTGGAGCCTTTGGGGGCCACAGACTCTGGGGACTCAGACTCTGGGGACTCAGACTCTGGGGGCAACAAAATCTGTGGGCCACAGACTCTGGGAGACACAAACTCTGGGAGACACAAACTCTGGGAGACACAAACTCTGGCGGCCTCTTGGGGCCACAGACTCTGGGGGGCCACAGTCTCTGGGGACCATGACTCTGGGGGCCACGACTATGGGGGCCATGACTATGGGGGCCATAAACTCTGGGAGCC
The DNA here is from genome assembly GCA_027917425.1 of Gastrophryne carolinensis. Taxonomy (NCBI): domain Eukaryota; kingdom Metazoa; phylum Chordata; class Amphibia; order Anura; family Microhylidae; genus Gastrophryne; species Gastrophryne carolinensis. The sequence continues at coordinate 13,650,968 of CM051241.1, read as the reverse complement.
ACAAACTCGGGGGGCCTCTGGGGGCCACAGACTCTGGGGGGCCACAGACTCTGGTGGGCCACAGACTCTGGAGGCCGGGGTGGGGGGGCAGACCGTGGGGCCAGACTCTGGGGCTGGGGGGCAGACCATGGGGCCAGACTCTGGGGCTGGGGGCACAGACTCTTGGAGCCAGGGACTCTGGGGGCCACAGACTCTGGGGGCCACAGACTCTGGGGGCCTCTGGGGACCAAAGACTCTGGGGGCCTCTGGGGGCCAAAGACTCTGGGGGCCTCTGGGGGCCAAAGACTCTGGGGGCCTCTGGGGGCCACAGATTCTGGGGGCCAAAGACTCTGGGGGCCTCTGGGGGTGACAGATTCTGGGGGCCACAAACTCTGGGAGCCACAAACTCTGGGGGCCTCTTGGGGCCACAGACTCTGGGCGTCTCTGGGAGCCACAGACTCTGGAGGCCGGGGTGGGGGCAGACCATGGGGCCAGACTCTGGGGCTGGGGGCACAGACTCTTGGAGCCAGGGACTCGGGGGGCCACAGACTCTGATGGCCTCTGGGGGCCTCTGGGGGCCAAAGTCTCCGGGGGCCTCTGGGGGCCACAGACTCTGGGGGCCTCTGGGGGACACAGACTCTGGGGGCCTCTGGGGGACACAGACTCTGGGGGCCTCTGGGGGACACAGACTCTGGGGGCCTCCGGGGGACACAGACTCTGGGGGCCTCCGGGGGACACAGACTCTGGGGGGCTCCGGGGGACACAGACTCTGGGGGCCTCCGGGGGACACAGACTCTGGGGGCCTCCGGGGGACACAGACTCTGGGGGCCTCCGGGGGACACAGACTCTGGGGGCCTCCGGGGGCCAAAGACTCTGGGGGCCTCCGGGGGCCAAAGACTCTGGGGGCCTCCGGGGGCCAAAGACTCTGGGGGCCTCCGGGGGCCAAAGACTCTGGGGGCCTCCGGGGGCCAAAGACTCTGGGGGCCTCCGGGGGCCAAAGACTCTGGGGGCCTCCGGGGGCCAAAGACTCTGGGGGCCTCCGGGGGCCAAAGACTCTGGGGGCCTCCGGGGGCCAAAGACTCTGGGGGCCTCTGGGGGCCAAAGACTCTGGGGGCCTCTGGGGGCCAAAGACTCTGGGGGCCAAAGACTCTGGAGGCCTCTGGGAGCCAAAGACTCTGGGGGCCTCTGGGGGCCAAAGACTCTGGGGGCCAAAGACTCTATTGGCCTCTGGGGGCCTCTGGGAGCCACAAACTCTGGGGGGCCTCTGGGGGCCACAACTCTGGGGGGGCCTCTGGGGGCCACAACTCTGGGGGGGCCTCTGGGGGCCACAACTCTGGGGGGGCCTCTGGGGGCCACAACTCTGGGGGGGCCTCTGGGGGCCACAACTCTGGGGGGGCCTCTGGGGGCCACAACTCTGGGGGGGCCTCTGGGGGCCACAACTCTGGGGGGCCTCTGGGGGCCACAACTCTGGGGGGGCCTCTGGGGGCCACGACTCTGGGGGGCCTCTGGGGGCCACGACTCTGGGGGGCCTCTGGGGGCCACGACTCTGGGGGCCATGACTCTGGGGGCCATGACTCTGGGAGCCACAAACTCTGGGAGCCACAAACTCTGGGAGCCACAAACTCTGGCGGCCTCTGGGGGCCACAGACTCTGGGGGCCACAGACTCTGGGGGCCTCGGGGGGCACCTGGGGGCCACCGGCTCTGGGGGCCTAAGGGGCCCACAGACTCTAGGGGCCTTTGGGGGGGCCTCTGGGGGCCACAAACTCTGGGGGCCTTTGGGGGGGCCTCTGGGGGCCATGACTCAGGGGGCCACTTGGGGCCACAGACTCTGGGGGCCACAGACTCTGGGAACCTCTGGGGGCCACAGACTCTGGGAACCTCTGGGGGCCACAGACTCTGGGGGCCACAAACTCTGGGGGCCTCTGGGGGCCACAGACTGGGGGCCATGACTCTGGCGGGCCACAGACTCTGGCGGGCCACAGACTCTGGCGGGCCTCTGGGGGCCAAAGACTCTGGGGGCCTCGAAGGGCCAACGACTCTGGGGGCCAAAGACTCTGGGGGGGCCACAGACTCTGGGGGGGCCACAGACTCTGGGGGGGCCACAGACTCTGGGGGGGCCACAGACTCTGGGGGGACCACAAACTCTGGGGACCACAAACTCTGGGTGCCTCTGGGGCCACAGACTCTGGGGGCCACAAACTCTGGGAGCCTCTTGGTGCCACAGACTCTGGGGGCCTCTGGGGGCCACAGACTATGGGGGCCACAGACTATGGGGGCCTCTGGGGGCCACAGACTCTGGGGGCCACAGACTCTGGGGGCCACAAACTCTGGTGGCCTCTTGGGGCCGCAGACTCTGGGGGCCCAAAGACTCTGGGGACTGGGGCCTCTAAAGGCAACAGATTCTGGGGGCCACAAATGCTGGGGGCCACAAACGCTGGGTGCCTCTGGGGCCACAGACTCTGGGGGGCACAAACTCTGGGGGCTGCAGACTCTGGGGGCCGCAGTATCTGGGGAGGCCAAAGTCTCTGGGGGCTGGAGCCTCTAAAGGCAACAGACACCAAACTCTGGGGGACTCTGGCGGGCCACCAGACTCTGGGGGACTCTGGCGGGCCACCAGACTCTGGGGGACTCTGGCGGGCCACCAGACTCTGGGGGACTCTGGCGGGCCACCAGACTCTGGGGGACTCTGGCGGGCCACCAGACTCTGGGGGACTCTGGCGGGCCACCAGACTCTGGGGGACTCTGGCGGGCCACCAGACTCTGGGGGACTCTGGCGGGCCACCAGGCTCTGGGGGACTCTGGCGGGCCACCAGGCTCTGGGGGACTCTGGCGGGCCACCAGGCTCTGGGGGACTCTGGCGGGCCACCAGGCTCTGGGGGACTCTGGCGGGCCACCAGGCTCTGGGGGACTCTGGCGGGCCACCAGGCTCTGGGGGACTCTGGCGGGCCACCAGGCTCTGGGGGACTCTGGCGGGCCACCAGGCTCTGGGGGACTCTGGCGGGCCACCAGGCTCTGGGGGACTCTGGCGGGCCACCAGGCTCTGGGGGACTCTGGCGGGCCACCAGGCTCTGGGGGACTCTGGCGGGCCACCAGGCTCTGGGGGACTCTGGCGGGCCACCAGGCTCTGGGGGACTCTGGCGGGCCACCAGGCTCTGGGGGACTCTGGCGGGCCACCAGGCTCTGGGGGACTCTGGCGGGCCACCAGGCTCTGGGGGACTCTGGCGGGCCACCAGGCTCTGGGGGACTCTGGCGGGCCACCAGGCTCTGGGGGACTCTGGCGGGCCACCAGGCTCTGGGGGACTCTGGCGGGCCACCAGGCTCTGGGGGACTCTGGGGGCCAAAGACTCTGGGGGACTCTGGGGGCCAAAGACTCTGGGGGCCTCGAAGGGCTAAAGACTCTGGGGGCCACAGACTCTGGGGGAGCCACAGACTCTGGGGGAGCCACAGACTCTGGGGGAGCCACAGACTCTGGGGGGCCACAGACTCTGGGGGGCCACAGACTCTGGGGGCCACAGACTCTGGGGGGCCACAGACTCTGGGGGGCCACAGACTCTGGGTGCCTCTGGGGCCACAGACTCTGGGGGCCACAAACTCTGGGGGCCTCTTGGTGCCACAGACTCTGGGGGCCTCTGGGGGCCACAGACTATGGGGGCCACAGACTATGGGGGCCTCTGGGGGCCACAGACTCTGGGGGCCACAGACTCTGGGGGCCACAGACTCTGGGGGCCACAGACTCTGGGGGCCCAAAGACTCTGGGGACTGGGGCCTCTTAAGGCAACAGATTCTGGGGGCCACAAATGCTGGGGGCCACAAACGCTGGGTGCCTCTGGGGCCACAGACTCTGGGGGGCACAAACTCTGGGGGCCGCAGACTCTGGGGGCCGCAGTCTCTGGGGAGGCCAAAGACTCTGGGGGCTGGAGCCTCTAAAGGCAACAGATTCTGGGGACTCTGGCGGGCCACAGACTCTGGGGGACTCTGGCGGGCCACCAGACTCTGGGGGACTCTGGCGGGCCACAGACTCTGGGGGACTCTGGCGGGCCACCAGACTCTGGGGGACTCTGGCGGGCCACCAGACTCTGGCCGACTCTGGCGGGCCACCAGACTCTGGCCGACTCTGGCGGGCCACCAGACTCTGGCCGACTCTGGCGGGCCACCAGACTCTGGGGGACTCTGGCGGGCCACCAGACTCTGGGGGACTCTGGCGGGCCACCAGACTCTGGGGGACTCTGGCGGGCCACCAGACTCTGGGGGACTCTGGCGGGCCACCAGACTCTGGGGGACTCTGGCGGGGCCACCAGACTCTGGGGGACTCTGGCGGGCCACCAGACTCTGGCCGACTCTGGCGGGCCACCAGACTCTGGCCGACTCTGGCGGGCCACCAGACTCTGGCCGACTCTGGCGGGCCACCAGACTCTGGCCGACTCTGGCGGGCCACCAGACTCTGGCCGACTCTGGCGGGCCACCAGACTCTGGCCGACTCTGGCGGGCCACCAGACTCTGGCCGACTCTGGCGGGCCACCAGACTCTGGCCGACTCTGGCGGGCCACCAGACTCTGGCCGACTCTGGCGGGCCACCAGACTCTGGCCGACTCTGGCGGGCCACCAGACTCTGGCCGACTCTGGCGGGCCACCAGACTCTGGCCGACTCTGGCGGGCCACCAGACTCTGGCCGACTCTGGCGGGCCACCAGACTCTGGCCGACTCTGGCGGGCCACCAGACTCTGGCCGACTCTGGCGGGCCACCAGACTCTGGCCGACTCTGGCGGGCCACCAGACTCTGGGGGACTCTGGCGGGCCACCAGACTCTGGGGGACTCTGGCGGGCCACCAGACTCTGGGGGACTCTGGCGGGCCACCAGGCTCTGGGGGACTCTGGCGGGCCACCAGGCTCTGGGGGACTCTGGCGGGCCACCAGGCTCTGGGGGACTCTGGCGGGCCACCAGGCTCTGGGGGACTCTGGCGGGCCACCAGGCTCTGGGGGACTCTGGCGGGCCACCAGGCTCTGGGGGACTCTGGCGGGCCACCAGGCTCTGGGGGACTCTGGCGGGCCACCAGGCTCTGGGGGACTCTGGCGGGCCACCAGGCTCTGGGGGACTCTGGCGGGCCACCAGGCTCTGGGGGACTCTGGCGGGCCACCAGGCTCTGGGGGACTCTGGCGGGCCACCAGGCTCTGGGGGACTCTGGCGGGCCACCAGGCTCTGGGGGACTCTGGCGGGCCACCAGGCTCTGGGGGACTCTGGCGGGCCACCAGGCTCTGGGGGACTCTGGCGGGCCACCAGGCTCTGGGGGACTCTGGGGGCCAAAGACTCTGGGGGACTCTGGGGGCCAAAGACTCTGGGGGCCTCGAAGGGCCAAAGACTCTGGGGGCCACAGACTCTGGGGGAGCCACAGACTCTGGGGGAGCCACAGACTCTGGGGGGCCACAGACTCTGGGGGGCCACAGACTCTGGGGGCCACAGACTCTGGGGGGCCACAGACTCTGGGGGGCCACAGACTCTGGGTGCCTCTGGGGCCACAGACTCTGGGGGCCACAAACTCTGGGGGCCTCTTGGTGCCACAGACTCTGGGGGCCTCTGGGGGCCACAGACTATGGGGGCCACAGACTATGGGGGCCTCTGGGGGCCACAGACTCTGGGGGCCACAGACTCTGGGGGCCACAGACTCTGGGGGCCCAAAGACTCTGGGGGCCCAAAGACTCTGGGGACTGGGGCCTCTTAAGGCAACAGATTCTGGGGGCCACAAATGCTGGGGGCCACAAACGCTGGGTGCCTCTGGGGCCACAGACTCTGGGGGGCACAAACTCTGGGGGCCGCAGACTCTGGGGGCCGCAGTCTCTGGGGAGGCCAAAGACTCTGGGGGCTGGAGCCTCTAAAGGCAACAGATTCTGGGGACTCTGGCGGGCCACCAGACTCTGGGGGACTCTGGCGGGCCACCAGACTCTGGGGGACTCTGGCGGGCCACCAGACTCTGGGGGACTCTGGCGGGCCACCAGACTCTGGGGGACTCTGGCGGGCCACCAGACTCTGGGGGACTCTGGCGGGCCACCAGACTCTGGGGGACTCTGGCGGGCCACCAGACTCTGGGGGACTCTGGCGGGCCACCAGACTCTGGGGGACTCTGGCGGGCCACCAGACTCTGGGGGACTCTGGCGGGCCACCAGACTCTGGGGGACTCTGGCGGGCCACCAGACTCTGGGGGACTCTGGCGGGCCACCAGACTCTGGGGGACTCTGGCGGGCCACCAGACTCTGGGGGACTCTGGCGGGCCACCAGACTCTGGGGGACTCTGGCGGGCCACCAGACTCTGGGGGACTCTGGCGGGCCACCAGACTCTGGGGGACTCTGGCGGGCCACCAGACTCTGGGGGACTCTGGCGGGCCACCAGACTCTGGGGGACTCTGGCGGGCCACCAGACTCTGGGGGACTCTGGCGGGCCACCAGACTCTGGGGGACTCTGGCGGGCCACCAGACTCTGGGGGACTCTGGCGGGGCCACCAGACTCTGGGGGACTCTGGCGGGGCCACCAGACTCTGGGGGACTCTGGCGGGCCACCAGACTCTGGCCGACTCTGGCGGGCCACCAGACTCTGGCCGACTCTGGCGGGCCACCAGACTCTGGCCGACTCTGGCGGGCCACCAGACTCTGGCCGACTCTGGCGGGCCACCAGACTCTGGCCGACTCTGGCGGGCCACCAGACTCTGGCCGACTCTGGCGGGCCACCAGACTCTGGCCGACTCTGGCGGGCCACCAGACTCTGGCCGACTCTGGCGGGCCACCAGACTCTGGCCGACTCTGGCGGGCCACCAGACTCTGGCCGACTCTGGCGGGCCACCAGACTCTGGCCGACTCTGGCGGGCCACCAGACTCTGGCCGACTCTGGCGGGCCACCAGACTCTGGCCGACTCTGGCGGGCCACCAGACTCTGGCCGACTCTGGCGGGCCACCAGACTCTGGGGGACTCTGGCGGGCCACCAGACTCTGGGGGACTCTGGCGGGCCACCAGACTCTGGGGGACTCTGGCGGGCCACCAGACTCTGGGGGACTCTGGCGGGCCACCAGACTCTGGGGGACTCTGGCGGGCCACCAGACTCTGGCCGACTCTGGCGGGCCACCAGACTCTGGCCGACTCTGGCGGGCCACCAGACTCTGGCCGACTCTGGCGGGCCACCAGACTCTGGCCGACTCTGGCGGGCCACCAGACTCTGGCCGACTCTGGCGGGCCACCAGACTCTGGCCGACTCTGGCGGGCCACCAGACTCTGGCCGACTCTGGCGGGCCACCAGACTCTGGCCGACTCTGGCGGGCCACCAGACTCTGGCCGACTCTGGCGGGCCACCAGACTCTGGCCGACTCTGGCGGGCCACCAGACTCTGGCCGACTCTGGCGGGCCACCAGACTCTGGCCGACTCTGGCGGGCCACCAGACTCTGGCCGACTCTGGCGGGCCACCAGACTCTGGCCGACTCTGGCGGGCCACCAGACTCTGGCCGACTCTGGCGGGCCACCAGACTCTGGCCGACTCTGGCGGGCCACCAGACTCTGGCCGACTCTGGCGGGCCACCAGACTCTGGCCGACTCTGGCGGGCCACCAGACTCTGGCCGACTCTGGCGGGCCACCAGACTCTGGCCGACTCTGGCGGGCCACCAGACTCTGGCCGACTCTGGCGGGCCACCAGACTCTGGCCGACTCTGGCGGGCCACCAGACTCTGGGGGCCAAAGACTCTGGGGGCCAAAGACTCTGGGGGCCAAAGACTCTGGGGGCCAAAGACTCTGGGGGCCAAAGACTCTGGGGGCCAAAGACTCTGGGGGCCAAAGACTCTGGGGGCCAAAGACTCTGGGGGCCAAAGACTCTGGGGGCCAAAGACTCTGGGGGCCAAAGACTCTGGGGGCCAAAGACTCTGGGGGCCAAAGACTCTGGGGGCCAAAGACTCTGGGGGCTACAGAAACTGGGGGACTCTGGGGGCCACATCTCTGGGGGCCACATACTATGGGGGCCACAGACTATGGGGGCCACTGGGGGCCACAGACTATGGGGGCCGCAGACTCTGGGGGCCGCAGACTCTGGGGGCCACTGGGGCCACAGACCATGGGGGCCACAAACTCTGGGGGCTTCTGGGGGCCTCTGGGGGGCACAGACTCTCGGGGCCTCTGGGGGCCATAGACTCTGGGGGCCACAGACTATGGGGGCCACAGACTATGGGGGCCACTGGGGTCACAGACTCTGGGGGCCAAAGACTCTGGGGGCCAAAGACTCTGGGGGCTACAGAAACTGGGGGACTCTGGGGGCCACATCTCTGGGGGACACATACTATGGGGGCCACAAACTCTGGGGGCCTCTGGGGGTCTCTTGGGGCCACAGACTATGGGGGCCGCAGACTCTGGGGGCCACTGGGGCCACAGACCATGGGGGCCACAAACTCTGGGGGCCTCTGGGGGCCTCTGGGGGGCACAGACTCTGGGGGCCTCTGGGGGCCACAGACTCTGGGGGCCTCTGGGGGCCACAGACTCTGGGGGCCTCTTTGGGCCAAAGACTCTGGGGGCCTCTTTGGGCCAAAGACTCTGGGGGCCTCTGGGGGCCAAATACTCTGGGGGCATCTGGGGGCCACAAACTCTGGGGTCCTCTGCGGGCCACAGACTCTGGGGGCCACAAACTCTGGGGGCCTCTGGGGGCCAAAGACTCTGGGGCCACATACTTTGGGGGCTACAGAAACTGGGGGCAGACCGGGGGGGCCAGACTCTGGGGCTGGGGGGGCAGACCGTGGGGCCATACTCTTGGGCTGGGGGGGAGACCGTGGGGCCAGACTCTGGGGCTGGGGGGCCACAGACTCTTGGAGCCAGGGACTTTGGGGGCCACAGACTCTGGGGGCCAAAGACTCTGGGGGCCACAGACTCTGGGGGCCACAGACTCTGGGGGCCACAGACTCTGGGGGCCACAGACTCTGGGGGCCAAAGACTCTGGGGGCCAAAGACTCTGGGGGCCACATACTTTGGGGGCTACAGAAACTGGGGGCCACTGGGGGCCACGACTCTGGGGGCCACATACAATGGGGGCCACATACTATGGGGGCCTTTGGGGACCTCTTGGGGCCACAAACTCTGTGGGCCACAGACTATGGAGGCCTTTGGGGACCACAGACTCTGGCGGGCCTCTGGGGGCCACAGACTCTGGGGGCATCAGTGGGCCACAGACTCTGGGGGCCTCAGACTCTGGGGGCCTCTTGGGGCCACAGACACTGGGGGCCACAAACTCTGGGAACCTCTGGGGGCCACAGACTTTGGGGGCTTCTGGGGGCTTCTGGGGGCCACAGACTCTGGGGGATTCTGGGGGCCACAGACTCTGGGGGCTTCTGGGGGCCACAGACTCTGGGGGCTTCTGGGGGCCACAGACTCTGGGGGCTTCTGGGGGCCACAGACTCTGGGCGCCTCTGGGGCTCACAAACTCTGGGGGACACAGACTCTGGGGGCCTCTGGGGGACACAGACTCTGGGGGCCTCTGGGGGACACAGACTCTGGGGGCCTCTGGGGGACACAGACTCTGGGGGCCTCTGGGGGACACAGACTCTGGGGGCCTCTGGGGGACACAGACTCTGGGGGATACAGACTCTTGTGGCCAAAAACTTTGGGGGGCCACAAACTCTGGGGGCCTTTTGGGGCCACAGACTCTGGAGGCCACAGACTCTGGGGGCCTCTGGGGGCCACAGACTCTGGGAGCTTCTGGGGGCCACAGACTCTGGGGGCCTCTGGGGGACACAGACTCTGGGGGCCTCTGGGGGAAACAGACTCTGGGGGCCTCTGGGGGACACAGACTCTGGGGGCCTTTGGGGGACACAGACTCTGGGGGCCTCTGGGGGACACAGACTCTGGGGGCCTCTGGGGGACACAGACTCTGGGGGCCTCTGGGGGACACAGACTCTGAGGGCCTCTGGGGGAAACAGACTCTGAGGGCCTCTGGGGGATACAGACTCTGAGGGCCTCTGGGGGATACAGACTCTGGGGGCCACAAACTTTGGGGGCAACAAACTCTGGGGGCCACAAACTCTGGAGGCCACAGACTCTGGGGGCCTCTGGGGGCCACAGACTCCGGGTGCCTATTGGAGCCACAGACTCTGGAGGCCTCTTGGAGCCACAGACTCTGGCGGGCAACAGACTCTGGCGGGCATCTTGGAGCCACAGACTCTGGGGGAATCTTGGAGCCACAGACTCTGGGGGGCATAGACTCTGGCGGGCCACAGACTCTGGCGGGCCACAGACTCTGGCGGGCCACAGACTCTGGCGGGCCACAGACTCTGGGGGCCCCTTGGGGCCACAGACACTGGGGGCCACAAACGCTGGGAACCTCTGGGGGTCACAGACTCTGGGGGCTTCTGGGGGCCTCTGGGGCCACAGACTCTGGGGGGCCCCTGGGGGCCACAGACTCTGGGGGCTTCTGGGGGCCACAGACTCTGGGGGCCTCTGGGGGTCACAAACTCTGGGGGACACAGACTCTGGGGACCTCTGGGGGACACAGACTCTGGGGGCCTCTGGGGGACACAGACTCTGGGGGCCTCTGGGGGACACAGACTCTGGGGGCCTCTGGGGGACACAGACTCTTGTGGCCACAAACTTTGAGGGCCACAAACTCTGGGGGCCTTTTGGGGCCACAGACTCTGGAGGCCACAGACTCTGGGGGCCTCTGGGGGCCACAGACTCTGGGAGCTTCTGGGGGCCACAGACTCTGGGGGCCTCTGGGGGACACAGACTCTGGGGGCCTCTGGGGGACACAGACTCTGGGGGCCTTTGGGGGACACAGACTCTGGGGGCCTTTGGGGGACACAGACTCTGGGGGCCTCTGGGGGACACAGACTCTGAGGGCCTCTGGGGGACACAGACTCTGAGGGCCTCTGGGGGAAACAGACTCTGGGGGCAACAAACTTTGGGGACAACAAACTCTGGGGGCCTTTTGGGGCCACAGACTCTGGAGGCCACAGACTCTGGGGGCCTCTGGGGGCCACAGACTCTGGGGGCCTCTTGGAGCCACAGACTCTGGGGGCCTCTTGGAGCCACAGACTCTGGGGGGCATAGACTCTGGGGGGCATAGACTCTGGCGGGCCGCAGACTCTGGCGGGCCGCAGACTCTGGCGGGCCGCAGACTCTGGCGGGCCGCAGACTCTGGCGGGCCGCAGACTCTGGCGGGCCGCAGACTCTGGCGGGCCGCAGACTCTGGCGGGCCGCAGACTCTGGCGGGCCGCAGACTCTGGCGGGCCGCAGACTCTGGAGGCAGGGGTGGGGGGGGCAGACCGTGGGGCCAGACTCTGGGGCTGGGGGGGCAGACCGTGGGGCCAGACTCTGGGGCTGGGGGGGAGACCGTGGGGCCAGACTCTGGGGCTGGGGGGCCACATACTCTTGGAGCCAGGGACTCTGGGGGCCACAGGCTCTGGGGGCCAAAGACTCTGGGGGCCTCTGGGGGGCCAAAGACTCTGGGGGCCTCTGGGGGGCCAAAGACTCTGGGGGCCTCTGGGGGGCCAAAGACTCTGGGGGCCTCTGGGGGGCCAAAGACTCTGGGGGCCTCTGGGGGGGCCAAAGACTCTGGGGGCCTCTGGGGGGCCAAAGACTCTGGGGGCCTCTGGGGGGCCAAAGACTCTGGGGGCCTCTGGGGGGCCAAAGACTCTGGGGGCCTCTGGGGGGCCAAAGACTCTGGGGGCCTCTGGGGGGCCAAAGACTCTGGGGGCCTCTGGGGGGCCAAAGACTCTGGGGGCCTCTGGGGGGCCAAAGACTCTGGGGGCCTCTGGGGGGCCAAAGACTCTGGGGGCCTCTGGGGGGCCAAAGACTCTGGGGGCCTCTGGGGGGCCAAAGACTCTGTGGGCCTCTGGGGGGCCAAAGACTCTGGGGGCCTCTGGGGGGCCAAAGACTCTGGGGCCTCTGGGGGCCATGACTCTGTGGGCGAAAGACTCTGGGGGCCTCTGGGGGGCCTCAGACTCTGGGGGCCTCTGGGGGGCCTCAGACTCTGGGGGCCTCTGTGGGGCCACAGACTCTGTGGGCCTCTGTGGGGCCAAAGACTCTGGGGGCCTCTGTGGGGCCAAAGACTCTGGGGGCCTCTGTGGGGCCAAAGACTCTGGGGGCCAAACACTCTGGGGGCCAAAGACTCTGGGGGCCAAAGACTCTGGGGGCCAAACACTCTGGGGGCCAAACACTCTGGGGGCCAAACACTCTGGGGGCCAAACACTCTGGGGGCCTCTGGGGCCACAAACTCTGGGGGCCACAGAAACTGGGGGCCTCTGGGGGCCGCAGACTCTGGAGCGCCACAGACTCTGGCGCGCCACAGAAACTGGGGGCCACAAAAATACCATTTTGTGAGTACTCACCTGTAAAATGGTTTTTACGAGTATGTCACATACCCCACTTCCAAAGATACATGACACTTGGGAAACTGGCCTGTAGAGGGCGATCTTGCAGAGATGACATGGAAAAAGGAGCCCCTCCTGGTCCATAGGTACGGGGTTCCTCACACTATTCCTCAGTCTTATTAAAAAGCAGTGAGAACCAGGAAGAGCCAATTATATTCAATAATAATCACCATATAAAGGATCCCTAGAACAAAAAGGGCGGGGGAAGTGGGGTGTGTGACATACTCGTAATAACCATTTTACAGGTGAGTACTCACAAAATGGTATTATTCCTAGTATGTCACACACTCCACTTCCAAAGATACATGACACTTGGGACATCCAATAGCAGTGTCTATAATGGGTGGGGATCCCCAAGGAATAATGCATAACTTAAATTACTGCAGCTTGCAGAATTTTGCGGCCAAAAGCAGCATCCACTGAGGCCCGCACATCAACCTTGTAAAACTTAGAAAAAGTATGCACAGAAGACCAAGTGTAAAATATCATTATTTGTGATATTTCTTTCCCTTAACAAGGACTGTTTTGGGCCATCAGCTATAGTAATTTAAGCTAAGGCCCTTATTCATCAAGCGATAGCGCCAGGTAGTGTCTGACGAGCGCCAGGTAGCGGCAGCTAACGGCGACTACCGACTCAAGTACGCCCGGCGGCGGTCACAATGACGCATTTATCAAGCAAAATGAGGCTAGCGCCGGCGAGAGCGACGGCTAGCGCGGCATTCATCATGAAGCCGCCTGGACCGAACAGCGCCGCTGCAAATTCCCTCACAGCGCCAGGTATGAGCTGTCGCTCCCTGGCAATGTCCAATGCATTTCACTGGAGCAATCTATAATTAATCATAATTAATTTGGATTTTTTTTTTTTTTTTTAATGTCAAAAAATCGGAGAACACTTCTGCAATGTTAGGATATATTTTTAAGTCAAAAAACAAAAAAAAAAAAATTTGTGCAGAATTGATCTAACAGGTCTGAGATTAATGTATTCATATTACAAAATGATTCTAAAAACATGTATAATGTTACATTCAAAAAATATGGTTGTTTAGGGGTTAAAAACTAGTTAATACAGATCGGCGCCAGCGCTCTGGGGTTTAAACAAGGAATGGACAGCGACAGCACATTCGGAGCGTGATTTTTTGATGAATATGAAGCTAGCCGTTCGCTCTGGCCATTCGTTGTCAGGCGCTCACATACAACGCTGGACCTGTGAAACAGCGACTCCCCAGCCCGTATTCAACATTACCGCACACCGACTGAGTCGCTGTCATCAAGCTAACGCCGGCCAAGCACAGCGAATACTGGCTGGCGCTGAAAAAATCACGCTACAGTCGCTCATCTGTCGCTACCTGGCGCTATTGATGAATCGGCCTCAAAGTATTGGCCGAAACCAAAAAACAATAAATGGATTTAATATAAAATAAAGCTGATTACATTACAGAAATATAATATGAATGGTGTAAATATGATATGAAGTTGCAAAGCAGAAATGTAAGCAGTGTCCATAGGAAAATCAAACTAGGGTCTTTGTCTCTCTCGCCCAACCCCCACCATACTAGCCATGTGGCGATCTCCTACATGTTGTCTGTTCAGAGACCCAAAGCAAAGAGACCCGAAAGACTCTGTGCTTTGTCCTTAAAATGTTATCCTGTCTCGTCATACCTTTTCCCCTCCCCCCAAAGGGGGAGGCATGTAACACTATAGGGGGAGATATTCATAGAAAGTTACTAGCCAGAGAGGCATTTTGGATCTTTACCCTGGGCACTAGATTCCCACATGGGTTAAACCACAAATGGGACATCTCTTTCATCACTGACAGATGATTTCCCTGCAACTATTGTTTTATCTATGGTTGCCTGAAGTTTTTCTTCATTTATATCCCTGCATAGATATATATTTTTTGGTGACACTCTTCATATCTCAATATTTTCCAAAATGTGTCATAACGACTTTTGATGATGTCCGATGTACACATGCAGAAGAATCTATGTGCAAACCTTGCTGTTTCCAGCACTATCTGTCTGTATGTACGATTACCTAATTAGAATTGTCTGGAGCTCTATTTCCCATATATATGTATGTCTGATTTTTTCTGTATCCTAATGATTTATAGATGTGTCTGACCACAATAATTTCTGATGTTACCCTGTGGACCTATATAGATTGACAGGTGCTGAATCTTTGTGTTTGTTTTCAGCACCCTTTTGTTGCCAATGTTTACGGCTCACGCATCATCCATTTTATTATGTATGACAAGTTTTGCTAGTCACGTTTCTGGTACTGTATTATACTATATGCCGAAATGTCACTTGCCTTCTCTCCGTTTCCGCAGCCTCTGTTTCCCCCCGCCGGCGTGTTGTTGCTTCGTTGCCGTGGTTACTTCTTCGGTTTCCCGTAGCTTGCGTGGTGACGTTGCGGTGTCCTCTCTCTAATTGGCCCCTTCTCCTTTTGCTGCTACCGGTTTACTGGGGGACTTCCGGGTCACGGAGCATTGCGATTTCCGCCGGCGCCGAGGGTTCAGCTGTCGCGATGGCGACGAGAGGTGAGTCCATACCTTATACTATAAAAATGTCTCTTTCATACCATGCATTCATCTATGATTAAGGACCCCAGCAGTCCGAAATGCGTAAGCATTGCATGGCATGCATTACATTTGCCAGGGTCTCATATTTGTTTTTAGCTGCCTTTTTTCGATATGGAGATATTTTTTAACTGTCTACATTAAAGCATTTGAATTTTATAAGGAGTGCTGACACAACTTTTTTTCTTGCATGTAACACTATGCCTTTCATATGGATACACTTAAATAGTTGAAGTTAATAGTAATTACTAGGAGAACCTAACCCAAACATTACTTGAGTATGCGCATACACATATACATATATCTCTACATACACATATATATATATATATACATATAATGAACATTTAGGCAATTCACCAAAATAAACCTTATATTATATTATATGTGCATCAGCCAGCCCTGGATCAGAATCATAATAACCAGGTAAAATCCACAGACTCCATTCATCCAAGTTACCTATTTTCCAGTAATATTAGTGATTTAATAATAATTAATTAATAATTGAGATCCTAAACATTTTATTCCTCTGGAACCTTCTTACACCAAGTTGCAGCCTTGCAAACTTGTTCAACAGAAGCCTGGTGCTGAAAAGCCCAAGAAGCTCCAATAGCACGAGTAGAATGAGCGGTGACACGAAAAGGGGGAACCTTCCCCTTAGCCATATAGGCCCCAATGATGGCCTGACATATCCACTTACTAAGGGAAGATTTGGCAGGAGCAAAACCCTTCTTGGGTCCAGAAGACACAACAAAAAAGGCATCCGTCTTGCGGAAGGCCGGGGTAGTAACTAAATAACACAACGAACTACATCCAAAGAATGTAAGACCCTTTCCTTGTCGTTACCAGATTTAGGACACAAGGAAGGAAGAACTATATCCTGATTTAGGTGGAAAGCAGACACCACCTTAGGAAGGAAATCCGATTTAAAATGGAAAACAACCTTATCTTGATGCCTCTCAAAATAAGGGGCTAGAATAGACAAAGCCGCCAGTTCAGAAACTCATCCAAGGCGGACAGAAGTAATAGCAACCAAAAAGGCAACCTTCTGAGTAAGAATAGGAAGAGGAATATCCTGCAAAGGCTCAAAGGGAGCAGCCTGCATAGCTGAAAGCACCAGCTTAAGGTCCTAAACAGGAAGTATAGGCTTTCTGGGAGGCCGCACATCCGCGACTCGTTGGAAATAGGTCTTAACCAAAGGATGAAGAGCGAACGACCTTTGAAAGAAAATAGCCAAGGCAGAGACTTGCCCTTTCAAAGTACTAATCTGGAATCCCATATCCAGACCTCGTTGCAGATATTCCAGAATTCTAGGAATAGAAAATGCTCTACAGGGCAAAGCCCTGGATTCACACCAATCAATATAGGACTTCCAAGTCCTGTAATAAATGACAGAGGAAGACATCTTCCTAGCTCTAATAAGAGTCTGAATAACCGCATCAGAAAGACCTTCTTCTTTCAAGATGGAGACTTCAGCATCCATGCCGTCAAAGCCCGGCGTTCGTAAATTGGGGTAACAAAGTTGTCCCTGAGTGATGAGATCTGGAAGAAGAGGCAGATGGAACCGATCCACTGCCAGTCTTGCGACATCTGTGTACCACAGACATCTTGGCCACCTTGGCGCCACCAGAATTGCTGGCGCCTCCTCCAGTGCTAACTTGTGCACCACCTTGCTGATCATGGAGAATGGGGGAAACAGATATAGGAACCCCAGATCCTTCCAGGCCAGAGACATGGCATCCGCTGCCACTGCCAGAGGATCCTGGGATAGAGACACAAAAGCTGGCAGCTTGTGATTGTGACGAGAAGCCAACAGGCCCAACCGTGGAGTCCCCCACTTGTGACAGAGGAACTGAAAGACCCTTGGATTGAGAGACCATTCTCCCTGGCGAGAACATCCCCTGCTCAGGGAGTCCGCCTCCACATTCTCTATCCCCGGAATGTAAACTGCTGATATGCAGGGAACATTTTTCTCTGCCCACTGAAGGATCAGAGACACTTCCCGGAGGGCACCCGAACTGCGAGTCCCTCCCTGGTGATTGATGTATGCAACAGCTGTTCGGTTGTCTGACCGAATCTAAACTGGCAGACCCTGTAAGAAATGGGTCAGTCGAAGTAGAACAAGGCGTATGGCCCGAAGCTCTAATACATAGATTGGCGAATGAGCCTCCTGAGGCTCCCACAATCCTTGGAACTGATGCCTCTTCCAGAAGCCCCCCCAGCCTACCAGGCTGGTATCCGTGGTAACCAGTTCCCAATGCGGAGTCAAAAATGACTTGCCCATCTGGAGGTTGTGCGATATTAACCACCACTGAATGGACTGCAAAATGTGGGGAGACAATAGACAAGTCTGATTTAATGATAGTGGGCACCTGTCCCACTTTGCCAAGAGGAAGAGCTGAAGCGTCCTTATGTGAAACTGGGCAAATGGGACTGCCTCGAATGTAGCTACCATCAATCCCACTAGTCTCAATGCTAGACAGATAGACTGACGAGGGTTGGACAAGAATAGACGAATCAAGTCCTGAATCAGAACCATTCCAGAATCAGGCCCAGGAAGGGAATTTCCCTGGACGGACAGTGAGGATTTGGGGTAACTTATTACCCATCCGAACCTCTCTAGCGTAGAGACCACCATCCTGGTGTCCAACTCGGATTGTTCGAGGGAGGAGGCCGCGATAAGAAGATCGTCCAGAAAAGGCACAATGCGGATTCCCTGGACCCTGAATATAGCCATCACTCCTGCCAGCATCTTGGTAAAGACTCTTGGGGCCGAGGTAAGGCCGAATGGCAGGGCCACAAATTGATAATGATGGTCTTCTATCGAGAACCTGAGAAATCTCTGGTGACCCGGAAAATAGAAATGTGCAAATAAGCATCCTTGATGTCTATGGATGTCATGAAGTCCCCCTGACGGAGAGCATCGATCGTTGATCGCAGAGACTCCATGCGGAATCTTCTGAAACGGATAAAATGATGGAGTCTCCTTAGGTCTAGGATAGGCCGAATAGAGCCGTCCTTCTTGGGTACCGTGAATAGGTTGGAGTAAAACCCCAAACCCCTTTCCGCCGGAGGCTCTAGGCAGATGTCAGCCATGTTTAACAAATTAGCTACTGCTGCCCGCAGTCTCTGCGCAATTGCCGGATCTGACGGCATCTGGGACATGAAAAATCTGGGAGGAGGCCGGGACTCGAATTCCAGTTTGTAACCAGAAGAAACTACTTCCAGAACCCAAATTTTCTCCAAATAGGCGCAATCCCACAAACGGAAGCGCTGTAAGCGACTTCTTGGCTACAACATCCGCCGCCCACTGCCGCAACCATACTGACCGCCGAATGGCGATTAACAAGGCAGAGGTTCTGCTGCACATGAGTAGAGTATCATCTAAAGCAGAAAGTACAAAAGATGCAAACATCTCACAACGCTTAAGAGCGGCGTACTCATCAGAGGCCGGATCAAGCCCTGAGTTATTCATTTGGTCTCTCACAACAGACCTAATAGCCACCGACATAAGCGCTGAAGCGGCAACAGGCCGCAAGGCCGAGCCTACACTGGAAAAAGCGTGGCACGCCATTTGATCAATACGTTTGTCCTCTCCATCCTTGAGTGTAAGTGGAGTCAGGAAGTACAGGGGCATCCACCTCAGGAGGTGATGACCAACGTTTAACCGTATCAGCTGGAAAGGGATACTTTTTTGTCCCAGCCCAAGGGAATGCCATGAAGCCGCGCAGGCTACTCCCATTCTTTAAAAATAATATCATCAAAATGCTTTTGATTTGGAAATTCCAAACGAGGTTTAGAGGCTCCAAAGAATTCCCCTCTCTTGAGAGGGACTACTTCAGGAGGAGTAATAACAAAAACCTCAAATAACTGGGCAAGAGCTTTTGGGGTAACCACAACACTCTCTTCACCCTGCTCACTTTCAGTACCAACAAATTGCGGTTCGTCAGAAACCTCTGAATCCTCATATAATTCCCCTTCTTCTAACTGAGAAGGGTCAGACCAATCAAGCAATTCGCAATTGTCCAACTCACTTGCCAAGACGGCATGAGTCAAATGCTTTCTTTTAGCTGAGGCCTTCTTAGCCACAGAGGTAGACATAAATCCTTCAAGATGAGCCAATCTGGCACATAAATCAGAATGCGACTCACCACCCATGACAATATCAGTGGGGGTACTGACAAGATACGGCGGAGTAGGAGAAGAGGCAGTAGCCGCAGACCCTGAAGCCTGGGCCCCAGTTTGCTGCATAATGGTTAATTGTGCACAAGGGATGCAAGAACTGCGTTATCCCAAACAAGGGATGCCCCACATCCTATAACATTGCCGAGTCTGTGCCAAAGGAATTGCAAGGCCATTAACCTGAAATGCCTCCATATGATGCTTTAGTATTATACTTATAATTGATTATAGTCGCCAAGTATATCTGGATTTTACGCAATTGCTACCCGGGATGACCCTTCAAGTCCCAAGTGGGAGGTTTTTTTTGGTTTTGTTTTTTCAAAAAATACCATTTTGTGAGTACTCACCTGAAAAATGGATATTATCGGTGTGCCACACACCCCGCTTCCCTTTTAATACTTACGATCGGGTTACTCCACCAGCAGGTGGCGACGTGCAGGGAGAAGTCTTGAAAACGAGCCCCTTCCGGCCTATATATACCTGGGACCTCCCACTGAATCACCAGTTATTTAAAAAGCAGAAAGGCAAGGTACCAGGAAATCCAACGGTAACCTCAAAATAAAGAAAAGCTTCACCATATAAAGGATTCGGGATACCGAAAAGGGCGGGTGAAGCGGGGTGTGTGGCACACCGATAATATCCATTTTTCAGGTGAGTACTCACAAAATGGTATTATTCTCAGTGTGCCACACACCCCGCTTCCCTTTTAATACTTACGATCGGGACATCCAAAAGCAGTGTCCACAAGGGATGGGTATCCAAAGGTGAAGCATAACTTAAATGACTGCAGTCTGCAGAACTTTGCGGCCAAACACAGCATCCGCTGAGGCCCGCACATCAACCTTGTAAAACTTAGAAAAAGTATGAACAGAAGACCAAGTAGCGGCCTTACAAACTTGTTCAACAGAAGCTTGGTGCTGAAAAGCCCAAGACGCTCCAACGGCGCGAGTAGAATGAGCAGTGATACGAAAAGGGGGAACTTTCCCATTAGCAGAATAGGCCGCAATAATGGCCTGACGTATCAATTTGCTAATGGAAGATTTGACCGGCGCCAAACCCTTCCTAGGCCCACAGGGCATAACAAAAAAGGCATCAGTCTTACGAAAAGGAGAAGTAATAATCAAATAGTACTTAACACAGCGTACTACATCCAAACAATGCAAAACCCTCTCCTTGTCATTCTTAGGCTTAGGACACAGGGAGGGAAGAACAATATCCTGATTCAAATGAAAAGCAGAAACAACCTTAGGAAGAAAGTCTGGTTTGAACCGAAAGACCACCTTGTCCTGATGCCTCTCAAAGTAGGGCGCCTGAATAGACAAGGCCGCCAACTCCGAGACACGCCGAACCGAAGTGATAGCTACCAAGAAGACAATCTTCTGAGTCAGGGTAGACAAAGGGAGGAGCCTGAAGAACAGAAAGAACCAAATTCAAGTCCCAGACAGGGAGTAATGGTTTCCTGGGAGGCCGCACATGCGTAACCCCCTGGAAAAAAGTTTTAACTAAAGGAAGAAGCGCGAAACGCTTCTGAAAAAAGATAGATAAGGCAGAAACCTGCCCTTTCAAAGTACTCAGCTGAAGACCAGAGTCCAGCCCTGATTGTAAAAACTCCAGAATCCTGGAGACCGAAAAGACCCTACAAGGCAAAGACCTAACCTCACACCAAGCGATATACGCTTGCCAAGTCCTATAGTAGGTGATAGAAGAAGACCTCTTTCGGGCAGCGATCAGAGTCTTAATAACCGACTCAGAAAGACCCTCCTCCTCCAAGATGGAGGTCTCAGCAGCCAAGCCGTCAAAACCAGCGTTGGTAAACTGGGGTAAGACAGCCGACCCTGAATGAGCAGATCGGGCCGAAGAGGCAGAACGAGCTGATTCACTTTCAGCCAAACGATGTCTGCGCACCACACTCGTCTTGGTCCTCTTGGGGCCATGAGAATGGTGGACACCCTCTCCAGAACCAGCTTCCGTACCACTCAGCCTAGCATGAGTATCGGAGGAAACAGGTACAGAAAACCCGGGTTCCCCCGGCTCAGGGATATGGCTTCCGCCGCCCGAGCCAGAGGATCCTGGGAGGGTGACGCAAAGATCGGGAGCCTGCAATTGTGGAAAACAGGACCACCTCCGGTGTCCCCCACCGGAGCAGACTGCAGACTGCCGAGAGACAAGGAACATGTGTCTTCGCCCAGGTCAGGATCAGGGACTCCACTCTGAGAGCACCCAGACTGGAAGTCCCTCCCTGATGATTGAAGTAAGCAACCGCTGCTTGACTGTCCGAGCGTAGCTGAACCAGAAGGCCCAGACCATGATGGGACAAAAGAGCAAGAACCAGACGGAAGGCTCTCAGCTCCAGAACAGACGGCCGAGGATTGGAAAGAAGGATCCAAACCAACTCCTGAATCAGACAGACCTTGGACTGAGTGAGCAACACCCTGTGTTGACCGAAATCCGACCGTATTCCCTGAAAGGACACCACCCTGGCTAGAGCAAGGGGGGACCTGGGAAGTTTGAAAAACTTCAGATGCAGGACGGGGCAAGCTGACCCGTCCTTCTAGGGGACTGTGAAGAGAATGGTGTAAAAATCGAGGCCCACCTCTAAGTGCGGCACCCGCCGGATGACCGCCATTTCCAGGAAAACCCGAGAGGGAGGGCGAGACTCGAACTCCGGCGACACTACCTCCCTGATCTATGTGTCTGGAGACTCCCGGCCTTAAACCAGGGAGGAGTGTCGCAATTGTCCCCCCACCCGCACGAGTGAGGGCAGCCCCTCATTGTTGAGCGGGCTTAGCAGTAGGTTTGGGCTTGGCGCCCCAGGACTGACCGGGACGGCCACGACCTCTTCCCCGGGACCAACCTACAGCCCCGGTAACGGGAAGGGAAGCCCCTCCGCCCGCTCTGGCTCCTCGAAAGGAGGGACTAAAGGAACTTGCACCCCTGAAGGAGCGACGAGGTTTCTTGAATTGAGGCAACTTACCATCCTTGGTAACAGCATCCAATTTCTCGCCAAAAAGGCGTAAACCTACGAAGGGTAACGCTGTAAGCGCCTTTTTAGAATTAAGGTCCGCCGTCCACTGGCGCAGCCATATAGACCGACGAATAGCCACCTGCAATGCCGCTGTCCTGCTACTCGTCGCAAGAGCATCGTCCTGAGCAGTCAGGGCAAAAGAAACAAACAACTCACACTGCTTGAGAGAGCTAATCATATCACAAGCGGGATCAATATCTGCAAGCAGATCCCTAATCATGGATCTAACAGCCAGCAAAAGAAGCGCCGAAGCACAAATTGGCCGTAGTGTCGAGCCGGCACTGATAAAACCATGGCGAGCCAATTGATCAATCCGACGATCCTCACCATCCTTAGTGGTAGTGGTGCCAGAAAGGTGCAAAGCAGCCGGGCCAGTCAACCCCAACACCGGGGTGTCGACTTCGGGGGGCACTGACCAAAGCTTCACCAAGTCCTCTGGAAAGGGATAACGCTTATCCCAATTAGGAGGAGTTTCAGCCAGGCGCGCGGGTTGTTCCCGTTCCTTAAGGACAAGCTTCTCAAAGTGCCTGGGAAACACCAAACGCGGCTGGGGTACATCAAACAACTCACCTTTTGGCAGAGGGACCACTGCAGGCGGATCCAAGGCCAAAACTTTAAACATTTGAGCCAAAATGGAAGGAGTGTCAAGGGACAACCCCACAGCCTGATCACCAGCAGTATCAAACAATAGCTGGTCTGCAGGCTCATCCGATTCCTCAAGAAGTTCCCCCTCCTCATCAGGGAGACAATCGGAATAATCCAAAAATTCAGATACCTCATCCTCCGGGGCAGGTACTGCTGGAGCAAGGTGCTTCCGCCTTGCCGTAGCCTTCTGAGCCACTGAAGCGGAGACAATTTTCTCGAAGTTGGCCAACCGCGCATGCACCTCGAAATGCGAATCCCCATTTTTGACAGTGTCACACGGGGTCCGGACTAGGTTGGGGGGGATAGGAGATGACGGAAATTGCGAGGAGCCAGAAGCCGGAGCAACGGACTGGCGCGCAATGTTCTGCTGAGCACATGGAACACATAATATGACATCATCGCCTGGGAGCGGAACCCCACAGCCCCCACACAACCTGGATGGTCCCAAGGAGCCATTTCCGGTAACATTGGAAGCCTCCATATGGTGAATTTATGGTATTCGCAACAACCCAGGGTTTTACGCAATAAGCAACCCGGGATGCCCCTTTATAATTAAAGTCCCGGAAGTGGGAGGATTTTTTTTTTTTTAAACCTAGGAAAAATCCCAATTTAGAGACTAGCCAGGTATAACAGACCGGGAGAGCCACTGCAGTGAGGGGATCCCAGAATCTGTGGGGGAAAAGAGACCACAGTCAGTCCCCCAGCTACAATCATACATAACCAATAAGGCAAACATATATGGCTAGCTTAAACATCTTGAATAAATATACATGACAGACAGAGACTGCCATTTGGAAGGGAAGTATTGCTTTATATAAATAAGATTGTTTAAAGCGAGTTCAGGAGCTTTTGCGAGTTCCAGTTGTATTTTCAAGTGAGGTTGTATTATAAGTGAGGGGACTTTTTATTAAAGGAAGGTAGAGGGAAAAAAAAAAGAGAATTGTTGTTTTTTTTTTTTTTTCTCTCTCTTTCTTTCTTGTATTGCAGGCTTTAGCCTTGCATTTGATTACATTGGTTGCTCCCATCTGATAGAAAGCAGTTACCTGAGTGGGGGTGGTCCTGCCTAATTAGCAGCCTATTTATTTCAGCTGAGCCCAGCCTTATGACTGTTTGCCAGACAAAGACTGCCATTTGGAAGGGAAGTATTGCTTTATATAAATAAGATTGTGTGAGAAGGGTATGGTTTGGGAGAACAGATATCTGCCCTTGAAATGGTTAAACTGTGAATGGTAAGCCTTGGGTGTGTCTCTGGTAACCAAAGGGTTAACACAGACACAGTATAAGCAAGATTGATAGTCTGTGTTGTCGATGTTGGCCATAGCTAACATAGACAGATTGTAAAATACGTACTGGGACCTGCTTGTTCTGGAGTGAGTGAGGTTGGTAGTGGGACGCTCACTCCACCCGGGGGTTCGGTCCGGGGCTTTCACAGCCCGCAGCTGTGGATCCTCGGGTCCTAATTTAAAGCTCACTGCCGATCTGAAGAGTGTGGCCATACCCGGAGAGCTGACTGCTGGACTAGAGGAGCTATTGAACGGGCCACACAACGCTTGTGATTGGTAACTGTGGGCCGGATAGCCAGTCCCACGTATAGCTAGGGTTTGTTACATATTAGTGAGTTGCTTAGCCGAGCAGGATTTATTTTTGTTTAAGCCTGATGTTAAGGCCCTGTGGTTGTTGGAAGCTACAAGTGTGAAATAAAAACACTTGAATTGAACTGTATCCTGGCTGTGACCCTGCTTACTGCACAGCTACCAAGTATCTACCAGAGCGGTTCCCCACAATTGTTTAAAGCGAGTTCAGGAGCTTTTGCGAGTTCCAGTTGTATTTTCAAGTGAGGTTGTATTATAAGTGAGGGGACTTTTTATTAAGGGACTTTATATTGGGACTTCAAGTGTTCCTATTGCCTATGTGCTAAAATAAGAAGGTAAAAGCCAAAGTTGCTGCATCTGTGAGTACTAAAATTGTTTTTACTGCTGTATTGTAACTAGGATAATGGCTAGCAATATTGGAGGTCTACTTCAGTGCACAGTTTGTCATATGTATATGTCAGGAAACCGGGCGTCACGTGGTCCCACTACTAACCAGAGACCGCCGCACATGCCCACCGGGTTCCCCAAAACCTTGTCCGACCCTCTTATTATTAGGGTAACCAGGCAAACCGCCTTTGGACACACAAATTCCGGGTTTAAGGCAAGAAGACAGCTCAATTAAATATACGTTTTAATGGCTATAAGCACGCTAGGCAGGGTTTACAAGCATTTAACTATAAAGAAGTATGGAATATTACAGATTAAATAACTATGTGATTCTGAGATGGGTTACAACAGATATGCAATACACAGAGACAATAACAAGCAAAGTTTACCTCAAGCATGCGGCGTGGTGTGGAGCTCTTACAAGGGGGTGTGTCAAGAGCTTCTGGTTATGGTGATGGTGATGGACACCCCTGGATATGCCGGCCGCATAACCCCCTTCCGATGAGTGACACCAGCCTGGTTTTTGACCATCCAATTTATGCTGCCAGGCTATCCATCTCCCCTCCCCATTGTGGGAGGGGATGTTACCTCCCATTTTTTAGAGGGGGATTTTGCCCTAAAACCCTTTTTGGAGCTATAACTTGGAGCAGGGGGGGTCACACTGCCTTGCGAGCGGTACCAACCTATCGGCCAGGCACACCTGAACGCGTTAAGTCCAGGGACCGGGTCTTAATTCAGTCCAGAACCTTAGTTCTCCGTTTACCGGTTTCTGTCTTGTTTCTAGGCCTGTTTTTTACTATGCTCCGGTGCGGCTTTGGGAGCCGGTTCTGGTTCTGTAACCAGTTTGGCATTAGGACACATGGCATCCGCGATACGGCCCATAAACTATCGGTGCCGTGCGTCTGCCCTGTTACATGTAGTTCTGACACAATCCCAGCAGGGGATTTCCTGAGACGTAGCCTCACTGGCAACTTCCCAGCTGGGGGTGTTATACAACAGCAGGAGGCATGCTGGCTGCAGCCTAGCTTGTGACCAAAAGGCAGGAATCAAACACCCCAGGGGGTTTGTTTAGAGCTTTCACACATCCCTGCCAAACATCTCTTCCGCATAGCTAAGGGACGTGTGCATTTGTCTCCTGACAAGGGGCACAGCTTCTTATTATTAAGGGGAAGATGGAATTAGAAGGGACCATTAAAGTCTGGAATAAAAACAGGGAGGAGAAATTTAAGGAAAATTAAGCGGGGTTCCTTCACATCTCCCTTCTTTAGAGGGTGCTAGGGGCCAGAACCTGTCGGTGCTGACCCATGCACCCACTGGCTACCTCCCCCTGCCGGGATAGGCCATCTGCATATCCATGGTCTCGGCCCTTTCTGTGGCGGATGTCAAATTGGTACTGTTGGAGAGCCAGGCTCCACCGCAACACTCTCCCATTGGTTCCAGAAACCATGTGTAGCCAGCGGAGGGGGTTATGATCGGTCTCCACAATGAAGTGGCGACCATACAAATATGGCTGCAGCCGCTGCAGTGACCGTACAATGGCGAGACACTCCTTCTCCATGACTGAATATGCCACTTCCCTGGGTAGGAGCTTGCGGCTCAAGTACAAGATGGGGTGCTCCTGACCCGTCGGGTCGACCTGGCTCAGCACGGCGCCGAGGCCAAAATCACTGGCATCCGTTTGCACTATAAACGGCCGCGCAAAGTCGGCCGCTTGGAGTACGAGAGAGCTGCAGAGGGCATCTTTCAGTGCCTGGAAGGCTGTCTCACAGTCACGGATCCAATTTACCGCGGAGGGCAGCTTTTTCCTGGTGAGGTCCGTCAAAGGCTTGGCCAGGGTACTATAGTGGGGAACGAACCTCCTATAGTATCCAACAGTGCCCAAAAAGGACTGCACCTGGGTTTTGGTCCTAGGGGTTGGCCAGGAGGCGATTGCCTCCACCTTCCCCGGTTCAGGTTTCAGGGTCCCCCCTCCTACCCTATGCCCTAGGTACTGGACCTCGCCCATGCCCAACTGGCACTTTCCTGGCTTGATGGTCAAACCTGCTCGCCGGACCCGCCCGAGCACCTGCCACAGGTGCTCTAGGTGTTCCTCCCATGTGGGACTGAAGACTGCAATGTCATCCAGGTACGCAGCTGCGTACCCCTCTAGTCCCTGGAGCAAGGTGTTGACCATCCGCTGGAAAGTGGCAGGGGCATTTCTCATGCCAAACGGCATGACGGTGGATTCGTATAGTCCGAATGGGGTAATGAAGGCCGACCGCTCCCTAGCCTCGGGGGACAGCGGAATCTGCCAGTATCCCCGGCTCAGGTCCATGATGGTCAGGTACCTCGCCCCGGCCAGGAGGTCATCGATGCACGGCATGGGGTATGCATCGGCAGCCGTGACAGCATTGAGTCCCCGGTAGTCCATGCAGAACCGGAGGGTCCGGTCCTTCTTGGGGACAAGGCCCACCGGGGAGGCCCAAGCACTGCTGGATGCTTGGATGACCCCTAGCTGCAACATCTCGTCAATCTCTTGACGCATTTGCTGCTGGACCTCCAGGGAGACACGGTAGGACGCCCGTCGGATCGGAGGGTGAGTCCCGGTGTCCACATGGTGGACGGCTAGCTTAGTTCGTCCGCGCTTGCTGTCGAACAAGTCTCGGAAGGGGTGCAGGGTGGCCCAGAGCTGGGCCCGTTGGTCGGCTGTCAGTTGGGGACCAATCTGGGCATCCTCAAGGGTCCCCCCCTCCTTGACCTGGGCCAGCATATCCAGGAGGGTTTCAGCTTCCCCCTCCTCTGGCAGATTGCAGATCGGGAGAACACACGCTTCCCGCTCATGATGTGCCTTCATCATGTTCACGTGGAAGGCCTTCCGCCGTCCTCGGGGCAGGGTCTAGGGTGACTAGGTACGTTACGGCATTGAGCTGCTGGTGCACGAGATAGGGACCTTCCCAGGCCGCCTGAAGCTTATCCTGGGGTACCGGGACCAGCACCCACACCTTTTGGCCCACCTGGTAGGTCCGATCACAGGTGTTCTGGTCGTACCACCTCTTCTGCTTGGCCTGGGCCTGTACCATGTTGTCGTGCACCAGCTGCGCCAAGGCCTGCATCTTGTCCCGGAAGCGCATCACATACTCGATGACTGACACCTTGGGGGGGGCCAGATCCCCCTCCCAAGCCTCCTTCACCAGGGCCAGGGGTCCCCGCACACGTCGTCCGTACAGGAGCTCGAAGGGGGAGAATCCGGTTGAGGCCTGTGGGACCTCCCTGTAGGCAAACAGTAGGTGAGGGAGATACCGCTCCCAGTCGCGCCCGTGGGCATCAACCAACATCTTAAGCATCTGCTTCAGAGTGCCGTTGAACCGTTCACAGAGACCATTGGTCTGTGGGTGGTACGGGCTGGTCACCAGATGTTGCACCTGGATCTGCTTACAGAGAGACTCCATCAGCTGTGACATGAACTGGGTTCCCCGATCGGTGAGCATTTCCTGGGGGAAGCCTACCCGAGAAAATATTTCCAGTAAGGCAGTGGCCACCTTGTCGGCCCGAATGGATGATAAGGCCACTGCCTCCGGGTACCGTGTGGCATAATCTACTACCGTTAGTATGAAGCGTTTCCCGGAGCTGCTGGGGATGGACAGGGGTCCGATCAAATCCACAGCTACCCTCCTGAAAGGCTCCTCTATAATTGGCAGAGGTACCAGCGGTGCTTTGGGGCGAGGCCCGGCCTTCCCCACCTTCTGACAGACCTCACACGAACGGCAGTAGGCGGCCACATCGGCCCCCATTTTTGGCCAGTAGAAGTGCTGGGCTAGTCTGGCTCTGGTCTTGGTGACCCCCAAGTGTCCCGCCATCAGAATCTCGTGCGCAACCCGCAACAACTCCGCCCGGAAGGGGTAGGGGACCAACATCTGTCAGTCCCTAGGCCACTCCTCTGGTGAACCCTGCGAGACCGTCATGCGGTACAGCCGTCCTTGGTCCCAGACAACTCGTCTGTTCCTTGAGAGCATTCAGGCTGTCATCGGCTTCCAAAGCCGCCTGAAACCCTTGGCTGGACGTGGCCAGTACTGAAGAGACGGCCATGTCCTCAGACCGCTCCTCCGAATCTGTCACCTGACCTCCATCTGTCCTGGCAGCCACTTGGTTGGAAGGGAGCACACCGTCAGGCCCCTGAGGTGCCCCTGGGCCCCTAGCGCCCCCACTGCGGGTGACAGCGGCCACAGCCACGGCGGCCGCTGGTAGCGCTAGTTCCCCTTTGGCTTCCAACCAAGTTGCCAGACCAGACTGGCCGGCCTGGGCCCTTAATACCCCAGGAGTGAAGTCATCCTGCACTGTGGACTCAGCTAGGGGCCCCACATCTCCTGGGACAGCCCCTCCCTCATCTGCAGGTCCTACCACCCCCCTTGCTTGTCCCTGGCCCCTTGCGGTCGGGTTGATCTCTGGGGACAAGAGATTGCAACCGACTGGGTCGCCCTCCTCTTCCCCGAGGGAAGAAGGACACCCCACTTCACCCACACCCACATTCCCTGTAGCAGGCAGGTTATAACCATTACTCTCGACCGCACACATTGTCTCATGCATTACATTACTGTCTAGGGGACCAGACCTTGGGGGTTCAGTGGCCACATAGTGAGACACTAGCCGCCCCAAGTCTGTCCCTAGCAAAACACTGGCAGGGATATTCGGCGACACCCCCACCTCCCGCACACCCTGTCCAGCACCCCAGTCCAAATAAACCTTGGCAACAGGCAATGCTGGTTCAGTTCCTCCAATGCCGGAGACCATAAGGGTCTTCCCGGGCACCAAATCCTGTGGGGACACCAACTGTGGTCGCACCAGGGTCATCTCAGCACCAGTGTCCTTAAGTCCCATGGCCACAGCCTGGCCTACAGTGACGGGCTGTATGTTGTCCCGATATCGCCCTGCCCCCTCACCAACACATAACACAGTGGAGGGGCGCTGGGCTGCACCCCGCTGGCGCTGGGGGCAGTCGGTCCTAAAGTGTCCTGGTTGGTTGCAGTGGTGGCACAGTGGGGGTCCCCCTTGCCTGGAAAAGCGGGTGGGGGCAGGGGTCCTGGGCTGAGGGGCACGTACAACAGACGCCAGCGGCGGCTTACCCACTTTCCAGCTGGCAGGTTTCCGGGGCTCCTGGGCTCTGTTGTGACTGTACTCATCTGCAAGGGCGGCCGTTGCTGAGGCCCCCTCTGGCTTCCGGTCGCGCGGCATTCCTCGCGTTCAGCTTGTGCCCGGCGTTCCTCGCGTTCAGCCCGGCGTTCCTCGCGCTCACGTTCACGGCGTTCCTCGATCTCGGCCTGCACCTGGCGTTCCTCCATGAGGAGCTGATAGGAGCCGCGGTCTCCCGCCCGGAGACTTGCCATAGCAGCATGCAGGAGAGCAGCTGAGCTTGCTTGGCTGGGGGGGCCGGCAGGCAGGGCTCGGTCCTCTGGGATGCTGAGGGCTGGTGACCGGCTTCTGGGAGAGCCCTGGCTGGGCCCCTCTGCACCCAGTATATCATCGGCAGCCACATCCCTGCTTCTGGCCCTGGTGCCACTTGCCATGCCTGCAACTGCTCTATTGCACACCGTAATCACACAACTACTGTAACCACTCTCAGAATATGCCTAGCGTTGAGCTGATCTTAAGATCCCAGCAACAGAAAAGCCGCTGCTAGTAATCTTTAGTGTATGAGAGTATGGGGCCCACACTCACTTACACTATTTGCCTTATCCCAAACCACTGCCACCAAATTGTCAGGAAACCGGGCGTCACGTGGTCCCACTACTAACCAGAGACCGCCGCACACACCCACCGGGTTCCCCAAAACCTTGTCCGACCCTCTTATTATTAGGGTAACCAGGCAAACCGCCTTTGGACACACAAATTCTGGGTTTAAGGCAAGAAGACAGCTCAATTAAATATACGTTTTAATGGCTATAAGCACGCTAGGCAGAGTTTACAAGCATTTAACTATAAAGAAGTATGGAATATTACAGATTAAATAACTATGTGATTCTGAGATGGGTTACAACAGATATGCAATACACAGAGACAATAACAAGCAAAGTTTACCTCAAGCATGCGGCGTGGTGTGGAGCTCTTACAAGGGGGTGTGTCAAGAGCTTCTGGTTATGGTGATGGTGATGGACACCCCTGGATATGCCGGCCGCATAACCCCCTTCCGATGAGTGACACCAGCCTGGTTTTTGACCATCCAATTTATGCTGCCAGGCTATCCATCTCCCCTCCCCATTGTGGGAGGGGATGTTACCTCCCATTTTTTAGAGGGGGATTTTGCCCTAAAACCCTTTTTGGAGCTATAACTTGGAGCAGGGGGGTCACACTGCCTTGCGAGCGGTACCAACCTATCGGCCAGGCGCACCTGAACGCGTTAAGTCCAGGGACCGGGTCTTAATTCAGTCCAGAACCTTAGTTCTCCGTTTACCGGTTTCTGTCTTGTTTCTAGGCCTGTTTTTTACTATGCTCCGGTGCGGCTTTGGGAGCCGGTTCTGGTTCTGTAACCGGTTTGGCATTAGGACACATGGCATCCGCGATACGGCCCATAAACTATCGGTGCCGTGCGTCTGCCCTGTTACATGTAGTTCTGACACAATCCCAGCAGGGGATTTCCTGAGACGTAGCCTCACTGGCAACTTCCCAGCTGGGGGTGTTATACAACAGCAGGAGGCATGCTGGCTGCAGCCTAGCTTGTGACCAAAAGGCAGGAATCAAACACCCCAGGGGGTTTGATCAGAGCTTTCACACATCCCTGCCAAACATCTCTTCCGCATAGCTAAGGGAGGTGTGCATTTGTCTCCTGACAAGGGGCACAGCTTCTTATTATTAAGGGGAAGATGGAATTAGAAGGGACCATTAAAGTCTGGAATAAAAACGGGGAGGAGAAATTTAAGGAAAATTAAGTGGGGTTCCTTCACAGTATACACTTCAGGAGCAGCAGTTCCCGGGTGAATACCTCTGTGGTAAATGTGAGCAAATTGCAAACCTGGAAGCTCGGGTTAGAGATCTGGAGGAGCAAAATGCAAGACTGAGGAGGATTGACAATATGGAAAAGAGTTTTCTGCTCACTGAGCAGGTAGTAAATGGGGTAGATACAGAGGGTGGAGAAATGGGTCAGGAGGAGCAGATAAGTAGCTGGGTAAATGTAGATAGAGGGAGTAGAAAGGGTGCACAGAAAAGGAAGGCCATTCCTGTGTCTGCGCACCCTAGCAAAATTGCCAAGTTGGGTAATGATGCAAGAGTGTCAGTCTCAGAAATGGCAGCCCTAGCAGATACTGTTCTCCCTAACAGCCGGGAGAACAGCCCAGCTAGTGAGCGGGTGCTTGGGACTGCAGGTAGGACTAGACAGTTAGTGGTCATAGGGGATTCTATTATCAGGCGGACTGATAGAATAATTTGTCACCAAGACCGCCTCAACCGAATGGTTTGCTGTCTCCCTGGTGCCAGGGTTCGGCATGTGGTGGAAAGGGTGGACAAATTACTGGGAGGGGCTGGGGATGACCCAGCGGTCGTGGTCCATGTGGGGACCAATGACAGAATTAATGGGAAATGGAGGATCCTTAAGAATACATTTAAGGAATTAGGCACCAAGTTGAAGGGAAGGACCTCCAAGGTTGTATTCTCTGGAATACTGCCAGTGCCATGCGCTACACATGAAAGACAGCGGGAGCTTAGAGAGTTAAACGCATGGCTCAAGTCCTGGTGCAGGGCAGAGGGATTTGGGTTCCTAGAGCACTGGGCTGACTTTTCATTGGGGTACAAACTGTATTCTAAAGATAATTTGTACCTGAATGGAAGGGGGGCTGCTGTGCTGGGTAAGAGGATACTAGAGGGGGTGGAGAGTTATTTAAACTAGTGATGAGGGGGGAGGGCAAGAGTGAAAATAAAAGTGAAGACAGGTTACTTAGGGGACAGCATATGATGGTGGGTGGAGAATTAGAAGGGGGGAGGACTGCTATGATGGATAAGGAGATCCATGAGTTGCAAACCAGCAGTAAAAAATTAGACGGATGCATTACTGCAGGAACTAATACTATACCCCAATGTGTCAAACTAGATAGGAACATAAAGTGTATGTTCACAAATGCCAGAAGTCTGGCAAGTAAAGTGGGGGAGCTTGAGGCTCTGGTGCTGGCAGAGAATATTGATGTTGTTTGATGTGGCTGAGACATGGCTGGATTCCACACATGACTGGACTGTCAATCTACAAGGTTTTGCTCTTTTTCGGAAAGACAGAGCAAAAAGGAAAGGGGGTGGCGTGTGTCTTTATGTAAAGCAAGAACTCAAAGCATATATTAATGAGGGGATACTAGCAGAAGATTGTGAGGATGTAGAATCCTTGTGGGTAGAAGTAGGGGGCGATATAAACAATGCTAAAATACAGTTTGGTGTAATCTATAGGCCCCCAAATATAACTGAGGAAATAGAGGGTCAACTGCATAAACAGATAGAGCGGGCATCACAGGCTGGTACAGTGGTGGTGATGGGGGACTTCAACTATCCAGGAATCGACTGGAGACATGGTTCTGCTTCCACTACAAGGGGGAGAGCATTCCTCAGCTTGCTACAAGATAATTATATGAATCAGTTCGTGGAGGCACCAACTAGGGGTGATGCTATTCTAGATCTGGTAATATCAAATAATGATGACCTGATGGGGGCAGTAACAGTCCGTGAAAATCTTGGTAACAGTGACCACAATATAATTGTATTTAACATAAACTGTAAGAAAGATTTTCTTCCTGGGAAGGCAAAAACATTAAATTTTAGAAAGGCCAACTTCCCCAGGCTCAGAGCTGCACTCAAGGACATAGACTGGGAGCACCTGTTCAGGAATAAGGATACAGATGCCAAATGGGAGTGCTTTAAATCAATTGTGAGTAGCAACGTTGCAAAATGTATTCCTACGGGTAACAAATATAAGCAGCTAAAGTTAAACCCCTCATGGCTGACACCTGCGGTTAAAAGGGCAATAAAGAACAAAAAAAGGGCATTTAAACATTACAAGGCTGAACTCTCAGCTGTAACACTTGAACAGTATAAACTAGTAAATAAAGTGTGTAAGAAAGAAATAAGGTTGGCAAAAGCACAAAATGAACGAGATGTGGCCAAAGAAAGCAAAACAAACCCTAAACAATTTTTCAAATATATTAATTCGAAGAAAACTAAATCAGAACAGGTAGGTGCCCTAATTAATGATAATGGGGAAATGGTCACTGGGGATGAGGATAAGGCAGAGCTGTAAAATGGATTCTTTAGCTCTGTGTATACAATAGAAGCGCAAGGAGCCAACACAGGAGATGCCACTGATAGTAATAGCCCAAGTATAATAATTAACAAGCTAAACGTGGATATCATCCAAGAAAAACTCAATAATTTAAATGTGAATAAGACTGGAGGACCAGATGGACTTCACCCAAGAGTTCTCAAAGAACTCAGTTCCGTTATCTCGTCACCTCTGTTGTTGATCTTTAAAGACTCACTAGCAACTGGTATAGTGCCAAGGGACTGGCGCAGGGCAAATGTGGTGCCCATTTTTAAAAAGGGCTCTAGGTCTTCTCCGGGCAATTACAGACCTGTTAGCTTAACATCCATTGTGGGGAAATTGCTTGAGGGACTATTAAGGGACAACATACACGAATATGTAACTATCTATAATATTATAAGTGACAACCAACACGGTTTTACTAAGGACAGAAGCTGCCAAACTAACCTGATTGGCTTCTATGAGGAGGTGAGTAGAAGCCTGGACAGAGGTGCGGCTGTGGATATAGTTTTTCTGGATTTTGCAAAAGCATTTGACACTGTCCCCCATAGCCGCTTATTGGGGAAATTGAGATCTTCAGGATTAGAAAACGCAGTTTGTAACTGGATTGAAAACTGGCTGAAGGATCGTGGGCAGAGAGTTGTGGTTAATGATACCTACTCTGAATGGTTACCAGTTGTAAGCGGTGTACCCCAGGGTTCATTGCTGGGCCCACTATTATTCAACTTGTTTATAAACGACATAGAAGATGGAATTAAAAGCACTGTCTCTATTTTTGCAGATGACACAAAGATATGTAGCACAGTGCAGTCTATTGAAGATGTTCACAAGCTTCAGGCTGACTTGGACACATTGAGTGTCTGGGCATCCACTTGGCAAATGAAGTTCAATGTGGAAAAATGTAAAGTCATGCACTTGGGGTCTAATAACCCGAAGGCAACATATGTCCTCGGGGGAGTAAAACTGGGAGAGTCACTTGTTGAGAAGGATCTGGGGGTACTAGTAGATCACAGACTAAATAACAGCATGCAATGCCAAGCAGCTGCTTCCAAGGCCACCAAGATATTATCGTGCATTAAAAGAGGCATGGAATCACGGGATAGAGATGTAATTTTGCCTCTTTACAAGGCACTGGTGAGCCCTCACCTGGAATATGCCGTCCAGTTCTGGGCACCCGTTCATAGAAAGGACGCCCTGGCTCTGGAAAGGGTGCAAAGGAGAGCCACCAAACTAATAAAGGGAATGAAAGATCTTAGTTATGAGGAAAGATTACGAGAATTAAATCTGTTTAGTCTTGAGAGGAAGCGATTGCGGGGGGACATGATTAACTTGTATAAATATATAAATGGACCATACAAAAAATATGGGGGGACACTATTTCACGTAAAATCCTCTCTAAGGACAAGGGGGCACTGCCTTCGATTGGAAAAAAAAGAAATTTAGTCTCCGGAGGCGACAATCGTTTTTTACCATAAGAACTATAAATCTATGGAATAGCCTCCCACAGAAGCTTGTTACAGCATCAACCGCTGACAGCTTCAAAAAAGGATTAGATGCTTATTTTGAAGAAAATAACATTAACAGTTACTACTAGTGGTTATCAACAAAAAAAAAATTAAGACAAAAAATAAAATAAATAGCTTCCCCTATGAAATAAAAAATAACTTCCCCCTACCCCAACACCCTTGGTTGAACTTGATGGACATATGTCTTTTTTCAACCGTATTAACTATGTAACTATGTAACTATGTAATTTCAAGGAAAAAGCAGAGTGCAAAAAATCAGAGCACATACTGTGTATCAATACATGCCCCTACACATTACACATACATATATATATATACATACCTGTACATACATACACATACATATCTAAATATAAATACATATATATATATATATATATATATATATACACACATACCTACACATTAAATATATATATATATATATATATATATATATATATATATATATATGCGAATACACACCACAAAGGTAAAGTGAACAATCGCAGCCACTGGAGCACATATCCCACCTATGTGAAAAAACAACATTCCCCCACAAGTAGAAATGCCCCTGGGAGAAAAATGCTGCACAAGCAGCCATAGCATAAGAACGGCCCCACGTGCGCAATGGTGGGGCCGTTTTACCTGTGTAGTTTTCAGCTGCAAGGAAGCTCTTCCCCCACCGGCTGCAGCGTCCAGGTCTCTAATGAGACCAGGGGCGAGGGGCGGGCCCCGCAAAAGGAGGGAAAAACAAACAGTCAAAAACAGGCCCCAGCAGCCCTGGCCATGTGCTGACACTTTTTCACAGTAAAGTAAAGCACTCATGCACATTACACACACCCCCCCTTTAGCGAAGGGAGAAGGGACTGAGCGGGAGAAGGTGACCTAAAGGGAACATCGGGACAGGGGCATCCCAAATCCGGATCACCAGCCGGATAGCCGCATTGCCCCACAAGTGGGGTTCGAGCGGAGGAGATAAGCTCCTAGGCACCTAAAGTGCCATCTACCTTTGCCCAGCCCGCAGCCTAGGCTGGGAGGCTTCCATTTAAAGTGGACCAACACCCAGGATTTTGACTATCCTGGGTCTTGGTCCACTTCGGTGGGGCACCCCCGATCGGGGATCTGCTGTGTGAAACCCCCCCGAACCCCCCGAACAACTCACCTCTCCCCGCTCCCAGCGCCGACGGACAAGCCGCGGACAAGCGGCTCCTCCGCCGCCGCCTCCCGCGCGTCCCTCTTGACGTGCGCGTGCCCGCCATTCACAGACGGTCGGCGCGGGCGTGCGCACATCTAGAGGGGCGCGAGGGAGGCGGCGGCGGCCGGCCGTCGCCGAAGATAAGGTAAGGAGTTTGGGGTGTTTGGGGGGTTTCACCCCGCCAATCGCCGATCTCGGATGTCCCGCGGGGAGGGAGGTGATCTTATAGATTCCCGGGCCGATCACCCGTGGGTGTTGGTCCACTTTAACTAAGCATAATAAACACACAAGAACTGGGCAGAAATAGACCAAAAGGGATGCCGGATTTTACCCCGGCTACCTGCAAGCAGGAGACTTCATTCTTCTGTCTTGTCGCTTCATGCAGAGAGAAAAAACTGGTATTTCAGTGGGAGGTCCCAGGTATATAGGCCGGAAGGGGCTCATTTTCAAGACTTCTCCCTGCACGTCACCACCTGCTGGTGGAGTAACCCGATCGTAAGTATTAAAAGGGAAGCAGGGTGTGTGGCACACTGAGAATATTTTTTTTTTTTTTTTTAGCCGAGGCCTTTCTGGCCACAGAGCTAGAAATAACTTTCTGAATATTAGCCATCTGGCACACATCAGATTGCGACTCCCCAGCTGTGACAACATCATCTGGGGTACGGATAAGGCGGGGTGGGGTAGGAGAAAAGGCCAGGGCCACAGACCCAGAGGCCTGGGCCCCCAACTGCTGCGTTATGGCCTGCTGAGCACAAGGTATGCAAACAAGTACATTATCCCCCACAAGGGATACCCAACAATCCACACACTGCCGGGACTGCCCCGAGGGGAGCCTAAGCCCGGTATCCTGGGAAGCCTCCATATGGTGATCTTTAAGGTAGTCGCAATGACCAGAGGGAATTACGCTGTTAAAGCTACCCAGGATGCCCCTGCCAAGTCCAAGTGGGAGGATTTTTTTTTTTTTTTAATCCTTTAGGACTATTTAAGGGCAGACTAGATGGAGCGTAAGGTCTCCTTCTGCCATCAACCTTCTATGTTTCTATGTTGTTGTTCTTTAACACATAGAGCCAGGTAACATGAATCCAGGTCCACCTTAAAGTGGAACACAAAACCTGAACATAAGGGCAGGAGGACACACACTCAAAACCAATACATATATCTGTGTATCTATAAGACAGATTTTCTTCAGTAGTCAAAACCCAGCATATCCAGAGTCAAGGCTCCAAAGACGGCTAGACAACAGGCCAGCTACTCCAGCCACAAGTAATGGCTTTAGCAGCAGTTAGGCTTGCACACAAGTGTAGGTGAGGCAGCTCAGCACAGGGGAGTGTTTACAAAGAAACTCCAGCCTGTGCAATCAAAGTGTTGTCTCTCTAGACAGAGCTGGAGCTAGCTACTGAAAAATACCATTGAGTGAATAACCAGCTGAAAATCAACAATGGCCGAATTTGAAGATTACACCATCTATTTTAAAAGCAAAGACTTGCCACAAGCTGAGCTTCCTGCGATACTTGTGCTGTTGAACAGTGCTAAAACACACACAGACACACACACACTTTTCCCATGAGATTTTTTAGCTTTATTATGGGAGAAAGGCCACCCCCCTCCCCCCAAGGGGCACAAAGAGACACTGCAGGGGGGGGAGCCCACACCAATAGGTGAAAGGGCAAGAGGGACAGGGCATCCCAAGCCGGGGATCACCAACCCGGACACCGCCTACCCCTTAGTATGGGGTCTCACGGAGGGAAGCTAGCTCCCCTATGCACCCAGAGGTGCTGCTACCATTGCCCGAGCCTGCAGCCTAAGCTAGGAGGCATATTGTTGTAGCTTAATTTTTAAAAGAAAAAGAGGGCCGGGCAGAAATAGACATAAAAAATGTCGGGAGTTACCCCGACTACCTGCAAGGAGGCGAGAGTCATCTTCTGACTTGCTTCGCCGACTGCAGAGACGAAAAGACTGAGGAATAGTGGGAGGAACCCGGTACTTATGGACCAGGAGGGGCTCCTTTTTCCATGTCATCTCTGCAAGATCGCACTCTACAGACCGGTTTCCCAAGTGTCATGTATCTTTGGAAGTGGGGTGTGTGACATACTAGGAACAACTGGGGGCCACAGAAACTGGGGGCCTCTGGGGGCCACAGACTCTGGGGGCCTCTGGGGGCCCACAGACTCTGGGGGCCTCTGGGGGCCCACAGACTCTGGGGGCCTCTGGGGGCCCACAGACTCTGGGGGCCTCTGGGGGCCCACAGACTCTGGGGGCCTCTGGGGGCCCACAGACTCTGGGGGCCTCTGGGGGCCCACAGACTCTGGGGGCCTCTGGGGGCCCACAGACTCTGGGGGCCTCTGGCGGGCCACAGACTCTGGGGGCCTCTGGCGGGCCACAGACTCTGGGGGCCTCTGGCGGGCCACAGACTCTGGGGGCCTCTGGCGGGCCACAGACTCTGGGGGCCTCTGGCGGGCCACAGACTCTGGGGGCCTCTGGTGGGCCACAGACTCTGGCGGGCCACAAACTCTGGAGGCAGGGGTGAGGGGGCAGACCATGGGGCCAGACTCTGGGGATGGGGGCCAGGGACTCTGGGGGCCAAAGACTCTGGGGGCCTCTGGGGGCCACAGACTCTGGGGGCCTCTGGCGGGCCACAGACTCTGGGGGCCTCTGGCGGGCCACAGACTCTGGGGGCCTCTGGCGGGCCACAGACTCTGGGGGCCTCTGGCGGGCCACAGACTCTGGGGGCCTCTGGCGGGCCACAGACTCTGGGGGCCTCTGGCGGGCCACAGACTCTGGGGGCCTCTGGCGGGCCACAGACTCTGGGGGCCTCTGGCGGGCCACAGACTCTGGGGGCCTCTGGTGGGCCACAGACTCTGGGGGCCTCTGGCGGGCCAAAGACTCTGGGGGCCTCTGGCGGGCCACAGACTCTGGGGGCCTCTGGCGGGCCAAAGACTCTGGGGGCCTCTGGCGGGCCACAGACTCTGGGGGCCTCTGGCGGGCCACAGACTCTGGGGGCCTCTGGCGGGCCACAGACTCTGGGGGCCTCTGGCGGGCCACAGACTCTGGGGGCCTCTGGCGGGCCACAGACTCTGGGGGCCTCTGGCGGGCCACAGACTCTGGGGGCCTCTGGCGGGCCACAGACTCTGGTGGGCCACAAACTCTGGCGGGCCACAAACTCTGGAGGCAGGGGTGGGGGGGCAGACCGTGGGGCCAGTCTCTGGGGATGGGGGGCCAGGGACTCTGGGGGCCAAAGACTCTGGGGGCCTCTGGGAGCCAAAGAATCTGGGGGCCACAGACTCTGGGGGCCTCTGGGGGCCAAAAACTCTGGGGACCTCTGGGGGCCACAGACTCTGGGGGCCTCTGGCGGCTACAGACTCTGGGGGCCACAAACTCTGGGGCCCTCTGGGGGCCAGTGACTCTGGGGGCCAGTGACTCTGGGGGCCAGTGACTCTGGGGGCCAGTGACTCTGGGGGCCAATGACTCTGGGGGCCTCTGGGGAACACAGACTCTGGGGGCCAAATACTCTAGGGGCCAAAGACTGTGGGGGCCTCTGGAGGCCACAGACTCTGAGATCCAAAGACTCTGGGGGCCTCTGGCGGGCCACACACTCTGGCTGGCCACACACTCTGGCGGGCCACACACTCTGGCGGGCCACACACTCTGGCGGGCCACACACTCTGGCGGGCCACACACTCTGGCGGGCCACACACTCTGGCGGGCCACACACTCTGGCGGGCCACACACTCTGGCCCCTCGTGAGCCAAGGTGGGGACCGCTAACCTGTTACTGCTGCTGAAGACTGAACACAGTACTCCTGGAAACGCACTTTCCCCATCTCAGCCCCAGCACCTGTCTCCATGATGAGGCAGAGGAAGGAAGGCGGGCCCGGGCTCAGCGACACGCTCCGGCCATGCCCCCCGCCAGTGAATCACACAGCGAGGGCCGAAAAGTGGCAGCTCCGCCCCCAAGACCCGAACAACGCGGCCAAAGACGCCCTCAGTCCCTCAAGCCAGCCAAGCGGGGGAAGTTAAAACACATGTAAAAGGAGCCCCAGCAGCTCAGGACACGCGCCCGCATGCCGCGGCGCTGCCCTGCGGCTGCCAGCGCTCCCCACACACACACATTACATAAGTAAAAATCACCCCATGCAAAACCACCCCCCCTAAAGTGAAGGGAGAAGGGACCAAGTGGGAGAAGGTGGCCAAGGGGAACATCGGGACAGGGGCATCCCAAATCCGGATCACCATGCCGGATAGCCGCGGGCCACAGACTCTGGCGGGCCACAGACTCTGGGGGCAGGGGTGGGGGGGCAGACTGTGGGGACCAGACTCTGGGGCTGGGGGCACAGACTCTGGCGGGCCACACACTCTGGTGGCAGGGGTGGGGGCAGACTCTGGGGGCCAGACTCTGGGGCTCGGGGGGCAGACCGTGGGGCCAATGACTCTGGGGCTGGGGGCCACAGACTCTGGGGGCCTATGGGGGCCAAAGACTCTGGGGGCGTCTGGGGGCCACAAACTCTGGGGGGCTCTGGGGGCCACAGACTCTGGGGGGCTCTGGGGGCCACAACCTGTGGGTGCCACAGACTATGCGGGCCACAGACGCTGGCGGGCCACAGACGCTGGGGGCAGGGGTGGGGGGGCAGACCGTGGGGCCAGACTCTGGGGCTGGGGGGCCACAAACTCTTGGAGCCAGGGACTCTGGGGGCCAAAGACTCTGGGGGCCTCTGGGGAAAACAGACTCTGGGGTCCAAATACTCTGGGGGCCTCAGGGGGCCAAATACTCTAGGGGCCAAAGACTCTGGGGGCCTCTGGGGGCCAAAGACTTTGGAGGCCAAAGACTCTATGTGCCATGGACTCTGGGGGCCACAACCTCTGGGGGCCACAGACTATGCGGACCACAGACGCTGGCGGGCCACAGACGCTGGCGGGCCACAGATGCTGGCGGGCCACAGACGCTGGGGGTAGGGGTGGGGGGGCAGACCGTGGGGCCAGACTCTGGGGCTGGGGGGCCACAGACTCTTGGAGCCAGGGCCTCTGGGGGCCTCTGGGGAACACAGACTCTGGGGTCCAAATACTCTGGGGGCCTCTGGGGAACACAGACTCTGGGGTGCAAATACTCTGGGGTGCAAATACTCTAGGGGCCAAAGACTCTAGGGGCCAAAGACTCTGGGGGCCAAAGACTCTGGGGGCCAAAGACTCTGGGGGCCAAAGACTCTGGGGGCCAAAGACTCTGGGGGCCAAAGACTCTGGGGGCCAAAGACTCTGGGGGCCTCTGGCGGGCCACACACTCTGGCGGGCCACACACTCTGGAGGCAGGGGTGGGGGGCAGACTCTGGGGGCCAGACTCTGGGGCTAGGGGGGCAGACCGTGGGGCCAATGACTCTGGGGCTGGGGGTCACAGACTCTGGGGGCCTATGGGGGCCAAAGACTCTGGGGGCCTATGGGGGCCACAGGCTCTGGGGGCCAAGGACTCTGGGGGGGGGGCTCTGGGGGCCAAAGACTCTGGGGGGCTCTGGGGGCCAAAGACTCTGGGGGGGCTCTGGGGGCCAAAGACTCTGGGGGGGCTCTGGGGGCCAAAGACTCTGGGGGGGCTCTGGGGGCCAAAGACTCTGGGGGGGGCTCTGGGGGCCAAAGACTCTGGGGGGGGCTCTGGGGGCCAAAGACTCTGGGGGGGCTCTGGGGGCCAAAGACTCTGGGGGGGCTCTGGGGGCCAAAGACTCTGGGGGGGCTCTGGGGGCCAAAGACTCTGGGGGGGGCTCTGGGGGCCAAAGACTCTGGGGGGCTCTGGGGGCCAAAGACTCTGGGGGGGCTCTGGGGGCCAAAGACTCTGGGGGGGCTCTGGGGGCCAAAGACTCTGGGGGGGCTCTGGGGGCCAAAGACTCTGGGGGGGCTCTGGGGGCCAAAGACTCTGGGGGGGCTCTGGGGGCCAAAGACTCTGGGAGGGGCTCTGGGGGCCAAAGACTCTGGGGGGCTCTGGGGGCCAAAGACTCTGGGGGGGCTCTGGGAGCAAAAGACTCTGGGCGGGCTCTGGGAGCAAAAGACTCTGGGCGGGCTCTGGGGGCCTCTGGGGGCCAAAGACTCTGGGGGCCTCTGGGGGCCTCTGGGGGCCTCTGGGGGCCAAAGACTCTGGGGGCCTCTGGGGGCCAAAGACTCTGGGGACCAAGGACTCTGGGGGTCTCTGCGGGCCACAGATTCTGGGGGCCAAAGACTCTGGGGGTCTCTGGGGGCATCGGGGGGCGACAGATTCTGGGGGCCACAAACTCTGGGAGCCACAAAC
The DNA here is from genome assembly GCA_027917425.1 of Gastrophryne carolinensis. Taxonomy (NCBI): domain Eukaryota; kingdom Metazoa; phylum Chordata; class Amphibia; order Anura; family Microhylidae; genus Gastrophryne; species Gastrophryne carolinensis. Next base: position 13,607,972 of record CM051241.1, on the reverse strand, counting down.
TCTGGGGGCCTCTTGGGGCCACAGACTCTGGGCGTCTCTGGGAGCCACAGACTCTGGAGGCCGGGGTGGGGGGGCAGACCATGGGGCCAGACTCTGGGGCTGGGGGGCAGACCATGGGGCCAGACTCTGGGGCTGGGGGCACAGACTCTTGGAACCGGGGCCTCTGGGGGCCACAGGCTCTGGCAGGCCTCTGGGGGCCACAGACTCTGGGGCCCACAAACTCTGGGGCCTCTGGGGGCCACAGACTCTGGGGGCCACAAGCTCTAGGGGCCTCTGGGGGCCACAGACTCTGGGGCCCACAAACTCTGGGGGCCTCTGGGATCACAGTCTCTAGGGACCTTTGGGGGCCACAGACTCGGGGGCCACAGACTCGGGGGGGCCACAGACTCGGGGGGGCCACAGACTTTGGGGGGCCACAGACTTTGGGGGGCCACAGACTCTGGGGGCCTTTTGGGGCCCCAAACTCTGGGGCCACAGACTTCGGGGGCCTCTGGGGGCCAAAGACTCTGGGGACCAAGGACTCTGGGGGTCTCTGCGGGCCACAGATTCTGGGGGCCAAAGACTCTGGGGGCCACAAACTCTGGGGGCCTCTGGGGGCCACAGACTCTGGGGGCAACAAAATCTGGGGGCCAAAGACTCTCTGGAGGCCACAGACTCTTGGGGCCACAGACTCTGGGAGTCACAAACTCTGGGAGACACAAACTCTGGTGGCCTCTTGGGGCCACAGACTCTGGGGGGCCACAGTCTCTGGGGGCCACGACTATGGGGGCGACGACTATGGGGGTGACGACTATGTGGGCCATGACTATGGGGGCCATAAACTCTGGGAGCCACAAACTCGGGGGGCCTCTGGGGGCCACAGACTCTGGCGGGCCACAGACTCTGGCGGGCCACAGACTCTGGCGGGCCACAGACTCTGGAGGCCGGGGTGGGAGGGCAGACCATGGGGCCAGACTCTGGGGCTTGGGGGCAGACCATGGGGCCAGACTCTGGGGCTGGGGGCACAGACTCTTGGAGCCAGGGACTCTGGGGGGCCACATACTCTGGGGGCCACAGACTCTGGGGGCCAAAGACTCTGGGGGCCAAAGACTCTGGGGGCCAAAGACTCTGGGGGCCAAAGACTCTGGGGGCCAAAGACTCTGGGGGCCTCTGGGGACCAAAGACTCTGGGGGCCTCTGGGGACCAAAGACTCTGGGGGCCTCTGGGGACCAAAGACTCTGGGGGCCTCTGGGGACCAAAGACTCTGGGGGCCTCTGGGGACCAAAGACTCTGGGGGCCTCTGGGGACCAAAGACTCTGGGGGCCTCTGGGGACCAAAGACTCTGGGGGCCTCTGGGGACCAAAGACTCTGGGGGCCTCTGGGGACCAAAGACTCTGGGGGCCTCTGGGGGCCAAGGACTCTGGGGGCCAAGGACTCTGGGGGCCAAGGACTCTGGGGGCCAAGGACTCTGGGGGTCTCTGCGGGCCACAGATTCTGGGGGCCAAAGACTATGGGGGCCTCTGGGGGCATCTGGGGGTGACAGATTCTGGGGGCCACAAACTCTGGGAGCCACAAACTCCGGGGGCCTCTTGGGGCCACAGACTCTGGGCGTCTCTGGGAGCCACAGACTCTGGGGGTCTCTGGAGGCCAGGGTGGGGGGGCAGACCGTGGGGCCAGACTCTGGCGCTGGGGGGCAACCATGGGGCCAGACTCTGGGGCTGGGGGCACAGACTCTTGGAGCCAGGGACTCTGGGGGCCACAGACTCTGATGGCCTCTGGGGGCCTCTGGGGACCAAAGACTCTGGGGACAAAAGACTTTGGGGGCCTCTGGGGGCCAAAGACTCCAGGGGCCTCTGGGGGCCACAGACTCTGGGGGCCAAAATCTCTGGGGGCCACAGACTCTGGGGGCCACAGACTCTGGGGGCCACAGACTCTGGGGGCCACAGACTCTGGGGGCCACAGACTCTGGGGGCCACAGACTCTGGGGGCCACAGACTCTGGGGGCCTTTTGGGGCGCCAAACTCTGGGGTCACAGACTCCGGGGGCCTCTGGGGGCCACAGACTCTGGGGGCAATAAAATCTGGGGGCCACAGACTCTGGGGGCCACAGACTCTGGGAGTCACAAACTCTAGGAGACACAAACTCTGGGAGACACAAACTCTGGGAGACACAAACTCTGGCGGCCTCTTGGGGCCACAGACTCTGGGGAGCCACAGTCTCTGGGGGCCATGACTATGGGGACCATGACTATGGGGGCCATAAACTCTGGGAGCCACAAACTCGGGGGGCCTCTGGGGGTCACAGACTCTGGTGGGCCACAGACTCTTGAGGCCGGGGTGGGGGGGCAGACCGTGGGGCCAGACTCTGGGGCTGGGGGCACAGACTCTTGGAGCCAGGTACTCTAGGGGCCACAGACACTGGGGGCCAAAGACTCTGGGGGCCTCTGGGGACCAAAGACTCTGGGGGCCTCTGGGGGCCAAGGACTCTGGGGGCCTCTGAGGGCCACAGACTCTGGGGGCCTCTGGGGGCCACAAACTGGGAGCCTCTGGGGGCCACAGACTCTGGGGGCCTCTGGGGGCCAAAGACTCTGGGGGCCTCTGGGGGCCAAAGACTCTGGGGGCCTCTGGGGCCACGGACTCTGGGGGCCACAAGCTCTGGGGGCCACAAACTCTTGGGGCCGGGGCCTTTAAGGGCCAAAGACTCTGGGGGACAAAGACTCTGGGGGCCTCTAGGGGCCACAAACTCTGGGGGACACAGACTTTAGGGGCCACAGAAAATGGGGGCCTCTGGGGGCCATGGAAACTGGGGGCCTCTGGGGGCCTCTGGGGACCAAAGACTCTGGGGACCAAAGATTCT